>JAWNLU010001312.1:0-699577 GCA_035042165.1 Drosophila kuntzei | reverse complement strand
TATTATATAAATTAAGATATCTTAACCAAACTTACAGATTATATGTTTGGGACTGTCACTCATCATTCTGACCAAATTTCGTAAAAGTCGGATTACTATAACATATAGCTGCTATAGGAACAATATAATGCAAATTATCGATTAGTATGAAAATTGTTTTTCTTTCTTGAGAAATCTCAACCAAACTCATACTAAAGGTTACTTTGACTAACCTTAATTAACATTATTAACTAAATTTCATTTCCGCGAGCGAAGCGAGCTGGGGGTTGGCGAGCGAAGCGAGTAGGGGCGGAGCCCCCTAGTATTATATAAATTAAGATATCTTAACCAAACTTACAGATTATATGTTTGGGACTGTCACTCATCATTCTGACCAAATTTCGTAAAAGTCGGATTACTATAACATATAGCTGCTATAGGAACAATATAATGCAAATTATCGATTAGTATGAAAATTGTTTTTCTTTCTTGAGAAATCTCAACCAAACTCATACTAAAGGTTACTTTGACTAACCTTAATTAACATTATTAACTAAATTTCATTTCCGCGAGCGAAGCGAGCTGGGGTTGGCGAGCGAAGCGAGCAGGGGGCGGAGCCCCCTAGTATTATATAAATTAAGATATCTTAACCAAACTTACAGATTATATGTTTGGGACTGTCACTCATCATTCTGACCAAATTTCGTAAAAGTCGGATTACTATAACATATAGCTGCTATAGGAACAATATAATGCAAATTATCGATTAGTATGAAAATTGTTTTTCTTTCTTGAGAAATCTCAACCAAACTCATACTAAAGGTTACTTTGACTAACCTTAATTAACATTATTAACTAAATTTCATTTCCGCGAGCGAAGCGAGCTGGGGGTTGGCGAGCGAAGCGAGCAGGGGCGGAGCCCCCTAGTATATATATAAAACTCTTTGTTCTGACTGACTGACTGACTGACATATCAACGTGTAGGCCAAACGGCTAAAGTTAAAGAGCTGAAATTTTCACACAACATAGCTGAGACAATTTCATCGTGCAATAAGACGGCGTTTTGTAAAATTCCACCTGGAAGTGTGTTTACCTGAGGTCAAAAGGTCATGGAATTGCTTTGTATGAAAAACTTTTTTGTTTGTTAAGATATCTTAACCAAACTTACAGATTCTATGTTTGGGACTGTCTCTTACATCCTGACCAAATTTGGTCAAAGTCGGATTACTATATCATATAGCTGCCATATGAATAATCGGATGAAATTAACCTTTAGTATGGAAAACTTTTTTGTTTCTTCAGATATCTTAACCAAACTTACAGATTATATGTCTGGGACTGTCTCTTACATCCTGACCAAATTTGGTCAAAGTCGGATTACTATATCATATAGCTGCCATATAAATAATCGGATGAAATTAACCTTTAGTATGGAAAACTTTTTTGTTTCTTAAGATATCTTAACCAAACTTACAGATTAGATGTTTGGGACTGTCTCTTACATTCTGACCAAATTTGGTCAAAGTCGGATTACTATATCATATAGCTGCCATAGCAATAATCGGATGAAATTAACCTTTAGTATGGAAAACTTTTTTGTTTTTTAAGATATCTTAACCAAACTTACAGATTAGATGTTTGGGACTGTCTTTTACATTCTGACCAAATTTGGTCAAAGTCGGATTACTATATCATATAGCTGCCATAGCAATAATCGAATGAAATTAACCTTTAGTATTGAAAACTTTTTTGTTTCTTAAGATATCTTAACCAAACTTACAGATTATATGTTTGGGACTGTCTCTTACATCCTGACCAAATTTGGTCAAAGTCGGATTACTATATCATATAGCTGCCATAGCAATAATCGGATGAAATTAACCTTTAGTATTGAAAACTTTTTTGTTTCTTAAGATATCTTAACCAAACTTACAGATTATATGTTTGGGACTGTCTCTTACATCTTGACCAAATTTGGTCAAAGTCGGATTACTATATCATATAGCTGCCATTTGGACAATCGGATGCAAATTAACATTAAGTATGAAAAACTTTTTAGTTTCTTAAAACATCACCTTATCTAGTTAAAACATCAGCTTATCTCATTAGTTCGACACAGCTCTAAATATAAATTCTGTCGACTTCAGACTTATCACAATTGCAGAATTCACGTGAATTGCTAAAAGTCAGGTGAGTTAATAGGTAATTAAAACCACAAATTCCAGGCAACAATAAAAGCAAAAGCAAAAAGAAAAATAAAGAAACAAAAAGTTTTTTTATTGACAGGAGTTAAGTCATCCAATGGATATGATCGTAAGTAATGTGAGCTTTAACTACAGCAAATTCGCAGCAAATGTTATAATTATACCCTGTAGACATTACGATGACTTGAACGGGTATACACGGCTACTAAACATTATTTGTATTGATGAGACACGAATGTATGTATATACATAAAAAAATAGTCTTTCCGCACAGGAGAGAGCTGAGGGCGACTGCTGTTGATCTTGTAGTTGTTACAGGGTATTTTCTTGTTGAGTGCTTTCGGCTGCGTCATTTTTACTCGCTTTGTACAACTTTATTAATCGCCTGACGCCCCGTGAAACACTCAAAAGAATGATGCGAAATGTTGGACAGACACATACAACTAACAGATTCACATGTACATATACTTATTTGCCTCAGTGTAAACAGATTTATGTTTACCTTTTGATGGGGGTCTAAAGGGGTCAGTCGAGCGGGCGTCGGTATCGGTGTCGGCGTTGACTTTAATGAGGGCCCAGACATGAACCGACATGAAGTTCAGTTTGTCTTAATGTTTTAACTTAATTGAGGCAACAGCAGCAGGTTTTTTTACGTGTATTAATATTATTATTTTTTTTTACTTCTTACTTTGTACATTTTCATGTCTGCGTAATTTTGTTGCTTACTACTAAATTTTTTATATTTTAAATTTTTATTGTTGATGTCCGAGTACAAATCTTTTTTCTTTTGATTTCTGAAATTGAAATTGGTTTTTGAAAGTGAATGCCTTGACATGAATTAAGCCTGGCTTAAATTGTTGTTGTTATTTCGCTTCGATTGCTGATTTTTTTTGTTAAATTTAAATTTATATACTTATGTATGTAGTATATTTTCACAAATATGGGATTTGAATTTGAAATTGCAGCTTTTATGGCATAATGCAATTTTCTCAAATAAATTGGCCGAAAAAGTAAAGGTTCACATAAAATAATATTGGCTATTTGAGAATATATTTTACAGTGCGTGGAGTATGGAAAGTATTACTGCCGCCAGCTAGTGACAATGGGAATACACTTACAGAATTCTTATAGGATATTTACATTAAAATCAGGTAAATAAGAAAAACAAACATTATGAGCTCCAATAATCGCAATTCATATAAATATTTATGTTGGCAAATGATGATTTAATTAAAGTGGTAACAGGAAGATTGCAAACAATCGAATAAACAAAGTCTATAAGTAAACAAATACTATTGTAGATGAATGTAACTGTTAAAGCCAACTGCAAATAGAGAGAAAGTTTGCCTTTTGGCTAATTATTTGACATTTTCAGTTATCTCTGCCTTTATCTCTCTCTCCCTCTCTCTGTCTGTCTCTTATCTTGTCAATGTCGTTTTTTATCGCGCTAAAAAAGATTCGCATATAAATTTAGGACTGTCTTATTGTACAAATCATTTCTCAACTACAACAATGGAACACTTGCAAAGCTCTGGGTTTCTCCAGCTCAAAAAAAAAAAAAACACGAAATTGAAAAATAAACAGTGGAAAAAATAGCATGACAAATAGTTTGTCATCGGACTGAAAGGGTTCGTTGCGAATCTCACGGGCAAAATTTATCAGCGAAAAAATGCCACTAAGGGGGTTAATTGAGCAATAAACAAAATGCAAAATACAGATGACGTGGTTGCATTTGCAACGCTGTGTCAGAAAAACAACAACATTTTATGTTGCAGTAACAACCGCAGTTACCATAAACACCAAAGCTCTCAGTTTATTTTTCTCCGCATTTGTATCTTTCACTGTAAAACTCTATATTCCAAAAAAAACTTCTTTACAAAGCAAAAGTCTAGTGACGAAAGGGCTCTCCTGCCCAAAAATTTCTGATATCCCATTTTGTGACGAACAATATTAAATTTAATACATAAATTATTTAAAAAAAAATTAGTTTGGCATTCGGCACCTTGCGCAAAGGGATCTCGATTCTGTATACATAAAAATAGTTTTAATGCGCAGTGCCGAACGCCAAACTTATTTTGCATTTTTCTAAGTTAAGACAATACCTTTCGATCGGTATACAACTCGATCTGCTCGGACATTCGTAGCAAATTTTCCATTCTTCCTGTATAATATTGTTAGTCACTTTTGCACACTACGTGGTGCTTTCGTCACTAACGCGGACTACCGTCCGCAGTGATATTTACATATATTTAAACTATTTAAATATTTATTAATTTTTCTATTCCTCAATATTTATACATTTTCTATTCTATCAATATTTTTTCTCCTTTATTATTAACATTTCTATCTCTATCATTCGCTTTTTGCCTCTGTCTCTAAGCATATATAATTAGTCAGGTAAATCTTTTGACAAAATTGAAAACTCACATATTTTATTAAGAAATTCAAATATTGGTTTTTAGGGGATTATTATTTTTTGTCAAAATCTAATCAAATACAATGTGAGTGGATAAATGTATACTTATATTTCAATATATAATCTATATTCTTCGGGTCAAATAAACATTCTGTGAATTTATTACATCTCATTTTAAATGTGAGTAAAACTTTTCAGATTTATCAAAGTAAATAAACACGCTAACATATTAAGCATTCTATTAACCAACTATACGTAACTTGGCCTGCACAAAGACACGTCAATTGCTATTTTGGTATTCAAATCATGTGGATGTCCAACGCTTAAGGCCATAAATAAAAAGTCCAATTTGACGACGACAAAAGCTGAAAGCAAAGGTCATTGTTTTTTGTATTAGTTACTTAAAGCTAGTGTCTAATTATTTAGTGCGCAAATGTTAATTAAATTTTTAAAAATTGGCAAAAGAAATGCTAAAAATATCAGTTAATTTATACGAAATGCTAATTAAATTGAATTAAATCACATACAATTAACAATTGGAACTAGGCGGATTCAGGCTCTTTGTATGGCATATACATTTAGAAAGTAAAGTCATATAATACCAGCCGATGTAACGTGATTACCTTATAAATTGTTCAATATTAATTATTCTTCTAATGGACAACACGACATGTTGGCCAAAAAAGAGGCAGATGGAGGAGAATAGAGACAGCTAGATAGCTCATTCTGACACATTGGTTATGAATTATGTAATTCATGTGTTATTGTATTTAATTAATCAAGAATTACTTGTAACCATCGATGAGTGTCAGGAATTCCAAAGACCTATTACATATTGATACTTATGGCGAAAGAATTGTTGGGTTTGAGGTGTGATTATTGCCTCAGTCTGTGGCTTATCCATTGTTGATAGCGTTACAGGATGCTCAACGGCAGGGGTGTCATCATTATTATTTATAGACATTGTGCCAAGAAATTCTATTAGCTTCTCCCTATCTCTAATGTAAATTTAAATTAACATTTTCAAGAATCTTTTATTTTAAATGATGATCAATTGAATGAATCCACATTAAAAAAAAAAAAATCAAATTGAAAAAATTTGTAAAAATAAATATAAAAGTTGAATGAATAAGCCAAGTTCGAATTTATAGATTTTGTCGTGCTAAAATCTAGCTAAGCAAATATTATTTTTTAATGCGATCGTGTTTGGTTTATACTCGCAATTAACGCTCATTTGCTGAATTTCGTGTGAAAATTTTCCACTCTGACAGTTGAATCTGGAGTAGTTATCGGTATCGATATTGACATCAAACTCGGTATTGGTATTGAGACAGTTTTGCTGACATACAAAGGTCAAGAGTCAAATTCTTGGGCAAGATAAACAGGCGGCAGACAGTCGACCCGCCCGCCTTTCAGCTTAGTCATAGTCAGCAAATTGGCCAACACACATACGCACACATGTATCGAGGCGAATTGACTGAATCTGGAACTCAGCCAAGCAGCGAGCCATTAAGCTTTACGATCCATGCTTGCAACATGCAGACAGAGAGCAAAAAAAAATGTGCAACAGCAGCTTCAGCTTCAACTCCAGCTGTGTTGATATCGCCATGTCAGTCCACTATTGGCCAGGCCATTAGCCAAGGTTGTTGTTGAATTGCCGCTGCGGCTACTTGCAATCTCCTGATATTAAGAATCCAGCGACCGAACAGCCTTAATGCCCTCTTATGGATTGCGCAGACGCCGAAAAAAAATTGGCAAATATGTTGCCAACAAAATCACATACATGCCTACAACAACACATGTACCAAGCACCTAGACAACAACAACGGCAACATCAACAAGTAAATTACCCCAGCCCAGCCCGTTTGTATTTTCCACTGCTGTTTGTTGTTATTGTTATTGTTTGTGTACTTGTTACGTGAGAAAATTTTTTGAAAACTTTTGAATTTTGCTTTTAGCTACTCGTATCTGTTGCTTGTGTTTCCAAAAATGTGAAACTGCTAACCGTTTTGTTGTTGTTGCAATATTATGGCTTTGTTGGTCAACCAAATTCAACTGCTGCTCTTGCTGTTGCGGTCTGTTTTCTGGCAAATGCATTCACTTGGCCAAAACACACACACAACGACCAGATAAGACAAACCGCAGTGCGACCATGTGGCCAGACCAGGTGAAAACCTTGGGTTGGCAGCGCTGGCGATGGGTGCTCTTGATTATTTTAGCTTTCGGAAGTAAGTGATACCATGGAAGATAGAGACCAAACAATTTCCTTAAAATTAAAAAAAAAATTTTGTATGAAACCATCGTTGTAACTCAAAAAAGTAATGATGCAGTTCGATTCCTAGGACCCGAAATAGGGGGAAACCGTTGAGTTTGGCCATGTTTTCTTTTTCAACTTGCACAGTGTAATTATTACTTACAAAAATCATGTTATCTCTATAATACTTATTATTAATTTGCTATGTAATTTATAATCATATTTTTTTCATTACAATTACTTAACTATCTTAAATTTATTTATAGATCGTCTTTGCTTGATTTTTTTGATCGATTAAAAATATGCTTTGTAAATAATTTTTGAGTGTATTCATAAAGCATTCAAGTTGAGGTTTTTTTTTACTCTATTTGTATGCCGATCACAGAATTGCGTTAAAATTTTGGATTGTAATTGTTGTTGGGGGAAAAGGAGTATCCCCCCAATGATTGTTCGATTGCCCCACGAATCCATTGAGATTGCCGCAGTCCATTGAATTTCAATTAGCGCACAAATTGCTTACGAATTCCAAATGCAATTCCAATTTCAATAACAGAAAAAAATATATGTACAATAAACAAATAAATAAATAAACAAGTGGCTCAAAACTCAAAAGCCTCAATGCAAACAGAGCGAATGAAATTAATTCGAAGGAAAAATTGCCAAATAAAAAACAGAAAAAGTTTAAGTACGAGTATACTTAAAAAGCGTTAAAAAATTATTTTGCAATACAATTTGATTAAAGTGTTTTTCTTTTATCACAGAAAAAACGTGTGTTTGTTAACTTATCCTAAAAGTTTATGCAAATAATGCTAAGTGAAAAGTTGTTTGTACTTTTATGAATCATAATGCTTTTGTGAGAGCTCCATAAGATTAACATGTATTCAGGTTTGCTCTTTTATTTATTTTTTCAATTTCTTCTAAAATTTTACTCAAAAAGATGCAATGAAACTTGCTCCATGTTCTACGAGCGGAGTCCATTTTTTGACCCATTGTAATACCCTATTACTATACAATTATAAAGGCCAAAAAGTCAACAAGTTGTTTTCTTTTTATTAAATAATTAACTTAGCTTCTCGATTTCTAGTCTATTACGATATATGTAGAAGTCAATACTTTTGTGCATCTTTATAATACTTATAAATATATTTTGAATATTATAGATGTGTAGAATATAGTTAACAGCTTATTATCCTATTCCTATAAATCATCGGACTAAATTTAAACTTTATTACGATGACTTAATATGAATTAGAGATGTAGGGTATTTGTATGTACTTATACTCACGCATCCATCTACAAATGAGTGTCATGCGTGTTAAAAGTAATAAACCGCGGCGACGATATGGACACAAATCTCAGATCTATTATTGAAATGCGCAGTTCGAATATTGTACAACAACAATATCGGAGTGCATTATATAATATAATGTAGGTGCATTAGCGGCACGCTTAAAATTATAGCACAAGTTTATCAAAATTAAAATAAATGACATGAGAACATGTGCTTGCAAGCACACACAAATTGAGGGTACAAATCTATCTTCTATATAGTATATATAAAATTCTTTGTCCTGACTGACTGACACATCAACGTGTAGGCCAAACGGCTGAAGGTAAAGAGCTGAAATTTTCACACAACATAGCTGAGACAATTTCATCGTGCAATAAGACGGCGTTTTATAAAATTCCACCTGGAAGTGTGTTTACCTGAGGTCAAGAGGTCATGGATTATATGCTTGGGACTGTCTCTTACATTCTGACCAAATTTGGTCAAAGTCGGATTACTATATCATACAGCTGCCATAGGAATAATCGGATGAAATTAACCTTTAGTACCAAATTTACAGATTATATGTTTGGGACTGTCTGTAACATTCTGACCAAATTTGGTCAAAGTTGAATTACTATATCATATAGCTGCCATAGGAACAATCTAATGCAAATTATCGTTTCGTATGAAAATTGTTTTTATTTCTTAAGAAATCTCAATCAAACTCCATACTAAAGGTTACTTTGACTAAACTTTATTAACATTATTAACTAAATTTCATTTAGAGGCGGAGTCCCCTAGTATATTGATACAATTGTATGTTTTTGATGTTGAACGACAATTATGAATCATTCTGATTCTTATTAAACACTTGAACTATTAACAATAATTTTAAAGCAATAATATGGTTAAAATATTTAATAATTAAAATAATAGCCAATAAGTTTGATTGAATAAGAATGAAAATCTGAAATTGCTTTGGAATCAGTGGGAAACTTAAGAGATACATTTCCGATTCGAAATATCATTAACAGATCCTTAGAATATTGCTAAATTTCTAAATTGTGATGACAATATAACGCTCCGTTATGTATGAAATAGTCAATGACATAATTAAAATACCCTCTTAAAGGGTGTATATTAATAGCTAACAAAAATTTTTAGCTACAAAAAATGTTTTTAGGTTTCTTGCTTCGTTCCGGCTATTAAACCATTTAAATGCATCATACGACAAGTCGCCTTTTGTAGCAAGTTGTTGTTGTCAGTTGTTGTTGTCAGATGTTGTTGTAGTTGTTGCGGGCAATTTGTTGTCTACAAATTGGTAGTGCATTAAATGCATTTTCATTTAAGACACACAAACCCAGTAGCCAGTACCCAGTGGTTGACTATTTTATCCATTGTTATTGCATTTTGGGAAGTGAATGCGGCACGCTACGAAAGTTACGAAAATTTGTAAGCCACATTTAAGTAAGAGTTGGCAATGATGTGGATTGAGGCAAGAAGAGCGTCTTCCATATTAGTTACATGATGATTTTAGGCATGCGAAAGGGTTATAAAGTTAGTCACTTTTGGATTCGGCGCAATCTCTCCAAGAATTTACTATGAAATACCTAATGAAGTTGTTTATTTGTATAGATCTAAGTCAATAAAGTAATTGATTAAATAATATTTAAATCTTTTGGGGTATTTTTCCAAGCATTCTAGAAAAAACCGCGTAAATTCCGCTAGATAAATCCCATAAATTAATAAATAATTCATTGTTGAGCACAAAATTCAAATTAATTATTACGAATTAACACAAAAGCTTGGCGCACGCGTCGTACAAATAAACAAGCGATAAACAATCAGCACAGCAACAAAAATAACAACAACAACAATCTTAAAAACCTATCACCTTAAGCAATTTTTGGTTTTTGATTTTGTTTTTCGATTGTTGGCCAATCGATCGAAACATTCGAGCCAAATCAAATCCCAGCAACATCAGATTTTATGCTGACGCACATTTGACGTAAATTTCATAAGTATTTGACCTACCTCTCCCCTTGTCTTCCTACCACCATTGTTAATAATTATAAAAGATTTCAGCTACCGCAGCTGCCAAGTAGCTTAACCAATTTATAATTATTCCTTTCCTCTATTTTGAAAATGGCAGACAGGTCTGGCGCTAGTTAACGAGTTGTTTTGGGATCTTGAATCTTGGAGTTTGAATCTTTGAGTTTGGCATGTGCCAAAACATTTTACAGATGGCTCTGTCCGTTGCCGGTTGTCTGATCTTGAGCTTGTTTCGGCCTGGTCAGCTGTTAGCCAGCACTTTTACTGCAAGAATTTGTTAATGCTAAAAACAAAATACAACTTTTGGACAGTAACTCTCACTGTGCCCAAAATGACATGTCATGTGAATTCAACTGCGACGTGCCTCCGGCGAGTGCCAGGTGAAACTAAGCTAAGTTTAAAACCATTTCAATTTCTTTACAACAACCAACAGTGTCTAGATAAGTGAAATCAAGAGCCAACTGTGTTTATGGGCAAGATATTAACAGCAATGAGTAAGAACTCATCATCACGTCATGCTGATAAACTGAAATCAACCCAAAATAACTATTACTTATTTTGTATACAAGTTTTAATATTACTATTACTATATACGTGAGTTGAATTGTATGAATTTCAAGCACCAGAAAAATAGATAGCCCAGAAAAGCGGTTTTCTTTATCTGTTTACCAAAATATAAATATTTAAATGTGTATTATATACTGAAATTTTAATTTGAATCACAAATACTTAGCGTCATAAAATCACAATCTTTATAACCAGTTTGTAAATATAATTTTTAATTTTTTCAAATCTGTCAAATGACAACATTTTTGTAATTTATGCTTCCAAGAGAGACACTGAAAATATTAGCCAACTCCAATTTTTGACAGTTTTTATTTTGACCAAATTATAGGATGGTTTCCGTTTGGGTTTTGCACATGATTTTTATTTATTTCTTTGTCAATAAATATTTACTTTGTGTTTTAAATACTTTACAATGTAAAAGTCTAGTAATGAAATTTCTGATAGCCCATTTTGTGACGAACGATATTAAATTTAATATATAAATTATTATAAAGAAAAAACTTTTTCTAGAAAATCGCCAAAAAGTAAGCCAAAAGCACTTTTCAAAAAAATATTCAAAGCACGTCTAAAACCCCTCTTAAATACCTCTCCAATGACATCTAAGGGATTGGAAACTCTGGGTGTTTCAAATTTATCGGGTTTTAGCTATTTTCCGCTAAACTAGCTATTTCCCGCTAAAGTCGTAGAACAAACATTTTTAGATTTCTGATAAGAAACATTTCCTCGTCAAAAAAACTAAGCTTTTACAGCGCTTTGATCCAAACAAACAAACAGACAAACAAACTTTTTATCTCATTTTGAGAAGGCAATTAAAAATTTCAAATTAATATATCTTTTGAACCAAATGTCGGATTGGAATGATCGAGGACCATTCGACGCGTATTTTTGATAAGAATTTTAAAGATTACAAAATTTAATCAAAAAGCTCCAACGGCACCACTAGCTGCAATCATTAAAATTTTGACCTTCCCACTTACACCCTCTTATCTCATGAACCAGGGAAGTTACTAAAAGTCTAAGTAAGCCCTTTTGATAGAGAAAGTCATACCTTTCGATCGGTATATAACTCAATCCGATCGGACAGTCTAAGCAAATTTTCCATTCTGCGTGTATATATTGCTAGTCGCCTTTTGCACACTTCGTGCTACTTTCGTCACTAGCGCGGACTGCCGTCCGCAGTGATTAACTAAGTGTATAACAGCTGTTGCTTAACATCACAATGTTAACGTAACATTCGCATATGAAGACAGAAAATAATGCATACGATTAGAAGAAAAAACAAAGCAATTGTTTGCCATGCAAGTGGAAATTCAGATAATGTTTAATTTCCGTCCGTTGACGTATAAATCTCAATGATATAGATTGTCATTCAGTTGAGCGTGTAAACCATCAAATAATTCCTATAAATTATCATAGTAAAAATAGCCGACTGCGTCACATGCGAAATGCTGACCTCAAATACTTTAGTATATAATTATAAATTAATATGAATTCGGCTGAACAAATTACAACAAATTATACTAATCCCAGGACTAATGATAAACATTTGCATAAGTTTGAACTGAAAAGCATCGATAAACATTTAAAAACCTGACCTCATTTGTTGGGTTCGATTTAGCCATATCATCATCGTTTGCAGAGAGCTAAATGTGTGTGCGAAAAGCCCAGTTAAAGGTTATGGCCAGCAGCAAAATCTACAGAGTAGGCCAACATTTATACTATGTGCGAGTGTTCGAGTACATACATACATGCCTGTAAGGTAATTACGTGTATGGATCCAACGGAATCATTGCCTGCAATTAAAACGCACAAAACTCGAACTGAACGTGCTGAAAAGTCAACGTCAATGAGGCAAATTAACATTTAAATGCCGTTCAACAGTTACGATCTTGGATGTTGGCAAATGAACAGTTGAATAGTTGGACAGGTGCAAAAACCTAATGGCGCCTTAAACCCATTGACTGGTTTCCATCTACATTTACAGCGTCTCCGATCATTAGATGTTAGCTGAATGTTATGCAAGAGATGCTTGACCCACATTTAATGTTCTTTGGGCATTGCCACTGGAGCATACCACACTTTGCGTGCCAAAAGATCTCTCTCAAAGATCCGAAACGGTGTGTAGGAGCCGTTACGCCGAATAGCTTAGGCATACCTTTAACCACCTTTTATAACTTATACCCTGTAAGTAGTTCTGATTCAAGCTCAATCGACTGAAAGGAAATAACAATTTAATTATAGGATACAATTTATGTTCTGCAAGCTCTAACTAAATTCAGATATGATCGTATGGATCGTATGGGCACGAAATTTACAATCAAATTTTTTAACAAATGTGTGGGCAATAAATAAAAAAAGTCGCCATCAGCGCGAGCTCAAATGCGTATTTCCAGGTGTATTGAGTATGGAAAATAAAATGTAATAACATTTTTGCATGTCATCTAATTGTTTAGTAAGCTAATCAGTTATTGAGGAAGTTATTATACAACATAGCGAGACCGCAGTGCAAACACTTAAGTTTGTACGGGTAAATAAAACATGCGTATAGGGTATCTACTTATCGAATTTGAGTAGAATATGAACTAATATATGTATAATTACCAAGCAAATTTCTGTGGTTGCGTGCCTCTGCAAAGAAGAGAAAAGAAAAGAAAAAGAAATACTATTAAAATCTTTTGTTTTTATTGTAAAAGAGCTCTTTTTATAACCGATAAACATTTGCATTTACATGTACACATATATTTTCAACAATGGCAATAAAAATGTTTCACACGCGTCTTAAACAAAATATGCGAACATTAGATATTTAATATTGACGGGATGCGGGCCAGGCCACTTTCTCAAAAATAGAAAATGAAAACGCTTTCAGGTGATTTGTAATCTCAACGAAATCTGCAATAATGAGTAAATTTATCGAAATCAAAAATGAAAATGAAAACAGACGCAGCTTGAAGTTGAAAATCTAATTGACTGTATCGAAACTGTGAGAGTTTCTCACTTGCCTCAATGAAACTAAAATTTAATCAATGGCAATCAAATCAATCGAGCATTCCAATTGTTTTGCTGGTAGATGCGTCACAGTTTTCAGATACAAATGTGAGTTACATCTTTGCCTCTTTTCGCTTTGTCTGACCATCGACGCAACGCATGAATCAAGGCGCAGATACAAATCCGTACCACACTTGGAACACATTCTCACAAGTATTTTAATGTTGTGGGCTTGGTAATTGGCTGGGACAACAGCAAAACGGGTTAGCAGTCACTCCCGGCCGTGTGTCAATGGCTACGTTTAAACTGCGGCCTCTCATGCAAAGCGCATATCTGTCAGATACAAATGGGCTCCCCCTCTAAACTTGACAAATCGTTGGTGCCTTAACCTCACTGGCGGTGGCAATACACCTATTTTCAGCTTTTTGGCCAACATATGTATGTTATGCTTCTTACCAGCACTAAAAGTCATTTTGGAAAGTTCTCGGTCTGACCTTATTTTCCTGTACATCGCCCAACGGACTTCAAGCGACGACGAAGACGAAGTCGCTGAGTAAATAAAGCAAAGTGTGGCTAATAAGGCACAGCATTCTGTGTATTAACAATAACAATAAACTCAACAACAAACACTTTCTCAACAGTTGTGTAAACAACAGAAAACAGCAACTAACCAAAAGAAAAAGAATAAGAGAAACAGCACATTACATCGCAAAGATACTTCACACGCAGTTAGTCAGAGAGTCTGTCAGTCATTCATTTAGTTAGCTGATTTCTGTTCTTGGTTCCATATGATCAAAGCTGGAGCTTGCTAAAAAATTTGGATCCATAGAGCAAGATTGGTCTCAATATCCCCTTGGTTTAATTTGAAAAAAAGTATGAAATTTATTTGATTACACTTAATAATAAAAACAAGGGGGCTCCGCCCCCTGCTCGCTTCGCTCGCCTGCCCCCGGCTCGCTTCGCTCGCGATACAGTCGACCATACTCGACTGTCGGAGACCCCGTACTTAGTATGAAAAAAGCAAAGACTGGTGAAAATTAATTTATATTTTAGTTAAACATTGATTCGTCGTAGAGTTTTATATTTAAAAACATTAAATAATCAATGTAAAGTCGAATAGACATATGCGTTAGAGAGAGCGAGACAACAATATGTGTATTTCCAAGATCGGTTAAGCACACGCATACATACATATGTAAGCACGAGCCAAAACAAAAGAATTTTCTAGATAAGCATTTATAAATATGAACATGCTGGATTATGAACACGACAAATAGCTAAAATCAGCTGAATTTTAAAAAGGAGTCACAGCCGGGATTTGAACCCGCAACCCAATGTCAAAATAGGATTACAAAGTATGAGGACTAAACCCGTTGAGCCATCATCTAATATATTGCAAAGTGCTTGTTAATCAATCTTATTGAAAAATTAATTAAAAATTGTATAATACCATCAAATGTTAATGTATATGTCAATATAACATCAATAAGACATGACAATATAACATTAATAAATAAAAAAAAAAAAACATTTGCCCGAAGCAGGATTCGAACCTTCGACCTGCGTGATAGCATAAAATTAGATGAATTCAGCGACTTAGCACAGTACGCCACAGAGCGCTCAAACATTCGTCCGCCAAATCGCAGCTTTGTTAACAGCATTTTTCTGCTAAGTATTAATTTATGATTAATGCCAACCCTCACACAATTAAACAGCTTAACTTATTATTTTAATATCTTCGCTATTTACCGTCCGATCGCAATGAAATTTTCTACACAGATCGTGGACTATTTACGCTTCATCTATGGAAAATCAGTTTCTCGCTTGCAAATTGTTCTTGTAATTTAGAAATTAAATTTTAAATTTGGATTTTAGGGCGTTCAAGGGGGCGTGGCAAAATTCTAAAACAAACTTGATCTGCTTGCAATATAGATGAACCTAGATACCAAGTTTGGTGTCTCTAGCTCTTATAGTCTCTGAGATCTCGATTTTCATACAGACGGACGGACGGACGGTCGGACAGACGGACATGGCTATATCGACTCGGCTGTTGATGCTGATCAAGAATATATATACTTTATGGGGTCTGCCACGCCTCCTTCTGCCTGTTACGCACATTTTTTTTGAAACAATCTTAATAGACCCCTGTACTTTTTTTTAAGTGCGGGGTCTAAAACGTATCAAAATATTTTCCGAACCGAAATGGGCAAAAAAGGGTAAAATGGTTTCGTTGGAATGTATGTAACAGGCAGAAGGAGGCGTGGCAGACCTCATAAAGTATATATATTCTTGATCAGTATAAAAAGCCGAGTCAATATAGCCATATCCGTCCGTCCGTCTGTTTGAACGCGTCGATCTCACAGACTTATTTTTTTAAAATTATTTATGTATTAAATTTAATATCGTTCGTCACAACATGGGATATCAGAAATTTTGGGGCAGGAAAACCCTTTCGTCACTAGACTTTTACTTTGTAAAAAAGTTTTTTTTGGAAGTGATATATGTACATACATACTTAAGTGAAGGCGAGCGGAGCGAGCAGGGGGCGGAGCCCCCTTGTTAAGAAATGAATCCGGTACGGATAGTTAACCCAAAATACTCAAGCCGATTTTGTGAGGTTAGGCTCAAAACCGTACTATTGTATTGTATTGTTTGAAGAAAAATAAATGTCTGAATTCCTATAATACGTGTCTTCGTGTTAAGTACTTAGACAAATAAATAACTAAAAAAAATAAATTAACTTTAAACATTTAACTGCTGAAATCACTTGGAATTTTGCTTCTTTAAATGACTTAAAACTGGTTTTTTGAAATTGTATTTATTGTAATTCACATTTAAATTTTTAAACCCCGTACTTAAAAAAAAGTACAGGGGTCTATTAAATTTGTTTCAAAAAAAATGTGCGTAACAGGCAGAAGGAGGCGTGGCAGACCCCATAAAGTATATATATTCTTGATCAGCAGTCCGTCCGTCCGTCCGTCTGTATGAAAATCGAGATCTCAGAGACTATAAGAGCTAGAGACACCAAACTTGGTATCTAGGTTCATCTATATTGCAAGCAGATCAAGTTTGTTTTAGAATTTTGCCACGCCCCCTTTAACGCCCTAAAATCCAAATTTAAAATTTCATTTCTAAATTACAAGAACAATTTGAAAGCGAGAAACTGCAGATTTTCCACAGATGAAGCGTAAACAGTCCTGTGTAAAAAATTTCATTGCGATCGGACGGTAAATAGCGAAGATATTAAAATAATAAGTTAAGCTGTTTAATTGTGTGAGGGTTTGCAGTAATCATAAATAAATGGCATTAATCATAAATTAATGCTGATGACCATAATGAAATTTGGGAAAAAAAACTCTAAATGGCTCCTGTGGCGTAGCGTACTGAGTCGCTGAATTGATCCAACTTTATACTATCGAACTGCAGGTCGCAGGTTCAAATCCTGCCTTGGGCAGATGGTTTTTTTTATTTATTTTTTATAAATTGCCATGTTTTATTAATGGTTATTTTGACATAAGTATTAGCATTTGATTTAGCATTTTTCATTTTTCAATAAGAGTACTACAACAAATATTATTGCAATATATAAAATATCAGCAGATGGTATGGTGGCTCAAAGTGTAGAGTCTCCTTACTTTGCCTTCTTCTTTTGTCATCGGGTCGCGGGTTCAATTCCCTGCCGCGCCAAATATTTTTCTAAATTTAGTTGATTTTAGATATTTGTCGGGTTCATAGTCCAGCATGGGCGTACAGTATTTTTTTTAAATTTAAATTATTGTGTGCTTATGTTATAGTTACATATTATATTTTATTAATATTAGATTATTATATGAAAATGTTATATTAACATTCAATGTTAATGTTATTTTATGCTATTGTTATAGTAACTTTCAATATCATTGTAAAATTAAAAATATTTTTAGACCACGTACTTGATCTATATTGCAAGCAGATCAAGTTTGTTTTTTTTTGGGACGGACAACTATATCATATAGCTCCCATAGAACCGATTGTTCGAAAATCAAGTTTTAGTATGAAAACCTTTTTTGTTTTTTGAGATATATCAACCAATATTACAGAATAAGTATCTGAATTTGACCTCTACATACTGACCAAAGTTGGTTGAAATCGGTCCACCATATCATATAGCTCCCATAGAACCGATTGTTCGAAAATCAAGTTTTAGTATGAAAAACTTTATTGTTTTTTGAGATATGTTAACCAAACTGACAGCATCTGCACCTGAGTTGATTTTATATATCCAGACCAAATTCGATTGAAATCGGACCACTATATAATACAGCTGTCATAGAAACGATAGGTCAAAATTCAACATTTAATATGAAAAACTTCATTGTTTTGTGAGAAATCTTATCTAAACTGCTTCGGAGCTAGTCTTATATATCTTGAACTAAGTTTGTTCAAATCGGAAAACTGTATCATATAGCCATCATTGGAACAATTAGTCGAAAACTTAATACAGAACCCTGCAGGCGCATCTAATCTTTGGCAAACACCTGAACAGCATCTAAGTGCTTAGGTTCTGGGTATCCTACAGTTGATTAAACAAAATATTTTTTCATACTAAGTACGGGGTCTCCGACAGTCGCGTGTGCGCAACTGTAGCACCGCGAGCGAAGCGAGCAGGGGGCGGAGCCCCCTTGTTTGTATTGAAGTCTGCCACACATGTAAGCAAAAAATTAATAAATGTTTTTAATTGTTTTATGACATTTATAATCAAAGAATATGGCAAGTATCAAAAAGGTGCAAATATTCCGAATATTCGTGAGTGCATTGACTCACGACACTCACGCGCATCTCTTCATGAGTTGTATGTTTAAGTATAAAGTGTAAACTAAATCATAAAGAATTTCATTCACGATGAGTTTTTAACGTTGGCTGTACTTGTGCGACTTTAGCGCTACTTGTACATTTTGTATCTGTATCTGTATCTGTGTGTGTAAATGTCGCTGTATGGAAATATGTATCTGTATCTATGCATAACTAGTTACATAGTTGACTGAAAGAACTTGCGTCGTTGATAATTTATATGTGTCGTCCGGCCCCCACAATCAAGTTACCAACTCGCTTTTGTTTCTACGCACATTTTATAGGTAAACTGGCAAGACACTGCTTCAAAGAGAAAGAGACTCAAGGAGTAGAAGGCAAGAATAGAGGGGGAAGAGGGGCACCGCGGTGCGCTTTATTTCCGTTCATGTTTGCCCACATCTTCTGATTTTTCGGTTCGGTTCACTTGGATATGGTTCTTGGTCTGACCATCTTACAATCTAACATATGTAATTGCAATTGCCGTGCGACTCACGACGCGACTTCAAGTGGCGCACCTTTTAATTTGTGCGGCATTCCATCCCTCTGCCCCCCCCACCCCCTCCCCACTCCATCACATTTAAGCCTCAGCAAGAACAACAACAACTGCCTCATTTTAATGTTGTGTAAAGTTCTAAGACACCGATGAGCGCAGCGGAAGTGCGTTCATTATTTTTAATGATTTTATTTAAGGAGGACCCAGTCAAAGTGCCTACTAACTGAAAACGACTACCTGCGTGCTGGAAACTCTACCTGTTATCTAGTACCAGGGTCAGGTCCAAGGCTTCCTGGATATAAAAATAAGGTTTCCCATTTGACAGCCGAGATGTGGACTTCTCTAGCGTCTTATTATCGAACAGGAAAGGAAGTACTTTTTGTACATGGTAACAATTCCTTCCTATGACATCAAGGAACTTCAATTAGTGTGTAATCAAAGTATAAGACAGATAAGAATAAATACAGCTCGACTAGCTCGTAAACAACGATATTTCAGACTTCGTTGAGATAAAACATTTATTTGTAGTTCATTGGTCAGAATAGTTTTCCACGTGACTTCCCATCAAATGGCATTTCCAGCAAACCAGAAATAATAATTTCTTAGAAAATGAAGTACGTATTGATAAATAATCTTTAGGGAAATTATATCTGTGACCAAGTCATGACCCGTAACCCAAGTGATAATCACATTACAATTAAGAACTACCCTCTCAACAATTAGAAACAACTCGTGAGACTTGGGAGCTAATTTTAATAATTGAATGGAAAGTCTACAAGTCAATAAGTTAATAGACTATCAGCCAAATACACTTAGAGAAATATGCTCTTAAATTTTAATATACATATGTATACACTTTTACACCTATTTTTCCCAATGATTAAGATTTAAATATGGAACATGTAAATAGATTTCATATTAAATATAAAATACAACATATTATATTTAAGTTTAAGATATATAAGACTAACTTTAGATAAGATTTCTCACAAAACAAATAAGTTTTTCATATTAAAACTTGATTTTTGACTGATCGTTCCTATGGCTATATACTATAGTGGTCCAATCCAAAAAAAAAAAAAAAAAAAAGCTTGATCTGCATACAATATAGATGAACCTACATACCAAGATTGTCTCTGAGATCTCGATTTTCATACAGACGGACGGACAGACGGACATATCGACTCGGCTGTTGATGCTGAACAAGAATATATATGATTTATGGGGTTTGCCACGCCTGATATCTAATTACCATTTGAGACTTTTCAAAATTAATATGATTTAACATTAATCATACTAATATATCATCTTTAATTGCATGCTTGTTATTTAATTTGGTTGACTTTTAAGTATGCTTTGAGTTATAGCAGTGTTATTTTTTTATATTTTAAATGTAGCATGCTAAAATAATTTATGAATGAATTTTTACATTGCGTTTTTTCTCTGGGTGTATCTATTTAACTATTTATACTCGCAAGTATATATGTGTGTATTTATGTACATAGTCTACCTATACATATTCATTGTTACATTGACATTCAGCAGCTGTCAGTCAACTTTGACCGCAACGAATGCGAAATACGGATTACAATTGTTAAGTTCAACATGATGCGGATGAACGCCCCTGACTATGGACAAGCGCCCGAAGTGAATCAGGGGATGAGGGCGTGGCCCTCACAATTATAAAACAAAAAGAAGCAACAACAAAACGTTGCATGACATGACAACAACAATAACAACAAACAACGAACAACAATTGCCAGTTGCATGTTTTGCAGTTTTTTTGTTGTATTTCGATAATTTCGCTGACGTTAGACTCACGATATTGCCCGGGGTATGGAGATGGACTTTGTAGAGCCGGAAAATCGAGGAGTTTGTGAGAAACATCAGCTACTGAGAGTTGATTGCTATGCATTGATTTACATATACAGAAAGCGGCAAGCAAAGACAAAAGCTCAAACTCAGCCTGATGGATGGATGGATGCATAGACAAACGTCATTCAGTTAGTGGCAACATCATCATTGTGATCATCATGAGCGTCATCTTCATTTGAATCAATTAAACCCGCTGCTGTGAGTCAACCCATACTCATACTCATACTCATAATCTTATTCGTACTCGTATTCGTATTTGTATTCATATTCGCTTTCGTTGTTTCCTCTGTTGATTGATCATTGAAGATGCGAGCCGCGCCTAGAGTCGAAAATTCCATGAATTTGATTACAAGCAGTATCAAATCTTTTCAGCTTTTCATAAAGTTGACTTCTTCTGTCTTTGGTTAACACATAAATGATTCACAAACGCAACATCAAAGGTTGAAAAGACCGCAAGACAAGAAGAGAACTCGAAACCAGTTCAATGAAATCCCACAATAATCCGAATTCATTCCGAATGCATTTTCAATGGATTCAAATTCCAATTCCAATTTCGATTTCAGTATTCAGTTTTTCATTCGCCCTGCAGGTTCGTCTAATACCTTACATGGATCAACCATTTCCAGTTTTGTTTGGCCATGTGTTAATTTGGCTCTTAAACAGGTCTGGGCTAGGCTAGGCTTAGAATTCCAATTGTTTGTCTGTCTAGACTGTGAACTGTAGACACTAGACTGAAAGAATTAACGGCCACGTTATTTGGAAAATTTTTAAATTTGTTTTCAGTTTGTCTTTTGGAATCTTTGATGGAATTCTAAGCCTAATAGATTGCCAGCCCAGCCTAGGCAGAACAAAGAGACTCACGCATCAACAGGTAAATGCAAATGCAGCCAACCAGTGTCGGGACAAATCCATAAAACCAAAGCTAATAGCTGGCTCATATATCAAGCAATACGACTTATATCACAATAACTCAGACAATAAAATACTCTGACAGGGCCACAACGCCTCCTTAGGCATTATGTGTGATTTATGCGCTATTTTTCCATTTTCATATCTAATGAGTAACAACAATAAAAGAACCACTGATAGAAGACTGACAGACACTGCAAGTAATTTAAGTTAGTAATGCTTTTGTATTTGTGCAACAATTACAAGGAAATTAGCTAAATTAAAACATATGATGGGATGCATGGATATACATATGTACATACATATATTTTCAAATGAATATGTGTGTATACATGTGCGATCATCTGTATCTACACTTGTAAACACACCACGATTTGCATGAGACAAGTGCGCCCACACGATCAGAGCAGACCACAGACATAAAGCATATTGAATATAAAAATGAAAATGACTATTAGCTAAGACTACTGTCGAGAGTACCCAACTGTAGGAGAGCCTGTCTTTGTAGTGGACAACAAAATTATACAGCAAAAAAAACACCTGAGTTTTCATTTAAATAGATGCGGTAGATCTATGACAGTCCTGAAGTACATAAATGAGCCCTATATACTTTATCGTGTCAGCCACAACTTAATTTAGCTGTCACGTCCATATATTTTGTGACAAACCTAATAGATTCTTTAAACATTTTTAAGAACAGGGTAAGAATTGGAAATGGAAATGGAATGGGTTGGGTTGGGTACAAGTTGGTGGCGATGTTGGCTACGAGCTCGCCTCCATTCATAAATACGACACACTATGGGGAATTTTCCCGATTTTTTGGAATAAATGCCGTTTTTAAAAGTTGTTAAAATAACAGCCATCGATCAGGAAATGTCCAAACTGTAATGTTACATACCAGAAATTTTAACAGAGCTCGCTTCTGCTAAGTTTTAACAGAGCAAACACAGCTCATGCAACTGAAAAGTACGTGTTGTCAAAATTGTTTGATTTTTCACCAAACTTTAGACAAATAAAACTCTTAATTTTCGATATTAATTCAGAAAGCAAATGCAGTCTATTGAGAGAGGTTTTTACTATGTGTTTTAGTAGAAATTTGAAATTAAATCTAAACTTTAAATGGAGAAACAAAAAAATGTCCACCGAGTTCCACCTTAATATATATGACATGTTGTAGATAAATTAGTTCCCTTTTAAATGCATGTAATCCTAAAGTGCACATTTGCGCACATTTTATGAAATTTACCTTTTTAACACATAACCTCAGATTTGAAAATGTAGAGTTAATTTTTCACATGGAACTTTGTGATGGTAAAAAGCGCAAAAGAGGATTTTGAGCTGCTGTAATGCGGTTATTACCGGCAACTATATTTAGGACATTGACCGAATTTTATGAGAAAAAACTGAATAATTTTCTCTGTGCTCTTAGTATAAGAATTAACTAGAGTAAAATGAAAATGTTCATTTCACTAAAAAACGGAGATTTACTACCGATTTCTCTGTATGATATAGTAGTCAAAAGTTGACCAAAATTTTAGAAACTTACTTTTACTTATATCTGGTGAGTTTGACCGGAAAATATGGAAAAATAACAAGGTTTTCAGGAAAAGTGTTTTTCAACCGATAATTCCTATTATTTCTATATGATATAGTTGTCCGATTTGGATCATATTTTAGCAAAAAGTCAATATCATAGTAACACACTAAACCTGAAAGTTTGGATCGGATAACTTGAAAATCAAAAAATTCGAATATCACGAAATCAAGGATTAAGGCGGTATCACGCCCTATTTTTTAGGCCTGTTGCTAAATTGATATTATATGCCTAATGCAAAAAACTAGACTAAAATATCTTATTTCGTTCTCGAGTTATTTATTTATTTCAAAAAATTGGGCAAATTCCCCATAGTGCGACAATGAGAACAAGAAGAAAGATGGCAATTACAATAACAATAACAAAACAATACACAGCAATATGCAGTAATAAGCAATAAATGAAAATAAAGGTCAAGTTTAAGTGACGATGATGACAAGAGTGGGACAGACAGCATCAGATACACGGGGAAAAGGGTAAAACAACAACAAGTGCACTCCAAAACAACTGAAAATTACATATACAGACATATATGTACATATGATCGATGTGTGGGCGTCGTAGCTCACAGATCTTGTACAAAAACAAACAATGTGGGCTACACTCTTAAGCATAAATTGCGCAACGAATCGATCGAAAAGTCATAAGAATTTGTTTACCTGCCATTTTGATAAGAATTAGGTTCAAATATCTTTTATTACTGAAATTTCAATAGTTCTTTGGATAAGATCAGAATTTATAAGAAATTTTGGGATTATATTCCACCTGTAATTGTATTTTAAGTATCACAGCCTTAGTCTGCAAACAGGCTTTGGACCGATCGTCACTGTATCAGTTCGGTTCGGGTTTTTTAAATTATCTAACTCTCGAACCAGCACCGCAAAATGTTCGATTCGGAAAAAAGAATTTAAAAATTCTCATACACATTACAATCTGTAACTTTATTTAGCTTGTTTTTGGTGCAGTGTCAAAATAACAATACAAAATCATAATCTTATCATTTTATTTATTTTAAAAATCAGTTCAAATTGTAAAACAATCGAGAAAATAATATTATTTAGTTGTAAAAATTAAAAGAATGCTTGAAGCAATGATCTGGATTTTGGGGTTCTTGAAATTGGTTCACGAGCTGAACCGGAATCTTGTTCAATGGTTTAAACCATCAAAGCGATCCTTTTTAACATTTTTGGTAGCTTACAATCTTGGTTAAAACGATCAAACGAATTAGAAGAACGATTTGTTTGTTCACCACAAAACGAACTATTGAATCCCACACCATACATATTTATGTAGGTGTGTAATATTTTTACATTGGTCACTATCGTGTATAATCGTTATCAGATATCAATATCGATTGTTTCTAACTGCAATTAGTCTCAGTTATGAAGCTTATAAGTGCGTACTTCTGGCAGCAAATCAACCCTTGTAATGTCAGGTCTGATTACCATGGCTACTCTAAAGGGAAAAACATGTGTCAACAGTTGAGTCCATACCTGTTATCAGTAAATAACATAGTAGTACTTTTTGCGTATGAATGTTGTATCTAGCGAGTCGTAAATTGATTCATTCATTAAATTGTGACGCTCTCTGCACAAATAAGTTGTTTACTTGGGCCGGGGGTTAGGACCCCAAATTTAAAGAGACTCGCCGACTCAGCGAACCTCGACCAAAAGAGCAAGTGGCAATTAAAACTTGATGTGTGCCCGCGAATGTGCCCCGCCTATCCGCAGTCATAACGCCCCTTAGTCGACATATGTGGGTGTTAATTAAAATTGAAACCAATTGCTTTAACCGCCTGAGCTCTGTCCGGCCGGAACGGAGAGTCCGCTTAACGTAGAAGCTTCACTTTAAGCTCTTAACGAGCCTTGTCATTCAAGATAAATGAATCTAAAAATAGAGAATTCTCCCGTCTAAAGTGAAGAGTCGTGATTTCATGGAATATTTTTGGAACGTGATCAATTGTGTTGCTAAAAATATGTCAGAGTCCAATTGCCTTTATCAATCTGAGTTAGATTTGATATAGATGTCGCGAATAGCTGCTCCATTCCAAATATTCAGTGTTCCCGAATAAAGTTGAATAATTACGGGCACACTAAAATATTTAACGATTAACGAACAATTTATATTTCGCTTGCTTGATGCTTTATACAGTCTGTGTGATTTCAAAATGGAGATTGGATTTTAATCTAATGAACTTTGTAAGTTTTCCGCACTTTTAACAATTAAATAATTATTCATGCAGGAAAGTTACTACGAGAACACAAAAAGTTATAGAAGAAAATGGAATTTCGGTAAGGGATAAGGGCAAAAATGCATTAGCATGAACAGGATGAATGGGGATAGAAAATGACAACTTGAATTCAGATAAAACATACTAAATTAAATCAATACTAAAATTGTAAATTCCGTATGCAAACTAAATACATTGAAAAATTCTATTTGTATTTGGACCTTTCACGTATTTTTGACCTTTCAATTTTCAATCAGCTGTTTATTTAATTAATAACCGTCGACTTAAATCAGCTGAAAAAAAAATATTTTAATTAAATTAGAAATTGGTTTTAAATAAAAAAACTGTAAATAAAAACATACAAATGATTGTAATTTTAAACTGAAGAGAAAAAAATGTACACAGAGGGAAAAAATCAAGTATTTCGTACTTAAAACGCCACATTTCGAACTTGATTTCTCACTAAGATTGAAATTACTAAAGTTGAGTACTTCGATCTTATTTCAAGTACGATATTTTAAGTACGAATTTTAAGTATTTTAGTATTTTCAAACTTAAATTAACTTTGAAACGTACTCGATTTAAGTACAAATTAACTTGATCCAAGTCCTTTTAATTCTGTAACTGGGTACGTAATCTTGTCAAATTATGAACATGATACTTAATTTAAGTTTACTGCACACTTAATTCAGAGTCGTGTGAACTTGATTTGTATGTATAAAATGTTCTTGTATAAGTATTACGAGCATCATGGAACACCTCACGCCTACCTAATAAAATGATCAAAATCAGAAGCGTGGGTGTGAAGACTGACTACAGAAATTATTCTGTTAAATAAAGTCTTATGTTTTCAGTGTCCCTCGAACTACTCCTCATTGCAAATACGCTAGAACTATTTGAGAATTCGAAGCAAGCAAACGCTAAAATGATATAAGAATTAAAGTACTTGATTTAAGATTTTACATACTTGATCTGTGAGTCGATTAAATTAAAGAGTTTTTGTTCTTATATTAAGATTTTTAGTACTTGGTCATAGAATTTGAATGCTCATTTTAAGTAATTCGTTCTTACATCAAGTATTAATTTTAAGTATCGAAAATACTTCATTCGAGTTCATTCATACTTAATTTTAGAACGGCTTTTTTCTCTCTGTGTATAAGTTTTAAAATCTAAGTTAACTCAGCGATGAAGATTTGCTTTGACGAAATCTTAGAAGTTAATTCCTGGCCTGCGTAGAGGGTTTTTTGCTAGTCAAACATTTTAGAGCAGACTTATTTTCTCAGATGACGCGCGTGTGCTTTGATAGGTGATTAGACCAGTTATTTTTAGGTGGCGGCAACTTAGAAGTTGCACAAGTTTCATGAACGAACCGATTCCACTTGATGTAGTTGTAGTTGACTTAAGCGATTTTTAACTATACTTATCAATATTGCACATGAACACACACACTCTCACACACAATTAATGTTTGTTTATTGCGCAATAGATTGGGTCTACAGAATGTAGTATCTCTGATGTAATAAAATTATAATTTATGCGAATTAGTTTTTTTTCTCGAATGCATCGATTGCTTAACTCGACTCCAGGTTTCAGGTTCTAACCAAATGCCAAATTAACTGGGTGTATGATATGACTAGATATAACTCTTTAAACACGTTAATATTTATGGCAACAAGTGCTCTGAAGCATTTAGGATCAATAAAAACTGCAATATTCACGTTTAAATAAACATCTACCACTTCAAATGGAAATGATTTTGTTTTATACTAAATTCTTTAAAGGTCGCTATAAATGTGCTAAATGCATATGTACCTATATATATTTTTATAACTAATACAATAAATGCCAACAAATTTCAAAATGGCCTCTGTTCAAAAATTAATATTCAATGCACATTTCAGTAATAAAAACAACAACAATACACTCGAATTGAGGCCTTTGTACGGCAAAGAAACGGCAAGAAAAAGAAACAACAACTGAAAAACCTTCGTGAAAAAGTATCCACGACGAACAACATTAAAAAAAAGTTGTTTAGCCACCGCAGCGCACGAGCTTACACAAAATTTGTAGCTATAGTTGAAGTTGTTGCTGTTTTTGGGCTCCATTTCATTCATATGGCCATAAGCCAACAAATGCGTTAACGTTAACAACAATTTGTTTGACCGCTAACCAAGCGGCTGCTCATTTTGGTTTTGCGCACAAATCAATTGACAGCGTCACGTAATCAGCGCAATCATTTTGGCCCATAAAAAAAACAAGTCAGCAAGCTTTTTGGCCACAAAAACACATCGCACATTGCGTCGCGCGTCTTCCAACTGGACAACTTGAGGCTGCTCAAATCAAATCAATCAAGGGTCGCACCCAAAAATCCAAAATAGACTTGCAACTCCGAACAGGTTGGTTAAAAGGCAGTCGCACAAATAGCTTCAACATCGTTTAAGCCGTTGCATGAAAATCTTTCTGTTGTTTTTGGCAATACTCTCTCTTATCGGTTGATTGGGTACTCTAAGAAACCTACTCACAATCTTCTCGAGACTTAAGAACTATGTCTAGTTTTAAATGTATTTAAAAAATAAAATTTAGAAAACATACTTCAAGGAGTAACTAGTGTTTGGATTAACTTAATGCTCAAATATTGCAAAACAATATTTTATAAGTGGAAAAATGATTAAATTTATATTCCCGGTTAGCCAGATTATCACAAGCTTACTTACACACAAATTAGATAATTTTTTCAAAATGTTAACAAAATGTGTTGCCAACAACTTGCATTGATTTCCTGAATTATGGCTAGTTTTTTGACTTTGAATTACCAACCGAAAGTTGATTTGAAGACCATAAAAATTATATAATAATCATGAATCGAATTCCATGATCAATTAACAAAAATTTTTGATTCGCTTTACTAGTCTACAAATTAGAAATATCTATTAATTTATCACTGAATTATTGTGTTCCCTATCTGATCTGCTTTAGAAACTACGAGTATCAATGGAAAATATACATGCTAATTCATGTTTTATAGACTTGTCAGTTTATAACCCTTTTATTTCATTTACAGACAATAAAGAAATCACCACAAAATATAAAATACAATCATTAGCGATTTTGGAATAAGCAAAAAGCCGTGTAAATAATGCACACAGATGAATTGGCATAAATAAATTTAAAGTAAATACGAGTATGAGCTCGACTACGAATCTGTTGCTGGCAGAAAATTCACCGAAAAGTTGTATGTGAAAATTAATGGCCCAGAGTCCATTTGGCTGTGGAGAGAAGCAAAATCAAATAAAAAAGCTGCAGATTAAAGCTGACAGACAGAAAATTTCAAGGTTTCGTATTGCTAACCTACAAAAGCTAACGTAAAAATAAACAGAACAGCAAAAAATAAAAAAATAAAAAAAACAACAAAATAAAAAGAATAAACCAAATACCACACACAAATCCACAAACGGAAATACTTGATCGCAATAAAAAAAAAAAAAGTAAAAAGTGTTGGGTTTTGTTTCGGGTATTGCATTGTTATTGCCTTGCGATTCTTGTGTCTATATGAAATATTTGTTTAAACAATAAGAATACAATAAAAGTAATAACCAAAAAGGTAAACACGCGAAATATGTGAAGCTCAAATCGAGTCAACAACGACGCGTCGTAAATTGAGAATGTGAAGTGGAAGTATGCTCAATAAATATCAGAATAGTGATACGAATTTTTTTGGACTTGATAAAAATCGATAACCACTGATTCTGGTAACTTTGAGATCGAGTAAGGTATTACAAAAATCCAATTAAATTGTGATTTAATAGTATTAATAGTCATAATTCGTTTTAAATTAATATAATGGTTTTGAAGTTCTAATAAATAAATATTAATTGACTACAAAGCTCACTCGTATTCCAGCCTGTTGCTTATGCTGATTGATGACTGATTGTGATTGTGATTCAATAAATCAGCGCAACAAATGTTCACTGTCTAGTGGCATACTTGAATTTTAGATATTATTATAAACAACGTGACATACTCGCATACCAAATGAATTGCAAACAAAAATGTTTCCATATTAAGCTTAATTTATTCTATTTCAGTTTTTGCCAGGGCTCGCTCTTATGAATATTTAAGAATTTGTTTAGTTGAATTAGAATTGTTAAAAATTGTTTTTGCATTTGACAGTCAAAACACCTTCTAATCAACAGTTCGATACTCCGCGCAGTTCATTGGCCATCTATCGAATTGCAGTAACACCTTAACAACCGCTACAAGCACGTAACTAGTTGTGGAAACATTTTAAATGCTTGGCTAAATATCAATTGCACAATTTTCCACTTGATTTTCCTTTTTCAATCAAAGAAATACACGGCTCTCACTTAGCAGACGCCAATTGCCACATTAAAGCCACATTAAGAGTGCATAGGACAAAATTATAGAAAATTCCACAAGCGCATCATAAGTCTTTAACCTTAAGATAATAACATGGAAAGCAAGATAAAATTACTTTTATATATAATAATAATAAAAAACTAGTAGAAAAGGCAACAGTCGAGCAAACCCGACAGTGAGATACCTTGTAATTATTCTGAATAAAAAAGCTAATTTAAAATGAAAATAACAAGAATACAAGTATGTGTAATATTAAATTAAGAAATTACACATAAAAACATTTCTGCCGCTGGTTTCGAACCCAGGACATGTACGATATCTGCTAAGCCAAAAATCATACAAAAAGACAGACGGACATGATTATCCAGAATATATATACTTTATAGGATCTACCTTCTACCTGTAACACACATTTTTTTAGAATCTTAGTAGACTCTGTATACGAACTTGTTAAGTACAGGGTCTAAGAAAAATTAAAAACAAAAAAGCCAGCGGAAATTGGTGTAAAACTTGTCTTTGAAGCCGACGCGCGTTGCCAACGCCAACGGCACTCGCTCTGTACCTGGGATGGTATCGGAGTCTGTCTACAGTTGCTCCCATTAATGTTGTTGTTGGTGTTTCAGTGATGTTGTTGTTATTGTTGCCGCTGTTGTTGCATAAAGCCAATAGCACTTTGTATCACATTGCAAGGCGTTACAGTTGCTGGCGTTGTTGTTGCAGTTGCTGTTGCAGTTGCTGTTGCTGTTGGTTTCAGGTTCAGATTCAAACCAATCCAAGCCATAGGAGTCAGAGTCACTTTTGTGGTCGCCGTTGCCTTCGACAACTTTTCACTACACTTCTGAGAGTTGGATGAATGAAGTGAAATGACTCAGTGCAGCATAAACTTGACTCTTTGAAATGAGTTCATACCGTTCATTTAACTCAACATTGGCCAACGGCTTGCTGTTATATTGTTGTTGTTGTGGAAAAACTTTCATAATTACAATAACAGCAACTACACCAGCACTAGGCGTTCAACTTTGTTGGCAGCCACTGTGCAAATGTGCGAAGATCGGTTCGCTAGCCAAGTGCCTGATTATTTAATCGAAATTATTATGTTTGCCATCGGCCATTAAATGTAATCATGAAACAACAACACAAACAACAACAGCTCAAATTTGTTGCACTTTAATTGATAATAATTAGACAGGAAATATCACAAGATTCAAGATAAAACAGCAGAAAATCAACTGTTGAATTTCAGTCAAATGACAATAGGATTTACAGACAACCTGGGAGAAAATCAGAAACAATAGCTATGATTAGTTATACTGCAGGGGAAGTCGAACAGATTTTATTTTTTTATAAAATTCGAGTTCATAGTGTCTGTAAAAAGTGCATGCTCGAGCGACAATTCTTGAGATTCTAATGATATTATATTTTCAAATTTCCAAATGATCCTTATCAGAATTTAAATAAAACCTGTGCAAGTCCTGTTCGTTTTTGACCATCGACTATCGTATAATTAATCAATTAAAGAACTCAATTCATTTGTGGAGTTACAACTGAACGAAATGAATTCATTAATTTTAAACCCACTGTCATTCGTTGGAACTAGATGATCGATAATCAAGGAATTTGTTCATTACTTCAGTTTCTCTCACGAAAATGAATTATTTAATAAATCTAATAATGTAAACATGAGTGTAATTCATTTGTTATTCTTTCAATCGGTAAAAGAAAAGTACGACTAAATCAATTCATGCAGACATATGTACATACCCATTTAGGTTATCTAGCGGGTCGAATGTTCTAGAAATTGTTCATATCACCTACGCAATATAACGAACATACTGTGTATATTTCAGCCATCTAGCTCTTACTGTTAATAAGTCCGACTGTCTAGGTAAATTGCTAAAGTTATTTAAGTGACATCCTGTTTACCGATTGCCAAGCACGCTCCTGTTTATCCGATTTGATAACAAAGCGAATGATTTATGAATTTAGTGTACATTGCTAACAAACTAACTAGATAAGTATACGTACTAACTCATAAGCTTATGTAAGCTGTAGAGCAGATAAACTACATTATAACTAGTAACTCGTAAAAATGTGTGATATTCGTAAGTGTCTGTAAATATATTAAGTTAGTTGTTGTTAGTAGTTCTGTTGCTATTTCAATCAACTGTGCAAACATAGGCAAATACTCAGCAACTAAATATTAGCCAAAACTATATATTGGCCATATGACACTAACACAAGTTCAATGACGATAATTTGTTTATTGAATTTAGTGCAGTTAGGAGTTGATTCCCGGAATACCATCTACGCTCTACGCTCTCAAAAGAGTTGCCAAAAGTTATCAATAAAAGGTTTGTTTAACAATATCTCCTCATTGTCGCTATCACTTTAACTCACTTCAAGTATTTGCAGCACCATACAACATTTAGTTATATGTATGTAGTCACTTATCACACTCAAGAGCGCGTGCTATTTAGTTTATTGGCAATCTTTGGGACACATTTCGCAGATAGAAACAATAATGAATTAATTTTGAGATGCATTGGGGTATTTATCGGTGTAAATATTTTGACACACTAATCGGCCCTAGGCGAAATACCCGTTGTAACACTCAGCTGTCAGCTGCAAACCGTCAAAAACAGCTTTTTTCCCAACTGACAAACAGTTTTATATCGCATTTCTCTGTTTCAATATTTAGATTTAAATAGCCCGGGGTTTCGGTTTCATCTTAAACGCATTCGGTGTATAGGTAATTTTCTCGACCCGAGTCTAAAACATGCTTAAATCGTGTTATAAAAATGTACTTTAAATGCTTTGACACGGTTCTGTAAACCATATAGATATATAAAAGCCCAATTACAAAAGTTAAAGCAATAAATATTTATGGGCTGTCAGCTGCTGGAATTCAAAAACCTTTTAATTCAAATATCTTGTGAGACCTTCTATTCAATCAATTAATTAAAGCAACACGCAGAGCCACACTTGATTGTAATTAAAAGTAACAAGAATATGAGTACGTAATAAATAAATAATAAGGTTAAATTGCCAATTTGAAAATGCCTTGAATATGCTTATATTATGAAATGCTTCAATGGTCGACTTGAAGTTACCGTAATGAGTAATCCTTCGACTATACATAATCTTTTACAAGTACAGGGTATTCAAATAATTTTAAGCGAATCAATGGCGATTAAAGTATTTTAACTTCATTTTTGTTGATGGCTTTTCGGCTCTCTCATCTTCCAGACTAAATTATGCAAATACCTTTGGAATTTGTAGTTGTTTTGTTTCCGAAAAGTTGTTTCCAAAGCGAACAAAGAAATCAAAACAAGTTAAATAACAAATTGATAAATATTAATAAGGCCAAAAAGACAACCAGAAAACAGTCGAAGTCAAAAAAAAAAAAAAACAAAAAAAAAAACAAAACAAAACAAAAACGTGTATTTTTATCTGCCTGTTGTTTGCTTCGATGCATGCAGAAATGTATAAAAATACATGTATGTATGTTAAGAGTCTGTACCCAGTCAGTTATAGTTATGACTAAAAAACACAAAACATCATAAATACATCTACACTTTTGTTGAGTAGTGTTTAATTAACCGCTAGAAGCGATTTTAGAGTCGCAATTTACAAAAGAAAAGATAAGCCATAGTACATATGTACATAATGCTGACATTTACAAGTGTGTAATCTTTTGATTGATTCAATTATTTAATCGATTCTGATAGAGGTATTCTACAATCTGTGTGTAATATGTGACCTTGTCCTTAATAAACCACTTCAGGTGAATTCAAGATGTACATATTTGGTGACTGAATTTAATGGTGAAATATACTTGTATTTTAGAATCTAAATTATATATTAGAAGAGCACCTATCTAGTTATATGATTATGCAGTTTTTTCCTATAATTCGCAAAGACCCAAAGTATACGATCTGATTAAAATAGACAGTATGGTATGGTATATATGTATATAATATCACCATATGAATTGTTGAAAATGTAGAACAAGCATTCTAGTTACTCGTTTACTGCCCAGTGGGTTTCACTCCAATAAGCACGGCCCCTCGATTACCGAGCCATCCAAATGGGTTTATAAATACGCATGGGCAGCTTTAACGATCGCCTGTAGTTCCATTATTGGACCACCCCAAAGGCGACTCAATAACAGAGTCAAGAAATCTCCGCATCGATTATTACAATTGGAATAACCTTGTGACGCTTGACATACGTTTATAAATTCAATATACATATGTATGTACATATATCTGCAATATGCATATGTACATACATATATCGTATGCGATCCAAAAACGACGCATAAACCATAATTAAAATCGAATAGTGTTGCTCCCAAAAGCAAAGTCGCGATACGTAAAGCCCGAAAAACGCGCGCTTTCGCATTATGCACCTGTTTTCAGAGTTAACCCCCCCTCCCCCCACTCCCTCCCCTCGCTTCTTCACCACTGCCAACCCCCCAAACTCCCCTTGCCTTATCCAGTTGCCTGCATGGCCAGTTTTGCGTTTTACGAAACAATTACGAGTCGCATTCGCAGTCCGAGTCGAAAAGCAACAAAAACAAAACCAAGCTTAAACCAAACCAAACCAAAGCAAACCGAATCAAGTCGAGTTGAATCGAACTGAGTAAAGACGGCGGTGTCGGCCAACAACGAGCAGCGAATACGAATTGGACACCAAGTGGCCAAGCAGTTAGCCAACTCGTGCAAAAGCCGGCGAGGCTCTGGGCCCATAGCCAGATAACTGCAACGTTGTAACGTTTTGGCCATGTCAATGCAAGCGGCGTACAGTGGTCAAATATTTATTTGTTTAATGCCAACTAAGAGCAGTTGACAAATCAATATTATTATTATTATAAATAATATTAATTTAAATTACAAAAAGTAGAAAAGAGTTTAAGTTTGGGGGTATATATATCTGAACTTTAAACAAAGATTATTAATAAACAATTAAAATAAATATAAATAATATTAATTTAAATTACAAAAAGTAGAAAATATTTTAAGTTTGGGAGTATATATCTAAACTTTAAACAACAATTATTAATTATATTCTTCTTTTAACAGTTTGCACAACTTTAGATCACTCTACACTTTTTCAATAAGCGGTATGTCTGGCCATTTATAAGATCATAAGATACGGCTGGGATCATGGCTATTATACAAGATTATATATATGTACATATTTCTTTAAGAATCTAATACATGGTAATTTTATAGATTGAGACCGATATTTTTTTAGGCATATCAATCATGAAAGCTGAATAATTGTTTTGATTATGGGATCATGATTATTGAAAAGTGTATATGGGCATTTCCACAGATGTGAATAAAAAAACGAGAAAAAATAATAGTCAAAAAGTTTTTCTACTATCGGTGTAGCAATTAGGTTGGACAATAGTTGATATAAAAAATATAAAAGCAATCGATCTTTGATCAATTTGATCTTTGATGATTAGCGATGACCTTATGTTATGATTATTATTAATTTAAATCTTGTAAGTAAATTATCTAAGTTTTTAAATTTTTTTTTTCTTACACAGATTTCTAAGATTTTTAAGAAAATCACTATAAAATTTGAATTGCTATAAAATTCAGAATCATTAGCTAACATTGATAATTTAAACATTAATATTTTTTTTAAAATAAATAAACACATTTATTATGCTTGAAGTGTTCTCTTTGCATTATGATGCTGCAAAAAAAGGGGGAACAAATTTAGAAAAATTGCATCAAGATATATTAATTCATGTGTACATTAATATGTTTCAGTAAGAAAGTTTAACAACATGTGAGATTTTGATGAACTATAATTTGTTATTTTTCTCATGACGAACCCATCTGTGGGAATGCCCAAGTGAGTCCCTAAAGAATGTAAAATATGTTATATTCATAGAGATATGTACATATGTCCACAGTGCCTGCAGTAATGTCGCAGCTACGATCTGGCCCGGTTTTGCTACGATTGGAGGAGCTCAGATCGTCGATTGCTTCGATTCGATCGTTCGCCTTTTTAGCTTTGGCGTAAAATTGCGGAGCGTTGTTGTTGCTGTTGTTTCTGTGCGCCATTAAGGCAACAACTGCAACACAGCGACAGAAACCTGTAGAATTTACAATTACAGCAACAGTAACAACAACAACAATAATAACAACAACAACGTCAGCAAAAGAAACAACAACAACTGGTAGCCCACGTATCTGCGTCAATGCATTTGCTCGCTGGGGCATTTGCAATTGAAGCGTGGCTTAAAGTGAGCGTCAGCTTCATCTGCCCCCGACCAAATCCCCGTCCGTCTGCTCACGCTGTTTTGTGTGTGGTTTGTTAACGTGTTTTTATATAACTTTTTTTATATGCATAGTTTTCTTGTTATTGCTTTTTATAAAGTTGTTGACTGGTCGACGATTGCTGTTGTTGTTGTTGTTGTTGCTATTGCTATTGCTGTTGTTAGTTTATTTCAGCACTTTTTTTATTTTTTATTTTGGTGGGAATATTTGTTGTGGTATTTTTGTCTTAGAAGTTGTAATTTTTATTTGCGAGATTGCTCTTTGATATTTAGTTTAGAATGAATGGAATGAATTTATGAGTCATGCTACGTACTCAATTAAATTTGAAGTGAATGTAATTCAATTAATCATATATAAATATTATATTAAAAACGTATGTACATATGTGTAATTATTTCTAGTTATAGTACACATACTACGTGTATCATCAACAACTCTTTCTATCACAACTTGATACGTGTTCCGCAATTTAGTTGAGCAATTCGCTGATTATCTCATAATCAGCTTCGCCTCGCCTTACACTCAATTTCAGGTGAGTTGAGTTTAATGAAGCTGCAAATCAGCTCGGAAATCAACTTAAGGTTACATCAACAAAACAAAAAACGAAAATGAAAATGGAAATGGAAAATCATAAAAAACAAAAATGGAAAAATACATAAAACAAATTTGATTAACAAAGCAACCGCGATTACAGTGCAATTTTGGCATGTACAACAAACTGTTGTTGGCCTGTGTGTGTATTGCCAATTTTGGCGCGCAATTCAGTGAAAGTTATTTATTGAGTTGGGCACACCGCAAGTTCAAATGATAATACAAATACTTCTGCGAATAGTAAATCAAACAAATTGTGCATTCAGTAAGTCAAGTAATTATTTTGACATAATTAACATATTTCATTTTGAAAAAAACCCTTTCTTGACTTCTATTTATTTTCTTATTTATACAATACAATAAGCAACTTTTTGAAAATAAAATGATTTATTTTATTTTAACAAATTGAATACTAATTTAATTAAAAGTTTAAAAAATACTAGTTAGTTAATAGTAATAAAAATTAAAAGTTTAAAAAATTTAAAATTGTTTAGGTAAATAATTTTCTCTATCAAAACAATTACCTGACAAAGTGTTTCTACATACAGGCGCCTATTACAGATTAGACGCTTTCGAGACGTTTCAGTTTAAGCCAATAGGCCAAACAAACATATCTCGTATAATGACCCAATAAAAGAAAAGTTTACTCACCAATTTAATCAACAAGTGACTGCACGTTTGTGATAACGTCGGAACTCTGAAAACTGGTTGGTTTAATTACTGTTACAATTATTTGTGGCTTTAATTCACTTTCGATTTAATGCGCCAATCGATTTGGTTAGCGATAAGACTCGTTGTGTATTTAACCCTTAAGCAAATATTGGGGGCCCAGTTTCCGCACACAACACAATTATTATTTTTTTTATATTATGCTTTAATTGCCGATTTGTTTTCTTTTTCTTTTTGTATTGTTCACACTTTTCCCCACTTGGAATTGATTTTTTTTCTATCTTGTTGTTTCGCTTTGTGTACGTATTTCCTTCTACTTCTGTTTTCCAAGCAAAAGCAAACAAAACCGACTCAGTAAGTATTTTGTATAGGTTTGTAAGTGTGAGTGAGGTGTGTGTCTCACATTAACCGGTTTTCGTGTGTTTGTGTTTACGTTGTGCTGTTGTTGTTGTCTGTTTTGCTGTTTGCTTCTTGCGCAGGCGCGTCGCGGAGCGGCGGTCAACGGAATGGCTGCTAAATGCTGCAATTGCAACAGTGAGCAAACTAATTGTTTATTGTTTAAACACGGTTTAAAAAATTAAATAAGTTTGCGTGTCCCTATTCTGCACATTAAGACACAGCTAGCTATCCCAACGCAGGCATACACACACACACACGCACACACACACAGAGTCACGTTTATGCACAGGCTCAGGAATGCAAGCAAACAGGTGTCGAAGTCGCGTTGTTTTGGCTTTTTGGCCTGCTTTAACTTTTCGTGTTTGTTTTTCGAATAGATTCTGGTTTGTGCGTCGTTTATGTTGTTTTTAATACTTATGTAAATAACGTTTCACTTTGTGAGTTTAGCGTCGATTATGCGATATTATTTAAATTAAATTAAATTGGTTAGTACGTTTGAAAAATAAAATAATGAACCCACGCGTTTCGCACGTCAACTCCCTTTGACTTCTGAAATGCAACTGTTATCGGAAGTGAACGACTAATTTGCTCGATAATACAATGATGATGAACAAGAATCGAATGTGATTCAGTGTGACCACAACGATATGACTGCCAACTCGTTGACTTTATTGAGTGTGTATACATTGGACTGTGCGCCACAGCCAACTTCACGTTTGAACGGAATTTGCGCGCAGCCAACTTAGCTAATGTTTAAAATATTAAAAAATTATAAAACTCTTATGTAAGTTAATAAATATATTAAAGAGTATATATATAGGTTAGAAAAATATTTAGTAATTTATTATTTGGATTATAAAATTATAAGGAATATTTATAATATTAATTTATTATATATTGTGTGTTTATTTATTATTATTTATTCCTCAGCAAGTGTTGCTTATAATTCATGAATTCTTCCTATTCCGAATCGCAAATGTAAATCATTAAATATTGCTGGAGCGTTTTTTGTTTCATAATCCCGCGATATAAGCCATATCTCTAGCGTACTCAACAAGATGAACTTACTTTGGGCACACTGCAACAGAGGTAATTTTAATAAATATGCATTAAATATACTAAATAAGTTACATTTACCTCAACCGGGGCATTCTCTGACCACAACCCTAGGGCATCTAAATAAGCACGCAGAAGTATTCGCCAATACCAATAGTTATTGGAATCGCAAAGTTTTGGAATATCAGGCACTTGAATATTAAATGGCTCCATTTTACTTGATCTGCTGCCCATTCAATTCTAAAAAATTCAAAACAACTTTGATTATATTTATTTTTGTATACTTACAATGCAATCTATTCAAGTGTTATTTTCAAATCCCTAGAGATTTTGATGACAATTACTTTACAAAACAAGCAAACAATAAGTTAGTATTCCTGAAATTTTAGAGATTTTATAAATCGGGGATAGTTTTTGCGCCAAAAATGGCTCGTTTTTTTTCCCTGTTTTGCATAAGTAAAGAAAAAAAATTTGGTTCTTTCATATAAAAATTTGATTTTTTTAAAATGAAATTGGCTCTTTTTTTTATATTTTTGATGCAATGGAACTTTTTGAAAATGACGAACAATCTAATCAAAACGATTGACAATAATATATATATTTTATAAAAATTATTTAAGTAAGAAATGTTACAAAAATGAATTATTATTTATTACTTATTATTTATTCTGTTTTTATGTTCAACTTAATTTGTTCTTATAAATGTTGATTTCCTTTATAATTTATTTCAATAATGATAAACAAGTTAAAAAAAATAATAAAAAGTGCAAGAAGTACAAAAATAAGAAGAAACAAAATGTCTAGTTTTTCGCGACTGCGACTGCCGGCGACTTCCAAAAGTCGCACTTGCTGCTGCCAGCGACTTATGCTTACGATCGAAAGCAACTGCGACGAAAATCAAAAGCAACCAACAGTCGAGCTCATCGATTTTCGCGACTGCGACTGCCGACGACTTCTGAAAGTCGACAGTTGCTGCTGCTTCGACTTACGCTCACGATCGAAAGCAACAGCAAAGCGGAAAGCAAAAAAACGGTAATCGGCGACTGTTGATGCTGTTTGATTTTGGTCGCTTTTTCATTTTTGCTTTTGCTTCGACTGCATCTTCCGTTTTTTTCAGAAGCAGAAGCAACTGTTCATTTTAGGAAGTCGCTCGCAGTCGAAGCAGTGAAAAGCAAAAATATTGCGACTTCTGCTACTTCGACTACAGTTTTTTAAACACTGCTTATATATTTAATTAAGTGAGAAACGCGATTGTCCCTGCTATTAGCTTAATAAAACCGAAATTAAGAAATAAGCTCAAATTTAAATCGGTCACTAAATCAACGATTACAGAGCCATATTATGTGTAGTCTGTAAAAGACTTTAATTAAGTGTGTCTATATCACTGCGGACGGCAATCCGCGCTAGTGACGAAAGCAGCACGAAGGGTGCAAAACGTGACCAGCAATATTATTCAGGAAGAATGTTTAATCCGATCGAGTTATAAGTCGATCGAAAGGTAAACATTTTTTTTTTATAATTCATATTTTAAGTAAAATATGGTTTGTCACAAAAATGGATATCAAAAATGTTGGGTCATGGAAAGGCTTCCGTCACTAGACTTTTACTTTGTTATGAAGTTTTTTTTGTAGTAAATATACAATGACAACATCCAGAATGCTAAATAAATAATAACAAAATATTCATTTTATCGGCTACACTATCTTTCAAGGGCTGCAAAAAGTCGTGGAGGGAGAGAAGTCGTATATGTATTTGTATTTTTCAATAAAATTTAGATTTTATAAAATTAAAAAATATTTTTCATTGGAAAACATTGATTGTTTGGTTTTAAAGACACTGACAATAGCATTTGGGTTGTTAGAGATTTGTAGGACATGCCTGTTTAATGTAATCTCTCATCAATATGGACGGAAGCGTTCTTCTAAAGTCTTAAATATTTGCTTGGGGGATTCCTGCTCAAATCCTGGCTCAATCTTATCAGTCTGGACAGTAGCCAATAGTATGAATTTAGCGTGGGGATTCTGCAAAGCAGTTAAAATTAATATTGTCACAGTTTTATATATAGCGGCCAACACACCTCCCTTGGATGATCGTCTTTCCAGAGATCTGCAGCTTCCAAATAAGAGCGCAGGAGCATTCGCCAGTGCCAGAAATTTTCAGGCCCGTACAGCTTTGGTATCGCCGAGAAGTCCAACTCTACGTGACCCATTCCGTTCAACTGTTCAATAAATAATATCGATCTATTCCAGTCAAGCACAGAAAGAAAACTTAAAATGGTTTGTTATCTTTGGGCTTAACATTGCAGGGGATCTACAGCCCAAATGGGATTATTGAGTAAGTTAGGTGCGAGTACACACAAAATGTTTATCAACCAAGCGGAAAGTGTTAAGCGCATTGACAGCAACAACAGCAAAACAACTAAAACTACAACTGTGACTACTATAATAGTTCTTATATTTGTATTTTCACAATTAAACTATTAAGTTGTTAAAATCAAATCCAATTGTGGCGCAATCAAACAACAAAATGTGTAAAATTATCACAGTCACCGCAATGGAAATCGAAATGAAAATGAAAAGCCAAATTAAATAATCGCTCCAAAGTTTGTCAGAATGACCGCATATTAAACATACAAATTCTATAGTATATAAACGTACATACGTATACCTCTAGGGTTTTATTTGAATGATTTATTGTGGGTGTCAGTTTGCTTACATGCATATATAAATTGACCGCATTGATGGACGTTTCTATACCTTATCTAATGGATGATATGATATTCTTCTACGGTTTTGGTAAAGAACAATTTTATAACATTCCATGCATTTTCTGTTTATTGCATTGTCCATCATTTTTCGATTTATCTTATCTCTCTCTCTCTTTTTCTATCTCTCTCTCTTCCTTAATCTATATCTTCATTTACTATCAATCGATTTTCACGAAAGTATTGCGAAATCACGATTTTAAATATTAATGCTAATTTGATAAAAAAAATGGATCTTTCTATCCTGTAAAAGAAGAAAACGAAATGTTTATGCTAACATTTAGTACAAATGAAATCTGTAAATTTTTGTTTTCGTAACATACGATATTCTTATGAAAACTCTCTCCGCTTCTTTCCATTTTGTTTTCCTTTCATTTTGTCTCTCTCAATACATCAAATTATCTCCCATTTTATAACAAAATTATTATTATTTTTTATAAAATGCATTTAATAAACACTAAAAAAAACAATCAATAAGCTTCCTATTTAATTTCCATTTAGAAAATAAATGCGGTCATTCAAAGTCCATTCGATACATATGTTAAGCATTTGATCCGGTAATTGAAAGTATTATATATGTACATAATTGATACCTAAAGCAATATGAAATGTATAAGTAAATCAAGACATTTTTAAAAGAGGTTCCGAACCAAGAATTTGTTTTATATTTTTATAATCGTAAAGTAGAAAAATAAAAGATTTGTTTGGATATAAATTCCATTTTCAATAACAATTTAATGAAAACAAAAAATATAAGTAATTGTTATTTTTATTAAAGTGTACACTTTATAAGCATACATATTTTTCTTTAATCTGTGATAAAAAATAATCTCTATTAGGCTCCTATAAACTGTATTATTGTAAGAGCATTTTAAATTCGTTGCAAGCATATTTAACTTTATTTATTGTTGTAGCTACTTCAATTGTTGTTGTTGAAAGTGTTTTTTGCGTTATGCAGCTCGGAAAATTGAATAAATTGACGCGAGCTCCATTAGGTGGGTAATTTATTTGCGGAGGCCCGCTTATGATGGATGCCCTATATAGCCATATAGCACGTCGTTTGGTCGGATTAGTCGTCATTTGTGAGGCAATGAATACATTACTGTTGGCCCAAGCTATTGTTAGCTTGTTGCTGCTGCACTTTCTCGTTAATGGTGTTAAATGCTGGACATTTGGGTCACCTGGTCCGCTGTCGGAGAAACGTGCACCGGAGCCAAGCGACGCAGGCAACCTAGACAATCACACGCGTAAGTAGAAGCTCACAAACATTCCATATGTAATTGTGCTATATAATAGGTTTGTTGCAGTCCTCACACGTCAGCTGATTGTGGGCACGCTGGTGCCGCCACAGGTGCCTCCAGCCAACTGGCCTCAGTTGCCTGCCATCGTCACACCCGGCACCAGCAATTGTCGTTGCGTACCGGCGGCGTCGTGTCCTAATCCTCTGCCCACGCCCCCAAACGACGGCAGCGGCCAGCTGGACATACGCATAGTGAACAATGGCGGATTGGTAAGTAATCTAATAAAGCAGGAATGGGAGATCACTTTTATTTACAAAGTTTTAATTCGAAAGAAAAAAAAACACAATGAAGTGTCAAAGTACATTTCTTCTGGCTCTATGATTTTAATCTGCCAATTTACAAATTTTGAAAAAAAATTCCATGACATATTGGCAACAACAAAATTATTTATGATTTTTGTTTCATAAATCGGAATCTATTCAATTATCCATAAAATTCATTTTATATGTTTTATAATATAGGAACTAACTAAAATAGGAACTAACATTTTTTTTATTAAAGTCATCGATACAAATCATTCAGAGATTTTTTTTAAGTCACAATATATAAGTCAGTTTGAGTTTGGTTGAGATTTCTTAAGAAAGAAAAACAATATTCATACTAAACGATAATTTGCATTAGATTGTTCCTATGGCAGTTATATGATATAGTTATCCGACATTGTCCAAATTTGGTCAGGATGTTAGAGACAGCCCCAAATACACAATCTGTGAGTTTGGATTGGATATCTTAAGAAACATAAAAGTTTTTCATACTAAAGGTTAATTTGCACCCGATTGTCCATATGGCAGTTATATGATATAGTAATCCAACTTTGACCAAATTTGGTCAGAGTGTAAGAGAGTCCAAGTAAGAGAGTCCAAAACATCTAATCTGTAAGTTTGGTTAAGATATCTTAAGAAACAAAAAAGTTTTTCATACAAAACAATTCCACGACTTCTGACCACAGGTAAACACACTTGCAGGTGGAATTTTACAAAACGCCGTCATATTGCACGATGAAATTGACTCAGCTTGTTGTGTGAAAATTTCAGCTCTTTACCTTTAGCCGTTTGGCCTACACGTTGATGTGTCAGTCAGTGAGTCAAGACAAAGAGTTTTATATATATAGATTTTGAGTTGTTTTTGTAAAGGAGTTATTAGAAACCAAATGGTCCTTGTTCAGCCCAACAAAAGTTAGGTTTTTTTTTAAATAAATTAAAGGATTTTTCAAATCAAGGACATATATTCCATTGGGTTTGGGATAAATGAGAATTAATTTTGTGACTATTAATTATGTCATTCTTAAAATGATTCTAATTGGAGCATTTTAAAAGAAAATCCAGTATTTGATTTATTTTGATATCGTATTAAATGAAAGTAATATTTCAAATCCGTTCTAAACAAGCTTAGAATTAAAACCAATATTCGGTATCACAGAATCACATTTATTTTTGTCCTGACAACCAAATTAAAGCAGTCACCGGACTTTGTTAACAAACAACTGACTCTACATCGGAGTTAAACTGAGAATTTTACTTAGCTTTCCCAATACAAGCCAGCCAAAATTTACTGGTATTCGGTAATACACCCACAATAATACAAAATAAATGGAAGTTATAGCTGAATTAAATTCAAAAATAATATCAACTTTTACTTTTATGAAATAAAAATCAAAAATATCAGATACCTTTGTAATGATTAAATGAATGTCAATTGTCAAAACATAAATCTCTAAGTACCAAAACACTCTGGTTATATTTGGTATGACTGAGATTGGATGGTGTTGGAGAACCAAGAATTAAATATTCGATCGACAGATACTGTAAAATATAAGATTGAGATTCGATCGCTTGTTCCTATGGCAGCTACATGGTATTGTGACCCGATCCTTTCGGTTCCAACATATGTAATGCCTTCAGCAAAAAGACGGACCTGTACCAAGTTTTATCAAGATAATATCAAAAGTGAGAGAGCAACTCGCATAATAACAGGGGGAACATGATTATATCGACTTAGCTCGCCCTCCTGATTTAGAATATATATAATTTAATGCGTTGCACATATCATGACACAATTATAGTACCCTCTGCAAGGGTATAAATAATACATAACTTCTCTATTGCGGTTTCTGCAAAACAGTAATAAGCAAATGACAACTAATTGCATTTTGGTTGCCAGCCCACTGTGCCGACTGCGGTGCCTCCGTTGAGCTGCAACTTTGGTCTTGTGGCATGCTGCCAGGCAGGCAACTATCAATGTGGACTACGCTTCCCGCCACCGCCCGGCTCGGCACTGGCAAGTCCTGGCCAGGCGAGCTTTGGCGCATATCCGTGGCAGGCAGCTTTACTGACAACGACGGATGTGTATCTGGGCGGAGGAGCACTTATTACGGCTCAACATGTGGTAACTGCTGCCCACAAGGTCTACAATTTGGCGTGAGTGTAATGAGTTGGCAATGACGCAACAGTTGATCCTAATCCCTTAACAGTTTGACTTCATTTAAGGTACGTCTGGGCGAATGGGATGCGGCTGGAACCAGTGAACCGATTCCTGCTCAAGATGTGTTCGTCTCCAATGTGTACGTGAATCCTGCCTTCAATCCCAACAATTTGCAGAACAATGTGGCGATTCTAAAACTGGCAGCTCCCGTCTCCCTCACCAGTCGCTCCACAGTGGGTACTATTTGTCTGCCCACAACTAGCTTCGTAGGACAGCGCTGCTGGGTCGCCGGTTGGGGAAAGAATGATTTTGGGCCAACTGGCGCATATCAGGCCATTATGCGTCAAGTCGATGTGCCACTAATTCCCAATTCAGACTGTCAAACGGCTCTCCGTGCCACTCGACTTGGTCCCTCTTTTGTGCTCAGCCCGACAAGCTTCATCTGCGCCGGCGGAGAAGCTGGCAAGGATGCATGCACCGGAGACGGCGGTTCCCCCCTCATCTGTGCCAGCAATGGCATTTGGTATGTGGTTGGCCTCGTTGCCTGGGGTATCGGCTGTGGACAGGCGAATGTGCCCGGGGTATATGTCAATGTGGGCACCTATTTACCATGGATACAGACAACACTCACACTATAACGGATGGAGAATAGCTGGGACAGGAAGAGCCCTTTTACCGATTGGCAATCGGCTCAATGAGCCGACTTACTTGCTGCCGATAAGCTAATAAAACCATTATTTATGATTTCAAATAAACGCTTTATTTAATTTGTTTAGTAAGAGCTTTACTTTTATGGCATTTCAAATAAAGGTTTGATTTATTAAAAAGGCGTTTAAGTGTTTAATTTTTGTATTGGAATTATGTCCAACAAATATAACCGGTTAACTCGAGTTTTAAGTACATTATTTTAATTAAGAGATGTCGCAATAACAAAGCAAATGAAATCAAAATATTTAAATTTTTGAATTTTATAGTATTTTGAATAAATAATTTAGCAAACCACTATTTTAAACGTAGATCTTAAAATCTATATTGGCTTTGTCACACTTTGAAAGCTAAAAGTGAGATTGTGAACGATTGACTATTTCAATAAACTGAATAGTGAAACATCAGATATAATATAATCTAAATAATTCGATACAACTCTAAAATAAAGTGAATTACAGTTAAAGAACAATGTGACAAAGATCACGTAACGTATGTGAAACCAAAAAAAAACTATATACTATTTAAATGACTTAATTCAATGATTTAATCATGTCGTCTATAATTTGATTTGACTAATAGCTTAGATTTCTGATTTCTGTCCCAACAGAAGAATTTAAATTGTTAATTGTATGGGGACAATAACATTTTATTCATTTCATAGGTCAGCAATTATATGCTGTACTTATATAATACATATATATAATCATCAGCATTGTTTAAATAATTACTCGAGGACAGACAACAACATTTGATGTCTAATGGCCTTGTCAAAGAACAGTTACAGCGGCAGCAACAACATACTCCAAGGTGAATACACCCTTCTATAAAAGTATATTTACATAGTCAGTGCCAACAGGTTGTTCTCAGCATCGAGGCATCTGTTGTTGTTGTGCTTAAACACACACACACACGCACACACACACCACTCGCAGACACCTCTGGGCTTTTTCATTCTGCGTCTGACTTACAAACAAAAAGGACGCTCAACTTTGCTCATTTGCACCCAATGCCCTCGAGTGTAATAACCAACTCCCCACCCCCATCAGCACTCCTAACCCTCTCATACATACATATGTATATGTGTGCGTATGTGTGTATGTCAGTTTCATTGCCTAGAAAATATGCAAATGAAATGTATTTTCATTCAACTGTGGCAAGTGAAAAATAATATTATTCGATTTTGCGACTCTCTTTGTAAACCCATATAGGCATAAAGGCCTATTATCTCCCTTCCCCCTCACCCTATCTCTCTGTTTACGGTAATGCAAAACGGAAACCGGAAATGTTTCTTGTCGCACAGACCGCAGCAAAAACTGAGTTTCCAAAAACTGCAACAATAAATGGCGAGAAGCTAAAGATAAAAACAACAAAACACTCATGAGCACTACAGCATTGTCAATGGTACTGGACATTTGAATACTCTATACGAATATAATTATAAATAATAGGCCCGGCTCGAGCCCGAAAGCAATTTATAAAGCGCGGCCCGGCCCGTCGCGGTCAAATTTTAAAAAATGCCTGCCCGCATTAAGCCCGGTCCGAAATTATTACATAAACAAATTTTTTTTACCGATATTTACTTTATTCATAATTTTTTTAATTAAATCTAAAAAAAATTTAAAACTTACTTATTCTTAGTAAAAAAAATAATTTTTTTTCTTATTTTAGAGCGCACGGGCTTTTAGCGGAGACCCTGGCCCGCACCAAAAAAAGCTCGTTTACGAGCTTCAGGTACGAAGCTGAAAGGGCCAGTCCTAATATTATATTTACAAAAAAACTTAAAAATTCACATTCAGGAAAGTAGCTAAATGTCTAGTTTAAATAAAAATACAATAAAATAAAAAATAGTAATAATTATAATAATAATCTAAATTAATAACAATTTGAAATTTGAAATCTCTGTTTTATAAAAACCAAATGTAATAGACTGACCTAAAACTTGTTATAATATAAGATTGTATTTCTAAATGTTAGTGACTAATGCTACAATTTGTAAGCGTCAGATTGTAGTGCTAGAAAAATTAAATTAAATAAGTTATACTGTCTTTGGCGTACCGAATTTAAATTAATTTTGTTTAATATTGCAATGGCAGCTAAATATTATTAATATTCACATTTAAATTGTATTTAAGCTGAGGGAATTTAAAAGGCGTCTCTCTGAAAAGGGTATAAATAACTCACTCAACTTAACGAAACTCAAAGACACTCAACGAACGCGAATGAAGCCGAAACGAGTGGTAATCGCTGATTCCTTTGACTCAGATTCGAGTTATTTATACGCCTCGTGCTTAGTCCGTCCTCGGCTCTCGTGCGCAACAGACGTCGCTTTGAAAGCGCATGTAACGAAACACGAATACAGTACAATAATATAAACCCAACAACAACAATAACTATAGCAACAACAATAGGAAAAGTGTCGGCTAGAATGTTAGTTGTAGTTGGGCTTGACATTAGCCAAGTTAAGCTACAACAATACGCTGCCATTGAAGTTGTCATGTGTGAAAGTGTGTGTGTGAAAGTGAAAGTGAAAGCAGCAACAGTAGCTGCAGTTGCAATTGCAATTGCTCTTTGTAGAGTTGTGTAATCGACAATGGCTTAAATTTCGTGAACGAAATCATTTTGATCGTGTCTCCTCACTTTCTTCTCCATCTACTTCCACGATTTCCTTAGCCCCATATTTATGTGTTCGTGCGTGTGTGTGTGTGTGTGTGTATGTGAATGTGTTTGTTTTTGTGATTGCCATTGTTATTGTTGTTGCTCATTGTGTGCGCTGCGCCTTATTTAATGTCCTTGTTGTCGTCGCTGTGTCTGACTGCCACGCCCCCTATTGTCTCTCACGCTTTAAATTAAATCTTTTGTGATTTCTTTAGTGAACAAGAAAACAAAAACAAATATGAAATTAAAGCAAACAAAAATATAACAAATACAACAAAATATGAAATCATAACAACAAAAACGACAACAACAATAGTTGTGGAATTCAGAGAAGCAGAAAAAAGCGAGCATACTTTTCTGCGGGTTTACGTCATGTTTGTCAATGCTTAGAGGCGTTTGTAAGCCAGGAGTTCTATGACTACATACTATATGTACATATGTACATCATACATATACATAACTATATTATGTTAAATTTTAGTCATACTCGTGTGTGTGTGTGTGTGTGTGTGTGTGCCTGTGTCTTTGCCTGTATTTGTGTTTATGTTCGTGTTTGTCTTGGTTCTAGTTTAGTCATTCAGCAACTTTAGACACGCGGACTCATCCAACGATTTTCAAATTTTCAAGGCATGCCAACTACAACTACAACTACATCTACATCTACTATTTGATGTTTATACAGTTACAACAAATACATAACTGTACAAACTGTGTTAACTGTCTGTCGAATTCAATTCGAGTTCAACAAGGTGCACTTTTCCAAATTTCCCAACCCGCTGAGCTGTTTGTTCAACTTTACGTAAGTGTTGAGTTCTGTTTGTATTCCATTTAAAGTTATGTACTTATAAACGCATTCCATACTCGTATAAACTGAATGGATTTGTATCTTATAAATACTCATAATCATACTCATATTATAATCAACAAAGTGAAATGAAAACATATTCAAATACATAAGTAATACGAAAAACAATCAGATATACGAAATACATAACACGTAAGCTTTCTAAATTGTCATTAGCTAGTTGAGTTGGTAAGAATATTGTGTTAAAGTTGTATTATTTGCATGCTCTTTTTTAATATTCATTATTTCTTTGTTATTTACATATATTCTTGTTAGTTTGCTTCCTTTAGAACTAGGCACGAATTCTATTATCGCTGTTAACATAATAATTTTAATCTATTATCATAATAATTATTTATCCACGTTACTACTTTAATCGATTAAATTTTCGTATATTGTAATTATAAATGATATTGTGAACAGCGTTTTTACCCGTATATAGAAACCCATATACCAAATTACAATATTATAGCTCCTTTAGCCTCTGAGATCGACAAATAACACACTGAAAAAAGAGAAAATTTTAATGCTTACAGAATATGATCAGGGGTAAATTTATCAGATACGTTTTTTGGATCCTTTTAATTCAATTAAATATGAATACTTTCAATGTTTATTTGTTTATTTAGATACAGTCGCTCCCAGCTTTTTTTGTATTTTTGAGAATCTTCGCTTAAATTTTTCGTATATTTCCTTCCGATTAAAAACAATAATAATTTTAATTTCAAGTAGCTAGGAGCGAATTTTCTAAATATTATATTGCAATCGTAAAAACGTATATTAACAATCGATCGTAAAACGTGGTTTTAATTATTTTAAACGTTGTAATTTGTTTGCATTAATTAAAAGTTGTTAAGTATTATTTTCTTTTTATGCAGCAGTTAATTGAAAACTCAAAAATCCATCAACTACTTAATTATTTAGCTAACACATATGTATAACAAGCATTCGGTATTTATTTTCACTCACAGTTGGTCTGTCACATGGGATAAAGACTTGTCGCTTCTTGTCTGCTTCTCATGTCAATTGAATTGACATTTTTCAACAATCCAGTGAGAATCTCGGAATGCAAATGGCATTAGCGTCAACTCTATAAATAAATGAGGAAATGTGCATGGGAAACGGAGCGAAAAACCAACTGACATTTGGCCAGACGATGACATTTCCATGTGTGCGTGTGAGCATGTCCTTAAAATAAAACAAAATACGAATACAAATATACTATACATATGTATGTATGATCGTATATGCATGCATACATACATATGTACATATGTGTACGAGTATGCGGTGGATTACTCAGTTGTGAAAGCATAATTTGCTTACTGTGTGCTGTCGCCTTGTCACGGACGTCAACCGACATCATCCGTCGCACGGGTCGCCGTGATGCGTGCAATTGTGAGATATGAGTACACTCATAACCATATTCGTTCTACCACTAGAACTCATGTTCACAGTACTTCCGCAGTCAGCTAAGCGAGTGCATTCAAAGTGCATCCACACTTGCAACCAAAAGTCCAATTTGTTAATAAGTGGCCAGGAATAGCAAAACAAGCTTTACGATTCAAAAAAAATCAAACTGGAACGAACTTATGCAATTGATTGCATGTTGTTTTTAAATGTTTTTAAATGAGAATTTTTGAAATGCCTATTTTTTAGATTGGTCTCCTGGTAACAGGGTATTCTTTTATTTCAATCTTTATAAAAATTCATATTCTCAATGCTTATTAACAAAACATCAAAAAAAAAAAAAAAAAAAGAAAAGAAGATAAATAATGAGTCTTTTGCTATTTTTGGTAGTTAAATTAAATTTATATTATGAGAATAGAAAAATAATTGCCAATTTTTGAATTTCCATTAATCTTCTGAGTCCTTTCTGTGATTTATCTGACGGTGTCAACTGAAGATGGACACATGCATTGTTGTCATTGCCTGCTTGTCAATCTGGTCCGAAACATATCGTCGACATCACATTCACCTCCCCTTTGTGCGCCGTTTCCAATTCTGAAAAGTTTTCTATCCAGAGAAATCGAAGTATTTGACATCAGGCTGACATGTCACAGAGTTGTTTGTGTGTGTGTGTGTGTGCACGTATTTGCTATTCAGTGTGTTTGTGTGTGCAACGTGCAACATGCCACAGCACAGGAGCAAGCATCAGATCAATCATTTATCCCCACATCCGTGCCTACTCAATCGATTCTCTTGCTCCAAAGTCAGCTACATTATTTCGTAGTCTATGTACATTATTGACCCAGTACAGTATATACCACCTACAAAGTACACACACTCATTCCGAGCACTAGTTAGAATCAATGGTGCAAACCTCAAAAATGTCGTAAAACATTCAGTTCGTTTGTTGAATTATAATGCAAGATTTTGATACGACTCACGGATCGGTCTTACGAACACTTGAACCCATGGTTGTAATTTGAATATTGCTTCTATATTAAACAAAAAAATATACATTTTTTTCTCAATGGTTTCCAATTTTATTTTTGGATTTCTTAGTGTATAACATTATTTAATAAAAAGATTTCTAAATTTGTAAAGAAGATAACGTTTGGGTCATTTAATAGATAGAACAAAATAAAAAAAATGTATGAAATTGAAGTTATTGTTTTTGTTTTCGAACAGAGCATTTATTTTAAGAATGGGGTCCGGTTCGGGCTCGGGTTCGAGGAATAGATACTCAAAGATCCCGAACCGAAAAAGATTTGTGAAATTCGGTTCAGAACCGATTTGCAGGCTTGGGTAGAATTACAGGGTATCTTCACAGTCGTTCAATTTGACGTACAATTCTCACAACTTGGCTATCTTTGTCAGTGGTGTCATTTCCGCTTTTTTCCCGTCAGATTTGGCTTTTTTTAAGTGTTATTGCAGGAAAAATTTTAAAATAGTGGGCAGCGCGAATTCTAGCTTTTTTCCGGTTGCCGGACAATTTTAATATATTGAAGCAGATTAATGCTTTTTCTGCTAAAAAATATTTTAAAAATAAAAAAACAGCATCACCCCCATCCTGGAGTATTTTGGTACTCCCAACATTGATAAAATTGAACATAAGTACAATGAGATAACCCGGTTACAATGGGAAAATGTCGATGACCCTGAATAGTTCTGGAATGGAGTTCTAAAATATCGGGATTCTGGAGGAAACTGCCGTTTTTCTGAATTGGCTTTAGTTGCTCTGCAAATGCTGTCACTGCCTTGGTGGAATGGTCGACGTCAAGCGGGTTTTCAGCCAAGTGAATTGAGTAAAAAGAAAAATTCGAAATACCAAAAATTTTGAAACGTTAAACGCTATTTTAAGTAAAGGATCCATATTTAAATTTATTTTAGCATTAGAAATTAATTTACTTCAATTTTGGGTATGGACTGCGCCGAAACAATAAGTGCTGCTTTTTGAATTACCAACTATCACCCAGCTGCCTAACTACATTAGTACAACGAGACTAGAATCCTAACGATGATGCAGAAAATATTGACGATATATTACATATACTCTAATTGTCTAATGTAACCATATGTACATATATAATAAGTGAATTTCTTTTTTTTTGTTAAATATGAAAATATTTAACAAACAACACATTATTTTTTAAAAATCAGATATTTTCTTATTTTTTTTTCCTTGTTATTCCGCTTTTTTAGCTGTTTTTTTTCGTTGTTCCAGCTTTATTTGCTCAGACAAAAAAGACACCACTGATCTTTGTACGTTCGCGTCATGTCTTTGTTTGTTATTGTTGTCCATTGTTTGACTTGTTGGCCTTGTGCTTCATTTAACACACCCATACAAGCAGACACACACATTCCGATACTCACACAGACTCAGTACATTGCATGTATCAGTGCTTTATTATTGTTGTTATTGCGCGTTTACTGTTATTACTTTTGTGACTCATAAATTTAAATAATTCTTAAGTATTAACAATAGCTGAACTCTATAATGTTTTATAAATAAACTTGGCTACTAATTGTATGCAGGGTATCCTTGTAAAAGCATCGCTTAGCAAAAATGACGAGCTAGCGATTAATTAAGGCGCGCTTATAAATAAATTTGAACAAGATTGTGTGACATTTAAGCAATTTATTTATTTTGACAATTTTTTGGGTCTTTTTTTCATGTCATTCCGTTTTGATTTATTGCACAATTCTGGCACATGACAACAACAACAACAATAACAATACTGCAGAGCCGGGAGGTGAGTTTGAGTAGGCGTGGTTCTCTGGCCCTTTGCCTATATCGTTGCTGGCCTACAAAATTATTACCAAAGCTATCAGAATTAAAATTTTTTCTCTTTCAATTAATAAACATGTATAAATACAAGTACTTGTGTATTTTGAATTTTGCCACAAGTTTGCGACATTTGTTGTTTAATTTAAGAGTACTCAACGGTAATTACAACAACAACAACAAGGATAACAACATGAAAATTTTGAACTTTGCCAACTTTTCATTATGCAAAGTGAGCAAAGGCGACGACTGCTTTTATTTTCTTTTCCCTTTGGACGGAATTAATATTTTTTTGGCCTAAAGCAGACAGAATATGTATATGAAAAAGTATATATAAAAATATATACATATACGGATGTACGTATTACGTACATATATATCCAATTGCATAATGAAGGCCATTAAAGAGGTTGTTCTTTGACTTTGGTTGGATTCAGGTATGTTCCCAATTCTTTTGAGTATGAGCCTTGTTTACTTTATATTTTTGTCTGTCATTTTATAACCTCTTAAATACATATTTAATAAATCTTAACTAACCCCACAAAGTAAAACTGTTTATTTCTATTGGAAACTTTCCTGAACTCAGTTTTCTTGGCCAGAACTCAAGAAAACTCCCCATTCAATGCTACCTCAAAAAAAGAAGGAAATAAAGTTAAAACAAGAATAACAGCATAAGTGCCAACATTTGGTCGAATTTCGAGATCTACTTTTGCTTTGCGCCTTTGTTTAAATGTTTTGCTGAACTTTAGTTATTCGGTTAGAAAGTTTGGTGCATCGTTCAATTGAAAATGGAATTCGCATTCAGAAAATTGGCAAAAACAAGTACATTCTTGAAATTCAATATGTAGACACATACATACCAAGAAAACATCCGTGGATATAGACAAAGAAAAAAAAAGAAAGCGGCTTGAAAAATGAGCACACTGGGTGGCAATAAAGAATGAGCACGGACTGACTTGATAAATGGCGCGATTTTACACTAAACAAACACGCAGGCACACACATACACACACACACACACACACACAGAGGATAAACAAAATCAGACTTAAGTTGAATAGTCCTTTATCGAGTCTATAGTGTTACAAGTGTCTTGGGCTTCTGATTGAAATTGTTTTATTCTCTGGGCAAGTAGATTGGCTTTTGGTGTTGTTTTTGCCGTTTCGGATAACGCCTCATTGGCCAGAAGCATTGGCCAAATGCTTTCAATTATGCAAAGAAAACAAACAGAGACAACAGCCAAGCAGATGGACGGATAAACAGGCAAACAGACAAACAGACAAACAGCTTTATTATTTGCCATACGCCATGTTGTACGAGCAAATTGTTTCAATTGACTTTTCGAGTGTTTTAAATAATTTATTTACTTTTAGCAATTACTTTTTTAAATGCAAAATTCAAAATTGGACAATTTTTTAATTTATGTATACTTATATTCATGTATTTAATTGGTTTCAAAGCTGCTCCCTGACGTAAATTCACTTTCATAGTCACAAGTTTGATTATTTATAAGTAGGTCGATTGGATTTTCAGTGGTGCGTTCATTAAATATTCGAATATACATATAATTAAATATTGACGTCAATGCCCAGCTGTTGACACGGTCATTTGCACAAAGCCAACACGCAACCTATTTGTAAGTGCAACTAAAACAATCACTAGAGTTGAAACCACGCAACTGAAAATAGAGTATGCATATATGTAAATTTTTAGTCAGTCTTTTTTGAGATACATATGTATATAGTCCAAAAGCTTTTCAAGAGTTTTCAAGATTCTGACATCATGTTAGTAAGTTATCAGATAGATAAAAAATCGCCTTTACTACTTACATTACTTGCAGAAAAATAATAATATCAAGTAACCAAACACTACAATTTGTATACAAATATTGCACATTGTTAAATATAATTAAAGAAATTTAAATTTAGCATTTTGAATCATTTTAAAAAAGCGTGACTAGTCTGAAGTACATATGTTCATACATATCTTAGTTCAAAATTAAATGCATTTTTTGTTCCCAGTTATAAGAGAATGAGATCATAGAGCTTCATTTAAAGATTCTTAAACACTCATAGACAGGAATTTCTCAATTTTCAAAAAGGTTGTTGTAGCTAACTCAAAGTCAACAAGTTAGAATTTATGCAGACTCTGGTCATCTAATTCTTGTCTGACAAAACGACAGTGAGAGAGCAATAGAGAAGAAGCGAGAGGGGCAGAGAGATGGCGCCAAGTTGGTAGATTTAAATTACAGCTTTTATTTGGTTTATGGGCGCAGGGTACGCAAAGGCCGGCAAAAGGGCTCCAAGAGGGCTAAAAGCCAATTCCATTGGCGTCGTTTATCGCAACACCGTTTAATCGATTGAAATAGTCGAACTTTTGGCATTTGGCGCACATAAAAAGTTCACTTTTGCCGCTCTCGGTGCTAACACAGCAAGTCATTTGGGTCTCCTTCTTGTTTACGATACGTATACGTGATATTTCGATATGCGACTTAACTAACACTAATGCTATAGCACTAACAGCTGTTGTAAAACTGAGCCAAATATTAAAATATTTCAACTTATAAGAATATTTCAACTAAATGTCACTAAATGGTCCTATAAATATTTGTAAATACTGATTTACAAATTATTTATCAAATAATTCCTAATTAAATAAAAAAAAACTCAATATTTTAATAATAAAAATAAATATTTAACTAATATGTATTTATTAAACATAATTTAATATAATACAAAAACAATTTATAATTTTAATAATTATAAGTTAAATATAATGTATTATCACTATTATCACAAATCAAAAATGCGTAAACCATTTGTAGACAATAGGAATATGTTTATTTAAAAAAAACATAATTTAATTATATTATGATATATTGTCTTATATTATATATTTATCAATAATATTTATTTACAAATTATTCACTGTAAGTAATTTTGTATATTAAATTAATATATGTCAATACTAATTATAAATCCATGTTATTTTTAATTTTAAATTGGTTAGCTCTCTTCCATTTTATAAAGGTATAAATATTACTTATTTAAAGCGCAGCATTAAATAGTTCAGATTCTGTTTAGTTTGTGATGAAAAGGACACATAAATGTACAAATATATATAAATATTAATGTTTTCGGTCGTTGAACGAAATGACAGTGCGATGATTCCGCACATTAATGCACAGACTTTTATTTGCATATATGCAAAAGAGACATTGGCACAACAGCGCACTATGGGGAATTTTCCCGATTTTTTGGAATAAATTCCGCTTTTAAAAGTTGTTAAAATAACAGCCATCGATCAGGAAATGTCCAAACTGTAATGTTACATACCAGAAATTTTAACAGAGCTCGCTTCTGCTAAGTTTTAACAGAGCAAACACAGCTCATGCAACTGAATAGTACGTGTTGTCAAAATGGTTTGATATTTCACCAAACTTTAGACTAATAAAACTCGTCATTTTCGTTATTAATTCGGAATGCTATGCTATGCAGTCTATTGAGAGAGGTTTTTACTATGTGTTTAAGTGCTTAAATTGTAAAATTTGGTCGTATTGTCCACGTAATTTTGCACAAAAGAGAGCTCTCTCATTTGTAGAAATTTGAAATGAAATCTAAACTTTAAATGGAAAAACAAAAAAATGTCCACCGAGTTCCACCTTAATATATATGACATGTTGTAGATAAATTAGTTCCCTTTTAAATGCATGTAATCCTAAAGTGCACATTTGCGCACATTTTATGAAATTTACCTTTTTAGCACATAACCTCAGATTTGAAATTGTGAATTCATTTTTCACATGGAACTCTGTGATGGAAAAATGCGCAAAAGAGGATGCAATTTTGAGCTGCTTTAAAGCGGTTATTACCGGCAACTATTTTGAGGACATTAAGCAAATTTTATGAGATAAAACTGAATGAATTTCTCTGTGTTCTCAGTATAAGAATTAACTAGAGTAAAATGAATATATTCATTTCACTAAAAAAACGGCGTTTTACTACCGATTTCTCTATTTGATATAGTAGTCAAAATTTGACCAAAATGTCAGGAACTTACTATTACTTATATCTGGTGAGTTTCACCTGAAAATATGGAAAAATAACAAGGTTTTCAGGAAAAAAGTGTTTTTCAACCGATAATTCCTATTATTTCTATATGATATAGTTGTCCGATTTGGATCATATTTTAGCAACAAGTCAGTATCATAGTAACACACCAAATTTGAAAGTTTGGTTTGGATAGCTTGAAAGACAAAAAATTTGAGTATCGCGAAATCAAGGATTAAGGCGGTGCCACGCCCATTTTTCCAGGCCTGCTGCATATTGATATTATATGCCTAATGCAAAAAACTAGACTAAAATATCTTGTACCGTTCTCGAGTTATTAATTTATTCCTAAAAATCGGGCAAATTCCCCATAGTGCAGCGACAGCAATCGAATGCGCTCAACGTGTCGTATGTGCAATTTGCGTAGTAAAAACACAAACAAAAAATGTTGCATACTCTCAGGGGATTGCATACTGAAAACTGATTGCCTGGCCGTGCCAATTATATCTGTCTGTGTCTGTGTCTGTGTCTGTGTGCATGTATGAGTGTGAGTGTGTATAATGTGATTCATATTTTATGGCATTACGTCCTAAGTCAACTGCGAAATTGCCTTTGCCCTCGATTGGTCGATAAAGTAAAAACAACTTCAACAACGAAAACAACAAGAGCATTGGCTAACAAACCTAGCGAAGGCCGACAAATTTTTGCTGCATCATTCGGGAATGAGCTTAAATATTTATATTCAATTTGACATTTAGTAGCCTTGAGCTCTTAAATTGCAAATGCAGGCAAAGCAGCTGCGAGCCAAGCAAAAGCAACAGCAACAGCAACATCAATGGAATGCCAACACCTAATCCTGCCCAGAAGGAGAGGGAGAAAATGAGTGGTGAATCGTGTATCACGAGACGAAGACAGAGGCGGAGTGGGGCACAGGGATGGGTAACATCATGGCACGAAAGGCGTCACGGCATCTCCGTCTGGGGGCGAATGCTGACAATGCTTTCAGTGCCGAGGCACTTGAAAATTGCGGCTGCCTGGACGATTGCCTCATATATTTTTCAAATTGACCCGCATGGCAGTTGGCTTTGACATCACCGCCAGACATCGCCCACATAAGAGAGTATACTGGCATAAAATAGTTTAGTACATAATGACTTCTTTTTAGAGGTCTCAAAAACAGAAAAATTGATATCAAATCTACCGAATTCTTTTTTTATTTGTATTATTTTAATTTTGTATTATCTATTTTTGGTATTTGTGTTGAGCAACAGTGAATAACTTTTTGGTACATTCTCACAAATTAAATGTGTTTGTAAAAAAAATTAATTTTAAATATATTTAATATTTATTGTATCTGACTTAACTGCACTTAGATTAACATGGATTTAAGTTGAGCTTAAAAACTTAAAAGTCAAACAACTAATGAATAAAGTGCGACTAATGAGCTACAAATTTTGCTGCTTTTGATATCCCTATCAGCAGCAGTTCATTCATTCATAACCCCCGTTATTAGCCAAGGCATCATATTCATTTTTATGCCCAACTCAAAACGGTTCATGCTGCCTGCACATTAAGCAAAACTCCGACAATCTTTACGACTTTGGCTTTGGCCTTGGATGTCGGAGGTTGAGACACTTTGCTCCACATTCAGATACGGAAGCAGACGTAAGCTAGGCGCCCATAGTTAAAAATCCCATAAATTGCTATGTAGGGCGCCTAAAAGTTATAAATAACCAGAGTAAGTGCACAACTGGCGCCCTTGAATTTGCCTTTATTTTTTTGGCAACAAAAATAATCTTATTTAACTTCTTGTTGTCAATGCGTTTTGCCAACGCCACTGACAATCCTGGCCAGAGTTGGGCCAGAAAAAATGAACAACCAGCTGGGCGACCAGCCAAGTCGTGGCAAGGCAACTGCCACGTGGCAAACTGGGCCAATATGAGGCGAAAGTTGTTGCAACTAATCGACAATTGTTGGAGCCAAGCAATTGCCAGCTTCCCATCGGTATCTAAGCCTGCAATTAGTTTGCAATTTGCATTGACACAGTTTATACGCAATCCACACCCACTGGCCACTTAAATTTAATGGCAAGTTTCCAATCTCCTGCACCACTCGAAGAGCTTTTACACGACTCAATAGACGTCACTATAAAATTATAGCATATCTTCCAGCAGAAAGAAGCAGCAGGCAAATATGTGTGCCTATGAATATGTGTGTATTAACTGCTTTTATCTACTTTAAATATCCTTTAAGCATAATGCGAGTGCTAAAGGGTATTATAGAAGTGCTGCTGTGAAATACGTAAAGTTAAACAGTCAATAAGTTGCTAAAGTAGTATGAAAAAAAGGAGCTATGCTGACTTAGACAATATGACAACACCTGATATGATTGGACATTTCCCGAGTTTTCCCAGTTCTTGCATCAATTATTGGATCAACTATACATTTTTAAATACTTTTAACTTTTATTTTTTATCTTTCAGCTAGAAAGTTATTTTAATTGTTAATTTATACGATGCTTTTCTAATTTTTACTTAAAACGTTTGTTTTTCGATATTTCTTAGTTAAATATTATTAATATCGCTATAAAAATAAGGGAATGGAAATAATGGGTTTTCCCCATTCCTTGCAACAAATGTTGGATCAATTATTAATTTTGTATTCCCTAGACTTAATCATTTTTTCGTTTCAGCTTTTAATTTATATTTATTATTAATTTAATTATTAATTTTTAATTTAATTTTTATTTACACTTAATTTTTCCTTTTGCCGACTGCTTTTAGTCGTAAATAAATAAATTAAAAAAAATAATTAATAATAAATGTGTTTATAAAAAACATAATGAAAGTCAAAAAATAAACTATTTGCTTTAGCATGAAAAGAAAAAATCAGAAAGTTACTTACTTAGAGGATATCTCTTAGTCAAGCATACATGAACTGATAATAAAAACACTGAGTTCATATGAATACGAGACTTCGTTTGCGTGTTTATCAAACTGCTCGACAGACATTTATTTATTTAGGCCAAGTGTATTAAATGTGCTTTAGTATAATTTGACCAAATGTCGCATTAACCAGAAATCCCATATATTTAATTATAATATTCTTGGATAGATTACGGAGCATATATTTTAATTTATTTGTTTACCGCTAAGCCATTCGGTTAATCGATTCGTTGACTTCAGGAAATCTTCTCGTAAAGAATGCCTAAAAAAAAAGGTTGAATAGAAAGCTGGTGTTCCTCTGGTATATGTAGTACTCGTCCAAGCATTAACCCTGATGATGAAAGATTCGTGTATCTTCTGAGTTTTTTCCTATCTCTATGCATTTTTCAGTATTGCTTTCGTTATACCAATTTGAGGAGCAAATTTATACGAAAAAATCAGTTTTTTGAAAAATAAACTTGCAAGTATTTAGGTGGTATTTTAATTAGAAGCAAAACTTTTAGGTGAATTTCTGTGGTTCAACAGAAAACCAAATGCAACACAACAAGAAGACTAAAGACTAAATTAATTAGCTTGAAAATAAGTTTTAATTAGCCTGAGCGGAGTATTTTCTACTTGAGAAATAACTAAAATGCGAAATCAATAAAGTCTGTTCCGAAATTCACTTGCAGCATACTTTTTAAGGAGCTTAGGAGCTTAAATTTGCTGCACACATTTCTGTAGATTCGATACGAAAATGGAAATGGAAATGCCTTTATAGGTTGTTCGGTTGCAACGTAGCAAAATTAAGGAACTTGGTCTGTGGCACGTAGTTAAGTCGAATCTGCAACCGAAACGACTCTCGGAAAAGCTAAAATTGAAAGTGCAAGGGAGTGCATAAAGAAAACTTTGGCAGTAAGTTTTCATGGCAACGAATTTTCGCTTGGAAAATGTGCTTGCCATATTTCCCATTTGCATTGCGTCATTTGCACTGCGACACAAGGGCTCGGCAGCGGTCTGACAATTTAAGCCTTAACTTTGTCTGCCTTGGCTAATTCATGGTGACCCCTTTATGGTTGGAGAGGGGGGTTGGGTAGGTTAAAATAAAATGTTGGGCCGCCGTTAATTGTCAAGGCAACAACGGCGAACGAAGCGTTTCCAAGGCAACAACAACAGCAAAACCAAAATGCGCAATCAACTCGCCTGTCTCTATCATGCTTGTATGTACATATGTATGTACATATTTTTGTGTCCGTGTGTAATAAAGTGTCATTTTAATCATGCATAAAATGCCGCAGCACTTGAAAAACAGAAAAACGGTTGCTCCACAAGTCTGCCGGCAATTGTTGCACAAGTTGTATACCCTCAACATTCTTGAAAATTGTTCACACTTACAGTTTAGATATCCGGTTGATGTTGCACACAATTTCATTTTATTAGCAATAATTAAATATCAAATACGTACATATGTACTTTATAGCGTTGCCATTTCACGATTCGCAGCAAATATTGCAGCATTGCATTTTGTTGACCCGCGTTGCCAACTCATCGGTGGAGATGATGTTCATCAGTTCAATTTCCCAGTTATTGCAGCTTATTTCAGTCTTGAAAGAAGCAAGTAGAAACAATAAAGTTATAGGATTATAGTTGATAGTTTGCAATAAAAATAAATGTAACTCTTTTAATTACTGCACTTAATTTGACTATCGAGAGTTTATTTTAAGAGGGCATCTATGGTTTCATTTATTGCAAAACTTTCATCTTGTTTTCCCATTATAAGTGTAAATTGTGAAAATTGTTCTCGTCTGCTCAAACTAGGAACAGGAAGAGAAAGAGAAAAAAGTTCTCTTGGCCCGATTTAAGTGTGTTGTCCATGGTGTTGCTGCTGCTGCACTTGCAAGAAACTTTTGCAACCCACTCACGTATACAGATGTGCAGTATTCCCATTTGTGTGCTCTGTGCGTGTGCTTGTGTATGTGTGTGTGTCTGTGTGTGTGTGTTGAACGAATTGCATTGCGTAACCCTTTGACACCGAATGGAATGCCACTTTAATATGGAAACGGCCACGTAATCAAATTTATGTTATGCCAGCGGCATCAGCGGCATTAAAGCTCAATCAATCTCGTCGCAACAAATTCCATACGAGTTAATTAACTTCGGTCCAGATTCCAGCTACTCTTGATCATGATGATTATAATGACAAAGGATGGCTTAATGATTCCCAAACAAAGTTTCACACATACACATGCAGTAGATTGTTTCATCAATTATGCAAACAGCCAACAGATTTTCCTGCCATTTTATTCATTATTATATTTGCAGTTAAATTGTGCCAGCAGGTGTTGGACACCTCGCAGAGTGTCACGTACTCAGCACCTAGCTGGCCAGGGACGTCGATACATACACAGAATTCACGCTCATGCATGACTCGCGAATATATACATTTTATATTTTTCTGTAGCACTCTTTTGAGCTGGTACTTGAGCTATTCAAAGGCTTAGAACTAACTCATTTGTCAGCAATGCGGGGGCAAAGCGAGATGATAGACATTTCAGGGATGGACACGAGTATATACTAGAGATGGGCAAGCTGTCTCTTGTCCTATAAAATTTATTATTCTGCAATTTTTATCACTGCGGACGGCAGTACGCGCTAGTGACGAAAGCTGCACGAAGTGTGCAAAAGGCGACTAGCAATACATACACGAAAAATGGAAAATTTGCTACGACTGTCCGATCAGGTCGAGTTATATACTGATCGAAAGGTATTACTTTGCCTAACATAAGTGCATACTAAAACTTTTGGTAACTCACTTTTGGTTAAATTTTATAATTTTTAAAAATTTGTTTATATGTTTGCCTGTTTGTTTGTATCATAGCGTTAAAAAAAAGCTTAGATTTGATGATGAGGAATTATTTCTTATCACAAATCTAGAAACTTTTGTTATGCGACTTTTGTGGGAAATAGCTAGTTTAGCGGGAAATATCTAACACCCTATAAATTTGAAACACCCATAGTTTCCAATCCGAAGAAGCTACAGATGTGTTCTATATGTCGTTAGAAAGGAAAACGTTTGTGGGCTTTAAGACGTGCCTTGAATATTTTTTGCAAAGTGCTTAGGTAAAATGCTACAGGTGAAAAAAGGTTTTTTGGCATACATTTTGGTTATTCGATTTATTCAAAAACGGCTCTAAAGATTTTTATTAAATTTCAATATGTTGTAATACGTAATACGTAATTTAATTTTAATTTTTATTTATTTATTTATTAACAGGGCAAATCAGAGCTGCCCCGAAGTAATTTACATATTATAGCTTAAGTTAGGAACAACAAATTTTTTATTTAAAGAAAATAAAAGCTTATACGAAATTACAATTTACTCTAATAACGACACCGACACGTTGGGGGAGTTTTATTTGCCATGCCCCTTTTCACAGCTGAGGGCTGTCAGTGGCGTTAATAGAACCTAATCAAAGATAGACTATAAAAGAAGTAGAAAGGAAAGAAAATAACTTCTAAATATAAAAAAAAGGGAATTTTAACTTTATAGATACCTAAGGATAGAAATGAGGATAAAAAGTCCAATCTGATGGGGGAACTTTTTGAGCCGGTCCGGCAAGCTGTGCCCCTACTCGCAGCTGAGTTTATTTCATAGGAAAGAAGAGGTTTTTAAAAGATAAATATAAGAGAAGAACGTAAAAATAATTAAAATATACAGAAAAGTATTAAGAAGGACAGAAAGAGGCTCAAGATTAAATTAAGGAAGATAGAATGAAGATGAACTGTGCATCAGTTTAATTCGAAATATCTCTGAGGTGAGAGAAAATAGAAAGCTTAATAGAATATAGGGAGCGTTCAGAGGAGAAAACATGAAATAAAGAATTATAGTGTGCGCAGAGTACGCGAAAAGGATTCTGCAAAGCAAAATCTGTGGTACATAAGAGATAATGGAAGATAGTTTCTAGTAGGTCTACAAGGAACAGAGAAGTTAAGACGACTTAGAAGAAAAGAAGAATCTATATCGCCGTTAATAACCTGACACCTATCTTTCAGCCATAAGGTTAGGAAGATATGACCTGTTAACTGAATACATATACATTTTACATGAATTTACTATACTAATTAAATAATCAAGCTTTAGTACGAAAAACTTGTTTGTTTCTAAAGATATCTCAACCAATTTGACAGAATATGCATTAAATTTGGTCTTATACATCCTGACCAAATTCCACTATATGATATTGCTGCCATAGGAATGATCAGTCAAAAATCAAGTTTTCGTCACTAGACTTTTACCTCGTTTGGAGGTTTTTTTATGTTCTAATATGGCCTGTATCCTTATAGAAGCACTGGAATTATAAGCGTCTTGTAAAGCTTTACCTTCGTCTGTCGAGAGAGACCTCTAATTTTGATTTTCCTATTAATCCCAAAGTAGGACCTGTTGACAAGTGTTATTCTCCGTATAATATCCAGGCTCACATTATTGGTATTAGTGACAGCTGTTCGAGGGCAAATAAATTACTTGATGGACTCAAAGTCATATTTTTCTACAGTCCACTGAGAATCAAGACTTCACGATACTCTGCTAGAGCACACCATTAACTCCGTCCGATGAACACCAGCCTTTCTTGTATTACTCTCTATCAGAAGATTGAAGAACATGCAAAGGTTTCAGATTGTTTATTTCCTACCTTGACAGAGCTGCGGGCATTGCTCAATGTCATTTTTAAAGGACACGTTTTCGTTGCAGGAATAGCAAGTTCAGACATGGCAGGATATAGGCAATTTAGTTTTCATATGACTTCTCCATGATTTGGCCTAGTGTCAAAATCTGGTCGATGGTGGATTTACCAGATCCGAAGTCACACTGATAAGGTCCAATCAATGCTTCAGCAAATGGTTTCAGTTGTTTACACAATGCGCTCGTGTGAAACTTATACGCAACAGATGGGACGGTAGATAGTGCGCAATGTGGCATCACCCTTCCTCAAAACAGTCCAACTCGAACTGAGGCTCCAATCATCGGGCATAAGCCATATCATGCAGATGAGTTGATGCATGCACTCTACCAACTCATCGCCGCCAACCTTGAACAATTCAGCTGATAGGACGTCAGCACCTGAGGCTTAATTGTTCTTAAGTCGTTGGATTGCGGCCTTGACTTCTCTATGGATTGGATTTAGTAGAAATTCTTTTCCGATTTCACACATCGGATCATCGCTAGCTAGAAAACTTGTGTAGTGATCCTTCAATAACCTCAGTCCTTTCTCCACATCTGCGATCAAGTTTTCAGCTTCATCTCTGCAGGAAAGAGCTCCATGCCTTGGACCAGAGGCTTAGCCTTCTAGTAAAAGTTAAGTGTCATTCAAGCGTGTCACTCCTACTTCAACTACTTCTCAGCCATTGGAGTGGATTGGTTCAGTAAGCCAGGGAGTCGTGTGGAGAATGCATCCTTTGTCTGAGCTGCCGCAAAGTCTATCAGTCTGAGGCCATTGCTCGAGGTTGTCTCAATTAGGCAAAATCACCCGACAATTGCACCAAACCTTGGATTAAAATCTCCAAGTAAAATCTTAATGTCATGAGATAGCATCGTCCTCTTCTTCAGTCGTGTATGTTGAAGAATTTGCCAGATGTTTCTATTCTCTCGTGAGGCTAATTTCTAGTTGCTGCACAGAGGGAAAAAATCAAGTATTTCGTACTTAAAACGCCACATTTCGAACTTGATTCTCACTAAGATTGAAATTACTAAAGTCGAGTACTTCGATCTTATTTCAAGTACGATATTTTAAGTAAGAATTTTAAGTATTTTAGTATTTTCAAACTTAAATTAACTTTAAAACGTACTTGATTTAAGTACAAATTAATTTGATCCAAGTCCTTTTAATTCTGTAACTGGGTACGAAATCATTTTAAAATATGAACATGATACTTGATTTAAGTTTACTCCACACTTAATTCAAAGTCGTGTGAACTTGATTTGTATGTATAAAATGTTCTTGAAATAAGTATTATGAGCATAATGGAACACCTCTCGCTACCTAATAAAATTATCAAAATCATAAGCGTGGGTGTAAAAAAACTTTCAGTTAGTGTGAAAGTAAGTGAACACTTAGTCAGTCAGAAATTACTCTGTTAAATAAAGTCTTAAGTTCTCAGTGCCCCTCGATCTGCTCCTCATAGCAGATTCGCAAGAACTAGTTGGGAATTCGAAGCAAGCGAACGCTAAAATGATATAAGAATTAAAGTACTTGATTTAAGATTTTACATACTTGATCTGTGAGTCGAACTTGAGTATCGGACTTATATAAAGAATTATCGTACTCATTCCTAGTAATTTTAGAGTTTTACTTAATTAAAGAGTTTTTGTTCTTATATTAAGATTGTTAGTACTTGGTCATAGAATTTGAATGCTCATTTTAAGTAATTCGTTCTTATATCAAGTATTAATTTTAAGTATCGAAAATACTTCATTCGAGTTCAATCATACTTAATTTTAGAACGACTTTTTTCTCTGTGTGTGGGCAACACCGGGTGTGTACAATGTTCTTATATACCAAGTGCATTGTTCTTTTTTTGTTCCAACGACATCTTTCATTCAAGGATATACATTGGTGAATTTCAAGTTATACGGCAGGGGACACCACGAGGAGGTAGTGCGTCGACTTGAAGATAGCAGGAACAAGGATCATGCTAGCATTCACCAAGTTGAATTCAATCTGTCTTTTATACTTGTATTCTATCCACCATCCCCCCATTCACTGTAATATGTAGCACAATTCCAGTGTTACACAATGGCGTTGGGTAAACACTGCTCATTTAGGTGAACAAGTTCACTTGCTCACTTCAATGAGCCGCTCTTTTTTGTTCACTCACTCATGAACAACCCAACACTATTACACAATTAAATAAATGAAATGCATATTCTAATTAGCAAGAATGACATTTCCTTTCATAAATATGTATGCATATACATATGTATGTATTTGTGCTAATTATGCCGTACTTATGCAACATAAATAATGTAAATGAGTGAAAAACTAAGCTATTTAGACTTTATTAGAGTTGCACCAAATTGTATAATTTCATTATAAGAGGAAAAGCAGCTTAAAAACAATCCATGCCAGATGTGAACAGAACCAGAAACTAGATGTGAAAAGCTAATGGCATTCATACAACTCGTATCCAACGACAACTTTGAGTCCGACCCTTAATTCGCGCATCTGCTCAGAGTTTAATTTACAAGCAGGAGCTATTGCCGCGGATGAAGGTAAGACCAGCTATCAGGCAACCAGGAGGCAACGATCCGGGTAACCAAGCGGACATGCCAGCGGATTTCCGCTGAGCGTTGAGGTTGTGGGATTCTCATGCAAAATGCAACACACATTCAATGTTTTCAGAACATGCCAGACAGGGTAGGACGAGGCAGGGATGTCAGGTCAGGTCAGGACAGTACAGGTTAGCTTAGAGTAGGGCAGGTCAGTTGGGTCTTTGAGTGCACAGTTGAATTTCAAATCGAAATTACGTGAGTTTCGCGAATGCAATTTTGGCACAATCAAATGAAATTAGCCTCATTGTGCTTGGAATTGCAAATGTAATTAAACTGAATATTATTCTTCAAACTGATAAATGCAAAGTCAGTTCAAATATCAAACACCATCAGTAACTGCTTGCTGTAGATTAAAATGTTCCTTTCTATAAAACATTCACATGTTTTACAACTTTTATTTTATTATATTTCATTATGGTTCCTAAATTTGAATTTTAAATTAAATTAAATTAAAATTTAATTTTTCCTGGGTTTGATTCTCGCTTTACAAGTTTTATTAAATTTGGTGACAATACTTCTAATTATTAATATGGTTATTTCCAAGGGCGTATGGTTATTTCCATACTCAGCTACAAATTTGTAACTTCCAAAATCCACCCAGAGTTGTATTACCTCACATCAAATATCAAAAAAAAATTTAAACTCTAGATATTTCATTGCTTGTTTGTTGTTGAGTTTGAATTCCAACTGTGGTACTATTCATAGAAGTATATAAAAGACATAGAAAAGTTCAAGCGTCAATTTGCAAACATATTTGCGGATACTTAAAATCAATTGCCAAAAATGAATTTCAAATATTAATTTTTTTTAAAATTTCAATATATTTATGCCATTTTATCACAATAAAAAATTAATAATCAATAATTTTGACATTTGTTAGTTTCTCGCGCATAGACAAATTATTTTTTGTACTTTTGGGTTGTAAAAAATTTGTGGAACATGCCTGCATAATAATTTTCTTTCTGTCTTCGATAAAAAATAGTAACTTTTATAAGTTTGTGAAAAATCCACGAAGGCTAATATGACTACGAGGATGTATTGGTAATGCGAATATTCACGTGTGCTACATAAATCTCTAAAAGCAACCCAAAAGTAGGTGTTCCTGAAACCAAGCAACCAATGCTTTCAAATGTCAAAACGATTGTGGAAAGATTTCATAAAATTTAAAATTTCTGGAACTAAATTAAATTATTTTAAAAATGCTATAAAAAAACAGCATAAAATACATTTTGAATGAATTCATCTATTATCAGGAGTGCCACGGAAATCGAAACCAACCGAAAATCTCCCAAAAATTCCATACAATTTTAGCTGGTTTTCGGTTGGTATCGATTTCTGTGTCACTCCAGTATATAGCCCATACCTCAAATTAAAAATTGTGTTGAAATTTTAAATGAATTTATAGCAGTCGACTTAAATGAATTCAAAAATATGATCGGAAAAATTATATCTATGATATTTAAGGAATTACGAAATATTTGAATAGAAAAATTCCGAAATATTTTAATGATTTTTTTCAAAAAAAAATTCTTTTGGTAATCTCTTGAGATTTGAGTCGTGTTATATACTCCGGACAAAAATGATCTGGCCCCCCTCCCCCTTTGCGCAAAGCTGCCTACGCCCTTGGTTATTTCCACAGAAGTGTCAACCGCAGCAAAAATTAAAAAAATGATTTTCAACTCACATTTCGTCAAATTTTCGTTCAGAAACATTTTCAAGTTACTTATATAAGCAATTTACACCTGAATTAATTCACTAGGATGACCATACCGACTGCATCTTTGAATGAATTCAGTTTTTCTGTATTTTTGTCTTTTTGTAAAAATTTGAATTCCAAAATGGACTGTGTGTATGTATTATAAAGAAAACAAAGAAAACACATCAATTCTGTTCATAACACTTTTTATTGATGAAAAAAGTGTATATATACATACATATGTATTTCATACGAAATAAACAAAATACATAAAAAGTATGATGGAACAAAATGACGAGTGCGACATGTCGCGTGCGAAAAAGATTAAAATTAAATAAAACAAAAACTACTTAATATTTTTAAATCAAATAAAAACCATTATTGATAAATATCAATGCATAACATTATAAAATTAATTCCATCATAAGATTCGTTCAGGTTTCGCTAAAATCAGTGTTTGAACTGTTCCCCGAAAAAGAGACTTCTGTATGAGTCGCGTACGAATTTCTTGGATTTTTGTAAATATCATGAAAGTGAACAATTGCCCAAAATCAACCTTCGTACCAATTATAGTGCTAATCAAGCGCTATAAGTTTCGCCTTTTGTCAAAATAAAACAAAGTCTTGGCATATGTTTTTTCACTTTAAAAGCGTACGAATGTCGCATTCGCCATTAGAGAATTGCCCATATTTAATATCTTTATTATTTATTTATAAATATATATTTTTTATACCCTGTGCGCATTAGGTCGAAAATCCAGTTTTAGAATGAAAAACTTTTTTGTTTTCTGAGATATCTCAACCAATCTGACAGAAGATGTATCTGGGTTGGTCCTCTACATCCTGACCAAAGTTGGGCGAAGCTCCTCAGTTTTTTTTATTAATAATTTTATTTTTGCTTATAATTTAATTATTTTTTGATTTAGAACAGGGCATTCACAGTCAAGTTTGTTCGACTAGCTAAGTCAAGAATAATACTGTGTGCTCCATCTGAATTACACAAATATTTTGTATGTACATACATACATATTTACTTAGATTCTTTGCATGTTACTCAAGTATATCTCGCTATCTTTGTCTCAACTAATATGTGTATCTAAATAGTATCTGTCACTATTCTATCATAATATTTGACTTAAATTCAACTTTTAATATTTTCAACTCTTTCAAAACTCATGTTGTACATTTGTTTTTCTCTATTCCTTATCTTTTTATAGCTTCAAGCTAAGACAAAAATTTGCAAAACGTAGTATAAAGAAAAGAAAACAAAAAATAAGTCAAGAATTTATCATAAAAATGAAACATCAATATCAACAACAATAACAAAAACAAAAACAAACAAAACTGTAAATTGGTACATACGTAAACAAGAAAAGCAACAATAATTTTAACCTGTTGCAAAAACAACAAGTAACAAACAACAACAACAACAAACGCCGCTAGTATACTATAGTTTTCTTTTGTGGCACAAGCAAACGTTACATTTGGCATATAAGTAGACTTTTAGGCGTCGCACACTTTAGTAAACGCAATCATAATAATAATAATAACAATAACAAGAGCAATAACAAAAACAACAAGAACAAAAACAACAACAAGAACAACACTATCAAAAAACCATTCATCAGTGCATCCAAGCAATCCAAAACCACCAACGTCACCAAAGTCACCACTACCAAAGTCACCACGAACCACATGAGCTTGAACAAGATCAAAAAACGCGAGAGTTCAGACTTATGACTGGTGCGAGCCAAGGGCGCCGCTGCTGGCGTCGGCGCTGGCGTTGGCGTCAGCGTTGGCAGCGGCAGCCGTTACAGGGTGACGGCTCGATGTGTGCCGGAGGTGAGCATCACATCGCCGACATCGCAACAGCAACAACAAGAACAACAGCAACAACATGAAGCACCGAATAAACATATAACGCTGCTGCGTAGCCGCTCACAACCGACGTCTAACAGCATTTTCTCGCCAGGCTTAGGCATAGCCGTAGGCAACGCCACTCTGGTCGAGGAGGAGGACTTTAGTTTGCTGACGGCGGAACCTGTCAACTGGTCATCGGCTAGTGGCAGCGGCAAGAACGTGTTGCAACGCCAATTGGCCACAACCACGCAACTAGAGGAACAGCAGCAGCCGAAGCAGCAAAAGCACGAGGACCAGAAGCAGGAGCAGCAGGAGCCACAGCCACAACAACAACAGTCAACAGCGGATATTGAGGTGGCTAACGAGTTGACACCGTTAGTCGAGGAACGCTCCGCCGCTGCCACAGCGATTGCCCCAACAACAGGAACGACAACGGCCAACAGTTATAGCCACAACTCAAAGACGACACGATCGTGGCCAGTTATCTATAGGAATCCACATCACTGCGATTACGAGGCACTCTATGTGCAACAACAACAACAACAGCAATCGTCGCAATCGTTTAAGCAAAACTGTTATTCCAATCAGTTCAAGCAATCGATTGTCTACTCCAGCAGCAACGAGGAGCTGCCAGGAGCTGCTGGGCCAGAGTCAACAGAGATTGCGCCCAGGCAAACCACATGCTACTATTTTGCGCCTAGTCGGCACAATAGCATTTATGAGCATCCCTCGTCCGTCGTTGGCGGCTCCTTGCAGTTTGACGCCACCGCCGGCAGTGCAGCAACTACAGCGGCAGCAGCCGCCGCCGTCGAGAGCCTGAGAAGGAGTAACAGCATCCTGCTACGGCAGAACAGTTGCGCCAAGGTCATACAACGTCGAGGTAGTGGAAGTGCCGGAGGTGCTGCCTTGGACACATCCACATCGCTTAGCTCACACATGGACGGTCTTGGCATGGGCAGTGGGACAGGCGCCACCGCCTGCTGCTCCAGTTGCTGCATGGGTCCACCACCTGTTTTATTCCTCTTTGTCACGCTCCTGATGACGACCAGTGCCACAGCCATGTTGTGTGCCGCCATTATGACTGATCACTGGGAGCACGTGACGTGGGATCGCAACAGTCTCGATCGATACTCCAATCGATCGGGTTTGCATCTGGAGTGGCTTCTCGATGAGAAAGTCGCTGTGCTCAAGCCGGACAAGAAGGGTGAGTTCTCAAAAGATTGTAGCTGTTAAAAGTCTTAAAACAAAACCTACGACATAACCATTATTTCCCAATTATTATGGCATTACTTTTTTTTTATTTAAAAACTTAAAATTGGTAATTAAATTTTTCTTTCTCCTCTACTTAAAAAAAATTAAACATTCCTTTATTTTTCAATCTTCCAAAAAAAACTTTTTAACAAAGTAAAAGTCTAGTGACGAAAGTCTTTCCCTGCCCCAAACATTGCGCATAAAGATCTTGATTCTGTATACCTAAAAATAATTTTAATGCGCAGTGCCGAATGCCAAACTTTTTATTTTATAATTATTTATATATTAAGTTTAATATCGTTCGTCACAAAATGGGATATCAGAAATTTTGGGGCAGGGAAAGACTTTCGTCACTAGACTTTTACTTTGTTAAAAAGTTTTTTTGGAAGATATCAGAAATTTTTGGAATTTTATATGATTCTGACAGTGTAATTTTGCTATAAAATTATCAAAATGCTTACTTCAAATAAAAAATAAATAGGGCAGCTATATAATATAGTAAACCGATTTTAACCAATTTTGGTCAGGATGTATAAAACCAACCCAGATGCGTATGTTGACAGTGCGATCAAGATATCTAAAAAACAACAAAGTTTTTTATACTTAAACTTGATTTTATACCGATTGTTCATATGGCAGCTATATGATATAGTATACCGATTTGAACTAAATTGGGACATAATGTATAAGACCAACTTAAATGCATACTGTGTCAAATTGGTTCAGATATCTTGAGAAATATAAAAGATTTTCGTACTGAAACCTTATTTTGGACCGATCGTTCATATGGCAGCTATATGATATAGTGGACCGATTTGAACTTAATTTGGTCAGGATGTATAGGACCAACTATAATGCATATTCTGTCAAATTGGTTGAGAAATCCTAATAAACTAGAAAGTTTTTAATACTAAAACTTGATTTTTAACCGATCGTTCCTATGACCGCTATATGATATAGTGGACCGATTTGAACTAAATTTGGACATAATGTGTAAGACCAACTTAAATACATACTCTGTCAAATTGGTTGAGAAACCTTGAAAAACTAAACTAGCTAAACTAGCTAAACTAGCTATTTCCCGCTAAAGTCGTAGAACAAACATTTCTAGATTTTTGATGAGAAACAATTCCTCATCAAAAAATTTAAGCTTTTTCAGCGCTTTCGTACAAACAAACAAACAGACAAACAAACTTTTCATCTCATTTTGAGAAGGCCCTTAAAAATTTCAAATTAATATATCTTTTGAACCAAATGTCGGATTGGAATGATCGAGGTATCATTGGACGCGTATTTTTAACAAGAATTTTTAAAAAATATAAAATTTAACCAAAAGGCTCCAACGGCCCCACTAGCTGCAATCATAAAAATTTGGCCCCTAACTAAGCTTTTTTAAAAATCAACAATAATATTTTAATTGAAATATGATTTGTTGAATTCAAGGTGTTAAGCCGAAACCAATATCGGCTTCAGTTAGGGTTTCGGTTATTTTTGTATTTTGGTTTTAGGTTATCGGTTACTAAAAATCTTTGTAAATCGGTTTCGTAACGGTTACCGGTTTCTTTTAAGTTTTGGTTTCGAAATACCGATATGATTTCGGTTCAAAAAAAAAATGTTAATATGTAAACAAAAATTCTTTGATTTCAAAGAAGATCTATTTAATAAGGCCAATGTATACATTTAAAATTTATTTAATAAGATCAATATTTAAAATTTAAATTAGTTTTTAAAACGATGATTACACCTTAACAACACAATTGAATTTAATGTTTGATTGAACCGAAATTAACCGTCATTCATGAATCGGTTATTTCGGCTTAAATAATTTCAATATTTGGGCTTCGGTATAATAAAATAGTTTTCTTTTGTTTAGGGTTTCAGTTATGGTTACCAATTTCAATCGGATAAGACCGGCTAAAGGTTACGGCTTCGATTACGGTTTTAATCCCTGGTAGCATTTGTTACATTTTTAAGCTTCTGGGTGTGTTTTGTATCGTTTATCTTTTCTTTATTACTGCAAAATACGAAAAGTGTAGGATTAGCAAGCATGCTTGCAATTTCGACAAGAAAGGCCTTGTAGTATCCTTAGTATTCGTCCCTTAAGGACATACATTTCGTAAGTTTTACAATTTGAATAATATTCCACCAACCCACCTACCTACCTCACCTAACAAATTTGCAGATCCGGTTCGGTTCGAACAATCCGATCCGGATCATGAACCGAAACCTTAAAACTATTTACCCTGTTCCCCGAACCCGAATCGAACCATTTTCGTACACATAAGGATCGATTCGGGATAAAAAAATAATTACTTAAATTTTATGCTGTTCTATTGCGCAACAGTTTGAGACTTCGAATAAAAAGTCATATTTATATCATAACACTGTGATATTTTTTTTCAAAAAAAAAAACATGACCAAACTCAACGGTTTCACCCTATTTCGGGTCCTAGGAATCGAACTGCATCATTACTTTTTTGAGTTACAACGATGTTTCATACAACATTTTTTTTTAAAGTTTAAGGAAATTGTTTGGTCTCTAACTTCCATGGTATGTTTTTTTTTTCGTAAACTTGCTTCAGCAAAGTTACTTGGAATCTTTTAAACTACAAGTTTTATGAACAAGCCAAGCTTTTAAAATGGAGTTTTGAGGCTCTTTGAGGTCAATAACCAAAAAAAGATACAATATTTAACACTTTTTTTGTACATGTTTCTTATATATTATCCAGTAATCGAACTTTACTATCCAATACTTATATCAAAATGTAATTCATGTTTTGCCAAGTAGCTTTAGCTACAGGTAACAAAAAAACAAAAAAGGGAAACCGTTGAGTTTGATTATGTCTTTTTTTTCGGCTTGCACAGTGTAATTATTTTAGATTATTTACAAAATTAGAAATTTTTTAATTTTATTACAATAAAAATATTATTATGTATTAAATTGAACCAAGGTTCGAACCTAAACCTTGAATTCAGTGGGTATATAAGGCAGTTTGCGAACCAAACCTAAGTCTTGCCCTATGGTTCGAGCCACCGACCGAACCTTTACCAACATTTTGGTGGCTTGTAGCCTTGACTTATTTACTTCACGATCGTCATATTGGTATTGTCTTTAACATCCTGACCAAACTTGACTAAAATCGGCCTACTATCCCATATACTTGTCATAGCAACCATAAGTCGGAAATGGAATATAGAACTCTGCAAGGGTATTAATTCCATTGCGTGTCAAAGATAATCTATCTTTCTTGTTTAACTTATGACAATCTTCAAGTACATGAGCGATTTGTATATTTTGTATTGACATATTTATTGACTTATGTAGCAACTAGAATGTAGACAAATAATCGTGTATTAACTTGGAAACTTAATTAATTATCACCTAAGAATAAATACGCACAAATCGGTCAATTTGTTAAAAATAAAAAGCTTACAATAATTCCGATTATGGTACATACGATTGTAATTTTCATCATTAATCACAGCAGATCATCGGTATCGACGTGATTCCGTATTTCTGGTGCCAATGCACGGCGGCATTTGGACACTGTGCATCGATCTGCCGATGCAGCAGCTGCAGGAGTTGCGTCGCAATCCAAAATTTCCACGTGGAGCGCCGCCTTGTGTCAACTATTTAGCGGGGTCCATGGAGAACGCGCGGGGCGAGGAACAGCGCAACGATTGGCAGCACAGTGAGTCACAGGTCATCACACTGCAGCCGCATCTGAGTACGTATTATGGCGCAATCCTGCCGTGAATCAAATATATTGAATCAACTCTGACTCACAACATTTGTTTTCCTTTTGATGTCTCTTTTCGAGGCTATTTTCCCTTTATTATTATCTTGTTTCATTCGTTCTCGCACTTTTTCTTTTCACTCTTTTTTTAATATAAAAACATTTATTTATGCACGCACTTAGCACTAATTGTGATTGTAATCTTACAGACTTATGGAGGATGATTGTAGTTAAACAGCAAACAAAATGTTTAGACTTTATGAATAGAAGAACGGATGGGGGAGTAGGATTTATTCATGTGAGTGTGAGTTTTAAGTAGATGATGTGAATGTATCAGAGATGTGCATATAAGCATTACCATTACTTTTTAATTAGCATTAAAAAAAGTAGTGCTAATGAAATTTCATTTCAATAGCATTGAAAAAAGTAGTGCTAATGAAATGGACATTTCACTAGCATTGAAACAAATAGTGCTAGTGAAAAATTTTTTAATTGACATTGAAAATGAAAAGTAATTGAAATATTTTTTTGCATTGAATAATTCTAGTGAAATCGCAATTTAATTAGCATTGTAATTGAATGTTTGGAATAATTAAATTTGGAAATTTGTTATCTTAAAATTATGTTAAAAAAATGTTAAAAATTTGAAAAAAATAAAAAATGTTAAAAATTAAATAAAAAAGGTTAAAAATTTAAAAAATTCTAAAAATTTAAGAAAAATGTGAAAAAAATTTAAAATTTAAGAAAAATCTTAAAAATTTAATAAAAAAGTTAAAAATCCAAAGAACTAAAAATAAGTAGAGAAATTTAAAAAAATTTTTCATTTATTCTTATTTTATTGCTCATTTCTTATTTTATAATTTTGCAGTATTTTTTATATATTTGAGATATTTATTACTATTATTATTATTATTATTATTATTATTAATTTTCATTTCTATCGCAGTGCTATATATATATAAAACTGGAATGGATAATAAAATGATCAAAAAGTATTAAATATCTCAAATATAAAAAAAAATACTGCAAAATTATAAAATAAAAAAAGAGAAATAAAAAAACAAATGAAAAACTTGTTTAAATTTCTCTACTTATTTTTAGTTCATTGGATTTTTAACATTTTTTTACATTTTTAAAATTTTTCTTAAATTTTTAACATATTTCTTAACTTTTTTTCAAATTTTTAACATTTTTTTAACATCATTTTAAGATAACAAATTTCCAAATTTAATTATTCCAAAAATTCAATTATAATGCTAATTAAATTGCGATTTCACTAGAATTATTCAATGCAAAAAAAAATATTTCAATTACTTTTCATTTTCAATGTCAATTAAAAAATTTTTCACCAGCAGTACTTTTTTCAATGCTAGTGAAATGGCAAATGCATTACAAAAGTAGTTAATTGTATGTGTGAGGGGGTGTGTTGGTGTAACTGGAATGTGCAGTTATGATCCGATGTCTAGACAGCAGCACGCTTGGCTGGCGAACAAAGAGCTTCGGCCTCCGAGCTGGGCTCCTCGGGCTTTTTGCGCTTGATCAGATGCGTGATGTCTGTTGGCTTGGCCGAGCTGCTGCTGATGGCCGACGAGGAGGCAGCCGATGCTATTGATGACGACGACGAACTGGACGCAGCGCCATTGGCAACGGCAGCGGCAGCTGCTGTCGATGATGAGGCAGCTGCATTTCCTTCAGCGCCGGCGCCGCTGCTGCTGCCGCTACTACTCATGGGCTTGATATAACTGTCCAAGGCAGCACGAACCTCTGCAATGGTCTGTAAGTTCTAAAAGATTAGATTCATTTCATTAAGTCTTAACTGTGCAGCTTACCTGAGCCTGTGTCTCCTCAATTTCCTGAATCTTGACCAGAATCTCCTGTCTGGTCTCCTCCAAGTCCAGCATGTTGCTCTTCTCACGCTCGGTGAGATTCTCCTTGGCCTTGGCCTCCTTGATTTCCTCCTCGATAAGCACACTGGAGTTGCGCAATGCTGCGGCGCCTTCTTTGTTCAACTGTTGCATCAGATAGGTGAGACCAATCTTGTAGTGCAACTCGGCCAGAGCCCGACGATTCTTGCTGGGCAATTCTCCGTGGATCTTCAGAGCTTTCTCTGAAAGTGAAATTGAAGAACAAATAACCGGTTGAGTGAAAAAGAATGACTTAATTGATCCGCAAATCTACCGTAATCCTCGCGTGCCGCATCCAGAATACCATTCTCAAATTCAATATTGGCCAGCTCTGTTTGCACATCTGCCAGATACGGCAGACCACTGAGTCCCTGGCGTGAGAATATCTTGGCGGCCGCCTCGAGTATCTCCCAGGCCAACTGCAAGCTGCCGCTTACACCCTCGCCCTCCTCGTTATCATCTTCCTGATCCACATCCATGGTGGCTGAAGCACCATTGCTAGTGCTGGCCGTCACATCGGCATTCGAGGTGCTGGGACGCTCATCGTCGATGCTTGCCACAGCAACAGCCACATTGCCATTGCTGCTGCTTACTTCAGCGACTCCTGTGGGCGGCTTTGAGCTGCCGCCTGCCATTTCAGCCTTAGAGTTCTCGGCATCGCCTGTGGAGTCGGCCTCATCGCTGGCACCTTCCTTAATGCTGTTCAATTTTTTACCATTCGTGGTACTGGCTCCGTTTGCCTTAGGCACAGTCGGCTTCTCATCATTGGACTCGCCCTCCTCATTATCATCATCCTCATCATCAACGTCCTCTTCGTCATCGTCGGCCGCCTCGTCGGGCACATCAATAACTTTGTTTTCATCCAATGCCATCGCAATTAGCGACTTGGCATAACTGCAAGGAAAATAAATTGATTAATTTTTCCGCCATCCTCTTTCTCTATCCGTGTACTCACAGCAATAGCGGCTGTCCGAGCTCATCAGCCAATTCTCCATAAACCTCCTCGTATACTTGGCACACTTGACTTAATTCATCAGCTGCCTCATCGTAGCTCTTCACCAGAAAGTTGCGAGATCCCTGACTGAACAGTTCCTTGCCCTTCAGTATTTTTTCCTCACGATCTTTTTCCGCTTTGACCGGGTCATCCACGACATTGACATTATCGGGCGTGGTATCCGCGGCAACCGGTTCTACGGTTGTCCTCTCTGGCGTCGCATCGGCAGCAGCCGTTGTGACAATTGCTTCGGCTTCAGCGGACATTTCTGCTTTGTCTGGGAAGTTAACTGAAATAGAAATAATGTCTACATTTATCAACAAAATGTGTTTGTAAAGAGCAAAAGAATATAAGTGAAATACATGGTCAGTGGATTGTTTGAAATTGAAGATTAATAGCTAACCTATTAATTTGTTGTTGTATCTGTCGAAACTGCACTGAATAATACTTGGCATAAAATAAATAAAAAATATTATTATTATTTATTCCTTTTAAAAAAAATTTAAGTTTTCATACAATAAATAAAAACAAAGTTACCGTCAACACGAGCTTCAATTGCTTACAGAATTTTGCATGTGCGTCTCTCAGGCGCCACTTCCCACAAAATAACGGATATCGCACTGAAAGCAAAAGGGTTTTTGATCTTTTGGGAAATGCTCATTGGAATACATGATTTCAAATAATACACAGAAAATAATTTAATTTTTTGTTTTCGCCCCGATTGGCACATCAAAACATTAAAATTTTAATATTAAATCTGAACTCTCAAAATATTTAAGGAATTTCTTAGCCATTTGGGTTTACACTTCAGTTTCATTGATTTGTGTTTAGTTTCATTATTTAAGTTCTTAATTGCCACCTCATAGATTGGCGCTTTATCTGTTGATTCCACACATAAAACTCCTTTCTCCCACCAAAAACAACGAATGTAGAGGTTGTGCCCTAGACGTCACCTTAGATGTATGTAGAGAGACCGGCAAACAAAAAAAATGAAAAGAAAAACTTTACTTGTATTTCTCGCACTCTATTCTGCTTTTCGCCAAGCCACAACACACCACATGTGCACAGCATTCATACATTTTCCTGGATCACCGAGACACTTCTCATCCACACAGGCTTGAATTGTTGCCTTCGACCTGCCCGCACATTTCACAAGTCACAAATCCCCAAGAGAAAAGGTTCCAAAAGTGCCGCAAATCCATTAAGTACATTATGCAGGACAACGAAAGAGCAAATACAATTGGGAGTATTGGACATAATAAATGTTCGACTGACATGAAATACATATAGTAATTACCAGTAGTTACCGCAAAACCATTGTCGATATCAAAAACACACACGTGTGTCCACATCCCCCAACACAAAAAATAGGTCATCAAGCGGTTTGAATTTGGACATGGGCAGACACAAATTTTACCCTTAAACTAAGTAAATCGCAATTGGCGCTTTGGTTTTTTGGCCAGTTAGTTTATTGTTGTGCCCGGTTGGCAATTTAATTGACATAGTCAGTGCAGTCTATTGTGTAATTGGTTTAATTGGTGTTCTGATTGCGGGTATTATGTCCCAGTTGTTAACTTTTGTAGGGCCATCATTGATATGACTCAATCGTGTAAAAAGAAATTTTACCATCAGACAGAATCTGGTAATCCAAAAACCCCGACTGGGTTCAGTACTAATTCTATTAGGATATCATATTAAAATTTGTGTGTATTCCTGTGTAGATTTCATCGTTCACGTCTCAATCAACCGCTTACAGCTTGGCTTTGAAAATCTATATTAATCAACCCGTTTTAATTCTTCACCCTTGTAAATCAATTCCCCTATTGCCTTTTATAATGTGTATTTACTGTATAAGAACTGATTTTGATGCAATAACTAATCAATCTTTTTCTTTGACCCGGTAAGGAATGCAAAACTTGTCCATATCCTGTTCACTGGTCTGCCTTATCATTCTGGGCAGCGCCGCTTTGGTGGGCGCCTTTGGCGTTTGTCAGCGTCAAATAAGCGCCATTCTCATTACGGGTGTCATGTATCTGTTGGCGGGTGAGAAATTGTCCATAACTTCTTCCTGTTTAAGCGAAACTTTTCACTAATTTTTCATCGTTATTTCTTGCTTGCTTGCAGCTCTGTTTGCGCTATTTACACTGATGATTATACACTTTAAGAGACAGCAGGGACGTCCAATGCTGGACAGCGACTACGACGGCACCGTCGATGGAATTGTGGCACGTCCAGGTGGCGTGGCAATTGTGGCCAAACCGCTACTAGGCGCACGGGTGTTCCTAACTTCATGGAGCCTGGATTTGGGTTGGGGCGGTGTAGTATTGTGCGCGATTACATCGGTGTTGTGGATTCTCCTCTCAAAGATCATGCGCTACAACCCCTTCTCCGCGCTAATGATTTAGCTAAACGCCTTGCCGCTCGGCGGATATGCCAGCTATGGCAGCTACGATAGTTACGGTAGCTACGGCAGCACCAATAGTAGCAGCAGCTGCGCAAGCGCCAGTTATTTGTTGGCGGGCGCCACATCGTCGACGCGGCATGCGGAGCATCGGGGCAAGGGCAAATACATACTCTGATCTTCCCCTTTCTAATCACATTAATCCTGCTCCTCTTCTATACTATTTGATTTTAACTTGTCTCTTTTTCATTCTTTCCCCACTTCCACACTGTGTGCTTAACGGTTGATTTCGATTAATCTAAATGTGTTGGCAGTGTTGGAAAATGTACCAAAACTTAAAATAACCCGCAACAAAATCAATTGCCTTGTTCTTATATTATACGTACAATTAATTACACCTATACTTATACTTATTAAATCATGTCTTAATCTTATTGTAAATCAAATTTACGAAAACACAAACATTTTTTGTATACATTATACTTACAGTTAGCAATTCTACACGGAACGAAAACCAAATACTACAAGAAACACTATCTACATTTTCGATATGTAGAATGTGTAATGTTCGGGATTTATTTACAAATTTCCAACCCGGGCTTTTGCTTTAATGCGCTTATCTAGTAACTATTTCGCTTGCCTCTAGCATTACTAATGTCAAGTTTGCAAACATGCAAATTTATGTAGTTCCGGAGTACAGTTGGTCTCACAAAATTTAGGTAAAGCAAGTAAAAACAAATACAAAAAAATAACATCAAAAAACTAAACCACATACATAGAGTGCTTTAAACTACGGTTTACAAAACTTAACTTATTGTATTTCTATGAGAATAACAGATACATACATACATATATGTTCTTAACTAAACCAACAAGTGTATTTTTATGCAAAACGCTTTGCCTTAATAGAAAAACAAAACAAAATCGTAAATAAATTATAACAATTAAAATGGAAAAATTTATAAAAATATTAAGATTTACTTAAAGGCGAATTCTTAAAAATTTATTTTAAACGGGGCATGGGATTTAAGAGAAGAATACTACGATCGTAGTGCAACATACATTACCAACTGATGTAGAGTAATAGATTACTCTTCTTCAATTTGTATGTGAAGCTGTCATGACTCTTGATTTTTGCATCGTGCATTCAAAACTTCGAATAGAATTCATGTTGTTTATACCCATTACTTAAAAAATATGTAAAACAGACTATTTATCTCCGACTCTACAAAGTACATATGGGCATTTCCACAGAAGTGTCAACCGCAGCAAAAATCAAAAAAACGATCATAAACTCAGATCTTGTGAAATTTTCGTCCAGCAACATTTTCAAGTTACTTCTTTAAGCAAATCCCACCTAAAAAAAAACTACTTCATATTTTAAAATCAATTAAAAACCATTGTTAAGAAATAGCATTACATAACATTTTAAAATTAATTGCGTTAAAATATTCGTTCTGGTGTCGCTGAAATCAGTGTTTGAACTGTTCCCCGAAAAAGAGACTTCTGTATGAGACGCGTGCGAATTTCTTGGATTTTTGTAAATATCTTGAAAATGAACAATTGCCCAAAATCATTCTTAACACCAATTATAGTGCTAGCCAAGAGCTATAAGTTTCGCCTTTGGTCAAATTAAAATAAAGTCTAGGAATATTTTATTTTCATTTTGAATGCGTACGAATGTCGGCATTCGACATTAGAGAATTACCCATATACATATAGTACATTCTTGCATCATTCATTCAGCATCAACAACCGAGTCAGCGCTTACAATTTTGAAATTGTAATCCTTACAAGTAATGGGGCTTTCGAAGCTAGGGTAAATTAAAGTAATATGGACTGCAATTAATATGCTAACGAGATCGATTCTTTATTTTGAATTTGCACCACTGTGGCCTATAAATAATCATTTAACGCCGACATACACACATCGCTGCCAAATTGTGCGAAATTATTTATTAAATTTGTATTGTACAAATATCAGGTAAAACACGAGTGCAGGTTCATTAACATTGTGCGCGCCAGTTGCTGTCGCTTCTGCTGTTGAAACAAATTAAACAAATATGCAAATGAACTCGCCAATATGAAGAAAAGTAAAGAAAACATGTGTGACATTTTCGCCACAACGAACAGAAAAAAAGAGCGCCAATATCAATAAATAAAATGTGCAAAAATGCAGCTGCTAAAATGTAACGCATCGAGGATCATCGTCTGCCTCGGCTTAAGTTCAGGAACTTCAACTAAGCCGCTGTTGAGACAATGTAAAGATTAAGTGATTTTTATTATCACGCACTCCAAACAATTAAATATGTATGAACACATTCATGCATACTTACAAATGTTGTATGTACGACTTAAAAAAAAAAAAAAATCAAGATTACAAAACAACGCAAAAAAGTTCATTCACCTGTGTGAGTGCGTGCTTTTATGTGTGTGTGTTTTGAGCGCGCGTCGCGACGTTTGTGAATGTGTATGAGCCCGCCATTCGCCGCTTTCCGTTGTCACCCGCGCAAAGAAACACTCACCGGCAACGCAATTGGCCATAATACTTAACACAATAAGTACACCTAAATTCACATCTTTGCACAGTGCATAAAATTGAGACAATTACCAGTGTTTGATACACGAGATTCGCAAAATCATGTCTGAGTGTATTTGTCAGCATACGCCAGTGTGTGTGAGCAATTTTTGTGCCTACATCGGCATTTTTGACACTTAACTATTGCTTACCAGTTTTTACTGATTATGGTTATCCAAACGCTTTGTTGTGCAGCTTTCAAACTTAAACAATCACTTAAATTACGTTTTTTTTGCGAAAATTATACGAGCAGCGCCGCCAAATGCGAAAGAAGTAGAGTTGTTATCGAATCGTTCAGAAGAAGTTCGATTGAACGAACTACTTACCAAAGTGAACCAAACGGTTCCCAAATACGGTGTGGCAGCCTTGGTTTCCAATAAAAGATCCATTTCCATTTTCAAAACATTTCGCAAAACTTATTTTTGCCATTTCTCTAATTTTGAATATTTTGCATGAGTTTTTGTTAATTTTGTCAAATTTGGAATTATTTATTTTTTTTATAAGAAATGAAATTGTACAAAAAAATTTCCAAAACACCTTAGGGTTGGTTGAAAATAACCAAAAATTATTAAAAAATTTATCATTTTTATTTAATATACTTCTGAATTCAACTTGTTTAATTAAATATAGTCTCTTTAGCAAAACTACAAAATTTAAATATTTAATTTTAAATTGTGCACTGTGTTGCATACTTTTCACCTTAATGACTTATCGTAAACTTATCGATATAAACAGGAAATGAATATGGTCACACACATGGTAATTTCAATAAGAGGCTAGTTTATCGTTTGAAAATCTATCGATATAAACTTGTCATGGTCTGCCAAACGATTTATCAATCGGCTATTTGTTAAACACAAGTTGGCAGCAATGTCGATTTTTTATATTAACTGAATTTGTGCAAAAAATATATAAAACAGAAAGAATTTGGGAAAAACACACCGCGCCACACCGTTTTTGAGAGCAGCGCTGCCACAAGTTTTCTCGGAACGATTAATCCGACCGATTTCAATGCAAATTTGTTGTTAATGTCGTCGCACGAGGTTGCCACACTGTTTAAAAGTGCTCATTCTTTTTGCAAAATGGCGCGCGATTCAAATTTTTGCTCTAATTTTGAAACAAAATTGAAATTTGATGAAAATTTTTAATTCGAAATTAGTTAAAATTAGGGGAATAATTTTGAAAAAGGTTTGGAGATCGTCAGTTTTCGGGGGAAGAAGTTAGAAATTTAATTCTAAAAAAAAATTAAATGAGATTGAGAAAAGTGCAAAGTAAATTTTGCAGTAAATTTACTTGGAGGAGTACAGAGTCAAGCAGGATCCACAGGACAATGGGCTGGCCGACGAGGTCTTCAAAATTGGCTATCGTCCGTAAGATTAGCGCAGACTTTTTTTGAGTTCGCTACAGCTATTATTTTTGTACAGAACACGCACGGCTTAGAGCTCGATCCGCCAGCGCCTTTCGACTCTTGAAAAGGTGTACATCATCTACAGCAGCACTTCGATTATACAGAACGAGGTGTTGGCCATGGGACTGTTACCGTTGAAAACCGATCCTCGTACGCGCGTCGCAAGGATGCCGCAAAGATCAGTCGAAATTACATATATACATACAAGAACCACAATATGTATTCTGGTCAGCCTGAACTGGTTGCCAAAGGGAAAGCAAGGACAAATAAATCTACAGCGAGAGCATACTAATCGCTCAATTGCGAACGGGTCACGAACTGGATTTACGCCTCACAGCTGTTAAGGGCATTTGGAATCTACAGCACTACTAGCTCTGGTACTTGCTACCGAATTAGCTGTACCCATATTGGAGGTACTCTGCGCGTCCGTCCCACTCCACATGTGTAAATTTTGTGGAAAAGGATTTAACGGCTTATATCCAATGCGTTTGCACGAGAAGTGTTTCACAAAAGCTTAGGAAATGCATTAAGAAGCTTATTTAACTATCTTTTTTTTTGATTCTAATCGCATATAAATTAAACGGCACACTGGTGAGAAAACGTTTTTCTGTGCTAGTTTTGGCAAGGGCTTTATACGCGGTCCCGATCTGAAGATACATACTCGTATCCACACCGGTGAACGATTCCAGTGTCCCCAATGTCCACGATCTTTCATCCAAAAACATATTCTTAAGGCCCATGTGCAAAATCACAGTCAAAGAATTTCGCTGCGAGCATTGTCCCACTGTATTTAAATTGCAATCTCAGCTACGAATTCATCAATCGGTGTCTCACGGACGACCTGTTAATTCAATAAAAAAAAATAATAATAAAATCACCAAAAATCACAAAAGACACTAACTGTCTTGGAGCGCGGATTACGTGATAAACTACCTCCTGTCTCATACGAGGAATTGGATATAGAATGTAAGCCTAACGATAATGACACTGCGATGAATTCCAATCACTCACCGACCAAATTAAAATTTAATCAAAAGAGTTTCGGAAAGCCCAAGAATTTTGTTCCTATTAAGGATCAGCAAAAGCGTGAAAAGCTAATAAACACTGTGAAAGGCAAGGAGAAGTAAGTTGAGTTTAATTAAAAATATAATAGATAAAGGCTCGGGTATGATGGATGAGATCACTCAATCGTTCACATCGATGATTCCAATGACTCAGGGGAGAAACAGCTCTGCAGCAAATAAGCTTCCTTGCCAGGATGTTCTTCTGTTCCGGATGATTTGGGGGAGTAACCGGTTGTCACTGGCGAGAACTTGGCATGGGTGGGTCCTTTGCTAATGCCCTTAACAGCTGTGAGCCAGTTCGTGACCCGGCCGGCCGGCAACTAGTTCAGGATGACCAGAATACACATTGTGGTTCTTGTTGTATGTCATTTCGACAGATCTGTGCGGCATCCTTGCGACGCGTGCATTTCCTTTTAGTTAGAACTCGAGCGTGTACGATAGGCAAACAGACAAGGATCGGCTTTCAACGGCAATGGACCAACACTCTCGTCCTGTATATTCGAGGTGTTGTTGTTGAGGATGGAAACCTTTTCCCAATGGCTTGGCACCTCGTCGAAAGGCGTTTGCGATTTTTTATATTAACTGAATCAGGTGATCCTATATTTAAATGGGAACAATGGGAATAGCTGATTGACAATTGACATGTTGAAAAGATGCATCGTATGCATTCCCAAAATCACAAATTATATATTTATTTATGTATCAAAATATTTCAAGAAAAATGCATTCATATTCAAAAAACAGCAGAATGTAAACTAACACCAAGTGAACGGTCACAAATAATATCGTATTATAATCAAATCGAAATCTATCTCTGAGTAAATTTGGTTAAATCTTTTTGCGTTGCCAGGTTTTCCCTCCTTTTTTGATTTCTTTCAGTCCGTATCTGTTTATGGAATACTACTACTATTTTTAATTTAATTGAAAGATTGACAGACGTTAATTTTTTCTTGGTGGCAGCTCGGTGTTTTGTGTTAAAAATGGCGCACAGTTAAAATATGAGCTAATTTTTAGTTGATTTTGAAATAGAACTAATAATTTGATGAACATTTTTAATAAAAAATTACATAAAATGAAGGTGATAATTGTTATGCAGGTTTGAAGTTCGTCACCCTACGGCAGAGGAAATTTTGCATTTAATTAAAAAATAAAATAGCGAAAATATTAAAAAAAACATTTATATTTTTTCAAAAAATTGGAAAACTATTCCTGCTCCATTAAAATCGCTGCAAATTGTTCCACACATGCAAAACTGTAAAAAAATATATTTATATAAATAAAAAAAATTAAAATTTATAACTGGCATTTGCAAAGATTTCCATAAGGGCTTTATCCGCCTTATTCCGCTTTCTTTTTTGTCGCTATGAATGAAGGCTTCCTCAATAATCGATTCTGATAAATTCTTCTTAATTGGTTACTACATTGCACACTGGACAGAAAGCCTGATTTTTTGGCATAAAGTTTAATTCTGGAGGTAGAGAGTTGAGACTTCGTACTGTGTAGTAACTTTTTAAAATTTAAAACAGATCGGATTACTATATCATATAGCTGTCATAGGAATAATCGGATGCAAATTAACCTTTAGTATGAAAAACTTTTTTGTTTCTTAAGATATCCAAACTAAACTCTCAGATTGTGCATTTGAGACTGTCTTTAACATCCTGACCAAATTTTGTCAAAATCGGTTTACTATATATGTATATAAAATTTTTTTTTTGACTAAACTTTATGAACAAATCTAATTTTCATTTACGCGAATTTTATCGCATGTAATTGTGAAAACTATTGTCTATGTTCCCCTGCTCTTTTTTTTTTGCTACTAATTTCAGGCGGGCAATTCAAGTTTTCAGCAAATTTGTAGCTAATTTTAAAATAAAAGTAGTAAATTTATGAAAATGTTTAGTTCGAATTTATAATTTTTATAAAATTAATAGTTATAATTTTTCTTCAAGTGAGGGATACTGACCTGTTTGTTGTGCTAGGTGACTTTAACTTACCTAACATTTCTTGGTCATTTTTCAGTAGCACAAACTACCTTGTTTCTTCAAATCAGCACGATTTTTTAGATTGCTTGCTCGATTACTCACTTTTTCAAATGAATTCAATTAAAAATAGCTTAGATAGAATTCTTGATCTGGTATTTATTAACGACTTCGCAAACACTGCCGTCTTTAGGTCATTCCCGCTATCAGTTCCTGAAGACTTACATCATCCTGCCATAGAAATTTTTATTTCAATCCCAAGTTTTATTAACACGCCTCCGTTACCTCCACAAGTACCACGACGTTGTTTTCGCAAAGGAAATTATTCATTGCTTAATGAACTTATTCTTGCAACCAACTGGACTTTTATAGATAACTCATCAGACATTAACATTGTCTTAAACTCCTTTTACGAAACTCTTAACACACTACTAGATATATGTATCCCCAATTTTATTCCCGGTTCTGCGTCAACTAAGCCACCGTGGTTTACACCTAGACTCTCTTATTTAAAAAATATGAAATCGAAATATTTTAAGAAATATAAGAAGTCCGGTTCAATTCTTGACTGGTCTAACTACACAGTAGCCAAGTCAAACTTTGCCCTTTTAAACTCGCTTTGCTATGAGAATTATCTAGCTCGATGCAAAAGACAGTTTACCCGTGACCCTAAACAATTTTATAAATTTGTTAACTTGAAGCGTAAATCTCCCATTTTACCTTCCTCTTTTATTCTTGGGCTTGATAAAGCCAGCAACGACTCTGCAGCCGCTGAACTTTTTGCTAACTTTTTCCAATCAACCTACTCTACTACCTCCTACGCCAACTCACATTATCCTTATACTTTATTCTCATCTAACTCTACGTTTGCTCCCTACATTTCATATAATACCGTAGTCTCTTCTATTAGTTCTTTAAAATCTTCTTTCTCTCCTGGACCTGACAACATTCCAAGTTGTGTCCTTAAGGAGTGCTGTTCTTCTTTAGCTGCACCGTTGCTAAAGCTTTTTAGTCTATCCCTTGAATCTTCAATCTTTCCACATGTTTGGAAAGAATCTTATATCATTCCTCTCCACAAAAAAGGTGGTAAGTCTGATATTTCGAATTACAGAGGCATTGCAAAGTTATCAGCCATCCCTAAACTCTTTGAGAAAATCCTTGTTTCTTCTTTGCAACATTTCTGTAAATCAATCATTTCCCCTGCACAGCATGGCTTTGTTAAAGGTCGGTCCACTACGACCAACTTGCTTGAATTTACCACTCTAGTATTTTACCATTTCTAGAGAAAAAGCAAACTGATGTCATATACACCGATTTCAGTAAAGCCTTTGACTCTGTGAACCACGACCTCTTACTATACAAACTTGATTGTATAGGTATTCCCCCAGCCTTTTTAAGTTGGATTTCGACCTACTTAAAGGGTAGGACCCAGAAAGTGCTTCTTAGGTCAACCACTTCGAGTTCGATTCACGGTACTTCTGGTGTACCTCAGGGAAGTCACTTGGGACCTTTATTTTTTACCCTTTTTATCAATGACCTACCTACCGTTCTGTCCCACTCTTATATTCTTATGTATGCAGATGATGTTAAACTTATCTTTTCATACACAGATCCCCTACTTCATAATCGTCTGCAAGACGATTTGAGCGCTATGCAACTATGGTGTTCGGCCAATCAGTTGCATCTCAACTGCTCAAAGTGTATGTATATGACATTTAGTCGCTTTAGGCCCTTTTCTGTTGTATATGCGATTGACAACACCCTGTTGCAACGTATTTCCTCTGTAAAGGACCTTGGAGTTTTCTTTGATGGCAAATTGAATTGCACATCTCCACCATTGTCAATGAAGCCAAGGGTGTACTTGGATTCATTAAACATTGGTCGCAAGAATTTAATGATCCTTTCATTACTAAACTCTTTTATGTCTCATTAGTTCGTCCTATCCTGGAATACTGTTCATGCATTTGGTGCCCGCAGTATCATATAAATCAGGTTAGAATTGAATCAGTTCAAAAGCAATTTCTGCTTTTTGCCTTACGTGGTTTAAACTGGGATCCTGATTTCGTTTACCATCGTACTCAAGTAGGCTTCTTCTTATCAATCTTCCGTCGTTGGTCAACCCAGGAATAACTCTTGGTGTTGTTTTTCTTCACAAATTGATTAGCGGTGAGATTGATTCTAGTTCCCTTTTACGTCGCCTCAATTTTTCGGTCCCCCGTAAAACTAGTAGGAATTATCAGCCCTTGTCCCTGTCTACTTGCACGACTGATTACGCTTTGCACAGTTCATTTCGGGTTTTGTGCAGCAATTATAATAGCCTCTACCACGTCATTTCCACTGAACTCTCTCTCCATAAAATCCTCTATTTACCTATTCCTTTTGAGAAATCCCTTAGAATAATAACATTCCCACTTATAGTATATACACCGCACTACAACTAACTCTAATACTTCTATCAATACTAATAAACATACTAATACTCATTGATCTGATTGGGCTTTTCTGGGTTTTCTCAATCCTTGCAACAAATGTTGGATCATCATTTTTGAATACCCCCAGCTTAAACTTAAACTTAAATTTATATTTTTCTTTTTCAGTTAAAATTTAAAATTTATTATATTATTTAATTTTTAATTTTACTTTTAGTTTTATAATTTGATTTAATATTTAATTAATCACTTCTGTCGACTGCTTTTAGTTGACGTTAAATAAAATAAAATAAAAATAAAATAAAATAAAGGTTTAAAGTTCGTCGCCCGTCGGGGAAGAAGTTTTAAAATTAATTCGAAAAAAAAGATGAAAAAATCGAAAAAAATTTTCAACCATTTTTAAAATTCTAGCTTCAAAATAAAGAAAAATAATAGAGAAACCCTTTTTGAAAATCACTATTTTTTAATATGGGACTTTTTATGAAAAGGTTGCCAGACGTTTTTTTTAAATGAGTGGCAACTCTTTTCGTTCACTCACGTATGAGGAACCCAACCAGTGCTGCCAACTTTTATTTGAAAAAAAAAACTGTTTTTGACGGCAGAAACTATGCAAAAAAGCTGAAAAAAAAAACAAAAAGCTAGTTTTTCAATTCTTTCAGATTCTATATTTTCTTCCAAGAGGGGAAGAGTAAGCGCACAAAGTCAATTGCTCAGAAAAAAACTGAACAAATTGAGCAACAGCTGCTATGTGATACGCAAATATAAAAATTGGCTTATCGATGTTCATTGAGGTTAAATACACAACACAATACAATCGATATGTGACTAAAGGTGTTGGCAAGCATCGAGAAAACAATGTCAGTAATAATTGTTTCATACTTTTGGGCATATACAAAATAATCTGAAAAAAAGCATTTAAAAAAAGGCGAGAATTCCCGCTACCAGCTGTTTTCAAATTTTTCTAGCAAATGGCCTTTGAAAAAGCCAGATTTGACGGGAAAAAAGCGAATCTGGCACCACTGAACCCAACACATTAGTTACATTTCAGAAGTCAAAGTGGATAGACGTACGCAGCGTGTTTCGGAAAATTATATTTATCACAACGGGTGTAATTGACAGATTTGAATAAACAAACGGCAGTGCGATATATATATTTAAGTGTTTCTATATTGTTTCAAAATCTAATTGTGCAGTTTATGTCTTGAACCATTGATAAAGTAATTTAGCCACCCTCTGTTGAATACACTCCACCAGCGCACATTGCCCTGCCGCCCGCTCCCCTTCTTTTTGTTAGACCGTTCGTGTGTGGCGCCAACATATGTAAAAGCATCCATTGTCGCACCCGATAAGAACAGCAACAACAAATTTATTGTAAGTATATGTATTTATTTTTATGCTGTTGCTTTTTACTATGGTGTCCTTTTTGCTACCCATTTCTATTGATTTTTTAGTCAATGTCGCTTGGCCATCAACTTTGGCTCTTTGTTTTTGTCTTATTTTGTTTTGTGCCGTGCTCCACTTTGTGTCGTGCGTATACTTGCATACATATCGTACATACATACACATTTTTGAATGTGTAAGTATGCGTGTTTATTTTGTTGTTGCTTTTGTCATTCAACTTGCCGATGTCTTCTTTGTTCTTACTGTTGCTGCTGGGGCGGCTGCCTGCTGATTTCTGTCTCAAGATTTTTGTAAGTTTGTGTGTAAATGTGTGTGTGTGTGTGTGACGGGGAACCTACCTCTGATTCACCTGCTTTTTGCTTCACGGACAGCTGCAAAATCTCAGCTGCTGCGACGCCACCGTCACACTACGGCCACAATAACAAAAACAACAGCAATAACAAAGCAAAAGCTTTCGCAGTTGTAGTTGCTGCTGCTGCAATAACCGGTTTCTTATTTCGTTATTAACATTGTGATAACTTTTGCAATTGCTAACCGAACATGGCGTTAAATGAGTCTAGTTATGATCGGCTCTAGTGTCAAATTATGATAATTGGATTTAATTTTATCTAATTTCCTAAACCTCGCCTTTTCTTTCCTCTGCACTTCAAAATATTTTCCTGCAGTCATAATAAATGACCAATTAATGTGTTTACATTCTAAATCTTCAGATATAAGATTTATGAAGTTGTTGATTCCTTTATGATCAACATTACGTATACTTAATTTGACAAGCCGGAATATGACCCGAATCGTTAAAATTATTTACACCTAGAAACTACTCCAGACTTCGATTTATAATTCATAAAGTATTAAAATCATGATGAATATAGTTTAATTAAATCAAATGGGAGATTATCGGTTGGTTTTAATTTCTGTGGCACCCATGATTAGCAAAAAAAAATTTTTTTTGTAAAAAAGCTTAAAAAATCAAGTAAACATTATAATAATTGAGAATATTCAAATGTTTTTTGTATTAAATCGGCTCAATGACTCGAACTATAAAATTGAACCTTTTACAATTTTTTTGATGGCCTGCAGCCTTGCTTAAAACTTTAATATCAGCAAGTTAAAAGTACAGGGCATTTTTCAGTCCAGATAGAATGCATGCTTTCTTGTTTTTTTTTATAAGCTTTGCTGTATTTGTCGGCATACTCGTACTTCCCCCCTCCCTTCTGCCCCTTTCTCTTTCCTGTCATCAGTTAAGTTATTTTTACTGCGCAAAACAGAACATTTGGCGATTTGAAAATGCAGCAGGCAATTCATTTCGTTTTATTCGTGCAACCACCAGGCAAACGGCACATGACATGGCCCGACGGTCGAAGATGATGATGACGAAATGACGTTTCGGGGCCTTAAGCCTGTACACTTGCCAAGGATAACATGCTCGGCAGACTACAAATTGATTGGGGGAGGATACCTTTACATGGGCGTTTGTGTCGCCTGCCGTTTCCTGGGCGCCTGTTTATGGAAACTGTTGGAAATGTCAGGCGGAAAATAACAGGAAATGAAATTTTATGTCTCCTGTCCAGCCACAAAATGTTAACCACTTTGTGGGGGAAAAAATACACCGAAAGTCTATTTCGTTTTAACATATCAGGTTGGTTTGGGATAGCGAAACACTAAACAAGTTTATTTTTAATCAACTAGAATAAAGTTTACATGTTTATTTTGGTTAAAACCAACAGAAAACTTTCAACAAACATTCAATATTTGTATAAGAAAGTTATGAATACAATGAAAGTTATATCAAAAAAATTGTGTATGATAAAGTTCATGTTCAATTAAAATAAAAAAAAAACTTTTCAATATAACAAAACAAAAGTAGTTTAGATACCAATTTTAGTGCTCTAGCTCTTACCAATTATGAGATTGGTTCATGCGTACTGACACACAGATGATCAGGGCTATATCGACGCGGACTTTGATGCTGATCATTAACATACAATATATCTTATGTGATCTGCCACGCTTTTTTCTGCCTGTTACATACATTTGCAAATAACTATTATACCCTTTTTTTCCCCCATTTTATAATAAGTCCGGGTATTATAAGTTTAAACTTCTTCTATAAGAGAAATTTCTTAACTATTTAATACAATACAAAATTCTGTCAGTTACACGTTTACAAATACAATACCAAAGAGGAAATGAAAAATCCATTTGAATATTTGCATTTACATTTAACATTTGGTTTTCATCTTCAATTCAGATTTTCAATCTTGCATGCACATGTCAACTGATTTAACGCTTCTTTAATTTCATGTGAAGAAAGTTTTCCACACAATATTGAGTTTTTCCAACACACAATTTAAGTGGCGCCACGTATCTTTTTGGGATTTTGGGAGAAGCCAAAGAAGTTTGTTATTTTGTGGCCTCTTTGTTGTTGGTTTTGTTGTACCAGCAGCTGGCACTGAACTATGCACTCCCATTTCTCCCCGATTGCTTCATTGGGGAGTTCTTTTTGGGGTTGGTTGCTCGGGCAACTGCTGCTGATGTCCCAGACGGGGGATGCTGCATAAAGTTGTACCCAGTCTGTCTAGCTCCATCCACAACTGGCGCGTTCCCATGCTCAACTGTCACTCCGGCCAGACACCCATCCCTTTAACCACCCAAAAAGCACGCGGTTTCTCCTTTGTTATCTGAATGGCATTTTATTACACACATACAACATAAATCTTTTGACAAAACTATGAGTTAAATTTTCTCATAATTTGAACTAACTTCATGTATCAATGGAAAGCTCATTATAATTCCGTTTGAATGATACAAGACTTTCCTTAAACCATTAAGTACTCATCGAAAATTTAGAAGTTGTGTGAAAATCTACTTTTTTTACTTTTTTCGGGCTGAAACAAAAAATGTTTTGATGCGGAAAGTTTCTGCAAACAATTCTAATAGTGACTGCAAAAATTTTTTTTTCAAAAATCTCTTATATTTTTTTTTATTTTTTGTATGGGATGACCGCAGAAAAATTTTGTATGAATAGGAGGTTTTCAAAACTTCTAAATTTTCAATGGGTACTTTCCATTGATGCCAAAATATTCCTTAAGTAAGTTCAAATTCAGAGAAAATTTAACTTATAATTTTGTCTGTTTTGTGTCGATTGCTTGCCAGGTTCATTATGCATTAGCTGGTTTCCACTTATTTTTGCAAAGTTATTTAATTACCACGTTTTATAATCTTATATATATAAAATTCTTTGTCCTGACTGACTGACTGACACATCAACGTGTAGACCAAACGGCTAAAGGTAAAGAGCTGAAATTTTCACACAACATAGCTGAGATAATTTCATCGTGCAATAAGACGGCGGGTTTTTTAAAATTCCACCTGGAAATGTGTTTACCTGAGGTAAAAAGGTCAGGGAATTGCTTTGTATGAAAAACTTTTTTGTTTCTTAAGATATATTTACCAAACTTGGGACTGTCTTTTACATTCTGACCAAATTTGGTCAAAGTCGGATTACTATATCATATAGCTGCCATAGGAATTATCGGATGCAAATTAACCTTTAGTATGAAAAACTTTTTTGTTTCTTAAGATATTAAATCCAAACTCACAGATTATATGTTGGCGACTGTCTCTTACATCCTGACCAAATTTGGTCAAAGTCGGATTACTATATCATATAGCTGCCATAGGAATAATCGGATGAAATTAACATTTAGTATGAAAAACTTTTTTGTTTCTTAAGATATCTTAACCAAACTTACAGATTAGATGTTTGGGCCTGTCTCTTACATTTTGACCAAATTTGGTCAAAGTCGGATTACTATATTATATAGCTGCCATAGGAATAATCGGATGAAAATCAGGTTTTAGTATAAAAAACTTTTTTGTTTCTTAAGATATCTTAACCAAACTGACAGATTATATGTCTGGAACTGTCTTTATCATTCTGACCAAATTTGGTCAAAGTTGGATTACTATGTCATATAGATGCCATAGGAACAATATAATGCAAATTGTCGATCAGTATGAAAATGGTTTTTTTCTAAAGAAATCTCAACCAAACTCATACTAAAGGTTATTTTGACTAAACTTAATTAACATTATTAACTAAATTTCATTTCCGCGAGCGAAGCGAGCAGGGGTGGAGCCCCTACTATTTTATAGATTTGCTGCAGTTCATTGTGATGCAAGTTATTAGGTCTATAAATAAGATAAGTTAGAGTCTTAGTTTGATAAAATGGACACCCCATGCGAGCTTCGAATATTTTTTAAGAATTACAAATATCGATACCAAATAACTAAGAAACAAATTTTAAAAAACCAAAAAAAAAAAAAAAAAATTATAATACGAAACAAAATCTAGGAAAGCAGCAAATCATTTAGGGTACAAAAATTATGAGAAATCTAGACCGTTAATACGTAAAAAAAAAAAGCTTTTATTTTTCTGTTGAATTTTTTTTTAAATATAATATGCATACATTTATCGGAACGGCTGAAATGAAACCTCTTAAGACATGTACAAAATATTATGTTTTTTCTGCCTCTTTTTTTTAAAGGTTTTTCTAGAACTTAATTAAAATATTAAACAGTAAAAGGAAAAGTATAATTTGGCTTTCGTATAAGTATAGTCTGACTTATTTTTGCCGTCTCTAATTTTTATTTCCCATAACATCTTCCCTAGTTTGGATTTCTAATTCTAAATATCTTATTACAAATTTCTTAGTTTTGTGTTTAGAATTTTTCCCCCAAATTTTGATATTTTTAGTAGATTTACTCAACATTTTTAGATGAAATCGATTAAGAAATTAATAAAAATTGTTAAAATTGCTTATAAGAAAGTCAAAAATGATTCATTCTCATCGTGATTGAGAGCGTTGTCAACGTGATGAAAAAGTTCAATGAATTTTTTTTCAGTTTGCGCTCATGGAAATCTCTCAAAGCACGCGCCGTCTCCAATGGTTGGTCAACAAACTTATACGATGACTAATCCCGCCAATGAAACTCAAATTAAAACTAGATAGAGTGTTTGGTGTCGGGTACAGCACCTGGCACTGCAAAATTGTTGACCGTCGGCGACGTCAGTGGGCAGACATTTGACACCAGCGTCAGCCAGACAACCAAAGAGTTGAGGATAGAGGATGAGGGATAGACTTGGGACGTGGGTATTTCAATTGCTGTTGCTGTTTGCCGTGTCTTTGTTTGTCTCGCACAGTTCTTTGTCCGGGCCTTGACTTCTTTTCATTTGATACGCAACCATTTAGATTTCATTTACATTTTTTACTTGGTATTTCGACTTTGTCTTGGAGCACAGTTTGTTATTTTCATTTTTTTTCTTTCCGGATCTCCCACTCACAACGAACCAATGCATTTGAATTGATTTTTCAATTGCGGCAACTTATTAAACTTATTAGTATTCCTGACAGACAAGCCTGTCGGGGCCTGTCGAGTAAAGCCTAAAGTCGTGCCCATGGCTTATTTATTCATGTGCTATACTTTTATAAGTCCTATATGAATCTACATAAATAACTATAGCTACTGCCTGTCATGTTTTTATTCAACAATGAACAAGTAACGCCTTTAAAATTGGTTAAAAGACGAAAAAGGAATCCTCTTTCTTGATTAACTCTAACATTCAAATTTAACTCATAGTTTAACTTTTCGCATTTAAATTCAATTTTATTTATTAAATGTTTTTACCTAATGTGCAGTGCAAAAATATTACATGTTTTACTTATAAGGAGAAACCCCAGAGGTTTAACTTGAACTTCCTTAGTCATATAGCTCACATACGTAACTACAGTAAACCCCCATTATGTAGTCTTAACTCGAAAACAAAAGAAACTGCAGTTTGGCCTATATTGTATTTTTTTATTTTAAGTATTTACTTATGTTACACTTAAGAAGTTCGTTTAAGTTTTTTGGAGCTCCATTCAAGAAACAGGGCCAAGAGGCGCGACCCCAAAAGCACATAACAAAAACATGTAACGAAAATGAGCGATAAGAAAATGGAATGCCCACACACACACACTCACCTAAGCACTTACAGGGCTCAAATGCTTCCATGGGGTGGAAGGCAATGCGTCATTATGGCAGGCGATAAAACACAAGTGGACTCCAAGTATCGACGTCAGGCATTGCATGTGAAAGTGCACTTTTGACACAGTAAGATCCCATCACATTGCATCCCCACCCCATAGACTCGCTCTTTAGGAATAACCCTGGAATCAAACAGAAGGCATTAAACATGTAGAAAACATTTAGAAAACTGAAGGCAACGTTTGTTTTATGGATTTTGTGTCGCACTTTCAGTTTCGGCACGTACAATTTATGGACTTTGAATGCAGTTACGGCAAGTGTTGAATTAATGCTTGATTGAATGAATCTGTAAACGCGGACGAAAGGGGGGGACAATTGAATGGGTGGGGATTGAAATTAATGCCTCCTTTGGCATTAATGCAAATTGTTTTTGGTGTGCAGTTGTTACAGGAAATGAACGCACCACGCAACAACCACTCAAAAGCCAATTAGCTGGCAATTTAAGCAACTCTCCGAGACTGGTACTACCCATACATATGTACATATATGCATGTACAAAGGGGAGCCTAACGGTTACGACTGGGGAGAACTCCACACAACTCCAACACCAACGACGACGCTTTGCCCACTCTGAGGTGAAGGAACTCCATTGTGTGCGACGTTGTTTGTGTGACATTTTCATGACATGCAATTTTAATTAGACACATTTTAATGGACCCCAAAGCGGTTTCTGGACTCTACAAATAAAACCAAAAAAAGGCAACAGCTTGTCTGTATTTCCCTAGACTCTTTTATGATTAATTTTGGCTACCTTACACCTGATTACACATTTGCTAATGTTAAATGGAACCGAAATAAACACAGGCTGTGTCGCGAATAATTAATGAGATAAATTTAAATTTAATCGAAATATTTTATTTTTATTATTCTTCAAAGCAGGGATTAAAACATTAACCAAAACCGTAACCTTTAGCCGATGAAAACCGATTGAAATTTGTAACCGTAACTAAAACCGTGACCGAAAAAATGTTTTTCCGCAGTACCGAAACCCATAAACCGAAACTATTTAAACCGAAATTTACCTCTAAATTCGGTCTGCATTTAAATTTTTTTAATTTTCAAAATTCGAAAATTTTGAATTTTTTTAGAAATTTTACAGTGTTACCCCTTATAATTTTTCGAAAAATTTCGAGAATTTCGAATTTGCAAAATGAACAAAATTTAAATGCAGAACGAAATTACAGGTAATATCATGCCCAAATTAACATTGCGCTTGGAAATTCGATTGAGTTTTGACAAAGTTATGGCAGTTCGAAGTTATTAAAAATCCGTAAAATTGAAATAATAAAAATTTTCAAACCAAATTTATATAAGGTCAAATTATGATAAAATCGACAGGACCATTCCAGTAACCAGATAACATAATGTTACAGGCTAATAATGTAAAGCAATAAAAAACGCTTCTTATTTTGGTCAACCGAAAACCTTAATTTTTTTTGTTGTGAACCGAAACCATACCTGTATTTTTCAACCGAAACTTACAAAAAACCGATAACCGTTACGAAACCGATACTCCAAGATTTTGCATAACCTATAACCGAAAACCTTAATTCGAGCATAACCGAAACCGTATCTGAAACCGATATTCGTTTCGGTTTTTATCCCTGCTTCAAAGTCAAATGGTATACTTAAAATAAAGAATACATTTTTAATGTAATATGATCTTTCTTGTTAACAAAAAATCTTCAAGGAATCTTAAGAATTCGATATTTTTGGTTTTGGATAATTGTTAAACAATTATTTATTTAAGAACTCTGTTGTAGTTTTTTCCCTCTCTCTAAGTTCTCAGATATTAAGTTTGTGTATTATATACTTTCATTCGATTGAATTAAAAAAGCCTTATACTTTACCCCCGCTCTAATCTAGAAAATGTGATTCTTTGGAAATAATAAAATAAAACGAAACGAAAACGAATTCTTGTGCTGAGTGTATATAGATTAAAGTCGTCTTAATAAACAATTAAATCAAAGTAATTTAAGCTTTTATGATATCTTGTAAACAACAGTTGTTGTGGAGATACCCTTTAATTTGAGATGACGTTTAGTTAAGGAATAATTTCCTTAAGTGCTGCTAACAATATATGTTAAACAAACTCATAAAAATGTCGACTTGTGTCGGCTTTTATAATGGTTATGAATTGATGGCCTTCAGGTTTCGTTTTTTGCTAAAAAAAAAAAATAACAAAAATAAAGTAAGATATAACTCAAACTTGGTTAAATGACAGACAATGAAACAAGAAAAAGTATTCACTTTCTTTTCCGTCTGCATGTGAGTGGAGATGGCTTTTCTTCTAAGCCACAATTCGCAATGACTTTGAGCTGCACTTGACTTATGGCAAGACCCCCGAATGAATGCAAGTGCTACCTTGAGATGCAGCACAACAACAACAACAACAACACCAACATCATCATCATCATCTTTCAGCGCATTTGTTGACGCATTTGTCATTGTGGCTTTTAGCCGCCAGCTATTAGCTCTGTCTGTTGGTTTAACCTCCCCCTGCCCCTCCCTCTTCTCTGCCTTAACTCTATGTTAACATGTTTGTTGACTTTTCTTCTGCACGTTTCTCACTTGGTATAAACATTAAATCAACCACTATTCAGCACACATAAAAGAACCTGCCCCATGCCGCAAGGTTGCAAGTCTTTTGAAATGATATATGAGCCTAATTCTGGGCTGTCACTGAAGCAACTAGTTGCAGTTGCAACTTGCCTTAGTAAGTTGTCCTTGCATCTTTCTATCTGATCTGTGGCCTCGTCTAATTTACTTAAATGCAATTAACGAGGCCAGGGAAAACTCTTTCAGTGGGTTCACTCAATTAATTATATATAAGCTTTTAGAGAAAATAAGGCCGCAAATAATACAACAACACAACAAACAGCAAAAACAACAACACAATATACAGTAAAAACAACAACAACAACGAATACGCAAACAGAAATAAATCTTTCAAGCGAATTCGCAAATTTAACTAGTAGGAAAGGCTACAGTTAAACGAACTCGACTGAGAGAGACCCTGTTCTTATTGTGTTAAAAATCAATTTATGGAAGAAATCAAATATGTAATTCGACTTTCCCAAATCTAACTTTGCGATACATATTTACGCAAAGTTAGATTTGAGTTTATTAGCTTTGAGTTTATTAGCTTAGCGTGATGAAATTTTTTTTTTCAGGGCTATAGCTTTTTTGTATTTCTAAAAAAAAATTTAACTTCTTTGGATTTACAGGAATCTACCTAAATACCAACTTTGTTGTCTATAGCTCATATATTTACATAGTCTCTGAGATCTAAGTGTTCATGGGGAAACGCGAACATTTATTTGAAGACTGTCATAACTCGAAAAACCTTTTTTTTTTCAAAAAACTAGTTTTATTTTCAAGTCAGTAACATATTGCAGTAAAAACAAGAATTCTTCTGATTTTCCCATGAAGAGTATACAAGATATGAATATGAAATTTTTACACAGTTTATGTACCAAGATATAAGCAATATTTTTGGATCATTATCTCAAAGTCGTGGCTTGGGTTATGATAGTCTTTAAGTAAATGAGTGTTATTTATTTAACGTTAATAAACAGTCGACAGAGAGAATAAAATTATTTAGAGTTTAAATACAATTATAGAATCAATTTTAATTCATTGCGGAAAATATAAAAAAATTTAAGTTAAAATGTATATACCCGATGGGATTTGCCACACCTCCTTCTGACTGTAACGCACTTTTCGATATTGTCCAATTTAATAGACCCTTTATACTTTTGAAGTACAGGGTCTGAAATTAAATCATGACAGACAACTGGGGGTCGGGCCCGGGTCATATTTGGTTGGTTTGGTTTTGCTTTTGTTTTTGGGATCTTTACGCTGTATTTTATTTATATTTTATGCCATCTGCTATCTGTTCTTACTAAAAATACAATCATTTCATTATTTATAGCTTGTGGAGCAGCAAAAGAGACGAAAGAAGGGCCGTATCATTGTGTAAACAAATTCTCTTACTTTCTGCTCAAATAGCTCTCATTTAAATAGTACTTGAATGTGTTTAATATTTATGTACATTTTTTCAACACCGTCTGGCCACCAACCCTCCATCCCCTATCATTTTAATTCTTACGCAATTGTTGTGTATGTTCTGAGGTTTATTTTCATGCCTGATTAGCTGAGAGCGTTGAAAATATTGATGACTCGAATATGGACTGCGGGTTGAAATTGTCGATTGATTGTGGCACACGACTTGGAGAACTTTTACATATACAACTTGTGAAATGTGAGGATTGATCGGATCGGGGAGATTATTTATTAATTAGAATAAAATAGAATTGTTTTAATGTATTGAAAATGGAAGAGGAGCTTGATGTTTTCCTAGGGAAAAATCTCTCGTTCTCTAAGTGTCTGTCTTTTTTTATTCCTTTCTCCATTTCATTCTTAATCTATTTTCCTTAGCTTCTCTCTCTGTCTGACTTTCTCTTTATCTTCCTTTCTCTCTCTTTCTTTCTGTAATTTCTCTCTCTATCTCTTTCTTTCTGTAATTTCTCTCTCTCTCTCTTTCTGTAAGTTCCTCTTACTATTCCTTTCTGTCTCTTTCTCTCACTGTCTTTTTTGCTCTCTCTGACTCTTCCTCAATCTGTATCTTTCTATATCTATCCCCATTTCCCTCTGTCCTTCTTTCCCTCTCATCCTCTTTTTTTTTTGTTTGATTCTCTGATTTACTCTCACTTTGTCTCTCCTTTCTCTATATTATTAATTGATTCTGTCTGTCTCTACCTCTGTCTCATTCTGTCTTTGTTTCTATGTGTTATATTCCCTTTCTATTACTGTCTTCTTCTGCAATTCGCAGATTGCATATCGATCATTGCAAAACCATCAAGGAAAGTAATTTAATTATATAGCCAAGGCAAATGAGAACGCAGAAAGGACAGAAGAGAATTGATATCGTTAGTTGAGGTTACGAGTGTAATTGGCACACCCATCTACATATTTCCAGCGGTCTCCCTTCAAATGCAATTAACCAATTACCCAATTTTCACAATCTTTGGCCTGTTGGCATCCGATGCATTAAAGTGCAGTCAAGCGCATTGAAACTGCACTTCTTTTCGTGTATACGTAATTCGCAATCAATCAGCATGATTGAAATGTTGCACTCCAGTGCCGCAAACAATTCAATTTAGAAACTACATGTAATATTCTGCGATTGAAAGAGAGAGATTACAGCCACAAAGACTAACCGCACCCACAGCATTCACACAATCCACAGCATCCGCCGCAGAGACCCAAAGCAATTTACATAATTCCCTTTTATTTACATTTTCATCCATTCATTCGGTTTGCTCCATTTTGCAGCGCCACCTGGCAGCTAGCATACCATCTCCCCTTCCTCTTTCCAGCGTCGGGAACTCGAGATATGTACATCATCTCCATCAATAGAGATCTCCATACAAAAGGCATTTGAAACTATTGTTGAGCCATTATTATGTGAGTTCTTTACTTGTATTCATGTAGCTAATCATCATGAGTTGTCATCCCTACGCATTTAAACAGAGTGCGTGGCAACTCTATCATTTAAATGGAGAGCAATCATTTTGAATAGCTGTTAAAATAATATTGGGATTGCTAAAGTGGATTGAAACCATTATCCCTAACAAGCAATCAATTTGTAATTGTAGTTAAATAATTTTTGGGATTGCTAAGGTTGAAAGCAATTAAACATCAAGATCAAACTGTGCAGTATGTGGGCAACTCTGCTCGCACTGACCATTTGACGTACCGTGACACGTGCCTAATGGACTATTGAGTAACCCCAATGAGTCTCAAGTAACTTAACGTTAAGTGAGTCTTTGAACAACTGTGATTGTTTACTCAAACGGAAACTGTCTAACTCAAGGTCTGTCCGACTTGTAGTTATTGTAAAGGTGTCATTTGAAATACGGTCGACCTGAAATCAATTATTATTATACTGTAGTAAAAGTATTAGTTTAGTATATAATACGAAATTTCTATATCACATTACAAGTATTCTTCAAGTGCGATATAATTTAAACTAAGATCAACAACAACAATATTGTATAAGCAATCAACAGTTGTCAGCAGTTATTGTTGTTGATTTAAAAAAAAAAAACTGTAAAACTGTGGGTAAAGAGGGTATATTAACGGGAAGTAAAATTGAGGCCTATATAACTTATGACATTTCTACTTTCTTATATAAGAAACTGTTTTTTTTAATATGTCGTATTATGTATAGTCTCTGAGATCTAGGTGTTCATAGAGACGGACAGTCAGCAGAACAGAAGGACTTGGCTAAATCGACTCGGCTGTTGGTGCTGATCACAAGTATATATATACATCTGAATGCATATTACATTACTTCACAGGGTAGCAGCTAGTCGAGCTCTATGATGAGTTTTAATAGCTCAGTTCATATCTTATATAAAACATTTGTACGCAAATTCATCTATCTGTGTCGGATTCTATTATATTTTGAGATTATCACACGTTACACTCGTACTTAGCTATATTTATAGTTATTGTTGATAGCTTTTGTTATTGCTATAACTATTTAAAGCAATTGTTGTTTTTCTAATCGCAATGCCAAGTACTTAGCTGTAATTTAAGATAAGTTAGATGAGAAAAATCTGCGATCTGCTTCAACATCTCGGGGATAATCTCTAGAGAAGTGCCTGATTTCGATGGAGAACAACAACTGACAGTTTATTAATCATACGAATCCCGCAGAAGTTACGTCATTTAAAACTTGAAACGACGACGAAGCTTCTGTTATTCCTCCTCATCATCATTCCCACTCTTCCGTTTTCCCCAACATCTCTTTTTATGCCAAGCGACCATTAAAAAAGGGATAAACAAGAAAGAATGTTATTGTGGAGAGAGCACGACTTCCAGTTACCCTGAGCCCAGGCCATAAATAGATGTGGAACATTCTATAACTAACTTGATTTGCTTAAAATATAGAGGAACCTAACAGGGATAAATCGACCCAGCTGTTGATAGTAATCACTGATCACGAATATGTGTATTTATGAATATTATTCATAGTAACGAAAATGCCTTATTTTGGACGTTACATACATTTGCACAAAGCCATTACACCCTTTGTTTTTGTCCACCTATGACGTAAATGTTGGCATGCTTTTAAAATAAATAATTTTACTCAGATTCAAATTAAAATTTTGTTACCATCAATTGAGCATAAGTAAAAACTCGAGATTTTATATAAAAAAATGTATTTTCAAATAAATAAATAAATCTGTATTATTAAAGAATTAATAAAGAGATACAAATTAGAAATTAGAATTAAGTCAAAGATATGAATGTCTGAAGTCTGTTAAGACAAGATAGGGTTTCTCATAGTCGGTCACTCGTAACTAGAGCTTTCTTACTTGTTTCCTCTCAGACTCTGCATTCGAAATGAGCCAGAGATGGAATGAAAGCTCATTTAAAATGTAAGCTAGAGACTGAAGTGTGGTGGAAAGGAGCGAGGTAATTATCCTTTTTATCCCTCGTCTGCATGCCCCGCGGCCTTAAAATGCACATCCTAAAGATGATGTCTCATTTAATTGCATAATTTATTGATAATTAAATGTGCAAACTCTCTACTCCGACTTCTTCAGACGACGAATCCCACAACAATTGTTGCCGATGAGGTGAATGCACCATAATTGGAGGCGGTGAACCCCCACTTCCACTCCCACCCGCATCACATCGGAGCAGTAATTAAGACGCATTGCTAACTCAAAGTTGGAAAGTTCACTGGCATCAAGATGCCTTCGTTGCGTCAAAAGGTCACCACGTACTTTCGACAATTGAGTTTCATTGCCGAGCCTCGCGATGGTCGACGACGCTTGAATGGCAACGAGGAGACAGATGATGGCAGCTTCATAACCAAATATCTAGAGGGGTAAGTGCAAACATCCATCTATTTTGCTTATTTACTACACTACAAATTCAACTTATAAATTATTATCACAATTATAATTTAATTCGACGGAAAAAATCATAAAGTTTAATAAAGAACAAAAGAGAAATTCAAACCAACCAAAAATCAACTGTAGCAGGTTTTTGGTAGGTCTAATTCAGTTCAAAGGTCATGAAACCTTTTTTGTTTTTAAAGATATCTTAACCAAACTTACAGATTTTAGTATGAAAAACTTTTTGGTTCTTAAGATATGCTAACCTAACTCACAAATTGTGTATTTGGGACTGTCTTTAACATCCTGACCACATTTGGTCAAAGTCGGATAACTATTTCATATAGCTGCCATAGGCACCAATCCATCCAATTATCAACTGTGGTGCCTTCAATTAACTACTCCGTTTCTTGCTGTTTCAGTCGCATGCAGCGGGAGTTTATGGCCAGCGGACCGGAGATCTACAATGGCCAGAATCCCACAGAGATGCCCGTGCTGAAGCTGGGCCGTTATGCCAGCGGCTCGGATACCATCACTGCCGCCTGTACAGGTCCCGACGAGGGACTGACGGGCATCAAGCGTTCGAAGTTGCATTTAAGTGCGAGTTATGCGGATGACATTGACTTCATCGATACGCAGCAGGAGAACGAGGATGCCTACGGGGTTCGGAAGAGCACGCCACCAGTGTCCTCGACGACGCGGCTTAGCAACAAGTTTGCCCGACCCACAGGCTCCAGGAGACAGAGTAATGCGGATCAGACGCCACAAAGAACAGGTTCCTCAGGAACTGCATCCAACTCAAGCATGCGTTCCAGAAAGAACTCCAAGAACAGCATAACGGCCGTGACAGCTGCACCGACAGAAGCCGGCGGCAAGGCCACCACCATAGTGGTTAGCATGGTCAGCAGTAGCAATCTGTCACAGGATCAGAACAACAAGAATGTGCTGAATGCCAAGACTGAGGTCTCCAGGACAACCGGAGATGGCAACTCGGAACGGGAGCGTCTACTACGCGAGGCGGTTAGCAATCAAAGCGGCAATCCCACCACCACAACAACAACAGCAACAATGACGACCACCAACAACAGCAGCAATACTTTGTCGACGCCAGTGGCAGGTGTGGAAAACTGGCAAATGGATTGCGACTTTGCCTACGGGATCTCAGTTTCGCTCTACGAGAACAACATGTTAACCAAAGAGCCAATGGGCAATCCCATTGCCGACTGTTATGGCTGTGTGGTGCGTGGCGAAGCCGCTGCCATGGCCATGGCTGATGGCGTCAATTGGGGTAAGTGAGATCCAGCATCTCTTTTTTTACATGTCTTGTCCATTTTTTCAGTTCTTTATTTATGTATGTAAGAGTGCAAGATGCGGCAAAAGTATTTGAAAATTTGGTTTTGACATTTGTGAAGTAAGCAAACACAGAATACAAATTGACAAATCGGAATAATTGTTTCCATTTGTTGCGAAACAATTCGTAGCAGATTTCCTCGCCGTCCGAAGCCAACTGGAAAAAGACTTCGCCTTGAAGAGACTGGGACAACACGAGAGAATATCGCTGTTGTTGCCCAAAATGTCGAAGAGTAGCCCGGAGCATAGACTAGACAACGTGTCACGCAATTTTAGTGAAAAATTTTAAAATATTCCCTTACAAAGTGCAGACAGTGCATCAGCTTTTAGCTGTTGACCGCCAAACGCGTCTAGCCTACGCTTAAGCCATCCGGAATCTCTCCGAAGAGGAGGACGATTTTTCTTCGATAATTACCATGAGTGATCAGGCTCATTTCCATCTTTGCGGTTACATGAATAAACCAAATAATCTCGTCTGTGGCACCAAAAATCCGTGTATCACCCACGAAGAGCAATTACATCCGTTCAAAGCTAGTCGAATTATCTTCGTCAATTGAATAAATGTGGATTGGAGAGCATGTGGTTCCAACAGGACAGAGCAACGGCACACACTGAGCCACAACCGATATTCTAAAGCAGCGGTGGGCAAGCCCTTGCTCCTGATGCTCTGTGTGCTCAGTCCGTTATGTCCGCACAAGCACTGGAACAATCAGGTGCCGAACTCGAGCGAGCTTAAAACAACAAAATACATGAAGTAAAGGCGCCTAATTGCCGGACATCCGAAATTTTGCAATAACAAAATACACGCAGTGCTCAGACTGCAGATCTCGAGCATCTTTACAATAACAAAATGCGTGTCTCTGCTTCTTCAAAATCAGTTAGTTTTGAGCGACGCGGCGCGTCGCAATGTATCATAAAAATGTTCATTTTGCTTTAATTTATGACTCCAGAAGTTATGTTTCTTGTAGATGTTGTTGTAGTGCTCTCGATTGAAAATTTCGTGCCCACCGCTGTTCTAAAGGAAGCATTCGGGCCGTTTAATCTCTCGGCCAGATCATCAGATTTAACTGTTCCAGACTTCTTTTTACGGGATTTTTTGAATTCGCTGGCTTACGTCAACTCCTGAAGCCCAGAAGCTCTTGAAAGCAAAAAACATCGGGTGATTACTTTGGCCATAATCAACTATGATCAGTCCATGCAACCATTTCAAAAGTAAAAGTGGGAATAATAAAATATTATAACTGGGAATCAAACCGAAACAAATATCGGTTCCGGTACGTCCCGAAACAACTATTTGGGTAAAATGTTATTTTTCGGTTCCAATTTAAAACAAGGTGGGTCCGCACCCTGCTCGCTTCGCTCGCGGTGAAGTGCGGCTGCAGTCGAGTGTACTCGTCTGTCGGATACCCTGAGATCAGGCACTTAGATGCTGCTCGGCACGCCGAAGACTTGATGCCCTTGAATAGCACTGTATTTTCGACTGATTGTTCCAATGAAAGTTATATGATACTTCAAAAAAAAATATTATTAACAAAGTAAAAGTTTAGTGACAAAAGACTTTCATTGCCTCAAAATTTCTGATATCCAATTTTGTGACGAACGATATTTACTTTAATATATAAATTTTAAAAAAATATACATAAAAACACAAATTATTTTAATTATTGAATATTTGATTATTGAACCAGTTGTCGGATTGGGATGATTGAGATATCATTCAACACGTTCTTTGGATAAAAATAACAAAAAATAAACAAAAATTTATAAACTGCAATCATTTAAAATCTTGCACTACCCACTTACACCCTCATATCTCATGAACCATGTGGGATAACAAAGTCTTAGTAGGCAGTTTTGTAAGTTTAAGCGATACCTTTCGATCGGTATATAACTAGATCTGCTCGAACAGTCGTAGCAAATTTTCCATTCTTCCTTTATAATAATGTTAGTCACTTTTTCACACTACGTGTTGTATTCGCGGACTTCCGTCCGCAGTGATAGTAGTCAGATTTTAACCAAATTTGGGTAGGATGTATAAAAGCAACTTAAATTCATATTCTGTCAAATTGGTTGGGATATCTTAATCAACAGAAAAGTTTTTCATACTAAAATTTGATTTTTGACCGATCGTTTTTATGACGGCTATATGATATAGTTGAGCGATGTGAACCAACTTTGGTCAGGATGTAAAGGAACAACCACGATACTTATTCTGTAAGATTGGTTGAGATATCTCAGAAAACAAATAAGTTGTTCATACTAAAACTTGATTTTCAACCGATCATTCCTATGGCAGCTATATGATATAGTTGACCGATGGGGATCAAATCCAGATACTTATTCTGTAAGATTCGTTGAGATATCTCGAAAAACGGTTTTCATAATAAAACTACGATATAGTGGTCCGATCCAATAATAATAAAAACAAATTGGATCTGCGTACGGTATCCAGGAACCTATATACCAATTTTGAAGTCTCTAGCTCTTATAGTCTCTGAAATCGACGCGTTCAAACAGACGGACGGACGGAAAATTTGTTCTGACGCATGTCAGAAAAAAAGTAAAATGAATTCCAAATTAATATTTTTAAAATAATTAACGCAGTTGTTACAAGTATTGATGGAAAGTTGGTATTTGTTTATTTAATGGAATTAATATGTTTTCTGTATAAACTTTCCAATCCTCAGGCGACGGTGCTCGTTTGGCTGCCAGATCCGCAGTGCATGGTTGCCTGGACTACTTGGACCGTGCAGTGTTTGGACAGGCACAGGAGTGTCTGGCCACCACAACGCAAGAGCTGTTTGTGAGTCTGTTGCGCAGTCTGTGGGAGGGACATGGATGTATACTGGAGGTGGGTGGCGCGCTGTCGACGCTGACAATTGCTGTGGTGCTGCCGTTGGACGGTGCACCTGGCAAGTATGTGGTGTGCTCCTGCAACGTGGGCGATTCTCTGGGCTACGTGTACTCTAAGAAGCATGGCGTTCGTGAGTTGACGCAAGGGTCCCACGACATTAGCTCCATGCGGGACATGCGCGACGCTTTGGGAGCGCTGGGACCTGCCGATGGTAACAAGCCGGAGCTAAGCAATCTCACATTCTCGATGAGCTGTCTGGAGCGTGGCGACATTGTGTTTCTTACGTCCGACGGCATCAGTGATAACTTTGATCCGGTCGTGGGCAAGTTTGCCGAGGCCTGGACTCCAGATGTGAAGCTTCAACAATTACAGACCGGCAATCTGGCGTCCAAGCGGCAGAACAAAAGCGCCTCAGCGATTTACGCACGATTGCATCCATCTTCGGCCACGCCGCCTGGACGAACGCGCCAGCCGAAAGCAGGCAGTCCTCCAAGCAATGTGCCCAGTCGGCCCAAGTATATGCGCTCCCAAACTCTGATCGATGCGCGCCACGGCGTGACAACAACAGGCTCCTCTCCGTCAAACGCTCAAACGCCGCCGTTGCAGCGCATACCCAAGTCGGCGATGGGTCTGCCTCTGGTCACTGGACCACAGCGTCATGCGCTAACGCTTTATCGTCTGGAGGATCTGCTCAGCTACGGCATCAATGGCACCTTCTCACCATGTGCTTCGGCGAGGCGACTTTGCCATCTGCTGATCGATTTCGTGCGCATGATCACCTCAGCTCGCCGCAAGACCCTCGAGCAGCGTGAACTCTTCTACAAGCTGTCCACGGGTCCCGACGGTGTCAAGCGCGAGGTGCAACTAAATCGCATGCAACACAGAGCTGCACGCAAACGCGTCGTCGATAGCAGCGCCTTTGCCGCATTACCTGGTAAACTGGATCATGCCACTGTTCTGGCTTATACTGTAGGTGGAGCATCAGTGGATTCATCGGCAGATGATATATCTGGCGGCGGCGGAGGAGGAGGAGGAGGAAATGGCAATGTGGCACCTGTGCTGCAGTCCAAGGAATTCAAGGAGACAAATTTCTAAACTCACACACGGAAACTCTCATAATTATTCACTACACAAACATATATAAATACCCATAAATATTTAGATTAATATGCATACATATATATATTATTTAATTGGTATTTCATTAATCGTGTCGCTTTCTTATAAGTTGTCATGTGTCATGTGTGATCTTTCGAGTTTGTCAGCCATAGTTTTAGCCATTTTTGAAATGCACACGCAAAACAAATCGACAAATTGCCTCAAATGTTTTAAACTATACAAAAAAAATGATAAAGAGCAACAAATATAATTCATATTTTTACACCTTACACGAAGATTTGCAAAACATAAATGTGTATTTGCAACGGCTTATCGTAAAGTTATGTGCGAGTTCACGATAAGATGCTGCGAATAAACGTCGTATCGCACAGCTTAGATTTCTCGGCGCTGTGTTAAACGGGCCTAAAGCAATCAAAATTTGAATAAACGTATAAAAACGCATTTAATACTATTTTAATGGAGTTGAATTATTCGTCATGTCTGCACAAACGCATAAGCATAAGTCTCAGTCAACAGCAGGGACCGGGAATGGCATTTATTAAATTTAAAAACAAAAAAATTAAGCAGAGGTTTATATTTTTCAAATTCATAATTATTTTATAAATGTTACACATTTTCTTATTTATTTGCGAATTTTATTCAATTAATCAACAAAATATAACTTTTTTTTATTTTTATTTTATATGTTTTATAATTATATTGATCGTTTGTCATTCGACTTAATAACTTATTGTTTGTTTAAACTATCAAAATATGCAGCCGAAGTTAATTCCACAACGCGGAGTCTAACATAGTAAGAGCTTTGGTTACGAAATATGCTGAGTTAAACCTACTCAAGTAATGCAAATTCAAGTCGGGTGGTCGAAATTCGGTCACTTCGAATCTAGTAATAGTTTTTAATGACTTATGTATATGTAAAAAAAAGTCATCACTGACACTTATTTACAAATCGTAAACAAAGTTTTATTTGAAAGAAGACATCTATAAAAATTAGTCACTGATTATCTGTCTTTAATAAATATAATTTATAAAAATCGGACTGACTTTTCCTTAAAAAGTCACAAAACCAGTCATTTTCAATTATCCTTTTAAGGGGGTCATTAAAAGCCTAAGGGAGTATATGTATATTCTTGATCAGCCCAACAGGATTTATCGAAATAACAATGTATATTTTATTATTTTTAAATTTTTTGTTTACCAAAGTCATGCGATTAATTTGTGTATAAATATTTAAGTCTTAACTCAGCCATTTGATTGCACAACGGAATTTCAGTATTTTCATGGTAACCAAGCAACAATTTCCACTTGATTCTCCACAACTTATGCACAATATACAAGAAAAAATATATATGTGAATATATCTCAGTTTCAACTGTCCCGCATTCGCAACAGCAGCTTGGCAATCGTCTGGGCACGCGATGGTGACGCATCTTTTACCAATTTGTAGAAATGCTCCACACTGCAAAGCGTTTGTGGCTGTAAGACAAGGTAACTACGTCATAATGAAATTGTTTAAAGGGTTTATAAGAATTTTAACGTACAATTGTCTCGGTATCTAGTTCAGCCTGTGCCTTGTTTGCCAAAAGCCATAGCTTCACAGCCAATTGACAGAGCGGTTCCTTTTCCAGATCAGCATAGCGAACAATGCGCATAAATAGTTCCATGGAAAGTTGAGCTTGGGCACGTTGTTGCTGGGCCGCGCCGAGAGACTTGAGCTGCAGCAGAATAGCATCCACAACCTGGCCACACAGATTGTTCACCTCCACCAGGAACTTGGGATCATGACCATAAAGTGCATCATTGGAAACCACTAAGCGAGCATTAACTTATCTTCAATATTGGCAAATTAAAGTGAATACGAGTTTCTAATGCTTACCGCCGTCTATGTGATAAGGAAACTGCTCCAGACTTTGCACATAGAGCATGTCCAAAGCATGCAGATAGATAATGGCTGGCGCTGTACTGTTCGCCTTAAAGGATCTCCTGCCTACAATATCCAGCAGCAAGCGCAGGAAGTATAAGACACCCTGTTCTGGACTGTCTGGCACTACAATCAATGTGGCTAGCATATTGCACAAGTAAGCGACCAGATAGCGCTCCAGGCAACGAGGTTTCCCCTCAAAGTCTACACTGACGGTAGGCAGCTCGTTTACTAGTTGTAATGCAGCTTCAAAGCAGGCATCAGCTGAGGGAAATAAGGATTTAAGTTATATATTCCTTTATGTAATATTTTAAGATATCCATACCCTGTCCCAAGCAGAGATGTCGCAGTGCCAGCTGGCCACACAGAAGATACAAGTCCATTTTCTGTTGGACAGCAGAAATGCTTGGAATGGTTATGAAACAGTAGGCGATGCAGGCCTTAATAAATCCCAAAGATTTGGACAACTGTCGGTTGGATGAGCGCATTGTCAGCTTGCAGGCGGCATGCACTAGAGTTATGTAGACAGCATCTAAATTGCTAAATGTGCCGCGTGCCTCCACATAGAAACTAAGCTGATGCTCTAGATCTCTGCCAAAGTGAACTTTGTTTATGAAGCCGTTAATGAGCTGCGAAATCTGACGACGTTCATCCTCCACAGTGAGTGCGCTGCATGAAATTATAGATTGTATGAACGCTATAGTCGAATTCCTCATCAAAAGACTCAATATAATATTAATTAATTGAATCTATAAATTTTACTATCCAACGTTGTACAAATAACTGCATACATTTAGGCTTAACAACTTAAAACAGTCATAACTTCTGTCATATTTATCCGACCTTGATGCAATTGAGGGTTTATAGAAGCATGTGTGCCAAATTTTGTTGCTTTAGCTTTAATAGTCTCTGAGATGCAGGTGTTCATACAGACAGACAAACGGATTTTCTACTCTACTACTCTATTTTACGAGAAACGGGTATAATTATATAAATGCCATCAGTAAATTAATTAATTGGTTGCTACTAACTTGACCGAGTCGTTAAGTATCTTGCCCAGATACATTAGTGCATTGGTAACGACAGCATCGCAGGTTTGTTCCTCGCTGTTCTGTCGGTAATAACTTAGTATAGATTTGCAGACCTCCACTCGCACCGACTCCTTGTGGAACAGATCCAAGTAAGGTAGAAAATGCGGTTGTATTAGCAGTAACTCGATGCTGCGATAGTTTTGCATTATTCTTGTTAAGATACTCTGCAGCTGGCCATAATGCTTTTCATAGGCCTTGCCCAGGCACATTCTCGAATTGAGTTCACCCAGCAGGCGATTCACCTCATGAATCTGCGAATGAATAGATCAATTTAATTAAATCTATGTTTGAACGGATATGCACTAACCGTAAAGTACTGCGCTACAAAAGGTGTCCAGGTTTCCACACAGTTGATGTATTCATTGGGATCAGTGAGAGTGTTAATGATTTGAAAGGCGGCATTCAAGAAAGGCACACGTTGCTCCTGCAATGGTGCGCAGCTGCTCACACAACTTCCCAGGGGTCGCAACAATTGAGATTTGGAAATTCCAGGCGTATCGCAACTATTGATTAATTCCAAAAACTCCTGAGCATGTGCTGCAATGAACTCTCCTTTAGATGAGTTGAGAATGGACAAAAGCACAGCGCCGCTGAAACAATAAATTGAAGCAAAGTTAAACGTCTAGTGCAACCCTTGTGCAATTTTCATTCAAAAACATATTAATGATACCTATTTAAACATTTTACACATGGATTAATATATCATGTGAAGCATTCTGTACAAATTAACACAATTGCAGTTTCAAATATTACTGTCTGTGTTTCCTAATAATAACATCTACAATGTGTGTGATTTATAGAACGATTACTCCACATACATATATCTCTTGTAGCATTAGTAAGCTAATTAATGTAAATACAGCACTTTAATCCTGATAAATCTATTTGTAAATTTTAGATTTAAAAATTTTAATTACATTAATTTATACAGAGATCATTACACAATTAAATCATTAAGATATTTATACTAAGTTATAAGAAATAATATTAAAGAAGTATTATACAAACAAACTTGTCTTGCGTTTTTGATAGTCCAAGTCAAAATCATCTTATGTTTTTGTAACTTAACGTCATCGCCTATATCTTTGAATCATAAAGGCCAATTGTTTTCCTATTTTTTAATGAAAGTAGTCAAACTTAATTGCTACTCGGATAGAAAATAACTTTTTGTTTGTTTATTTTTCCGGGTCACTGAGGAAATGCCTATATGTACTTACTTATTCTTCAACTGCTTACACTCCCCGAGCATTTCCTGGGCGTACAGTTCGCATTTGTAGACGAGGCACTGCAACATAAAGTCCAGAGCTGGCGCATACAGTTGTAAATAGGCGCTGGCCGTGATTATCTCGGGATGCAAGTTGTACCGAGCCACCAAGCGAAAGATCTGACAAATAAAGAGACTTAGTCAATTAAAGTAAAAGTGGCCAATGGACAACTTACCTGCGGATACATAATGAAAAAGTCATTAAAGTTGTCGCGTATGTACAACTTGCTGGAGGTTACGGGCACACCAACGCGTACTAAATAACAACGCACATAGGTGGACACCAGAGGATCAGCAAGGCCACGCAGCTGACTCGACAAGCGGAGCAGCACTTGCTCAATTTCATGTTGCGAGGCAGTCAGAAACTCGTAGCACTTGAATATGGCCATTTCCAAATAAAGACGCGGCAGAAGCTCACGTATGGAAGCGATTTTATAGAACCAATTCTGGCAGGTATCGCGTGCAGCTTCGCGTTCTCGCAGAAGCGTCGTTGCCGAAGCACCTGGCGCACCTGCCGCCTTGGCACGTAAACGTACATAAACCAGCTTGCCAAATACGTCGAGAATGTCCGTGATGAGCACATACTGACTAGGATAGAAATGTAGCACGCTGGTGTCAGAGAGCATTTTGGCACACTGTATGGCTATTTTCAGTGCCTTGACCCGCTGATCACTGTGCCAAGATTGAATGAGCTCCTGTTTTAGCTGATCGAACCGCAGAATATACTCCTGCTGGGTTAGATCCATCATGTGTCGCATGCTGCCATCATCGAAATGATCCAACTGCTCTAGCCGATACTTGACCTTATCAGCGACCACCGTCTGTGCTTTGACTGCAGTGAAAGATTGTCAGGTCAATTGGAAAATTGTTAACAAACATACATAGTCGAATAGTTTACAGTCCGGATGCTATGTATTCTTACAATTCTCCCCGCCGCCCTCCGTGCTGCTGGTGCACAGGAAGCTGGTCGACAGCGAGAGCTTCTCATTGGTGGTAAAGCGATTCAATATGCCTAGGCGTCGAGTGCTCCAATTCAACGTATGGTCCTCGGGCTCAGTTGTAATGTTGCGTTTAGACTTAAGCGACTGCAAAAGTTCGAATGCTAGTGATACACAAAGCAATAGTTGCAATTTACTTACAAACTCGTTGGCCATTTGGGTCAGCGGATCATTCAGTTCTTGCTCCTGGCGCGCAAATTTAGACAACGGGTCAGTTCCTTCAAGTGCCAAGGCCAGGCTCAACGGATTGTTATCTACAGCCTGGTAAATAAATTTATTAATTTTTCACAGTTGGGTGTCGGCGTTTTATTCTCTCACCGCAACGCTGACAGATTGTTGTTTAAGCGGATGTTCCTGCGTTGCATGGCTATATAAGTGATTTTTGGTCACTTGATAGCAGCGCGGCGCGCAAGCCCTGTTCGTGAATATATTTATTATAAACAATTATTTGTTTATTTTCACTAAAAACTTACCATTCCAAATTCGACATGTCTTTTTTAACCGAGCTGCCAGCCACAAAAAAAAACCGTCTGGCAACGCCAGATCAAAAATTTACCATTCCAAATTCGCAAATTTGCTAAAATTATTTGCTAAGTTTTTGCTAGTAAATTTTGCAGTAAATTTACTTGGAGGAGTACAGAGTCAAGCAGGATCCACAGGACAATGGGCTGGCCGACGAGGTCTTCAAAATTGGCTATCGTCCGTAAGATTAGCGCAGACTTTTTTTGAGTTCGCTACAGCTATTATTTTTGTACAGAACACGCACGGCTTAGAGCTCGATCCGCCAGCGCCTTTCGACTCTTGAAAAGGTGTACATCATCTACAGCAGCACTTCGATTATACAGAACGAGGTTTTGGCCATGGGACTGTTACCGTTGAAAACCGATCCTCGTACGCGCGTCGCAAGGATGCCGCAAAGATCAGTCGAAATTACATATATACATACAAGAACCACAATATGTATTCTGGTCAGCCTGAACTGGTTGCCAAAGGGAAAGCAAGGACAAATAAATCTACAGCGAGAGCATACAAATCGCTCAATTGCGAACGGGTCACGAACTGGATTTACGCCTCACAGCTGTTAAGGGCATTTGGAATCTACAGTACTAATAGCTCTGGTACTTGCTACCGAATTAGCTGTACCCATATTGGAGGTACTCTGCGCGTCCGTCCCACTCCACATGTGTAAATTTTGTGGAAAAGGATTTAACGGCTTATATCCAATGCGTTTGCACGAGAAGTGTTTCACAAAAGCTTAGGAAATGCATTAAGAAGCTTATTTAACTATCTTTTTTTTTGATTCTAATCGCATATAAATTAAACGGCACACTGGTGAGAAAACGTTTTTCTGTGCTAGTTTTGGCAAGGGCTTTATACGCGGTCCCGATCTGAAGATACATACTCGTATCCACACCGGTGAACGATTCCAGTGTCCCCAATGTCCACGATCTTTCATCCAAAAACATATTCTTAAGGCCCATGTGCAAAATCACAGTCAAAGAATTTCGCTGGCTAAGCGTAAAATACAGAATTCAAAGATTATTCTGCAGCAAAAATCACAAAAGGCACTAACTGCCTTGGGGCGTGGATTACGTGATAAACTACCTTCTGTCTTATACGAGGAATTGGATATAGAATGTGAGCCTAACGATAATGACACTGCGATGAATTCCAATCACTCACCGACCAAATTAAAATTTAATCAAAAGAGTTTCGGAAAGCCCAAGAATTTTGTTCCTATTAAGGATCAGCAAAAGCGTGAAAAGCTAATAAACACTGTGAAAGGCAAGAAGTAAGTTGAGTTTAATTAAAAATATAATAGATAAAGGCTCGGGTATGATGGATGAGATCACTCAATCGTTCACATCGATGATTCCAATGACTCAGGGGAGAAACAGCTCTGCAGCAAATAAGCTTCCTTGCCAGGATGTTCTTCTGTTCAGGATGATTTGGGGGAGTAACCGGTTGTCACTGGCGAGAACTTGGCATGGGTGGGTCCTTTGCTAATGCCCTTAACAGCTGTGAGCCAGTTCGTGACCCGGCCGGCCGGCAACTAGTTCAGGATGACCAGAATACACATTGTGGTTCTTGTTGTATGTCATTTCGACAGATCTGTGCGGCATCCTTGCGACGCGTGCATTTCCTTTTAGTTAGAACTCGAGCGTGTACGATAGGCAAACAGACAAGGATCGGCTTTCAACGGCAATGGACCAACACTCTCGTCCTGTATATTCGAGGTGTTGTTGTTGAGGAAGGAAACCTTTTCCCAATGGCTTGGCACCTCGTCGAAAGGCGTTTGCGATCGAATCACATCACATCAATTTCTACAAAAAAAAAAGCTGTAGCGAACTCAAAATAGTTGCATCAATTAATCTCACCTGGACGATGGCCACTTGCGGATCCTGCTTGAATTCTCCAAGTAAAGCAACGGCTGACATTTACTAGCAAAAACTTAGCAAATAAATTAAAATGCCAATTCGCTTTTCTTCTTTGAACTGTTTCTTTTTGTATTGATTTCACATTCTCACTAATGTTGCTATTTCGCTTCGCAACACATCTAGCTCTGTCTCAGTCTCTCTTATTACCTTTCCTATAACAATCAGCAGCTACGATTCTGCAACTTCCTTGTGCATTGGCTGTTGCTGTTTCGCTTGCACTCGTCACTTTCACAAGCTCTTTCTCGTTCTCTTAGGTAAACAAACAAGCGGCTGACGAGCCGATTTCTGATCGCCTGGTTTGCCGTTTTTGTCGAAAAATTTTTTTTATGATGAAATCAAGTTTCAGAACGTTTTCAAGATTTGTTCTTTTTTTTTTATATTTCAAGTTAGAATTTTTTTAATTTTTGTTAGTTTCCTTTGCACTTTTCTCAATCTCATTTAATTTTTTTTAGAATTTAATTTCTAACTCCTTCCCCCGAGAACTGACAATCTCCAAACCTTTTTCAAAATGATTCCCCTAATTTTAAATAATTTCAAATTAAAAATTTTCATATAATTTCAAATTTCTTTCAAAATTAGAGCAAAAATTTGAGTCGCCATTTAGAAAAAAGAACGAACACTTTTAAACAATGTGGCAACCCACAATGTGGCAAAAGTGCTATTTTAAAAATTAGTGTTTTGGAAAAAGTGGGATTTTTTAAAAAGGTTAAAGATTCCATATTCGACTGACGTCTTTTTTAACAAAAAAAAACCATATTTAGTAATTTTTCCGAAAACTTTATTTTTATAAATTTATTCTTGATTTTAAAGCTCCAATTTTGTTTTAATTTTTTCAGAAATTGTGTTGAATTTTTGTGAGTCTTAAAATATTTTTTTAGAATTAAATTTGTAACTTCTTCCCCCGAGGAGTGACGGCCTTTATAAAAATAATCCCCCTTAATTTTAGCTAATTTCGAACTAAACATTTTCAGCAAAAATAATTTTAATTCAAAATTAGCTAAAGATTAGCCAAAATTTGAATCGCGCGCTTTTTGCAGTTCTGTTAAGTGGGCGATACTCTGTTAATAACAATAAAACTGTGAATGGCAAAACAACACTATGAAAAAAAAATAGTTGGCAACGCGAGACGTCCGCGCATCTTATTTTTCCTTCATTATTCTTATTAAAAAAATTATTTTTCTTAAGAACTATGGCAAAAGTAACTAATAAATTGCTGAAAAACACATGCAGGGTGTGTGGCAAATACGCTAGCTTTAAAAAATCGTTTAAGATATTTGACAAGGCCAACAAAAAACTGCTAGGCAATATAGAAGCGCTTACGGGCCTGCGGGTAAGTTAGTTGAGATTTAACTTGGGCAATTATCGCAAAATATACCTACATATTTATATATTAATTGCAGTTGGAAAGCTATATGAACTTGCCTGAATTAATGTGCGAATGCTGCAACATCGAATTGACAAGTGCAATAAGATTTCGCGACAGATGTATCGGGGCACAGCGTGAACTTCTGGAGGGACTCACGAAACAGCAACTTGAGCAAATACCTGAGAGATACAAGGCTGCAATAATGGGCATTGATGCATCACCACCGCCAGATAATGAGCCACAAGCTGAAACCGAGTCGGATACTGAGGCTGATCCTCCAGCTGAGATTGAAATGGAATCTGATGCTAATCAAACAGAGGAAGAATTTTTAAAATTTGTTCCAGAAAGTAGTGGTACTATTACGAAAGTGAAATATGAAATTGGCCATGACATTACTGAATTTATCGATGCTGACGACGATGATGATGCCACGATAGTTGAAGAGGCTCAATACGAATGTCTCTTACCTGATGATGATGATGGAAATGTGAAAATTGAAGAAATGACGGATCAATTTATCGTACCCGATTCCACTGAAGCATACTTGTATGATTCTGATGACGAGGTGGCTGTCCTGGACAATGTGTTAGACGATGAGTACGAACATGAGAATGTTGTGAAAAAGTCTAGCCTGCCACCAAAGCCAAAAATAAAGCCAGATGATCCACGTCGACGAGGAGCTGGTGGTGTATACATTTGCGATCAGTGCGGCAATCACATTAAAGGACGAATGGCCTTCGAATTGCATTGTCGTCGGCACCGTGGCGAAAAGGATTTCCAGTGCGAGTAAGTTAGCTTTAGGCGACTTTAAGTATAATAATGTAACGATTTCTCTCACTTTTATTGTCAGAATCTGTGACAAATGTTTTTGTACCACGTCGGAGCTTAAACGCCACATGCGAAAGCATACCGGAGAGCGTCCGTTTGCCTGCCAGTACTGCGGACGTTGCTTTTCCGACTATACGACACGAGTAAAGCACGAGCGAACCCACACTAATGAGCGGCCTTATGCATGCGGCACTTGCGGAAAGGCTTTTACAACCGGCTACATTCTGAAAAACCATATGCTTACACATTCCGGCTTACGCTCCTATAGGTAAGAACCTACAGGGGAACGAATCACATAATATATTTGATTCACATTTCATATTTCTGTATTTTCTTATTAAGATGTGAACTGTGCGATAAGTCGTTTATGCTCCCTACTCATCTCAGCACACATATGCGTACCGGGGTCCATAAGCGTACTGTCGAAAAGTATCAATTGAAGCAGCAAATGCAGCACGACCCGGCTCTTCAGCTCAAATTGGAAATGGACGAAGAAAGTTTGCACATTCAAGATTAAAAATTGCTTTTTTTATATTCATATTAAATTCAACACTATCAAATAAGAGATTGCAGCATTCTTATTATAATATTAGATCAAATAAAAGAATTTAAACATATTCCATTGGTACATAACTTAATCAATAAATTTTTGCCAAATTTTTTTGCGTGAAAGTCTTGCAAAAAATAGATAGATGTACACGTACACCACTATGATACTTTGTCTTACGGGTCGGCTGCGATTTTTCCAAAAATTTATTTTTTTAATATTGCTTAGAATATGTTATACATAAAAATGTATTAAGTTTCCTTTAGAATGGTTGTCAATTTATTATTTTTTAGGGAAAGGGGCTAAAAATGGCGAAAAAAAATAATAGCACCAATTTCATATTCATCGTAAAAACCGCTGTTTCCCAAAAATTGCCATGAAAAAATTAACTTGCTTAATAGAGTTGACATTAATTTAATCAGGGATTAATACCTTAACCGAAACCGTAACCTTTAACCGATAAAAACCGATTGAAATTTGTAACCGTAACTGAAATCGTAACCGAACAAAATGTTTTTCCTCTGTACCGAAACCCATAAACCGAAATAACCGTTTAGTAACCGATTCATTTCGGTTCTGACCATCGCAGCTACTGAGCAACTTTGAACTGTCATAACTTTCTAAATTCGTTCTGCTTTAAAATTTTGATAATTTTAAAAAATTTTGAAAATCGAATTTTTTTGAAAAATTTCAAATTTTAAAAATGAACAAAATTTAAATGCAGAACGAATTTAGATGTAAAATCATGCACAAATTTTCATTGCGCATGGACATTGATTGAGTTTTGAAAAAGTTATGACAGTACAAAGTTATTAAAAATCAGTAAAATCAAAATTTTCAAACCAAACGAACCAAATTTATATGAGATCAAATTATAATAAAATCTACATTACGCTGGACCATTCCAGTAACCAGATAACATTATTTTCCAGGCTAATTAGATCATTAAGTCTTTATTCATTTAAAACAATTAATAACGCTTCTTGTTTTGGTCAACCGAAAATCTTAATTTTTATTTTTTTGTGAACCGAAATCATACCGATATTTTTAAACCGAAACTTATAAAAAACCGATAACCATTTCGAAACCGATACTCCAAGATTTTGCATAACCGATAACTGTAAACCTTAATTCGAGCATAACCGAAACCGATGTTCGCTTCGGTTTTAATCCCTGATAATAATACTTAAATGAATTCAAAATTGGCAAATCAAAGAATCGTAAAAAACTCTGCGGTGCGAAAAAACTCGAAATCATAAAAGAATCTTATAGTAGTACAAGTGTAGAGCTATTCAATTGTGGTTTGTTGTTTGCTGTCCTGAACTAGTTGCCGGCCGGCCGGGTCACGAACTGGCTCACAGCTGTTAAGGGCATTAGCAAAGGACCCACCCATGCCAAGTTCTCGCCAGTGACAACCGGTTACTCCCCCAAATCATCCTGAACAGAAGAGCATCCTGGCAAGGAAGCTTATTTGCTGCAGAGCTGTTTCTCCCCTGAGTCATTGGAATCATCGATGTGAACGATTGAGTGATCTCATCCATCATACCCGAGCCTTTATCTATTATATTTTTAATTAAACTCAACTTACTTCTTGCCTTTCACAGTGTTTATTAGCTTTTCACGCTTTTGCTGATCCTTAATAGGTACAAAATTCTTGGGCTTTCCGAAACTCTTTTGATTAAATTTTAATTTGGTCGGTGAGTGATTGGAATTCATCGCAGTGTCATTATCGTTAGGCTCACATTCTATATCCAATTCCTCGTATGAGACAGAAGGTAGTTTATCACGTAATCCACGCCCCAAGGCAGTTAGTGCCTTTTGTGATTTTTGCTGCAGAATAATCTTTGAATTCTGTATTTTACGCTTAGCCAGCGAAATTCTTTGACTGTGATTTTGCACATGGGCCTTAAGAATATGTTTTTGGATGAAAGATCGTGGACATTGGGGACACTGGAATCGTTCACCGGTGTGGATACGAGTATGTATCTTCAGATCGGGACCGCGTATAAAGCCCTTGCCAAAACTAGCACAGAAAAACGTTTTCTCACCAGTGTGCCGTTTAATTTATATGCGATGAGATTAAAAAAAAAAGATAGTTAAATAAGCTTCTTAATGCATTTCCTAAGCTTTTGTGAAACACTTCTCGTGCAAACGCATTGGATATAAGCCGTTAAATCCTTTTCCACAAAATTTACACTTGTGGAGTGGGACGGACGCGCAGAGTACCTCCAATATGGGTACAGCTAATTCGGTAGCAAGTACCAGAGCTATTAGTACTGTAGATTCCAAATGCCCTTAACAGCTGTGAGGCGTAAATCCAGTTCGTGACCCGTTCGCAATTGAGCGATTTGTATGCTCTCGCTGTAGATTTATTTGTCCTTGCTTTCCCTTTGGCAACCAGTTCAGGCTGACCAGAATACATATTGTGGTTCTTGTATGTATATATGTAATTTCGACTGATCTTTGCGGCATCCTTGCGACGCGCGTACGAGGATCGGTTTTCAACGGTAACAGTCCCATGGCCAACACCTCGTTCTGTATAATCGAAGTGCTGCTGTAGATGATGTACACCTTTTCAAGAGTCGAAAGGCGCTGGCGGATCGAGCTCTAAGCCGTGCGTGTTCTGTACAAAAATAATAGCTGTAGCGAACTCAAAAAAAGTCTGCGCTAATCTTACGGACGATAGCCAATTTTGAAGACCTCGTCGGCCAGCCCATTGTCCTGTGGATCCTGCTTGACTCTGTACTCCTCCAAGTAAATTTACTGCAAAATTTACTTTGCACTTTTCTCAATCTCATTTAATTTTTTTTAGAATTAAATTTCTAACTTCTGCCAGCGAAAACTGACGATCTCCAAACCTTATTCAAAATTATTCCCCTAATTTTAACTAATTTCGAATTAAAAATTTTCATCAAATTTCAATTTTGTTTCAAAATTAGAGCAAAAATTAGCAAAAATTTGATTCGCGCGCCATTTTGCAAAAAGAACGAGCACTTTTAAACAGGTTGGCAACCTCGTGCGACGACATCAACAACAAATTTGCATTGAAATCGGTCGGATTAATCGTTCCCAGAAAACTTGTGGCAGCGCTGCTCTCAAAAACGGTGTGGCGCGGTGTGTTTTTCCCAAATTCTTTCTGTATTATATATTTTTTGCACAAATCCACAAATAGTGGAAACAGTTAGAATATATTTCGATGTATCAGCTGTTGTGCCAAAAGTGTTGAACAACGCCTCACCTTGTCTGGCAACTCTGTTTGATGAATTTTCTGGGGTTCGCACCAGCGGAAATTAGACGGCAGAATTCAGCTACCTGTCCGCCGCTTTTTTTTTGTATGGAGTTTACTCCGGCCCAACGGAATTTTTCTGTGGTGGGGACTTAGCTTAACACTAAAATTTTTAACAAAGTCGGTCTGATGCTTATTTATAATTAATTTTTATTTCCCAAAAATAAATGAATTCTAACTGATTTATGTAGGTTACCTTCAAGAAAGGCAATCAAACGAAATCTTTTTCTGGAGTACCTTTGCTATTTTTGTTTAGCCAATAAATCGTTTTACAACACTACTGTTCATTATCTGAAATCTGCAGTTTGTTTGCGTAGTTGGAGCAGTGTTGGCAACTGTTCAGGACCGAAAAATAGCTAGAAAAAGCTGGGAAATCTAGAAGTCAGATAAAAACTTTTTATTGTTCTTTTTTTATTTTTTTTATTCTTAGGTTGACTTTATATTATATATATTACAACATCAGTATCTAGTAGTAATATTTTGAAATAGTCTAGTAGTTCTTTTAACTTAAAAAAAGCTAGAACTCCAGATGTGGCGGAACAAAGCTGAGTTGAAGCTCGTTTGTTTACCTAAGAGAGAACGAGAAAGAGCTTGTGAATGTGACGAGTGCAAGCGAAACAGCAACATGCAATGCACAAGGCAGTTGCAGAAATCGTAGCTACTGGAAAAGTAATAAGAGAGAGTGAAACAGAACTAGCTGTGCTGCGAAGCGAAATAGCAACAGTGTGTGTATGTGTTTCAGTGTTGCCAGGTTTCGAGCACTATAATAACCAGCCAGTCCATCTTTACAGTCCATCTTGCTTACAGAAGACTAACAGTCTGTTGCACGTGTGCTTTTTTCGAACAGGCGAGAGATTCAAATTTTTGTAAATTAATTTGAAATTAGTTAAAATTAGGGGAATCATTTTGAAATAGGTTTCAACCTCGTCACTTCTCGGGGGAAGAAGTTACAAATTTAATTATAAAAAAAATATCATAAGATTGAGAAAAATCCAAAAATAATAATTCAAAAATTTTAAACATTCTAGCTTCAAAATTAAGAAATGTTCATAAAAAGCAGAATTCTGGAAAAAAAAAGTTCTGAATATGGACTTTCTCCTAAAAGTGGTCTTTTTTCTTCTAAAATAATAAAAGAGAGAGCGAGAAAGAGCTGTTGCTGCTCAGTTGCGATGCTTGTGAAAGGCGCAGAAATCTCAGCTGCTGGTTTTTTATAGGAAAAGTAATGAGAGTGAGAGAGAACTAGCTGTGTTGCGATGCCTTTGAAAGTGACGAGTGCAAGCGAAATAGCAACATCAGTGAATGTGAAATCAATAACAAAAAGAAAAAGATCGAATTGATTTTAAGTTATATTTGCTAGTAAAAATAAGCCGTGGGTTTCTTTACTTGGAGGAGTCAAGCAGGATCCACAGGACTATTGGGCTGGCCGACGAGGTCTTCAATGTGGGGGTGCTTAAAGAGCAAAAGTTGCAAGTGGCCATCGTGCAGATGAGATTGATGCAGTGCAGTCAGTAATTTTGAGTTCGCTGCAGCCATTATTTTTGTAAGAATGATGGGAACACAGCTCGATTATATAGGACGAGGGTGTTGGCCCAACGCATGGGACTGTTGCCGTTGAAAGCCGATCCTCGCCTGTTTGCCTATCGCACAGAAAAAGACACGCTCGAACTAAAAGTGAAATGCACGCGTCGCAAGGATGCCAGCAAAGATCAGTCAAATTTTAGTTTTGGGGCCTTATTTCATTTTTTTGGGGCCTTATTTCACTGGGGCCTTATTTTCCAAAGCCGAAATGACATACAAGAAGCACAATGTGTATTCTGGTCATCCTGAACTGGTTGCCAAAGAGAAAGCAAGGACAAATCTACAACGAGAGCAGCGTTGGTTGCATACATGATGACATACTCGCTCAATGGCGACCGGGTCACGAACTGGATTTACGCCTCACAGCTGTTAAGGGCATTTGGCAAACACCATGCCAAGTTCTCGCCAGTGGCAACCGCCTACTATCGGTTACCCCCCCCAAATCATCCTGAACAGAGAAGTGCCTGACAAGGATGCTTATCTGCTGCAGAGCTGTTTCTCCCCTAGAGTCATTGGAATCGATGTGAACGATTGCGCGTATGTCAAAGACGGGCGCTCTCAAACCCGAGGTAATATTCCTGGAAGCCATCAAAGTGTTAAAGAAAAAGCGTCGCGCCTTTATGGATGAAATTGAAGCGGAATAAATAATCTTATTTCAGATTATTAGTTATATCAATATACAATTTAATAATAGGCCTTTGGTAGAATATAAATTAAAATTTACGTTTGGCTTTACGTTTCAGAATCTTAACTCGAAATACTGTAAATTCTGTTTCAAAATTCTGTCGTTGCCTAATAAGTCTTACAGTAGGGAATCGTTAGAGCATGTGTTGGGCTCCTCTTCCGTTGGTTCCATGATATGATCAACGTCTAATCCTTGCCACCCAGGGAGAGGATCAGTTTTAGAAGCTCTGCCCGCTTCGCCATGACTATCCGTATCGAATGATATAGTCGGCAATGGGATCGGTCATCCAGATGCAATGAATGCCACAGTCGTATCCATTGGCCTGCTGTAAGCATCTCATTGTACGGAACTTGGCCTGTTGCACACCAAGCAATTCCTTAACCAATTCATTAGCTCCATCGAAATTCCTGTATTGTTGTTTCCATACAAGTCAAAGTGACATCCATGGAATGTCTTGAGTATGGGGTAAAAATACCTGATCATTTAGCCAGCGCTGTCCATGAAAGAAGTTGGACGTCGGACACGCGTAGACAGAGTCATGAAAGATGAGCGATACGATCTGCTTTGCTCATCTTGTTGTTGTCGTTGTTGTGGTTGAGTCTTCCAGTTTTGAGTCTAAGAAACGCTCGACGCGCTGTCTGATTCGTAATTTGATTCTTTCAAGTTGCCAACCAGCAAAAAAACGGTTGGCAACTCGACTGTGCGTCGCTCATGCGCTACACAGCCTCATTAGATGGCTAGAAAAAGCTATAACATTTTAAAAAAACATCCAGATAAAAAGCCATTGTAGTTTTTAGTTGAATTTGTTATTATTCAAGTAGTGAAAGACAATTTGTCGAGCTCAACAAAACCTTCATCTCCCTCAGCTTTGTAGGATTGGTTTGTCCCAGTTAATTTTATGCACATTTATTTGCATTGTGCAATCCATATCTGTATATATCAAATTATTTATAATTATTTATGTGCGAGTCGAAAAAAAATCATTACCAAACTCAACGATTTCCCCCTATTTCGGGTCCTAGGATCGAACTGCATCATTACTTTTTTGAGTTACAATGATGGTTTCATACAAAATTTTTGTTTAACTGTTTGGTCTCTAACTTCCAAAGAGTTGTTGTTTTGATGCCATGCATTGATATTACGACTGATGCCAGAAAATTTGTAAAATCCAAAAAAAGCTTTTGCAACTTTTAATAAAGCTAGCATTCCCGCCACCCGCTAGATCACAATTTTTCCCGCATTTGGCATTCGAAAAACGCCAGATCTGACAGGAAAAAAAGCTAAATTGGCAACACTGAGCTGGGCTACACTAACAAAACACTACTTATCGAGCTCAAATTGTTTATTTATTTGTGTTAAATCATAAAATGCTTAAAAATATGTGCAGGGTGTGCGGGAGACATGCAGCCAACAAGAGATCTATACGAATCTTTGAAAATCAAAGCATTCTTTGCAAGCTTCAAGTTCTTACGGGCATATTTGTAAGTAATTGGTTTTGCAACGTCCTTCAGAGTCGTACATAATTATTTTTCTGAGTTGTAGTTGGAAAATGCTGAATTTTTGCCGGACCTTATATGTATTTGCTGCCAAACAGAATTGCGAGAAGCGATTAGATTTCGGGATAGAGTCATTGGAGCACAGCACGAGCTTCTAGAAGGACTAACTGAGGAGCAGCTTAAAGCGATACCATTGGAATATAAAGAAGCTATAATGGAATTTGCTGACAACATCAGCCAAAAAGCAACAAGCACAAGTAATTCTGAAACAGAATCAGAATCTAAAACTAAAAATGTGCCAGAGAAACTCGTAAATTTAATTATAGAAACACAATCGAAAGAAGTGAAGATATTTGAAGATGAACATAGCAAACAGGAAGATCTTATGGAGTACGACATCATCATTGATGACGGTTTAATAAAAGAGGAGACAGAAGCACAAGATGGCCGAGACATTGAAGAAGTACATGATCCCAATGATGAGCATCAATTCGCCGTGGTTGACAAATCCAGTGAAAATGAGACAACTGTGGATTATACGAGTATTCTACCAGATAAGGAATCGGATGAAGAGTGTGCGATGTTAGATAGAGTATTAAGCGATGAGATAGCGGTGGCACAAAGTTCAATCAAAAAGAAACCAGGACGAAAACGTCACGGAAGTCTGATATTTATTTGTGACGAATGTGGTAACCATATATCTGGACGCATGGCTTTCGATTTACACTGCAGACGACATCGTGGTGACAAGCAGTTCGAATGCGAGTGAGCATGAAATTTAATAGTAATATAATTAATTAATATTATAGCGCTATCAATTAGTGCCCTACTCAAAGAAAATCAAAATATAATTAATCTGTATCAAATATATATGCTACATATACATATCAGGGATTAAATCCGTAATCGAAACCGTAACCACGGTTGCCACGTAATAAAATTGAAAAATGTTTAACATAAAAAAGAGCCAATTTTAATAAAAGAAAGTGCCATTGCGCCAACAGGAAAAAAGAGAGCCAGTTTTGGTGCAAAAACACCAAGTGTGGCAACCGTGACCGTAACCTTCGACCGGTGATAAACGATTGAAATTGGTAACCGTTACTGAAATCGTAACCGAAACCAAACTTTTTCCTTATACCGAAATCCAAAACCCGAAACTATTCAAACCGAAATAACCGTATTGTAACCGATTCGAGTATCGGTTCAATCAAGAATTAGATTCAATTATGTTGTCAAGATATAGACATAATTTTTCAAATTAAATTTGATAATTATTTTTAATTTGAATATGGATCTCAGTTAACAGATCCATTTTTGAAATTAAAACTAATTTTTATATTTTCAAACCGAAATCATTTCGAAGCCGAAACATACGAGAAACCGCTTACCGTTACGAAACCGATACACCAATATTTTGCATAACCAAAAACCAAAATGCGAACATAACCGAAACCGTAACTTAAACATTCGTTTCGGTTTGATACCCTGATATGTTGAAAATATGTTTGGTGCTTGTAGAAGTGCTCAAATCCAGTCTATAAGGTAATTTAATTGTAGGCCAAGGCTTAATATGTGGTGTCTTACATTAGCATTATAATCGTAACTAGCGTAAGTGTTTATTAATTACGTACAGATGATAAAGACATGTTTAATTTCCTTTAGCATCTGTCGGGATCGCTTCTGTACCAGCTCCGAGTTAAAACGCCATATGCGCAGACACACTGGCGAGCGTCCCTTTGCCTGCCAGTATTGTGAGCGCAGCTTCACAGACTACAGCACACGGGTAAAGCACGAGCGAACACACACAAATGAACGACCCTACGTATGCCAAAGCTGTGGAAAGGCCTTTACCACCGCCTATATACTTAAAAATCACATGCTTATACATTCCGGCGAGCGTGCCTTCAGGTGAGTTTATCCTTTTTGCTGTGCGAGACTTACTTGCTTATATCGTCATTTTCCAATCGTAGTTGTGAATTGTGTAACAAATCCTTCATACGTCAAACGCATCTTGTAACGCATTGCCGATCCAGCGCACACAAACGCAATATGGAACGTGAAAATCAGGAATTTAAAAGTTGATTCACTTCGGATGCTCATATACGCAAAACATGAAATGTTAAATTACATATGAATTTCCAAATGGTACTTATTTGATGGGATTTTGCACCTAAGACAACTCATTAAATAGATTGTTGGTCTGGATTAACGGACCAGTGTTGAAGACTAAAAGAACGAGAACTCCAATATTAGTATATGTATGGGTTGCTTTACATCATACAATGATAAAGTTGGTTTTAAACAGGAACTGAAAATAACGGTTATGGAGCTAAAATTGGTCTAAACTTCGTGAAAGATACAGTGACAAGAATTACGCCAAAGTTTGTAATCCTTCTTTGTGGTTTTACAATTATTGGTCTTTTTTGTGTTTTTGAGACCTCTCTCTTTTCTTTAAGTACTACACACACCACATTAACGCCATTCTTGTAGGATCTATTGATCTTGATCTATTTAATAAGCCACTTGGTTCCAAAGATATTTGGATTTAACATTTATTATCAATTGTGGCTTTTATTTAAAAATTAAAAATGAGTCTTATTAAGTAACTTTTCACTTAAAGCCGAAAATAAGTGTTATTCCGAAATTCTATTTTAAAATAAAAAATAATCTTATTATAAATTAATTAAATTATAAAAAAAAATCTGAAAATCATTGTAAGGTTTTCATTTTTCTTTTAAAATTGATAACGCTTACGCTTCCTGGTTTTAAGGATCAGAAAATTACATTTGATTGGACCATCTCATTATGGTCTAAAAATACAAGTAAAATGAGGTTTTATATCTGACTACATTGTATGTTGGCCAATTCGAGGATTACCTATTAAATTAGTTGTCTTGGCGGCCTTAAATTGAAAATAAGTTGAACACAAACGTATTCAGATCTTATGCTTGTTAGAGTGTTTTTTATCTACATAAGATAATAGTCACTTTATAAATCTAAATTAAGTTTCAAAAGAGAATTCCAGGTAAAACAATAAAGCCAGTTTCACAGATAAATTATATAGTTAATTACGCCTTATTATATCTTTGCAGAGGGTATTATAATGTTGTCATCAAAAGGTGTTACGCAATGAAGGAGACAAGCTGAGTCTTATATTCATATCCGCCTGTTGCTACGCAACATAGTCTTGGTGAAAATTAACAATCAGTAGACAAATTTGTTGTCCTAGGATCGATCAGTCGAAAATTGAGCACAGGCCCTCCGCAAGGGTATCAGATCTTCGGCGTGCCGAAAAGTCTTTTTCTTTCTGGTTAGTGAGTGATTTAATATTGATTGTTGCTCAAAGGTACTTCAACTGTTGCAATTACTTCGGTTTGGGATCCAGTGGTAGCCTGTGAAGGAGCGAATCCAGACTCTGACAGTAATTTTTCTATCTTTAGCACTTGCTGTTGTCCCACACAGGATTTATCCACATTTTGTTTATGAGTATTTGAACGATAATGAGTTTTTAAGTGAGTTGACCGCAAGAAATCGCGATCGCATAGATCACATCTGTGAAATGAAGACTTGCTTTATCAATCAAAGTAAGAATCATTGATCATATTTGAATACATTCCTATACATTCGTTCGCCAGTATGCACCAGCATGTGGTTTTTGAGAATGTAGGAGTTTGTGAATGCCTTGCCACATTGAATACACGCAAATGGTCTCTCATTGGTGTGAGTGCGCTCGTGTCGTAGTCGTCCACTATGGTTAACATAAGTACGTTCACAGTATCGACACGGAAAGTTGCGAGCGCCGGAATGCTTCACTTGGTGACCTTTCAGCTCGCCGGCAGACAGAAAACGCGCAGAACACTGTCTAATAAAAAAAATTCAATTTCTAATAAATTTGTTACATATTAATTGTATTTAATCATTTAACTTGAGAAGCTTACTCGCATTGGAAGGGTCTATTGCCACTGTGCTTGCGCAGATGACGATCAAAGGCAGATTTGCCCGTTACGTTGTTGCCACATTTATCACAAAAGAAAACCGGCAGCTTTTGCTTAGTGCGCGGTTGCTTTAAAGCATTGGATTTCACTAGGCGTGGGCGTTCTTTCGATTTTTTTGTTGTCACGGAAAACTCCACCTCTGACACCGAAAAATCCGACCTTTTATCTATGCCAGTGTGCTTTTCCGTATCCAAATGATCAACATCATTAGTATCATACATAGAACGATCCACTTTGATTAACACTCCTAGAGGACTAAACGGCACTTCACCTTGCTCCTCCTCGCAAACAAATTTTTCGTGAGTCCGTGCGCTTCGACGCACACAAATGACGTGAGAGGACTGTACATCTGCTGCTGGCTCAGAGTCAACCGATTTCTTGGACTGCCATCTCTTGTGGTTACGCAGACAACGTCGACGAAATCTAATGGCACAGTCCAAATCATTTAGACACATTTTGCAGATAACATCGGGTAAATCTAAATTGGCCTCTAACTGCAGGTCATTAAAATCAATAATTACAATTACAATTACAATTGGCAATTGTATTTCGATATTTCTTGTCTGTCAACTTACGAAAACACCGGTGAGCAGATTAATTTGTCGCAACAGATTTCGCGCGCTCTTCTTAAATAGTTTAGTTACTTCAGCGACATTTGTGTCGACTGCACAGATGCGACAAATATTTTGCAGCATTTTATTTTGTACACAACAATTTGTTGATATATTTTCATCAATTACAATTGTAAACAAGACAGCTGTTCCCCACCCACTATACCATTCACCCAGACACGTTAACAGACACAGTTCAACACTGACTCCCATTTCGCTACCTTAAAAATAACTTAAATAGTTAAATAAATCGTATTATGAAAAATGAAAACCATTTCCATTTTATTTGGTTGCTTAAATACATTTTTTTGCATGTGAAACAAAATAAAACGAATAAAAGTAGCCAGATATATTTGATCTGTTTAATGCTCGCCAACAAAAGCTGTTTGCTATAAAATGGTACGGTACAGAAAAGTAATTTCAAACTCAATTAGAAAACGTTTTAAAATTAATAAAATGAGTACTATTGGGCTATATCGACTATACTACTGTCTTGATTCTTCTCTACGTTTAGCTTGTGGGTATTGGAACGATAATGCGTTCTCAGATGAGTCTTTCGCTGAAATGATCGTTGACAGAGTTCGCATCTGAAAATACGCAAAAATTAAATGTAAATTCAGCAAATAAACGTTTCAATTAATATGCAATGTACATTGTAAGATGGGTTCAATTACTCGCCTAAACAAACGCTCGCCTGTGTGCACCAGCATATGATTCTTTAGTATATAGGCATTGGCGAAAGCCTTGCCACATTCTGCACAAACGAAAGGCCGCTCATTGGTATGGATTCTTTCGTGCTTTAGTCTTCCCATATAACTAACGTATCGGCGATTACAGTAGTGACATGGGAACGGTCGCTCTCCAGTGTGGGTAAGACCATGTGATCTCAGTTCAGCAGCGGATAAAAAACGCGCCGCGCAATCTCTACAAAAAGCAATAAGGTTTCGTATTCCAAGGTGAATTAATTGATAAAGTGATGGAGGACATCATGGTGACGTGATTAGAAAGGTGATATAGTAGTTCACCACAGCCTCATTATTTCACCATAGCGCACAATTGGTGAATTAACTACGACCTTACCACATCCACCATAGAAAAAGAAGAGTACTCACTCCACCTCACCTATTTATTTATTTCACCACAACGAGCAAAATAGAGAAAGATTTATAGATTCTTTACTCCTTATACTGAACAAAATAAGGACTCAAGATAGAGTAGGTTGTGGATAATAATTTCTCCATGCACAAGACACAAGGCCAATGATTACGTCGAGGTGCATTTTTAGCTGAGGGGAATACGTCACCTTCTTAATAAATTCACCTTTGAATACAATACCTTGTTGATAATTTCACCATGGTTTTATGTATATTTCCACTATCGAATTCTTACTCGCAGCCAAATGGACGCTCCCCCGTATGTTTCCGTACATGACGATCAAAAGAGGCCTTGCTGTTTACATGTGTCCCGCACAGTTCGCAGATGTAGATGGCCACTTCATGTTTGGCATTTAATAGTTTTTTGCATGCCTCTGTGATATGTATGATTGGCTTGGAGGACGCATAGTTATCGTCACTTTCTTTCTTTTCGATTTTAATATCCACACTATCGTCGGTATCGACGTCTGTATTAGCCTTTATTACATAGTCTAGATCCAGATGATCATGTTCCTGATCTCCGTCAGCATTGTCCAAATTGGTAAGTATTTTGCTTTCTTTAATCATTACTTGTACTGTTTGCTGCGGTTCCTCGTCCGAGTCGCTGTCTCTATATGTGCCAATCACGTAATTATTGCCGCTCTGACGGTTTCTTGCTCGCTCACATTTGAATATGCCGCACAAGCTTCCTATTGCTTGATTCGAATAGATTTTTACTCTTTTGGCAAACAATGCTTCTTCCACAGATCCGGCACATTTTTACGAACATGGTGAACACGCATTAGCTCTGTTGTAATTTGAACTAATTGAAATGCAATTGCATGTTAAAATGTCGTCAAACAGCTGCGTTGACAGTCACACAAAAGCGTGGACACTCAAACACAGTTTGACCACAAAGCCCTTAACGGTTATTGCAAATTTGAAATGTGCCGCGAGGATTTATTATCAATTTAAAAATAAAATAAATCAAAGAAAATTTGGGATTATCCTTTTTTAATATTAATATTTGAGTTTAACTAATAATTTGATTGCACTATATTAGAACTATTATTTAGATTTTGTGTAATACTGATGATTTGAGTTTTGAACAGATTATGGGCTCATTTATGCCTGCGAGCTGTTATTGTCCTCGAACGATTTAATCTGATTATGTTTGAGCTGCAAGTCCTTGTGAAATAGTATTTCATGACGCAATGCATCCGCCCGCTCACGCACAATCTTCAAATCCAACAACTCCAAACGGCGCTTCTCAATCAGAACACGAAAAGCATGCAGTTCCAGTTGTCGCTGGCGTAACGTTGGCAAAGCGCAGTTGGGACTTCCATTTGATGCTGATTTATTGCTGCCACCAGCACCTCCAATCGAAGACCCCACCGTCTTTTTATTACGACGTTTTAATTTTGCATTCTCGTTTCTGGTAGCGATTTGGCTAAAAGTGGATGTGCTCTCGTGCGGATCAGCCTTGACACTTAGTACTTTGGTAGCTTTCGACGATTTTAACAGAGGGACTCGCAGCTCAACGGACCCGGAACAACACGAGTCGGTGTCATCTGGAATACACAAACGGTGGGCGAATGTGGGCGCAACCTCGCGAACTACAGCTGTCTGATAGGGAGGAAAAAAGCACGTTTCCAATTTGAGGTCGGCAGAGCCTGGATTTGGCGATTCACTTAGAATTTTAAGAGATTCATGCGATGGCTTGTAACGCAGCGCTAGACTGGGTGATGTTTGGTTTCGCAGACGATCAAACAGGCGATGCCAACATGCCACGATGCGGGCTCTTCTCTTGGTGGCCAGTTCTTTAAGGGATTCATGCGACGGTTTGTAACATAAGCCTAGGCTAGCTGATGACTTAGTCGCCGCTTTTTCTATACTCGTCTTTTCATCTTGGCTTAATTTGGGCAGCTCTTGCTCGGAATTAAAGCTCTCCGGGTTAGACGGCGACAAGAGGCGATAGTTCACAACCGAATCAAATACTTCCTCCTCCTCTTCGCACACCTTCCACATGACACGACGACTGCTGCTCGACTGCGATTGGCCAACATTTTCCACTGCTAATTTTTCAAATAAATCTGATTATAAAATAATGGAATATACTAAATAGATAATACTTACCGGACTTTTGATTATTCTCCATTGCAAACTAATGCTACAGAATGCGAGATCCTCGGATGTTAAGTTCAAATTGGTGCCAACGGAAATGTAGAACAACAAATGTGTGTCGTGTATTTTTTCCCTTTTAAAAATGTAACAAAAAATGTCCTATATGTTCAATCCTATAGAAATTGGCAGAGCCTACTGCCACACATTTATTGTACCCTACACATAAAAATAATTAAGAATATTTGTATAGTTTTTCTTTTTCTTTAATTGGTATTTTCATCAAGTGTATATAATTTGTCATAAAATCTTATTTTTGTTTGTTATAACTAAATTGTGTTACATTCTTTGGTTATTTGACATTCGACTAGCGCATTTTAAAAATGTATGTTAACATTCTGCATTTCAACAAAAAATGTATATAAATATTATACAATTAAAGTTGTTAACATAAGGTTAGTTCATAGTTCATTGGGTTTCAATGGGTTTGCTTGCCCTACACCTAATTGATACTTGGATGAGAGCATGCGTTTATTCTTCTGACTAGAGGGCGTTCTAAAAGAAAGCTTGAAGTGGGATCCCCAAGAATTTGACTAGCATTGGATTGAATGGGGTCTAAGTATAGTTCATTTTCGGTTTGACTTACATTTGCAATTGCTTTCATGCTAGATTTATATAAAGTATTTTATTAAAGTACACACATTGCCTTTTTGAAAATTCTTGTAATATTATTTTTTTAACTGGTTTTGGTTGAACTTTAAAATTGCAACTATTTTTTTTATTTGCTCTTTTTACAATTACAATTATATTTAAATATACCCAAGAAATTAAGGTATTTAGTTATTATTTCTCTAGAGCATTTACATACATACATATATCTTTTTATGTATACAAAAAAGTTGTCATACAAATTTGAAAATCATTCAAGTTCATAATTTTTGTTGTTCTTGTTGTCTTGTCGTATTGGTTCCAATTGATGCTTAGATGTTAACAAATTTTTTTCAATATAAAACCTTTATAAGTATACATTTATTATACACAAATAGAGATGCATATATGTATATATATATATGTATATATGTATGTATATTTTTCAGTATATGTATATTTGGCATGGGGACCATTACATTTCTCATTTCTTATTATTCAATTGTTTGTTGTTTTGTTTTGTTTGCTTATAATCGTATTGCTAATCTCGGTTTAGTTTTTAGTTAAGTAGTTAATGTATAAATGTCTCGTCTTGCTGTTTTGCTTGTATGTTACTAATCATAAGTTACTGGACGACACATTGAGAAAACGAAGACTATGGCATACCACACCTCGGTCAAGTATAGCGCGATCTGCAGCGTGCCAAGGCAATATTCAAGACGCAGCTTGTAGGTCTGCAATATCAGCAGATACGAGACGGCCAGAAAGCAGGGGATGGTCAAAAAGACCGACAGTATGGCAGACCAACCTATTAGGATAAAAGAAAAAGAGAGCGATAGTGAAAATGAGATTAATGAAAATAAAACACATTGATAAGAACTATAAATAGAACTCTCTGTCTACCTCGCTCAGCCAGCGTCCCCTTTCGGCCCATTATCAAACGCAACGTCTCTAGCACTATAAAGCTTATCATTATGGCCGAGTCCTGGGCGAGTGTGTGACCCGTGTAGCTCAGATTGATCGCCTTCAGCAAACCCATGGCCATTTCACAACAGGCAAACATTCCAAAGTAGAAGCTATTCAAATAGATTAATACCTCGTAGTTCATACTGGGATTTGGTTTCTTTGGCACAAGCGGCGGTGGTCGCTTTGGCGGCATTTTAAATAACTTTAATTATTTCTACTCTCCCGATACCAAGCACTCGCGACCTGCGTAAATTCACTGTATCACCGTGATCCCGGCGAAGATCGCAATGCGCATCACGTTGCTTACGTTGGGCGCTATATTTTTAGACTGACGACCATAATAATAATGTGAACCTGCTGTGTTGGCCATTGGCTCAGTCGCCGTCTCTTATTTTGTTGTTGCATTTCATTTCAATAATGTGCTGTTGGTCGTTGTCGCCTTTGGGTGCTTGAAATCTGTTTCGTAGTGGCGTTTAGCCTTATTCCTTTTTTTTAGATATGTCCAATGAATGATCTGCCCAGCTATACTGCTAAATAGCAACATGGATGAAATTGCTTTTATAGAAAATTTTTAATCTGCTCAGATAAACTTTTGATATTATGAATGATCCGTTAACACTAATTTAATAAAACTCCGTTTAAATTTAAAACATATTGTGACTATTAATATCTCAGGTTTTGATGCGGTTGTCTTTTTTTTAGTTAAAAAATTGAAAATAAAAACTTGTAATTCTTTTCGAAATTCTATTGAATGAATAATAAGATTTAATTTACCTCTTAAAATAATAAATGTGTGTTAAATAATTAGAAATCATTTTCTTAATTTAGTAAATCACAAAATTGGCGGGAAATCATATGTTTGGGAAACATGAAAATGAGACCTATTCAAATAATATTATATCAAGACGTTTAATATTTTTTTATACGAAGGGTTTAGACTATACTTAACTATATATTTAATTAACCATTTGTATCCCATTGACAATTTCAGTCTAGCTGGCCTAAACAGAGTAGCTGTTGGTCCCGTATATATTACACTTCAATTAGAAGTGTACATTGCACCGATGATGAGAAGCGACAACGAAGCCAACCGATGCTGCTTCTGTTGCACATAGACTACTTATGTGACCAGTGTAGTTGTACTTGTATATGCATATAATTTTAGATCATTATAGGTGTATAAAAATACACCAACAACGAGCGAGTCGACAAAGGCGACAAAGGCCGGACAAAAGAAAGAATGCGCTCTGAATTCAAATCAAATGCCGCTTTTGATCGAAACGGACGAGTCGCGTCGCATCGCAACGCGTCGTGTTTAACAGTGTAATATAAAGCTTATATAAGATATATACTATACTAAATTGTTTTGCACATCATTACAAACCTCTTTCGAAAACCGTTTGTTCGGTTTCTTTGTGGATTTTAATCTTTGGTTTGTTTGTTGGTTTCGGATTTGCGGTGTTGATTTGTTGTGTTGCGTTGCGTTGAGAACTGACTGCAGGAATACGCCCGCGTATTTTGGTTGATCATCTAATATCTCATCTTGTATCGATCCTTAAAGATGCATGTGTTTTTGTGTGTGTGATTAAGATTAATGTGGCTTAGCCAACATCAAAATAGCTCAACTTAAACGAAAACTGTTTGACATAATTATGCCAAAAGGCGCGTTGTCGTCGTCGTATTGTTCCAGCTTCAGCTCCAGTTGCAGCTCCTCCTGGCTCAGGCAATGCTGCTGGTCGCTTTGTCTTTGGCATCGACGTGGCAACGTTGATCAACTGCTAGGTGTATGTTACGGGTCGACACATTGTACAAATAAATATGCTGGCGTAGACTAGTTCAGTACCTTGTAGGATGATCATTAAGGCACTCAGAAGAATTTCGAGTTTGAGAACAAAAGTTTGAAAACAACATAAATAGATAACAATAGCAAGACTGGGCAGTGTTAATATTACGGATGCGGTTGCTTGCCAGCCTGTGAGAGAATAAAGAAAGTGAAAATTAAAAATAAATTAGTCTATGTACAAATTAAAAAGCTGTGAGCGAGCAATGAATTTTCCCGCTCATCTTGATTTAAAAGAGAAGTATTGTAGAATATGCGACTGAATAATATTTGTAGCATGCAAATATTAATCTTCTACTATCCATTTTCGAATAAAATAAGCTCATATACTACAGCAGTATATATTTTTCAATTTACATGAATTAAATCCTTTTTATTGCTGGACCGTTCTGCGAACATTTTCTTTATATATTCTACTTATGATTTGGATGGTAGGATGGTTTTGGAATGTATGTAACAGGCAAAATGAGGCGTGTCAGACCCCATAAATCATATATATTGTTGATCAGTATCAGCCCCCTTGATCGATTAAGCCCTGTCCGTTTGTTTTATGTTTTATTTTTGGGTCAGACCACTATATCATAAATCTGTCATAGGTATAAACCAAGTTTACAAGTCGAGTACACTCGACAGTAGCCGCACCCTACAGCGAGCGAAACGAGCCGGGGTAGGCGAGCGAAGCGATCAGTTGGCAGAGCCCATTGTTTAAAAAAGAGATGTTATTTTTATGGACAATTATAATATTTGTCCATCAGAATTTAAATATCGAGCCCTAAAGCGACATTCCCACAAATAATTTTTTGTTAATGTGAATATGTATTTATCGACAACCTACGATATACAATGTACATATATGTGTCAAAAGCATCTACAACAGCTGAGGAAAAAAACACTCTCACAAGCAGGGATTAAAACCTTTACCGAAATAGTAACCTTCAACCGGTGAGAACCGATTGAAATTTGTAACCGTAACTGAAACCGTAACCGAATATAACTTTTTCCGCTGTACCGAAACCCATAAACCTAAACTCTTTAAACCGAAATAACCGTTTGGTAACCGATTCATTTATAAGGGTTAATTTCGGTTCTGGCCGTCGCAGCTACTGAGCAACTTTGATAAATTCGAACTGCCATAATTTTGTCATAACTCAATCAATTTCCATGCGCAATGTAAATTTAAGCATAATTTTACCTCTAAATTGGTTCTGCAATTAAATTTTGTTCATTTTGAAAATTCGAAATTTTTCAAAATATGATAAGGGGTAACACTGTAAGATTTCTAAAAAATTCGAAGTTTTTAAATGAAAAAAATTAAATGCAGATCGAATTTAGAGGTGAAATTATGCTTAAATTTACATTGCGCATGGAAATTGATTGAGTTATGACAAAATTATGGCAGTTCGAAGTTATAAGAAATCAATAAAATCGAAATGTTCAAACCAAATTAACCAAATTTATATGAGGTCAAATTATAATAAAATAACGCTGGACCATTTTAATAACCAGATTTTCAAGATTTTATTTTCAAGGCTTATAAGAGCATTTAGACTTTTTTCATGTAAAACAATGAATAAAGTTTCTTATTTGGTCAACCGAAAACCTTAATTTTTATTTTTTTTCTGAACCGAAACCATACCGGTATTTTTAAACCGAAACTTACAAAAAACCGATAACCGTTACGAAACTAATACTCCAAGATTTTCCATAACAGATAACCGAAAACCTTTATTCGATCATAGCCGAAACCGTAACTGAGACCGATATTCGTTTCGGTTTTAATCCCTGCTCACAAGCAATTTTCCCAAATGCGTCCTAATTACATTTGTAAGTTTAAGGAACTTATGATTGCGCTTAAAGAAATAGAAAGCTTTAATCTAATCAAAAAACTAAGAAAATTTATCGATGCAACAAAGTCTTGTCATCGTCTTGGGGGAATTTTGATTCAGGAATGCTGGGCGACTTCCCAAAGCGATAAATTTTTGGATTGTACTGGGAGGTTTGAGGATGCCTGACGTACTGAGTCTTTTCACCAGACATTACAACTTTACTCTCATTTGCCCATAAAGCACATCACAAGTTTCAGCGTAGCACATGAAATCCGAAGAAGGGTTTTCCATGAGCTAATGTATTGACAATTTATATATATTTATAATTTAAAGTTATTGAACAATTACAATTTCCAACGAATCTTTGTACTTAACGCTTTTTATGGAAAAAGCGTAAGTGGTACTATTTTATTTTCCATTTTCGTCGCCGAACCTTAATCCAATGAATCAACTATGAATTGATGTTAAGAAAAAAGTCAGAGATGCTATGGACAGAAAATACAGTTATGGCAAGAAGTAAATACTTCGAAGAATACTCGAATCTCCAGATGCAGCGTTCTTATAGCTTCTGTAGAGTCCCGATCTGACCAAAAGATTCAGAAACGTGGTGAATCTCCTGAAGATTAAATGTACAGACCTAAGTGTATACTCATAAATTTTTGAAACAAATGTTCGAATCGACGATCCCTTGTTTTCTATCTTTGTTCTTATTATTTCGCATAGCTGAATTTCGACTTAGCAAAACAAAGTTAATATTATAAGAGATAAAGACATAGCAGGATATGCATTCTATTTTGAATATAAATAGCTTAATATGTGTACTATTAAAATAATATAAAGACATATAACAATATTATGATATCAATTCTTTTTGTCAAATAAACATTTCACATATGCTGCTTTTATTATTTCGCACACGTCTGTACATAGAGATATACGATACCAACGAAATTAAGATAAATTAATAAAAAATAAACTTCTACGTTATTTTCGCGGTTAGGGCTCGAAATGTAGATGAAAGTAAGAGAAAATTACGCAAACGCCGTGTTTATAGTGAAAACGTTTGTGAACTGTGGACAAATGGGCGTAGTTGAGGGTTGGAACATGATGATACCAAACAATGACGACGTTGACGTGTCATTGAGACCGCCGCAAATAATATGAGCATGTCATCATAGCAGCATCATTCACCAACCCCACCCAACAGCATCCAGATCCTACAGTCAGCACACTAAACTGTTGAGTTGCCCGCTCAGCGTACAGCTTACAGTTCATTAAGTAAACAAATATGTACATAAGCAATAAACATGTTTGCATGTGTGTAAAATGTATGACTGTGTTTTGTCCGTCTATGCATATACCCCATTGTCCTTTGGATAACGTTTACTCACCACGATCGCTGAGGCTGCTCTTGCGTCCAAAGACAATGCGCAGCGTTTCGATGATGCACAATGATAGCAAAATGGTTGCTTCACGTGACAGAACGTTTTCGCCATAATTCAGATTGATTGCCTTTAAAACGCCCACCCCCACCTCGAAGGCGGCGTACATGCCAAAATAGAATGAGTTCAAATACATGAGTATCTCATATATAAGGCTGGCGTTCATATTGTTGTTGTTACTGTTGCTGCTGCTGCCTCTGCTTCACTTGTTGTTATTGTTGGTTTTGTTGTTGTTCCTTTTGCTGTTGTTTAATATGTGCCTGTTCCAACCTGTTCAACCTAGGGCAGCATCTGCCGTTGCTTTTCGTCACCGGAGCAGCTTGAAGCAGCAGCAGCGCTGGTGTTGTATGGAGCGTTCTTCGTTTTAAAGTTGTTCTAGACAAGTGGCCCAGGCAGCAGCAGGTGGCTCACACACACACGCACATGTTTGCATTTATGTATATGCGCGTGTGTGAGCTTGTGGGTATGTGTGTGTGCGTGTTTGTTGGGTGGACAGGGTTGGTTGGGCAACTGAAACTGCCTTTGCCTTACGTTAATGGCGCTCCGCTCTTGGTGTATTTTTAATTATGTCTGCCCATATGTATATTTACTTTATGGCTGCTGCTGATGTTGTTGTTAGTTGTTTGGCGTTGTCATGGGAGTCTCCTTGTTGCGGTGGTAACACTGTGACTAAATGTGTATATGTATGTGTGCATATGTGTGAGTGTGTATGTTTGTGTTCCAATATATGCGTGGAAATTGTTGAAAAACAACGACGGCGCTTATATAAATTCCAAATTACTATTTGCTGCTCCGCTTTTGCACACGCACACAAAAACAATGCCGCGTAACTTTTGACTCACACACAGAACCGATTCGAGAAGGTCTGACGACACTCCATGTGTACAATGACTCTCTCTTGGGGGGGCCTATTTGGATTTTCACGTAAATAATGTCCAAATTGTTAGCTATTATGGTGCTGTTGTAGAGGTGCAGAAACATCGAGTGAAACATCGATGGTTTGTGGGCCACCATCGATGTTTTTTCACACAACTTTCAATAAGTTTTTTACAGTATTCAAAAATATTTATTGGTAGTGAAAATATCTAGATCTAAATTTCAATAAAAAAGTGACATTGCGCCAACAGGAAAAAAAAGAGCCAGTTTTGGTGCAGCCGTGCGCAGCACTTCTACACGGTTGCATTTCCGCAGGCAGCAGTTCGTCCGTCTCACTCCCTCTTATTACCATTTCCCATAATTAGTGTGACCAACGCAACACCAAAAAGTAACCAAATGTCGATTGGTCCCACTGGTGCGCCAGCTATGTATGCTTGTTTTTTTTTTTACATTTTAGCGCCCGCCATTTTGTTTTGTTTTCTGTTTTCTTTCTACACTTTTCACCGTTGTTGTCGTCAAAAGCCGGAGGAGATTTGGAGGGAGAACTTGGTTGGCTGGCATTCTTAAATCCAATTCCGGGACCTGGTCGACCCTTTCGAGCAACAAAAAATAAGAAATGTGGTTTATTTTGTTTTTAAGTTTAATTTAAAATAAAAATTTCCAGCTGTGCTTCTTGCGATTTCTCGGTATACATAAATAAATAATATTTGAAATAATAACTCCAACGTTTTTTCACACGTTTTCAACAATTTGTTCACCTCTTGGGTGGAATTGGATTATTGTAATCCTTTCGCTATCAATTCCGCCTTAATTATGTTGAAAGCTCTTTCGACTTCTGGTTTGAGAGCCCCCCAGAAGAGTCCCGCAAACTATCGATGATGCTGGAAATCTTCTTGTATTCCGTATCAATCTCACCAGGAGAAGATCCTGGTGGTGGTGGTTCTGGGGACGACGACGACTCTGTAACGGTTTCTTCGATGTGGACGACGACGCCGCTCTTCTTGAGTCGCTTGGTCTTCCTCATTTCTCTGAGATGCTCCGCGCGTTCTTTCTTCATTTGAGCAACAATAGGTTTCAAATGTGGATGGATGACGAGTCTGCCAAGTTAAAAACATATATTTATACAATTTTCGATTCTGATGAGGGAGGGGGGAGTTACTTTAATGTGCCGGTGAAAACAGCCTGTGCTGCTCGCTCAGGTTGCCGCGGCAGTAGAAACATTCTACCGTAACGTTATTTCCTTGCTGGCTTTTTATTTGTAGTATTTTACCATTTAAAATATACGGAATACGACGGTTTTCTTTATTTTCCGACATGTTCATTTTTAATATTTAACTAAAAAAGTAACGGCGGCGTCTTTTTGCCGCCAATCTTCTTCTTTTCCTTTTCCTTTTTGTTTGATGTTTTGTTTTGATTTCACATTTCACATTTGCAGTTCGTCCGTCTCACTCTCTCTTATTACCATTTCCCATAACAATTAGCAGCTGACTGATTTCTGATTTCTATGTTGCTGTTTCGCTTGCACTCCTCATTTTCACCATCTCTTTCTCGTTCTCTCGCTGGTGTTTCTGTTTTTTCTGCGCGCCTGGCACCGAATTTTTTGTCACATTTAGTACGAAATTCAATTTCAGGACTTTTTAAAAATTTGTTCTTTTTATAAAATTTCTTAATTTTCAAGTTAGAATTTTTTAAATTTTTGCTTAGTTTTTTTCACATTTTTCTCAATTTTATGATATTTTTTTTTTTATTAAATTCTGTCAACTTTTTCCCCAGAGGAGCCACGAAGTTGGAAAAGGTTTCAAAATAATTCCCAGAATTTTAACTAATTTCGAATTAAAAATTTTCATCAAAAATTAATTTTTTTTCAAAATTAGGAGCAAAAATAACAAAAAATTTGAATGGCGCGCCATTTCGAAGAAGAACAAAAATGTGACCACACGGCTACTGGTATTTTGTTGTTTGTTGGTATTTTTATTTCATTTATTTATTTTATAATTAGGATGCCACCATCGATGTTTCACTCGATGATTTTTTTGAAAACATCGAAAACATCGATGGACACGAACATATCGATGTTTCTGCACCTCTATGCTGTGTTTGTTGTACATTGGCTGCACATGTGGAGTATATACAGAGTTGTATCAAATCGTTCGGTATTTTTTAAGCCATTTAATATATGCAGTGTTGCCAAGTCAGCTTTTTTCCGGTCAGATCTGTCGTTTTTCGAATAGCAAATGCGAAAAATATTTTGATCTTGCGGGTGAGGTGAATTCTAGCTTTATTTTAAAGTTGCAAAAGCTATTTTTGGCTTTTACAAATTTTATGCTGTTCGGTACGCCGAAGATTTTATGCCCTTGCGAGTGTTGTATTAAATTGTCGACTAATATTTCTAATGACAGTTATGTGATATAGTAAACCGATTTAAATCAAATTCAGTTGGGTTGTATAAGACCCCGCCAGATGCATTTTCTGTCAATCTGGCTAAGAAAATTATTAATTTGGAGTTTTCAGTGCTCGGCAACGAGCAAACAGTAGTGCTCGAAAATGATCTTTTGTCCTCTCATGCAGCACAATGGATAGCAACCAGCTTTTGTCTTGGTGTATTGATAAATGTGACGTCATATGGCATTTTGCAATGCACACCTATGTATAAATCTATGTATTTACACAATTATATTTTAAAACAATTGTAATAAATGTGTATGTATGTATGTACATATATAAAATTATATCGATAATGACATCGATAAGCAAAACCGCTGGAGTGTGCGGGCACACTGTCTTGCGCTCGCTTTACATATAAACAAACATATGCTGGCTCGCTCGCTCATTGCATTGCATATGCAAATATTGAATTAAAACCAATTTTTAATGGGCACAGGGTATAAAAAGTAATGATGCAGTTGGATTTCTAGGACCCGAAATAGGGGGAAACCGTAGAGTTATAAATAATTTTATATATACAGATATGGATTGCACAGTGCAAATAAATGCTACCATAATTCAGAAGTTACTTTAAAGTGCACAAAATTAACTGGGACAAACCAATCCTACAGAGCTGAGGGAGATGAAGGTTTTGTTGAGCTCGACAAATTGCCTTTTTAACTACTTGAATAATAATAAAATCAACTACAGTGGCTTTTTATCTGGAAGTTTTCAGAAATGTTCTAGCTTTTTCTATCTTTTTAAGCATGTTGATATACCGTTTTCCAGCTTTTTAAAATGTTGCTTTTTCTGGACCTGAAGAGTTGGCAGCACTGGTGACCACAAGCACCGACTAAAATTGTTGATCTTATCGATATATCGCAATTAGTGCACGAAGAATACCACCCCGTCTACAAGGCAATGTGGCAACGCTAAAGACCAAAAGTAAATATATTTGGCGCAAAAATTTGAAAATGCTGAACCAAATTAAATTGTTTCTTGCACATTGTCACAATGACAAAAATGACTGAAAAAAAAACAATTACAAAATCCTTATATATTTGATTTGAAAATGCGACTGCAATATATTCTAATTTAGGTTAATGTGATCACAAGCTTAAAAATGGCTGATATAAATGGTTACAATATGGCAGCACTAATCTCTCTCAATCTAACGATCTGGACAAGCTATGTTTGGCGCGAAGTTTCGAAAATGGTAAAAGAAAAGTTTAACTCGATTGGTTTAAAAATTTACATCGTTTTCATCTTGGTTATGAATTGTCATTTGAATTGTGCGCCCGGCCATCTTTTTAACCGGAATCATCACAATATAATTATGAAACAAAACCATAACAGGCGTATTTATGTTCCGCGAAACAGACAAAAGGTGGCGATTTGGTTGTAACAAAGCTGTGAAAAGTTGTTCCGCAAAACAAACAAAAGGTGGCGCTTTAGGTGGTAAAAAAAAGTTGAGAACATTTTCCAAGACTGGCTCCGAGTAAAAGATACATTTCGCAAGCAGACAGAAGATGGAGCCACAGTTTTAAAATCATGATAAAGAATGAATTTCATTATTAGGTATTTTTAAAAAAGGATTTTTTTTATTTAAAAGGATCATTTTTAAGAATTTTCTCTAAATTTGCAACCTAAAGTTGCAAGTTTGAAGTTTGCACGAATTTTTTGTTGGAATTTAGTCGAATTTTTTATTTTTTAAATTAAATTAATTAAGTCTTTGCAACCTACAAATTCTGTTATTTCTTAATCATATTAATTGTCGGTGCAGCCATTTTATTGGAGCATGGAACACTATTATTATGAACAAGGATACTTTAAAAGATTGAAAGTATGCGCTTTAGATTGAGTAAGTTTGTTGCCAACGATGTGGGGAAAAGCTGATACCCTCGAGGTGCTCAAGGAAAAATTCGAGCCATATTATAAAGGCACCAACTGGAAAGCCATCTGACCCACTTTTCTGGTAGATCATATATAATACCATTTGCTATTTAGTATTCTGGGAACGTTTACAAAATGACACCAGAAGAATGCCAGCAATCGCTACATGCTAAATAAAGCAATTAATCGCACAGGAAAACACTTTACTGATACCGTAAAGTAATCCAATCAATTGACTCAAAATAACAATGCCCCAGGCTGCTTACTGGCGAGAGCAAAGAAAGTCGCTAACGTATTCAAAGTATTCAGAATGAACGGGTTAAACATTACGCCCAGATGAATCAGCACTCGGACGACTAAAAGGGAAATGTCTCCAAAACTTTTGGAGGAGATACAGAAAACTTATAGAAATGAAATGAAGTTGAATAGTTATTGCAGAATATGTAGTAATTATGTAAATAATAATTATGTAGTAATTATTTATAACGCACATAGAAGTCGTCAGTCTCTTCCAAATGTGTAATCAATGTTTTCTCCCAATTAAACCTTAAACACAACCATTTTATTTTTTTCTTTTATTCTTGACAGGAATTGTGTGTGATCTCAGAATGGACTTGAATTTTCAAATAGAATATATTAATAATTTATACATTTATATTATAAATGTAAATGTGAACTGATAATAACTTGAGTTTTCAAATATAATATAAATATAAATTTGTTAGTTATTAAGATCGTATATGTATATGTTAATATATAAATAATTACTCTTCCCGTTTTATTTTTTTTATTGCCAGTCAGAGGGGAAACTCTACAGCGTCTGCATTATTATTTGTTTCCGCCATGAATGATTTTATGAATTTGACAGGACGCGGTGACAGGTTTTTGTAGTCATCTAAAAAACTTTTTTAACCGTGTTGCCACGCAGCAAAAAAAAAACCGTCTCGCAATGCAAAAGACCAAAAGTACAAAATTCATATTTAGTAATTTTTCCGAAAACGTTCTTATTTTTCTTGCAGAGTTTTTGTTGGATTTTTGTCAATTTTATTATATTTTTTTAAGAATAAACTTTGCAACTTCTTCTCCCGAGGAGTGACGGGTTGAAATGTTTTCACTGATTTTGAATTACAAATTTTCATCAAAAATTAATTTTAGTTCAAAATTAGATTACTTTATTTAATGTGCCTGTGAAAACAGCCTGTGCTGGCTGAGCAGGTTGCCGCGGAGTACATACATGAGACGCCGGCCGGGCAGTAGAAACATTCCACCGTAACGTTATTTCCGTGCTGGCTTTTTATTTTTAGTATTTTACCATTTAAAATATACGGAATACGACGGTTTTCTTTATTTTCCGACATGTTCATTTTTAATATTTAACTAAAAAAGTAACGGCGGCGTCTTTTTGCCGCCAATCTTCTTCTTTTCCTTTTCCTTTTTGTTTGATGTTTTGTTTTGATTTCACATTTCACATTTGCAGTTCGTCCGTCTCACTCTCTCTTATTACCATTTCCCATAACAATTAGCAGCTGACTGATTTCTGATTTCTATGTTGCTGTTTCGCTTGCACTCCTCATTTTCACCATCTCTTTCTCGTTCTCGCTGGTGTTGATTTTCTAACAGACTGTTGTCAGATTCCAGCACTTATCGATATTGTCCGACCGCCACAATCAATAAAGTCCGCATTCCAACACTTATCAGATATCGCCCGACCGCCACAATCAAGAAAGTCAGCAATAATAAATAAAAATAAATAAAGAAGAAACCATGCCCGCCGATCAAATTCAATACTCCGAAAAGTACTTTGATGACAATTTCGAGTACAGGTATAACCCTGCTTCGGCAAATTTGGACACTTAACTAATTTTTGCGTTTCCGCTTGCAGGCACGTAATTCTACCAGCTGATTTGGCCAAACATGTACCCAAGTCCCACCTAATGACAGAGACGGAATGGCGCAACCTGGGCGTACAGCAGAGTCCTGGTTGGGTGCACTATATGATGCATGCACCGGAACCACATGTCATCCTATTTCGACGTAAGCGCGTGGACGAGGAGGAGGAAACACTGATATTGTCAGCCACAACAACAAGCAGCGCCAACAATGTGAATGTGTGTGCATAGTGGGACCAAACAGTTTGGGACGCTGGCCAGAGGCTAAAATAGTTGGCAGCTCATATTGTTAGAATTTTACAGTATTTAATAAGATTGAGAGTTAGCCATCATTCACCTTGATGTAAAATAAGTTTTCAGTAACATAAGCCATTTGATATATTGTTACAATTCTATCCATTAAGGGACACACTGTTGAAAGCATTTACAAGGAGTTTTTCATTCGATTTATTTTCCTAAAATATAAAAAGTACGCCAAAGTGTACAAATTAAAAGTAGTACGAGTATAATCCGAAGAGCTATGTATATTGTTAGTGGTAACAACGCCAGATCGCGGGCATTAGGTAATCCGACCAACTTTCGTAGTGCAGGTCACAGTTGCGTTTCGCATAATACTCCATGGCATATAATGAGATCAGTATGCAATTGCCGAGGATGAGGGAGAACCATAGGAAGATGTTACCCAGCGTTTTAGGGGCACTACGCATAAGAAACACCAAGGACACACCCACAACCCCAAAGAACACAAACATGACGGGAAAGAACACTTGGAGTGCAAATCCCAAAACCTGTTCATGGACTAATGCCGATATCATGAACACCAGCAACGAGGACGCCAGCTTGGAGCCCTTGAAGATGTGTGTATAAACATCTCTGTAGATATATTCGTACAGCCAATCATGCACTACGACATTCCAATTGCGATAGTAACCGTCGTAGGTGTGCGACGTCCACCAATCTTTGTAGAACATGCGATCCCCGAAGCGTAATAGCTCCGATGTAAAATTCAGCCACGAGTGCAGAATCATATAAAAGCCACACAAAAATATCATTGAACACGGCAGCATCATGCCGAAGAGTTTGACAATTAATTGTGGTGCTCCTAGCGGTTCCTTGCCAAACTGTCCAAAGTGCTCGAAGATATGTCGCTCGTGGATGAAGGCATACAGAAAGGCAACGGCAACCATCTCCAGCAGGCGGCTCAGCGCAAACTTCCAACGAATGTGGGCTGTGCGTGGATAGCTATCTCTATAGATAAGCGTAGGAGCGAACAGGAAGTAGACATAACTATGCAGAGGCGGTACATATGAGCGTCCCATTGAGGCTGTCTGCTCGTCATCCGTCTTCTGCTTTCCCGCTAACACTCTCTCCGCATTGTAGCGCACAAAGGCGTGCATCTTCATCAGCAGACGAGTGCTCTCAAGGAGCAGCACACAGGCACTGACAAAGGGCAAACGAAACTTGAGGCACAACGAGGTCGAGACGTAGCCAAAGACCAGCTGGGCACTTATGTACATGATCAGGCAACTGTGCGACCAAAAGCGTTGCAACGAATCTGCGAAATTCAAATTGAGTTGACTACACTATTAGGGCAGCACAAAATTGTACTCACTGTGAGATTGCAGCTTGGCGCGCACCATAGCCCATCCTTGGAATGCATAGTACAGCGCCAGGACAAAGACATGCTCCAGGAGCCAGACACCCATCACCCAATGCAGGCGTTTAAGTCCTCCGCGAAACGTGCCCAGCCCCAGTTTGATGCGACCCTCGACAAAGTAGTCATGACAAACAACGTTTAGCAGAAGCATGACCAGAATAATGTAGAATATGTGATAAATGGTGCGCATGTGCTCCACCTGCAGCAGCGCGGTCAGGTACGATTCGCGGGCTACAAACACCTTATCCGGCAGTTGACGTCGTTGTTTTTGTTGCTTTGGCTGCTGGTGTTGTTTTCGTTGTTTCTGCTGCTGTTGCTGTTGCGCTGGCGTCGTCTTATTTTGGACATCCGCTGATCCATTTGGACAATCGCTGACGTCAGAGTTTGCTAATATCGAAGATGTTTGCTGCTTACGATTGTACCATGTGGCGCCTGAGTTGTTCCCTCTGTCTCTGTGATTGTCAAACTGGCGAAACTCGTGCGCACGCAGCTCCTGCTGCCGTATATCCTGCAGAACATCCTCTATCATGCAGGAGATGCGCTGCTCAAAGTCTGACAACATTTTGTTCTGAAATTTTTGCAGCTTTTCACGCACAAATTGAAGTTGCTCAGTTGCAGCAACATTTTGCATATTGCAGGATTCACGTATTGTTTTCGACTCCTCAGCCATGGTCAAAACTTGAACCCGACACTTTATCAATATTCGAGTATATATTTATGATTGTGCTGATCAATTGGACTGTAAACCATCCGCTTGGAGGTGCGATTCAATAATGTTACTCGAGGTGCACTTGCTTCTGTCTGTTCTGTTGTTGACTAACAGCAAGAACTGATAACGGCTCTTAGTCAGAGGCGCAGTTGTAGGGGATACGCCATCGCTGCTCTGTGTATTGCTTGTTATTAACGCCTCTGTCCTTTGTCAAATCTCGCTCAATTACCCGCTCTCTTTTGCGCGCTCTCTTGTACTCTCTCACATTCGTCGCGACGTCGTGCAAAGTGCGTCGTTGTTGTTGGTGCCGAAATAGTTTAGCTAAAGTACATTACAATTGAAACAGAAATTAGACTGCTCGCGCCTTAATCGACCCGATTAGCTGTCAACGGCGCTATAATCTTAATCAATCGAACGACTTGTGAGAGGCACATGTGGGCATATATTACTGATAAGACCAATGTTCACTGTTCCCGTTGTAATCGGGTGCATGTGCACTCGCCAGCGCATATTCGTACTTACATTCATATATGTATGTATGTACATATGTACATATGCATGGCTATATGTGTTACATGGCGGGAAGATTTCCACAGTGAATTGCAGAACTGCTTACAATATATGTATGTAAATACAACGTAGTATTCATGACAAATAGGGAAGGGCATAGTTTCAAAACTTATGCACATATAGAAAAGATATTTCCACGTATTTTTTGTTACTTAATTAATAAGCTTAAAATGCAATAAATTCTTATTTTATTCTTATTAAAAAGTTACTTATATTTGTGGAATTTATTGTAATGTGGAATTCATATTCTAATTCAAGGACGTTGCAAGCCAACAAAAAAAATATGTATTTTAGCGTATTCCCTATTTTGCGGTAGATTTAATATCCTAGCGGCCACTTAAATATATATAATTTGAATATGAAAATGTTTAAAATTATTGAAAAAAAAAAAAAAAATAACAAAAATTTATATTTTTACCGCATAGACTTTTCAGAAAATGTTGCAATACTTTGGACTTATTGGTTCTGTTTGTTTAGGTGTGTGTGTGTGTGTGTGCTTGTGCCATATTTAATTGCAAATATTTATATGCATAAAAAAACAAACACGCACACATACATTCATATGGTATATACCAGTAAACCAAATATTTTGATAACGAAAAATGAGCTAAAATTAAAGCTCATGGCCAGGCGCTGTCCTGACAGCCTCACAGGATGCATGTTAATGTGAATGTGTATTTGTCTATGCGAATGTGTGCGTATGTGGAAAATAATATTAATGCTGTGCAGACGCAATAACCAAAAATATTTATTATTTATGCGGAATAAACAGCCAGCGGTAGAAGCACATACAAAATATGAAATTAATGCAAAAATGACAAAAGCAGCGTTCAAAAGAGAGTAGCCAAAGTAAAGAGCGTGCGAGTACATGCGAATTCACATGTATGTTAGTACATACATACTTACATACATACATATTTATGTATGTATATTTTATATAAATATGGGAATAATGAATGCCGCTAGCTTAGTTCCAACAAAACATAAATGTCAAACTCAGGCCCAGCAAAATATTCATAAAGAGCAGCAAAAACGAGCTAACATTATGCAGGGAGATCTGCCAGATATCAGCACACATAAAAAGACATTTTTATTGCCCCAAATAAGAAAGGCAGTGAAAGCAGAGCAAAGACAAAAAGAAAATGAAGAAAAGAAAAAAATAGCAACAAAAATAATATGCGACCGCATAAAAATCTATATAATTCATAAACCCACACACAAACACAACGACAGAGACAGGAACAAACACGTACGCCGCGCTTGGCGGCCATATTGGGTCATAAAAAGCAAAAGCACACAAGCTCACACACACACACACACACATACACAGAGAAGTATAAAAGCCTGACCACAGACCAACAGCAACAACAACTAGGGAACAAAAGTGACAGCCGCAGCAGAAAAAATTTTATGACGCAAAACTTTGTGTAGCAGAAACATATAAAAAGTGTTGCATATTTTCAGGCGGCAACATAGAAAATTGTCCCATTGCTCTCTGCTTGTGTGTGTGTTGTATGTGCATGTTTGTGTGTAGCAGTTTCGATATGTTGTTGCATTATAGGCGTAGAGCTTTGTGTGTGTGCTCTGCGGATAGGAAAATAGAAAAAATGGCGCAGTTTCGTAATTTGCTAAAAAGGCACATAAAAAGCCGTCGCAAAGACAGCAAAATGTATACAAGCCACAAATAATGTGCGTCCATTACAAGTCTCTACACTGTTAGGAATTCACACTGCTAGTCAAGTAATTCGTTTGACAATGAAAATAATTGAATTATTTGTTATAATTTTTTAAAATTGATATATTATTTCTGTTTTATTTTGACTTGTTTTAAAATCATAACCAAATTTGGGAAACAACTGATTAAGAAAACCTAAATATGAAAATGCTTTATTTTTTCCAAACAATTACTTAACAAACTGTATGAATGTGCATCAAATAGAAACTATTATTCTGTGCTCTCAAAAGTATGCTACACTAATTTGATTCGGAATGTTCTAAATTTTAAGGGATATTTTAAACCTGTTTGAACTCAATTTAGTCCGATGGTTTGGATATCACGGTGCTTCAGTCAAAAAACTTCTGGGATGCGACATAGCGAAAATCGAAGTAATAATTAAATGAAACATTGTGGTATACTAGAATTTTTTGGTGCCCATCCAAATTGTGAGTATCGGTAAAAAACTGTTTTTTCGAGATTGATTGAGTTAAAAATCTTATGTCTTAAACTGGAAATATAAAGGCAAAACCTTTCCAACGGTGTATTACACTATCATCTTGGATAAAAATTGAGGGAGGTACATGTACAAATTTATGAATTTTTTCAGTTTTTTTCGACTTTACTTTGAACGAAAATTAATTAGTTAAATGTGTATCTATCTACATCTGGTATGTAGTTTCAAAACATTTAATTTCGCACATTAGTTTATTAAAATCGAGTAATATTTGATTGAGTTATTCAACTTTTTAAGAAAAAAGCCACGACTACGTGAAGCAAAAATAAAGGCTGATGGGTTTTTTTTTCAAATTGTTGTCAGTATCTGATCGTTTTTAATTCTTTTTCGGTACACTTAGGTATTTTTTTCAAGACCATATTGGATCCTTTTTAGAAACGAGATTGGGAAAGTAAAATTGCGCTCTGACAATAACAGGAGCGCCGAAAATGTTACAGATGTAAGCAATTTTTTAAAGGCGTACAATGACATGGGTGGCAACATGTCTAAAAAAAATAATAAATTTTTGCATTTCCATTTAAATTTCGTCCCAGAAAATCTGGGCTAGTTCAACGACGAACAAGGTGAATGCTTTGATGGCAAAAATAAAATCCACATGATAACAAATTACTGACAGGAATTACAAACAGGAAACCGATGACGATCAGTTTAAAAGAAAGAGGTCGAGTACATATTTATGAATGTGTACAAAAATAAAAAATATTAATTAGTTGGAGTAGCTTGATATGATTTATTAAATATTTCAGTACCTATGGAAACTTTCATTTAAAAAAAATTCTTTTTTAAGAATTTACCATAAAGTTCTGAACAATATTGCGGTCAACAGTGGTATAATGGCGCGACATATTAACATATTGCGCATATTTCGTTTCCGAAAATCTATTATAACTTTGCTAATTATTGACCCATATTAGAAAATAGACGCACGTTTTACTCGTGAAAGTGTGTTCTTTTTGTATGCTGGGTAATTACGCAATCTATTTACACTGTTATTTCTCTCAGCGTACGCTTTCTCAGTTTTCACGTCGAGTTACACATTCTAAGCAGAGTTTTGGAAGGGCTGCCAGGATTCGCTGTGTTCCCTTATGGCAAACGATATTAGCGTCTAACACATGGCCAACTCAGCGGGGCGTGGAGTCGTGGCCCGGCGCACGTTTTAAAAATAAAATAAAGCTGCTGCGCCTGCCAAGTAACCGCGTCCATAACCTCAAACTCATCCCCACCTCAGGTCCAAGAACTTCTCGACTTCGACAACATCGCAGTGTTGCACATTGGGCTCATAAAAATATGCTTGAAATTGGTTTGCCATGTGAAGAAAACCAACTGAATGGAAGCAAAAAGCAGTTAAATACCTAGGGAAATATTCGACTATGCGATACCTTTCACACTTGATCTAATAAAGTGTTACATTCTATATCTAGACAACTAAGAAAATAAAACTTTTAAGTTTCAATTGTTTGAAGACTAGGGTTTGAGCCAGGTTAAATGTTCTACAAAATTATTACTTTATTTTCCCAACTATCTATAATTTTTTCTTGATTTTTGAAGTTTTTAAAACTCTTTATATAAAACAGCAAACTATAAAATCATTTGAATTTATGATTATGAGTTTATTATTAGTTTCACACTTTTTCAAAATCAAGCTGAAATGAATAATAGCTTGAAAAAATGTTCATAAGTACGTTACATGCAATCTATATATTAAATTGATGAAAAAGATTAAACTAAAAAATTAAAAATCCAATCCCTTTTATTTTATTTAGGAAATGATGAAATTCTGGTTGATTTTGATAGATACAGAATTTAAATAAAAAGTATGTAACTGGTTCAGCGAGTTTTGTCTTAGATCCAGCATTGTGAATTCTTTACAGGGTATATGCAACAAAAAGTCTTAGCAACATTTAATGTCGCCAGCGATATCAACAACGGGAACTGTCGCGGCAGGCGCAAGCCATGTGCTCCAAGGACCACGCTTCACCGAGCAGGAGTTGAAGTCGTCGAAGCAGCTTGCGTAGATGAAGAGGAGAGGAGTGGAGTGCAGTAAGAGGAGAAGAGCGAAGAGCGAAGAGGAGCAGAGAGTGGCGATGTCGACGACTCCTTCGCTTTTGATTGTTTTGCAAACAAAGCGAAAGCGAAACAACCAACCACCCACATACACACACCAACACACACACTCACCCACATTGAGAGAGAGTTTTTGCGATTTCTTTTTTTGGTTAAAGAAGAATGGAAAAAACGTTGAAACTTTTTTTGAGGGTGGATTTTCATTTTGTATGCTTCATGATTTGGAACTTTATTCGCCAGTCGCCCCTTAGCGAACTCAACGTGTATATATGTACGTATGTATATGTATATGTGCGAGTGTGTGTCTGTGAATCTGTATTTGTACTTGTATGTGTTTTGTTTCTATGTGGATTTTTTTTTACCATTTTCATTATTTGCAAAATTTATGCGGGGTGGCTTTATTGTGACTCAGTCGTACTTTCGTCGTCGTTGTTGTTGTTGCTTGTTTTTTTGTTGCTCTTTTCCCATTCCGCTCATCGATTTTCGGTTTTCATGTCGAGCGATTTTTTTATGTAGATTGGCCATTATATGGAATTAGTTTTTCTGCTGGATTTTCTCTTTTTTCACTCGTTGATCGCCTGATTCTGTGTGAGTGTGTGTGTGTGTTTGAGAGTGTGCCACATAGAAATGGCGTGCGCCATAAAATGTTATTGGCTGCTGTTAGTAAATGTGAGTGTATGGAATGGGTGATGTGTTTTGATGAGCCTCGAATGCTCTCATACATTGTCGTAGGCGAGGGAGGGCAGGGGGGCCGTTTCCCCCCTAGACTCAGCAAAAAAATTTGTAACTTTCAAAATCCACCCAGAGTTTTATTACCTCACATCAAATATCAAAAATTTCAATCTCTAGATATTTCATTGCTTGATTAGTGTTGAGTATGAATTCCAACTGGGATACTATTCATGTATTCAAGTATATAAAAGACGCAGAAAAGTCAAAGCTTCAATTTTCAGACATATTTCTATTGCCAAAAATTCATTTCAGATATTAAAATATATTTTTGAAATATTAATATATTTGGAAAAAGAATAATTTTAAATGATTTTGTTGAAATTGAAAATGAATTTACAGTATTCGACTAAAATGAATTCGAAAATTATATCTATGACCTTTAAAGAATTCCGAAATTTTGGAATGATTTTTTTTAAAGCAATTCTTTTCAAAATCTCTTGAGATTTAAGGTGTGTGATATACTCTGAAAAAAAATGATTTGGCCCCCTTCGCGCAAAGCTGCCTACGCCCTTGCATTCATACATACATACATATATTTATACATACAGAAGAAACAACTCCAATTAGTATGTACATATGTATGTGTGTTCTATTCAATGCGTATATAAAAACATTTCAATCATTTAGTTTGTCTTCATAAAAAAAAAAATATTTTTTAATTTGTAACTATGTTATGTCTGATATTGGTAGATGACTATAGATGTGATCCTTATCTATAACTAACTAAAAGATAATTTTACGTAAATGTTTTAAAATAATGACGAATTCAAAATTAACTCTCAGTTTATATTAAAAACTGAAAAATCGTCCATAAAACATGAAAAAGAACATATTGATATTCTAAAAAAATAAAATAGAGAATACCGCGATATGGAGATTAGATAATATTTAACATGTACTCTAAAAAGTGAACATACGTAAACTTCTAAATTTTTAACATCAATAATATTACTATGAGGCAGATTTGATACTCATAATGAATAACCTGGATAGTTCACCATATTCAGACGCGACTTTATAAAATATAATTAAATAAATATAAAACAAAGTTATCTCTTCTTCCAAGCAATCGCCGGTTGTGACGGTTGATTTACTTTTCATTCTATTTGCCCAAAAATTTCCATAGCAAGCTCAAAAAGTATTCAAGTACAATGACCGCGATCGCAAACAAGAATTTGTATTTTTATCAGCAAAACATTTCCGAAACTCAAATATTTTTTTACAAATCTCTCATCAGAAGCGGTAAATATTTGGCGAATTGATTTGTATTGGAATGTTTTTAAGTCAATGCGAGAGTTATAGATAAGCTACGACAAAGACAAAAGGAGGACAGTAACAGTAAGTGTAAAACAAATGTCTCAATTCAAATGATCAGCTGCAAGAAGTTGCTCTTCATTTAGAAAATCAAGTCAAATTTCTTCAAAATTTCTATGTAGGACATAACTGAATGATTCCAGTTGTAGGATAATAAGCCATAAGGCAGACAAAAAACCATTCGCACTTTACCTTCCCACCCTTCTGTGGCATCCAAAATGAAACCCATAACGGACTATTGGAAAAAACCAAATGTGCTGCCAACAATTCGAACGCGAGTGTGTGAGTGTTAGTGGGTGAGCTTTGGGGGGTGTCCAATGAGTTGGTATTGTGGAGGAGGTTGGGGGTGGTTGTTGGCCGCATAAATAGCCAGCCGTGGCAAGGGAGGGTGACTCCTGTCTTGGGTGATAATTTAACAACAAACGAATGTGAATGCGAATGCTGTTTTTGTATTTTACTTATTTTCGTCTTTCTTCCTTTTTTACACACAAAGCGCACACACACACACATATACATATGTGTGTACAAATACACATCCATGACACATACATGTACGGGGCGTGGCAGGAGAATTGTTTGGTGCAAAAAGCAAGAAATACACATAAAAATATACGAGTACTCATTATGATAATACGAAAATAAATGACACTGGTGTTTATACTCATACTCGTACTCATGGTGTAACGGTGAGATCCAAGTCCATGTATGTAACCATGTATGTCGCCATGTATGTCGCCATGTATGTGTATTAAAGCAACGGGCGACAGGCGATGCCAGAGAACTGAAGATTAACGGAGTCGCTTTTCGTATACTAGAGTACGTACTATGTGTCATAGATTGAGGGGCATAGCACACTGCAAACGCTCTACAAAAAAAAACCATGATAAAAATATAGAAATGGTTGGGAATTTCAACTACCGAATCTCGTTTTAATGATAAATAAAAATACTTTTTAGCTAGAGATTTGATTACAATTGCTTTGGGTCTGGAAATATCGGAGATTACATTTTTGGAACGTACTCGTACATCAGACAAATTATTTCAAATACTTGTAAAATTTATCAATAGTATATTTTATATAATAAATAGATTAATCTAAAATTTATTTTGTGCCTTCATATTCCATTTAAAAATTAATTTAATTAAATTCAATAATATTGACATTGACAGGAAGATTGAGAATTGCTTTGGAGGTGCTGTTGGGTTGCTACAGATTTTTTATAGATGGCTGTAAAAGGAATTATTTTGATGGCTTTTGTAAGGCTAGGCACTGTATGCCGAGTATGTATATCTTATTTCAAATACGGTATATTAATATCGAAATTTATTTATTTTAGTATTTTCAATATTACTTCAAAGTGTACTGCATTTAAGTACATACAATTCAAACTGAATCCAAATCGTTTAAACTCTGTGACTGAGTACAAAACCATCTCAAAATAAGAATATAAGATAATAAATAAGATCAAAATAAAATCTATGCAAACTGCATACTTAAATCCAAATCGTGTAAACTTCATTTGCAAGTATAAAATGTTCCTGAAAATGTAATAAGTAAATTAATAATTCTATCAAAATCATAAGCATGGGTGTTCTAAAAAAGGGTACCCAAACTTCTATCAGTTTTCTCTTTAAAGTACAAAGTCGATCCTGAGTTCCGAACTTTTATAATGAATTCAACTCATTCACTTCAAGTAAATCTACAGTTTTACTCGATTCAAGATTCTTTCTTCTTATATCAAGATTAATGGTACGCGGCTAAATAAGTTTTATGTTAATTTTCATTTATTCGAACTTAGATCAAGTGTGGATTTTAAGGATTTAATTTTAATACGGCTTTCTTTGTCGGTGTATGCCAAATTTAGTTGCTCTAGTTTATATAGTGTAAGGGCTTGACGCTGTTGTTAAATTGCGTTTGCCAAAAAGGGCGTCTGCTGACCACGAACATATTTGAAAAATGAGTTTACGAGAAATGAGTTTAAAAAGACGAAGCTTGAATATATTTTCATGTAGCGTATTCGATTTTCGGCGTTGCCGTACTGTGTCGTGTATCGTAAGTATCTAAAATCTGTCATTTCACATTAGAAAATAAAATATGCTGTCTTTTGGCCTTGCTTTCGTTTTAGGCCAATCTATTGTGTTGTGTGTTATCAACCTGGTCGGCATAACTAATTCAACTTTTGGCATACGCTCTTGTCGTTTGTTGACTGCGTCTAACAGGCACATATACTTTTCGTAATCAGTTCAATTTTTTATTCACATTTGCGCTACGTTTTCCGGCTTAGTCTGCAGTATACAAAATGGCTGACGACATTTTCCATTAGCGACATATTGTTGCAGTTGTTGGAGCAGGAACTGGGGCAGATGTCAGTGTAGCTGGCAAGCTATTTAGGTAATCTTTTTGATCATTGTCGTAGGGGGAGAAATTGCTAAGCTGTAATGGATTCAAGTATGAAAGTTCTCTTTTAAGTGTGCTCGGCTGAGAGATACTCCATAACATTGATTAAAACCGTTCCTGGAACCGCTAACGGATATTAATTAAAATTGGAAACAGTTTTCGAAACCATACCAAAATATCTGTTTGGTTACAGATTCATGTTTAACGTTTTAAACCGGTTTAATCAAGCACTCAATTCAATTATGTTGTTAAAGCGTAATCATCTTTCCTCAAATTTAGTTTTATTCTTATTTTCAAACAGATATTCTTTTTTGAAATTAAAGAATTATTATTTACAAATTAATATAATAATAATTTTTAAAATTTATATAATTCTTTACCGAAACCGTAACTAAATCCATTATTTGTTTCAGTTAAATCGACCTTAGACCTTGCTCTAGACTTTAGGAGAGTCTTTTTTGAAATTTTATAGTTGTCAAGCTGATTTTTGACTCAGTTTTTCATTTGTTTCTACTGAAATCCGATAAAAAAAATATCTGGGCTGTAATAGGTTAAAGTAAGAAAGCTAATTTTCGAGTTAGCTCGACTTAGAGATACTCATAAAACATTTAATTTGTCTAGACATTGGAAAACTCTATAGTTTCCCTAGACTTTTTTCACAAAGTTTTTTCTCTTTTATTTCTGCTGAAATTCATTAAGAAATTGATGTAATGGATTCAAAGAAGAAACCTCTCTCATTTGAGTGTGCTCGAATATATATATTCGTTATGAATTTAATTGACCTAGGAAAATGATTGTCTAGGATTTGATAGACGTTTTTCAGGAATTTTATAGTTTCCCTAGCCTAGTTTCATTCCCGGATTAAAATAAGAAAGTTCATTTTCGAGTGAACTCAACTGACTGACATTCTTAAAGATTTGAATAGAATTAAGGAAATGTTTCTCGATTAGGATACTCTTTCCTGAAACTTAGTAACTCCTAAAGAGCATCTGCTTTTTTTGACATAGTTTATGATTTGATTTTGCCAAAATACGTTACATTTTAGGCATAAAACTCGTGAATTCGCATTCAGGGGTCAACAATTAAATGCCATTTGCAATGAAAACATAGCAAAATTTTTGATGGCCATTGAGGACTCGTATCCATTGGCAATGAAAAATTATTTAAATGTGCCAACAATTTTGAATCAAGACCAAGAAAAAAGGTCAAACTACGAGGGGCGAGGGGTCAGGGTCAGCCGCAGCCGGCCATTTGAATGGTCAATTGAATCCCAGTTGAAGTCCAGCCATTCCCACTCCCTTTTCCATTCCGATTTCGATTCTGAAACCATTTCTCAACATGCAAAACAATGGAAAATTTCGACACCAGAAATCCTTTTTTAGTTTTGCCTTGTGTGCGAATCGAAATCGTTACAATTTCGAGCAATTTTGTTTGTGCAGCAATAAATTTGAAAATTGCAGCTCCTGCCCCTGCCCCTGCCCCTACCTCTGTTCCCGGTCTCTGCCGTCCTGCCATCCTGACCCTTGCCACCCCTATGAACCGATGCCTTCTTGAGCCTGCGTCTTATGCGTGACCCCGAATTCACGCAATTTCCGTGACACATTCACAGTTTTCGCATTAATTTTAACCTCTGCCGATCCTAATGCTGGACGCTGACAAAGGGTCAGTGCCGGCGACGTGGCGCGTTCTACATTTCAACCAATGGCCGTTGTCCTACCCCCGTACCCCCGTCTATGACCCCGGACCCGGACCCGGGCTTGGGCTCTGTGTTGGCGGCAACGCACCGCAGGGGTCAGGAAAGTGTGAAAATGTGTTATGTGCTGGACAGACTGATTAGATGGTTGAGTTTGAGGACATTCAAGGGTGATATCCTATGGCTTGGCATTATTGGCGCTTATTTAAAAATTGCCAATTGCCTAAGCTTGGGATTTAGCACAGCCACAAAATAACACAATGGATTCTGATTCAGTTTACAATCCCAAATCTGTCATTGTGAAAATGCATTTCCATTCCTGGACCTCGACAGCGACTTAGTGGCGTTAATTTCAGTCGCATTACAAATGTAACTCAATGGTCAGTTGAGGGGTAAAAGATTTGTAGCATTTACAAACTCATAATGTAACGGATCTAATCATGCATTAACAACAACAATAACTCTGCATCTCTCCTGTATAAGTATTGGTGAACTTTCGAAAGCTTTGTTTTTTTTTTTGAGGTTGGAAGTATTTTATGTAGTCTTTGTGCCTCTTTAAACATAATATGATTGCTAACTTTTAAGATACTCGTATACATAATTAACTTGTACATGAGCAGCAAAATAATTCAGTTAAGACCGAATGCTATTTTTAGATTTTACAAGCTACTGATATTTTAATTTTGATTTATGTATTATATACTAGTAGGCTACTAAAAAAACCTATATACATATCCGCAAAAACTGTTACAAATCGAGAAAAATAAAGTAGCTCAAACTATTTTTTTGTGTCGAGAAGTAGTTTGTATATTTAATCTCGTAGCTATAAAGATTATCGCTTCATATATCTCGGAATTTACAATTATAATGATCAATGTTTTGATTTAATGTGTATCGGAAATATAAATATTCACATGGTCTCAAATTTTATAATTAAATTTCCTAAATATTTGGAGAAGTCTGAGATCTATTACATTTTGACCCAATTTTGGTAATTTAATTTGCGTAAGACAATCATTTAGTTAATCAAAAGCAGCTTATACAACGTAACGTCCACAATGTCTGGTTTTGGATAAGCATATAATTCATTCCAGAAATAATAAATAAAGGCAAACCCCTGAATACGAACTTGGACTGATAATTCATTGACCTAAGAGGAATACTGAATGTTTTTTAACAAACACCAACTTTGTTGAGTACATAATTTAGTTTAGTTTTGTCAAAATTTTGTAGTGAACTGCCGCACTGGCTACGAATTGTTTTTGAAACTTGCGAATTCCCCGGACTTCTATTGACTATTATATTTTTACAAACTTACAAAATTCTCAGCAATTTAAGCATCGGAGAACTGTAAAAAAAAAATATGATGAAAAGTTTATTTTTTTCCATTTACAAAAGTGGCGTTCATTTAATTTGGTCTAGGACTTATCAGCCCACATCCGTATATATCTGTCAAGTTTTATTTGATTAATACAAACATTTTTTTTGAAAAAATAATATTCAATATGATCATAATTTTTAATATATTTTATCTTCAGTGTTAACAAACTTACACAGTTTTTCGGTCATAAATTAATTTTCCTCGTTGCAGTTTAAGCATTTTCTGAGCATTTTCACAGCATCCATAAAATGCGAACCCATCGAACTGAACCTTAAGGAAAAAAGAGAGATTCGGCATTCTTGGAATTGAGTGAAGAAGTCCCAAATTGCTTGAAAGTCCTCATAAAAAGTGCACGGAGTTTAATTTAACCCGTTCGGGTAGACAATGCAAAAACTTTCGCTAAAGGGTTAAGGAAGTAGACGTTGTTGTAGAGGTATTCGGCGGTGCAAGGTGAGGAACAATGAGTGCCATAAAAAAACACAACCGTAAGATCATAAAAAGACAATGCGTGCAACATTAGTTGGAAACAACCAAAAAAATCGAGTTTCACTGAAATTGGACAAGGACACACATACACACAGAAAGAGAAAGCAACAGGACGAGGCGATCCTCTTTTTCTTTTTCTTAATGGTGAAAGGGTTAAAGGTACGAACCAAAAAAACAGCAGCCGAGATTCTGAAACCGATAAACCGATAATCTACCTGCTGCTGCGACCGGGCCATAAAAAACTAAATGTTTCATGATTTTTGCGCGTCTCTAAAAAACTGCTTTACGCGGAAGTGATTATATGATGTCGCTCTGAAGTCCTTGGACAATCATAACTAGAGCAGTCTAATGAGCAGCGATACGATATTCGTGAGGTATCTTTTCAACTGAGGCGTTGTCATCTTTAGCCGAGGAACTTTCTTGTGATTTTCCAGTAATTTTCATTGTTAAGCCAATGCCTATCCTCATTACCTGATGCAAGTATGCATGTACATATATATGTAGATAGATACGTAGCAAGCCGACCTCATAAATGGTGTCGACCAATCCTCCAAGCTGGGCAATTGTCCTGCCTTTATGTGCAATGTCCTTCACGCTTTTGTTACTTTTCAGCTACTTTTACTGCGTAACCATTAAGACAAACAATCAAAATTAGAGCAACTATTTCACTATGCCCATGTATCTGTTTCTGTTTATGTTGCATTTGTATCTATAGATGTTAGCCCGCTGCTCTAGTTTCCTTTTTTAATCCTTCGGTTTTTCATGCTTAAAAAGGATTTACGGATGTGCCGTACCCGCTGTTTAGCATAATATTTCTGCGAAACTTCTTGCTCACTTTTCTAAGTGGGCGTATCTCAGCGCGGGCTTCTGCCATTTGATTTATTAGTATCCTTAAAAGAAAACCACTTTCTTAAGGAACCCACTTAAGAATTGAAATATTCATAGCTCGCTGATTTATGAAATAAGCACGAATAGAAGTCTCTGTTTAACAAAATTAAAATTGTACATATGGACGAATGGGAAAATCTTAGATGGAGTGTGCTGAAAACAGGTTCAACTTTTATTTTCTATTTTTATTTTAAAAATTTAAAAACTTTGACGAGTTCTATGATTTTCAAATAAAAACTAAAAGGTATTTCATATCTTTTATAATTTAGTTGAAAAACAAGAGTTACATTTCATTTTAATGAAGAATATTACAAAGTAATTCTTATTTCATAATTATTTTTTTTTTGATATCGTGCTAAATTCTCAAATTATATTTTATTTTACTTTCGTTGTTTAAAAATTAGATCTTTAGATCTCAATTAGGTTGCACGGTAGCCTGAGAAACACATTTTCACTTGAGATCAAAGAGCAAAGACCAAAAAACCACACAGAAAAGACAAAAAAGAAAGAAACTGGCAGATCATCCTTAGCATGAAATCAGATTAAAAACTCAAGGTGATAGTATCTCAAGCGAGAGGTCAGGGGAAAAGTGCGCCAAAGGCAAACAAAACTAATGAGGTCCTCAAAAGGTAAGCATCTTGGAGTAGGGAATTGAAATTTGGTCAACCACAAGATTCGCATTTGCATATATGTACATATGAGATCTCATCACCGCTGAGGAACAAAACGTGCCAGGATGAAGAGCGGGACTTAAGGATCTGTTGACGTTGCCAGAACAAAGGTTAATATAAAGCCAGCATATCATTATAGACTTAGCAATTAGACGATCGTTATCAAGGCGATCATCAATTAAAAGGTCAAGCGTGACGCGGCTGGACATGTGTGGACTTGTGATTCTGCATGAGGACATGAGGATCGACTTAAGGAACATTTGTCTTGGCTTTGCGACAACTTTACATAACTTGCGTCGAGGATCAGCGGCTCCAAGCCCGCCCGCGCCCGCCTTAAGCAGGCGTTAATCACATGATCAACACTGGATCAGGATCAGGATCACCGACTCTGATCCTGATCCGCCTCTTGCAGTCAGCATGCTGCGTAATGTTGGATTATGCCGTCGTCTAGCCAACTTTTAAATCACTTTTAAATCTAGGCTTTGTTTTGTTGCTCTAGTTTCCCAGCAGCCGCGGATACTTCGACGGATGCGGGATTAATGAACGCCTCGTCGCGGCAAGCTCTTGGACAGGTAGCCAATCTTTTAATCCTTTCTTCTTCTCCTCTCAAATCCGCTGCAAAATCCGGTTGCACCTCTAATCCGGTTGACAACGTCAATGATGCACGTTGCACATCGGCCTGCCTGGCATGCCGCATACTCCTGCCCCTGTGTCGGTATGACTACCTGTCACACACCGAGTGTCCTGTCATATCCTCTCTATGTGATGTCCAGCTATTTGCATATTGCCCGAGTTTTGTTTGCATTTTGGGCAATCGTTTGTTTTGTAAATATTGCCTACAAATTTCATATGACAGAAAAACGTATTTATCTTATTTCATATTTATGCACATTGAAAGTCAGCATTGTATATATGCATATTTCGTCAATATCAAAGCTAATAAATGTATATACATTCAAGTATGTAGGTAAACTGTTTTTGGTAACAAATTCTGATCGCTTCCTTTGAACGTATTTAAAAGTCCAAAATATGGAACAGAACTCATAATCATTCTGTTTAGGTAACAACAATTTAAAATAAATATTACAAAATTAAAATTCGCTGATGAAAAATGTTTGTTCTCGATAAATTTTAATACAAACATTTTTAGTTGTGTGAAACAAATATTATTTTCCGATCTTTTGACTAAAAACAGTGTCGAGCACCAGCATTAAAAAAATGTCCTACGAGAAAATATTCTGATTGAAAATGCCCGTTTTTGGTATATTTCACTTAAAGTGGTTTTATTCAACAAAAAAATGTTTCAGAGCAGTATTGTTAATCTAAAAAACGGGCCTTTTTATCAGTATAATCATTTATAAAATTAACATTTCATAAAAACTAATGTTGAATCAATATGAATTCAATATACAAATTATAAATACATATATAATTGATTTTTTTAATATATTTTTTTTATTTAACATAAAAATATGTGAATCATTTTTCAAAATATTATTCCTATGTATTTTATTGGTATTATATTTTCTGTATTTACCCTAATCAACCCTAACCACAATGTCAATTCCACATTAACCACCTCAAACAAAATGTAATATTTGAAAGGGAAAGCCAAAAGCTATAACACAATTTAAAGCGACAAGAACTTGTCTACTGTTGCATGTTGCATACTGCATGCTGCATGTTGCATGCTTCGTGTTACTTCAATCAATTGCAGTTTTCGCACATTGTCCACAACTCCATAATGAGCGATGACTTTAAGTTGCTTAACTGCCGACACGGCTCGAAGGCGTCAAAGCCAATAACCAATGTGGGCCTTAGTCTCCCACGCCACAGTGCAATGGCAACGTCACCATGGAGCTGCCAATGTCCAGAGAGCAGAGGATGGAGAACGGAGGCAGACGTACAAGACCAAAAATCAATAATCAATAACGAAGGGAATTTTTGGCAAAAAGTAAGTGAACGGACAACTAACGACAGCTGCGAATTGAAACTGCAACAAATACAGCGCGTGGCCAAAGGATGCACATTAGACGCACACCAGCACGACGTAGAGAACGAACTCATATGATAAAAAGAGAGAATGAGAGGCAGAGGGACACCGAGAGAGGGAGAGAGTGAGAGAGTACTTGTGGAGGCAGCAGCCAGTCACCGTCGGCTGTTTTGGGGTTGGGGCGAATTTCACTCACTGCTTTTGAGTTTATTACAGCCAGCAGCCGTTTCGAGTGAATTGTTTTACCGTTGTAATTGAGCGAAAAGAGCACGTCCCGCTCTCATTCTATAGACTCGGCTGCTGTGCGTGCGTTTTGCTCTGTATGAGTGCATCTGTGTGTGCGCGTGAGTTTGCGTTCGTTCGCTCGTTCTGTGTGTTTTTGCTTTTGTGCATGCACTATTCACATTTGTTTCTTTGCATTTGAGTTTCTTTTTGGCCAGAGCTCTGCACTATGCGGAGATTTTTAGCTATGACTAGTGTCAGTTGAGCACGAATTCATGTCAGTCGTGCTCAGTGCCTCGCATAAGCCGAACGTCTCTCAGGAGCATTATTCACAATAGTATCAGAATTCTCAAAAAGGACGACAAGAGAAACGAAACCAAAAACAAACAAAAAATAGCTCTTAAAAACGCTTATTAAAAACTACACAAATAAACAAAATAATAGTGATTGTGTTCAATCTTGTTTAATGACAATTAAGCAATAGAGCAGGATATATAAACTGTAAAGCAGCCTTCAAAACGTTTTTTCGCACATGCGCGAGCTTCGCATAATAAAAAAAAAGTAACTAAAAAGCACAAGGCAAAAAAATAGATAAAAAAGACAAAAAGGAGTAGCCACCAACAACACCAACACCAACACACGTCCGTCTGCGTGCGCGTGTGCATGTGTGTGTGCGTGTGCATGTGATAGTGTGCAGTGTGCGTTTTTTGTTTCGCACGCACTTTTATCGTCGTTTTGTTGAATTTAACGGTGCCGCGGTCAAGTGTAGAGAGCGCGAGAACCTCCAGAACTGCAGCTACGGTTCCCGATTCTCGTTTCCCGTTTCTCGATTCCCGTTTCGAAGCCAAATTTTGGAGATTTACCAAGTGTCGCCTCAGGTATGTAAATACAATATCCGAATATTTAAAGATTGATTTATAGCGAATTCTAACTGTAGTATGTAACGAAAATATATGTGTTTAAAGATTTACCGTTTGTTGATTGCCCTTTGGAAATTTCTCCAGCTTTGCTGCACGTAAACAAATAAACAAATAATACGCGAAAGCTCAAAAATATTGCGAATTTCGGTAGAATAGCGCAAATAACAAAATGTTGAGGCATAACCAAAATCGTAAATCCTAATTTAATAGCTCTGTTAGTTGCTGAAAATAGGTAGAATAAAAACTTAATATAACAAAAAAAAACCTATTCACCTCGGATGTACGCATAATTTCTAATGATTTCTTTACCAAATTCGCTTAAGAGTTCTTTATTTATATAAGAAGATTTTAGCAGTTTCAGAATCACTATTCTATTTTCTTTTGCCTTTCCCTGGTTGGTGGTGTTGTTCATTTTTTTGTTGTCGTTTGCTTCTTTTTGTGTCTAACCTTAGAGACACACTCACTATCGCACACACACACACATACACACACACACACACACACACACACACACACACACACAGACACTTATGTATCATTCGCTGAAAATGCAACGGCAAAAATTCTTAAACAATATTTCAAAATCTGTCTGGCTTTTAGCCGATCTAGCGAACTTGTTTTTTGCCCGTTCAGTTTGCCAGATCCCACCGCAACAGCCACCCCCCTGCTTACTGTCCTCCACTCTAGCCCCACCATCACTACCCTGTCTAATGTATAGTCCGCCCCTGTTCGTTCACTCGTTGCCTGGCAGCTAATTTTATTTGTTTACATGTCCGACGACTGCATGTTGTATTTTTTTGCCCGCCTTTCTTTCTCGCCGCCGTCTCAGACTTTTTAGCAATTTCTTTTGAATTTTTTTTTTTTTTAATATTTTAATTTTAGACATCCTACTATAATTCAAAGTCAACGTTGCAATTTTTTAATGCTCATTTTGTTTTTCGCTCTTCGCCTGCCAAAAGTGTATGTCGAACTGAAAACTGAAAAACTTGTATTCATTTTGTGTTGATATTTGTTCTTATGCTTTTCTCTAAACCTTGTAAAATATGTTGTTATTCCTGATCAAAAGATAAGCTATTTGATAAATTCTTTTACATGGATAGAGCGCATTTCTATACCCTGTTTAAATATAATCTTCATATCTTTTCTTCAAAATTATGCATGTGTTCGACTGTTTAAAAATACAAAATGTTTCCGTTTCTAAGGTCTGTAGTATCATTTGGCAAAGTCTTAGTTAATAGATATTGTGGAGTTAATTGTTTAGAAATTAATGTCAAATTATCTCTCTGTTAATATTTAAAAAACATGTCTAAGTTGAATTACTTAATTACTCCTTTTTACAAATTATTATCTGCTATCGAGATTTATTGTGAAAATAAACCGAATTAGTCTTTTAGGACAACTTTTAGTCGAACACGCTTGACAATTTCATTATTTTTTCTAAATCTTTTTTTTTTGGCAACAAATGCAAAAATGATTGTCAGCTGTTTTAATACGTATTTAATGTTCACTGACAATAGAACGTGGCACAAATCGAATATATGAATTACGATACGAGTATTACGGATATATACAGTATGTCAAATAATTAATTTGACATAGAAAAAAATTCAGATTTTTTTAATTTTTAAGGACCTTAACATTTCTTTTTATGTCTTGTTCTCAGAACCATAATAAACTATAAAAATGGTTTTCACAACGACAAAAATGCACAAAATTATTTTTTATTAAAGAAATTGCAATAGATCAGAACCTTTTTTAAGAATTATTAACCATTTTAATCAAATAATAAAAAATACAAATAAAAGCAAGAAAAGGTTTTGGTTTATCAAATTAAATGCATTTTTGGATTGTCAAAACAATTACTTGTCATACTGTATATAGTACATCTTAAGGCATCTTTATGGGCTTGTTGGCATTGAAAGTTCTCCCTAACACAGATTCCATGTAGCGTTCTTTAAAACATTCATATATCTAAGTAGGTATATACAATAAACAAAAACATGTTCTAACGACAACAACAACAACAACAACAACAATAACTAAGTATAAATAATTTTTTTATAATGCACATTCATCTAGTGCAGCTCGTATCCCTCCTACCCGCACTCCCCTCCTGCTTGCCCCCCTCGATATGTAAAACCGCTGATGCTGTTGCCATTTTACAACAAAAACATTTTTTGTGGCGCATTTTCTGCGTCTGAATTTTCCATTTTTGCCATTTTCATGATATTTTTACAAGGGGTAAGCAAGAGGGGGGGGGGAGGTGGCGAGTGGGTTGGTGGGGTGGGTTGAAGGATGAGCGGGTAACGAGAGGGAAGGGATGAGGGGAAGGGGTGTTGGCCAAACGACTAGCACATGTTTAGTTTACTTTGCAGTTTCGGTTGCGTTGCATTCACACTCGTTTCCCATATCCCCTGCCCCTGCCCCTATTCCCAATTGTTGCCTCTGCCCTCCTTTACCTTCTTCTTCTCCTCCAACTCGTGGTTGCATGTAGCCGGCGTAATATTAATTTTACACTTGGCCTTTAGTTTTTGCCTTTGTTGCTATTGCTCTTGTTTTTGTTGTTGTTATTGTTGTTGTTATTGTTATTGTTGGGTGTGCAAAAAAGTAGACAAGTTGCAAGCGTTGTTGCACTCTTTGTTTTTGCACTGACAAGCCAATTAATTTGGGTTCTTAAAAATATCACTAGCTAAATTAAATAAATATGCTAAGCGCATTTATACATTTATACTAAGTATTTGTACTGTTGCTCTTGTTTTCATTGTTGTTGTTTTTGCTGTTGTTGTTGTTGTTGGAAAACTGTGCAGCGCTAAATTTCCTGTACCATCAATTATGCATAAGTACGATTATTGTAGCTATTTTAGCTACCCCAATCCCGTCGCCCCCTCAATTCGATTCCATTCCCCGAACCGTTTTCTGCTGACGTTTTGCGTTTTTAATAATATTTACTTAAAAGCACAAACAATTGGCCAAAAATGCGCCAACTGCAGTGAAATTGGCAATAGGCAAAAACAAAAACAAGAAAAAAAGGCATCGGAAAAAATATATAGAAAAATAATGGCTAAATTTGAAAACTACGCAAATCGCATTGTGGAAGGAAGGGAAGGGGAAAGGATGTGGTGGAAAGCTGGCTAGAAATCGGAGAAGTCTTTAAAAATGCATTTGTACATTTTCGAAATATTAAATGAAAATTAATTTGAAATAATTAAATAAAAGTATGCTTACTCTTAAATAAATGGTAAAGAAGAAAATCAAGGGATAAGGAATATTAAAATTAAAATACATACAATAAAGAATTATATTTATTATTTCATTTGTTTTCTTGACTTGTCAATTATAAAAAAAATGTATCTTACATAAATTTAATCAATTACAAAGTTGAGGCTTAAGTTTAATTATCTGAAATTTATTTAAGGAAATTGGATATAATATGTAATTTCTATAGATTTTTATATGATCACACAATTGTTTACAATATTTTCAGCATCTATTTGTGTGCGATGATTTGATAGTTTTGTTGGACTTTTTATAGAAATGCAAAAATAATGCAGAGAAAATGTAAAAATAACAATAATTTAGTAACCATTAAACCAAAGAAATGTTTGAAAATAATAGAAATTGGTAAAGCAGCTGTTGGCAGTTCGTCTTAGGCAAATAACTAGCTATCTCTTTCTGAAGAGAGAGAGAGAGAGAGAGTCACCTCCGTAAGGTGAATACAATTAACTTAAATCCTTTTGCTTTTTATTATTAAACGCGAAATGCGAAGTGCGAAATGCGTCTATACGATGAACACGGGCTGCGCCTTCCCGTCTAAATCCCGCATCTTGTCACTTCGATCTACGCTGATTAACTTTAATCCACTGCGAGGGGAAAACTCGACGCATTTTGTTCTAATCTGCATAGCTTAAGCATCGTGGCCCGGATCATCCAAATCCCAATCCAAAAATGCAAATCCAAAAATGCGCATAATTTTATTTTTGTTCTTTTCTACTATTTGTGTGTTGTTCAGAGTTTCTCTAATCCAGTTTGAATGGATCAAGGATCTGGTCGCGAGTTCGCGTCCTCGCGTCCTCGCGACATGGTACCTGACTTTTGTCTCACCTTTCTTTAAACATCTAATCCCTTGACGCGTGTGCGGCATCTACCTGAGCATGAGCATGTTGCATGTTGCATGTTGCATGCAACATATAAGCCACATGCAGTTGCCAATCGTCAGTCAGTCGCAAGTTTGTTTGTCCAGCGAGCAGACGCATTGAATCCTACACAAATTTCAGATCATCGCACACACTTATAATTGGAATACTCGTATATATCGCTAGGTGAGCACCCAGGATACGTTCTCCATTTTGTGGCAAGCTAGCGAAACTCACTCAACATCCCTCAGTCTCTCTCCACAAGGGGTGGCACACTTAGGGGTGGCAAGAATAAAAATAGAAGCAAGAAAAACGCTAAAAAAAACAAAAAGAAAAGCGATAAAAAAAACTTGACGCAGGCGCATTTAACTAATATTTCCCTCTCTCTCTCTTTATTTCTCCTTGCTTTATAGCCGTGTCCAGCAGCAGCAGCAGCAGCAGCAGCAGCAACAGTAGCAACATCAAGAGCAGCAATATGCAGAACTGGGAGACGAGCACGGCATCGGCCAACTATGAGCAACATAATGCCTGGTACAACAGCATGTTTGCTGCCAACATCAAGCAGGAGCCAATCTCCCATCATCATCATCAGCAACATCACGATAACAACAGCAACAGCTCTGCCAGCAGTCCACGGCAATCTCCAAATCCGCCCACCACGCAACTCGAGCAATATCTAAAGCAGCAACAGCAGCAGCAGCATCAGCAACTACAGCTACAGCAGCAGCAACAACATCAACATCCCATGGATACGATGTGTGGAGCAGCAATGACGCCATCGCCAAGTAATAATGATCAGAATAGTCTGCAGCATTTTGATGTCACGCTGCAGCAACAACTGTTGCAGCAACAGCAGTATCAGCAACACTTTCAAGCCGCCCAACATCAACAGCAGCAGCAGCAGCAACAGCAGCAACATCATCACCTGACACTGGGCGGCTTTAATCCTTTAACGCCACCAGGTTTGCCCAATCCCATGCAGCATTATTATGCCAGCAATATGCGTCCCAGTCCACAGCCGACGCCAACAGCAGCGACAGCAGCAACAATTGCTGGTGCTGCAAGTGGCGACAAGTTGCAAGCATTGACACCACCAATGGATGTAACGCCACCAAAATCACCGGCAAAGTCACAACAATCGAATGCGGAGCCAGAGAAGGAACATGATCTAATGTCGAATTCGAGTGAGGACATGAAGTACTTGGCTGAGTCGGAGGATGACGACACCAACATACGGATGCCCATCTACAATTCGCATGGCAAGATGAAGAACTACAAGTGCAAGACATGTGGCGTTGTGGCCATCACCAAGGTGGACTTCTGGGCACACACACGCACCCACATGAAGCCCGACAAGATTCTGCAGTGTGCCAAGTGTCCGTTTGTCACCGAGTTCAAGCATCATCTGGAATATCACATCCGCAAGCATAAGAACCAAAAGCCCTTCCAGTGCGATAAGTGCAGTTATACGTGCGTCAACAAATCCATGTTGAATTCGCATCGTAAATCTCATAGTTCCGTCTATCAATATCGTTGTGCCGACTGTGATTATGCCACAAAATATTGCCACAGCTTCAAGTTGCATCTGCGCAAATATGGACATAAGCCTGGCATGGTTTTGGATGAGGATGGCACTCCGAATCCTTCGTTGGTCATTGATGTCTATGGCACTCGACGTGGTCCTAAGAGCAAGTCCGTCTCTGGCAGCAGCTCCAGCGGATGCAGCGGTTCAAGCAAACGTAGCAGCAGCAGCATTGCACCAGCAACTCCTCAACATCAGCAGCAACAGCAGCCAACAGCAACATCGCAGCTGTCGGCAGCACTGCAAGGATTCCCTTTGCCAGCAACTGCTGCTGTTGCTCCTCCGTCAGCATCCACATCCATTGCAGTTTCAGTTCCAGTTACAGTTCCAGTTCCAGCTGCATCGCCTCCATCGCCAGCCAAGAGTGTTGCCAGCTCGGAGCAGACAGCCAGCTTGCCATCGGCTCTGCTGCCTCCTTTGGCCAGTCTGCTACAACAGAATCGCAACATGGCCTTCTTCCCTTACTGGAATCTCAATCTGCAGATGCTTGCGGCACAGCAACAGGCCGCTGTCCTGGCACAGTTGTCGCCACGCATGCACGATCAACTGCAGCAGCAACATCAGCAACATCAGCAGCAGCAGCAGCAACACTTGCACTTGCAACACAGTGATAACGAGGAGGATGACGAGCATGAGGATGACTTTGAGCGTAAGTCTGTCGACTCGGCAATGGATCTGTCCCAAGGCACTCCCGTTAAGGAGGAGTTCCACCACCAGCTGCCCCACAGCAGCCACATGGCCATGAACCTAAAGGTCAAGGATGAAGATACGCCACTGATCAGCAGCAGTACAGCCTCACGCCGCAAAGGACGTGTCCTTAAGCTGGACACGCTTCTGCAGCTCAAGTCAGCAGCAATGTCATCCCCGGAACAGCAGCTAAAATTGCCCACAGCCTCGTCGCCCATTGCCGGCGGCAATAGTGCCATCCAACAGTTGTCGGATGATCCTTGCTCGGGTGCCAGCTCGGCAGATGAATCGATGGAAACAAGCCATGTGCCTCAGGTTAATACTAGCGCCAGCTCAACGGCATCAAGTTCCGGCAATAGCTCAAATGCCAGCAGCAATGCTGCTCCTCCACCCACTGCCGCCACTGTTTCCGCCTCCACCTCCACCTCCGCCACTGCCTCCGTGTCCAGCTCTTCCTCTGCCACGGGCAGCAGCAACAACAACTCGCCGGCCATCTATGAGTGCAAGTATTGTGATATTTACTTCAAGGACGCTGTGCTGTACACCATCCACATGGGATATCATAGCTGCGACGATGTCTTCAAGTGCAACATGTGTGGCGAGAAGTGCGACGGTCCCGTCGGCCTCTTTGTCCACATGGCCCGCAATGCGCACTCCTAAAGTGGCTTCAACAGCGGCCCAACAATTGTTATTCATATTATTATTATTATTAACCTATTTCGTTGCCCAGAATTGTAAATACTCGTAATTTTAGTTTGATTTTGTTGTCAAGAATTGTACATAACAAAAAAAAAAAAACCCCATAAAACACGTTCTATTAACTAATCCTAGAACTAAGCCTAAGTCACAACTCGATGTGTAACTCTAACTCTAACCTAACCAACTAACTCTTTCTCTAATCTAGTTCTATATAGTTCTTTAGTTTTCTGCTTATAAGAAACAAACCAAACAATGTCGCAAACCGAACAAAAACCCTGAAAAAGGTTTAAAAAATTCACCTTAATTTAAGCCTTAACTTAAGTTCTTATTTTTAAGGTCAAGTCAGCAAAGAGTCCAAAGTCAAATTATAAAGCAAAGATTAGTGTATTATTTTATTTTTTATAAAAATAAACAAATGTTTAGTCTTAGAACACAAAATGAAAACACACAAGAACACCTCAGGGCAATTTCCTCTGGTATTTTCAGTATTTTGTTAGTCTAATTTCACATTTAAGTATCAAGAATAATCGAATAAATAAATGACTTCAATTTAACAAAAAAACAAACTCTTTATTTTTGATATGATTTGTATTATGCTTATTTTGTAATTCATTTTGGCATAATGACAATATTTTTGATAATGAAAGGAAGTACAAATCTAGAGATTTTATACCAAGCCCAAATTTTTAAATTTAATTGTAGTATTAAATTATACTATTGTGAATGAAAAGCCAATAATGAATTTGTATAAACAAAAAATATTTACAAACGAAAAATCAACACAATCTAAATGCAATCTGAGCGAATGGATCAAAATTACATTAGTTTCTATATATAAATAGTTTTAAGTATAACCCGAAGTTTGAAAAGAACTCGAGAACCCAGTGTTAAGAATACAATTTCTTAAAAGCACTTGTATATTATACAGAGATACATAACTAAGTTTCCCAAATGTTTTTATGTAATGTTTAGTATATGTAATAAAGAACAGTGTACTTATGATATATAAAGCATAGATCTTCATAAAGTTATTTGGGACTATTCAAGAGATGATTTATGATTCTTATCGTCTAGTCCAAAACCACGTAATGCTGGCCATGGGAGGATGGGAAAACTGCTCCATCATGTGCTAAATGACCGAGCTATTAAGTGCGGGCGACCCAAGCAAATTGGTCTAAAGAAAAAAATGCTCCTAACTCTGCCGATCTGCAGAGGTCTACGAATTTCCATTGATCGATTACGGCCATTTATTTTGCGTGAAAACGGATAGGAAAAGAAAATTGAATAATAATGAAAAACTCATAAGCACGCGTATTAGGAAACGCCTTTTACATGACGCAGCAAGGGATCGATCTATTGAGGATTGTGGATCGAGAATAGAGGATGGAGGGTGGAGGGTGGAGGAACGAGGATCGTTCGGGGAGTTCGTCACGCGCACTTCGGGGCGACAACAACAACGACAACGACAACTGTCGCGTGCTCTTGAGTGGATATTGGTTTTTATTTTCCCTTCCCTTAAACGCAGTTTTCTTGCTGCCTTTTTGGGCGTTTTATAAATAGTTTTCCAGCTTCTTTTTGATTGGCTGAAGAATTTTTGGTGTGGTACGAACGAATGTTTCGAATATTTGTTCATTAAATATTTAACAATTTTTCTTTTTCATTCGAAATTAATGCTGTTATTCCTCATTAAAAATTATACACCCGAAGCATAATTGATATTTATGAGTGTAAGTAAATTTAGTCGGGGCAAAAGCGAAGACATTACATTGATGGTGGACCGAGTCAAAATTATAGATGAAATCAAAAATTCGATTTTGCATATCCCTTTAGTCGGTCAAATAGAGAATCCCGACCATTTGACCGCACATAAGTTGCTAATAACTCAATGGACTTTCAGCATTTTGGCTTGTGGCAGACACAAGCGAGTTTAAAGATGTTTATCTTCCCAAAACAGGACCCTAACCTCATTTTGCTACCTAACGATCCTCTGCTCTTAGCTCTTATCTCGGCTTGTGGTCTTGTCCTCCAACCCGGCGGCCCTTTGTTCGATCCACAGACAAAAAATATCCAAAAAGAAAGAAAATATCTGTTTTGTTAAGAGGAACTAGGGGTCATTCAGGATATCCAACAGTTTCAAATGCTTGTCCAACTGACTGGACGACTGACCATTTGAAAGGTGTAATTTTTTGGTTTTTGATCTTTGCCATAGGTTCCATTTCTTGTTCTTTTCCATCCTCTTCTGGCAGCTGTTGCTCATTTTGCACCTTTTGCTAGATTCATTTTTTCCGTGATTTCTTAGCTAATTTTTCAAGTGCTCCAACGCACTTTGACGCACTTTTTTAAAGGTTAATTGGATTGGTTAAATTGTTCAATATATATGATCCAATTGTTATTTATCTCAAAATTATTAAATGTATCTATGATATTTCAATGGATTTACTTTCAGATAATTTACATTGACATATACGATATTATTCATTTAGTAAAGATATTAACATTATTAATGTTTTCATCCCTTGAGTTTTAAATCAAGTTTTTCTTCGATTTGCGTCACACCTGCCCTGCCAGACTTGTAATTTAATTGACTTACTTAAATGTAGTATTTGTATATTAAACAAAAAAAAGTAAAGAGATATTGTGAAACAAACCTGATTCAACAAATCTCTAGAAATTTTAGTGTCAATAATGTAAATTATAAATAATAGAATACGTTGAATAGATTTTATAGAATAGAAAAATAAAATTCAAATGTATGTTATGCATTTCTGTCCAATTTAAAAATTTACATAATTTAATTCAATAAATTTAAGATATTAATAAATATTTTACGGAATGTTTTGACGTTTGAGATCAATCAAAGTTTGTTTCATTTTGTAGATCAGCCCTGTACATGCCAAGGATGAAACATTCTCCTCCGGATTATATTAACATAGTATTTGATTAAAAAGCTATTTAATTTAAAACAAGGCTGCAAGATCCGAACATTTTCTAAAAGGTTCCGTTCGGTGGTTCATGCCATAGAACAGTATTAGGTTCGGTTCGTGAACCGGTTTAAATAGCCCTTAAATCAAGGTTTTAGGTCGAGTATTGGTTTAATTTATTAAAAAAAAACAAATTGTTGCTTTAATTTTTCCGTGATTTTTATAAACAATTACATTTTTTAGTAAAAAATTTTTTGTTAATATTTAAATTTGTTTTTATGATTTAAATACGAATTATTAATTTATCCTTTTTATTTGAAGTTCTAAATAGTGGTGCGATATTAAAAAAGCAAGAAATTTATGCAATTATTTTTTAATAATCTCGCATTGTAAATAATTACAATGGTTTCAATGGCTGAAGAAAATATATTGCTTTTAAAACAAATTAAAAGCATCAATACTAGCATTTCTTTTAAAATAACTATGTTTAGTCACATTTACTTAGTTTAACACTAAACTAAGTGAGTTCGTCCCCTCCACATGCTAATACGAATATATGAGGAATACATAAATATTGTAGCCTTCATGCTTATTTCATCTGGCTTATCCGACAATCTACATAAGAACCACAACCCAGCACACAATGGTAAACATGAAAGTATTATTAATGCCACGGAAAAATCTCCCACAGGGCTGAACATAAAATAGGTATTTACAATAGAGCCACCCCCAAAACTAGCAACAAAAATAAAGGCAAAAAAAAAAAAAAGAAATCAGCAGTGCACACGCCATATTGAATACTTATATTGAGTTGCCATAGGAATCGGAGTTGAAGTTGGGTTGTCTGGATATGGGTAGCCATTTTTAGACGCCGTCAGATGTACGCTAAAAATAAGCCAAGTAACAATTCCAAAATAATTCGGGGCTGTTCGAAGTTGGGACGAAAAGTGTTACAAGGTTTTTCACTATGCCAAAACTGGGATTACGCCGCGTGGGTTACAAAAAGGGGGCGGTTAACGTGAAGGGAGGGAGGGTGTATATGGTGTGTGGGTGTTTAGTTGATTAACACACGCAAGGGTGCCGTAAAAAGCCTTCGATACGAGTAGATACACCATTTCCAACAGTTCTTGACCATGGACCATGAATCTCGAGTCTGAATTCGGGTATGATTAGCTCGGAACGCACCCTTCAGCCGCTGACCATGGGCCCTTATCAAACAGCCGTTGCCTGATGTCGATGTCGATGTCGATGAGCTGTTGATTGCCATTTCTCTCAGAGATGGCGCCCACATTAGGAACCCAAATGCAACAACAGCACGAATAAATTGTTCAGTTTTACGCATTATCATTACAAAATAGCCATGGACCAGCATCTGTGGCCAATTATAGGACTCGCTTCTGATCCTGAGCGTGACGTCATGTCGGCACCTAAGATGGCAATTCTTGCACACACTCACACACACACGCGCACACACACTCAGTGATGCACCGAAGGATTTACTGAATAGCTGATAATTTATTTCTGTAAACAATTTTCACTGGAATTTCGCACGGTCCACGCCACCAACTTTCCTTTTCTCGACCAATCGAGCAGTCAACCAGTCGACAAGTCCAACAGCTGACCAAGGTTCAATGGGTACTCCTTATGCGTTAGGTGGAACCAATTTTTAAGTAGGCGCTGCTAACAAGCAAGGTAAATGATAACTGCCCTTCAACCAGGTGATTGTTTTGGCATGCTCTAAATTATGGCATTCTACATCAGTTCTGAATAACTTATAATTGAATAGTGATTATAACTATCACGATTACCTAGTGTCAACATATACCATGATATGATATCCTATATCATAATTTAAATGCACTGACTTAAGACTTGAACTGAAAAGTGGATTCAAGCCGACACCGGATAATAATTAGCAGGAAGATAATCACTGAAGTTTAAGTGCAGCCAGATTATGATCCTACTTTGATCAAAATATTTCTCAAATAAAGTTTATTCAGCCACCAAATTTCCATGCATCCATGGATTCCCTTTTAAAAAAATTATGATACTTTGTTCTTAAAATCCTTTTCCCTAGAGCATTTCTTTGTTCGAGATCTGGAAAAAAAACAATAGTCGCCAGGGTCCTGATCTGGATGGTCACTCAACTTGACCATCGCTTCCATCGGCTTGTGAACCGATACACTATCGATATAAATTAAATTATCCCATTCAATTACAGTGTCCTTTAAACATGCTAGAACCAAAACTAATTGAATCCGCATTTAAAGATAAATATGCAAGCTGTATAAAATAAGAAATGCCTTCAATACGTTTTTCAGTTTATGGAAGTCATATTTTAGTAATGATGGTTCTGTCGGACACCCTGTAAGTTAATGTGGATGCCAAAAATGAACATGAATTCCACTCAAAATCCACAGAGTCTGCAGTGTAGGATACATGTAAATGTGGAACCTAGAGCTTGGTGATGGGGGAGGGAGAAAGACAACTAGAAGCGATTAAAGAACATAAAATCTACTTGGAAATCACAAAGTCTCTCATGTGGGTCACAAGTAAATCTGGAACCTTGAGTTTGGGTATGTTCCAGAAAAATGGATAACTAAAATCGATTTAAGAACGCCAAGTCCACTTGGAAACCAACAAATCTTTACAGTTCCACAATGTCCACTCACATGTAAATGTATTGGAAGAGGGAGGGAGATGGAAAACTAGAATCGCCTACAGAATGAACATGGGAGATAGAAAAAAACATCTGCCCCTGATGGCACTTTAGTTAACGTAAAATAACAATGGTTAAAAATATATATGTATATGTACATGTACAGCATGGAAACAAAAAAATCTCATTGTTGTTGTTGTTGTTGTTGTTGTTGTTGTTGGCTGGCTGTGCCATCGATAATGTCCAGCATCCGTTATAGAGAAAAAGGAAGTCGAAATAAACGACAACAGCGTGTGCCTGCTGAATGTGTGTGCGACTGTGTGTGTGAGTGTGTGTGTGAGTGTGGGGGTTGCACACGCGTCCTACACAGCCCATACTCATCCTCATCCTCATCCTCATCCTCGTCCTCAACTATTTGCACTGGACAGACGGTTAGTGTAGAGTTTGACCGTTGGTTTGGACAGTTTGCTACATTTGCCGCGCGCAAACAATAAAAATTGTGTGGGTTACTCGATTGAATTCGATTTCCCTTTGCCTCTTCACATTTTTTTTGTTCCACAGCCTTTCTTTATGTTTGCTGGGCCGGCTACGCAGATGTCGTCGAGTCAACAGAGTAACCGTAGATGCCTGGGAGCTCATCCAATATAGTAGATTATAAAGTATGTCTGAAATCTTAATGGGCTATCCACCTAAATCTTATCGAAACTTAAAGCTCAATTCTACGATTTATTTTTTAAGAAAGATCGTTTTTCAGGCACTCTTTTCAAATATTACTTCAAATATTTATCCATTGATGAGAAATCTACAATCATAATCATATAATTAATAATGTAATTAAATAATATTATATCTTAAAGCTCAATTTAAACGATTTGTTAACATAAAAGTGTAAACATTGGATAGTTTTTCAATGTGTCGAAGATTAATAGCCTGTAATCTTTAAGTGTCACTAGATTTGTAAACAAATCAAAATATTTTGAGTACAAGCTCATCTAATATACATAGTAGGTGTTAAGACTGCACTCTTAAAGTTTATTTCACATAAATCTAACCATATCTGAAAGTTTTTTGTGTCTTCATATCTATACGAAAATGTGCCAATTCTACTCTAAGTTTGCCCCTGTTTTTTGTAAGTCAATCAAAATGTTTGCAGCACAAGCCAAAAAGTCATGTAACGCCTATTACAGCATCAAAATCCAAATAGTTTAACGCTTCACTCATAAAAAAATGAGATTACGACCAATAAAAATATAGGAAAATGATATAAAAACCATGTATACAAGAAGAAATGCAAAAAATATACAAAAAACAAAAAACAACCCAATATACAAGCAAAATATGTTTCAAAATGTGCAAAGAAAACTGCAAATAGCACGCAATGGGGTGGGTAAGAAAAACCACCCCTCAGAGGAGGGTTGCAATGCCGAATGAATGTATTTTTTTTTTTGGTTTTTTTATTTTTGTTTTGTGGCATGTGAATAAAAAACAGGTAGTTTCCTTTGTTGTTGATTATTTTTTTGTGTATCTTTCAGTAACAGATACTTTTTCTTTAAGGAGCACATGTCGCTCCTGAATAGATGTGGTATCTGGTCCAAAAATGGTTCGACTTATTGGTCTTTGTGAGGCCAGGAGTGCAAATGTCAGCTGGAATACTGTAATGTGAGCAATTATGGTAGAGATTCCCCGACGAGGTATCATTATTAGGCCAAAACAACTTACAGGTGTCAAATGATATCTCCAAAACTGTTTGGTACTTGTATCTGTAAAGTTGTCATTACGACTCACATATCAATATGGGCGGATATGCGTTTCGAGTTTCCGATAACTGTTAGTGGAGAATGCAAAAATCAAGACTGCAAACCGATTCTGAATCAAATCTAAGTTTGATCCAGTTTGGCTCGAATAGTTATATGCTTCTCGAATCAGAATCAAAACCAGAATCCGAACCGAAAAAAATGGTATTTATAAAAATTGCATACTTTTTATATGAAATGATTTTACAACAATTGAAAAATAATAGTAAAATAATTGTCTTAAGTTAAATTCTTTTAAAAGTTGAAAATCAATTAAAAATGGAAAACAAAAATTAATCGAAACCAAGGCTTGAGTCAAACCCTTGGATTCAAGGATTCCTGAAACCGAACTCACTTTCAATACTGTAGAAATTAACAGCTGGAACCACAAGCCTTTTCTCACCAGTTCGTTAGGCAGGTGAAAACATTGCCTGCCACCGCATCCATCAGAACTGTCGTCTATTTGTTTAACGTGAAGTGCATCCATTATGTTGCACATATTTTGCTTGGTTATTGATTCAATTGTCTAGGGTTAAGCACATTTTCCAGCTGGTCACTAATTCAATTGAATTGTTGCCGATTGAAAGGGGGCAGAAACACAGTTTTGCCACATTTCCATGTGGCATTCATTTTTGCACCATCAGCGTAGCGCAACGAAATCATTTTCTTGCTTTTCATTCAGAAATGCGAACATTTTGCATTGCACAGTCTAAAACCCCTCAAATAAAGGTGTCATTTTGTCGAATTTGTAACCCTTTTTATATTTTCTATTGTTGTGTGGGTTAACAAATCTCGAACATTTCTGGTGGTGACTTTTCACATCCAAATGATAGAAATTGAAACAGCTGCGTGGATGCAGCATTGGTTAAATGTGGATTTAGTTTGACACTAATGCAAACCGTCATAAATGTGTAATCAAAATGGATGCTAATAATCATTTTCTTTATATGAATTCGTTACTTGAACTCTTCTTCAGCTTTTCCCTATTTGAAGAATCATTTAAAACATTCCCGGTCGATAAGAATCCACTATTAAAATACTTTTGATTAATTAGTTGATCAAAATATTAAATATTGACACAAGAAGAGAGGTTTCTTGAATTAATATTAAGAATGCATGAGAAAATGGTAATAATATAGAAAAACAGAATTTTTTTCAAAGGTGCTTACTCGGGTTATAGCATGTGTAATTTGTAAGTAACATGAATATGTTTCTGGAAGAAAATTTCACCCGCTGTGATCATTTTCGTGTAAATTTCCGAATTTTTATATAATAGTTATTCAGTTGTTTAATAATGGCAATATCATGTTCCTAACTTCGATTCCGTTGGAATTTTCCAAAAGCGGAATTGACAAATTTTAATAGTGGTAATTTTTTGTTAAAACACGTAAGCTTAAGTAACCGCCGAAGCTAATGGTTAATCAGTTTGGAATTGTAAAACACTCAGATAATATATTTTTAGTCGTTCGCCATTTTCTGTTTTTCAATCGAAACCCAGCCCACAACCATTAAAATCTTCACTTTTTTCACCCACACATCATTATAGTTTGTCACACACACACATAGTTCCTACTTCCTATTCCCCCTTTCTCTTTTTCCCCCCTCAATAATCCCTTTGCGCACACTCCAAGCCGCCATTGAGGGGAAGAAAAACTCCAAATTAACGGCACATAATAAAAACAAAATGAGATGAGACCCTGAAAGTACCGAAAAAGAGTTTAAAGTGTTTGCTTTTATTTATAGAATACTGCTCCTCTCCTCGCATTGTTGAAGATCACGTAAGCATAGACATGGGATAATGGCGGGCCAATCAATGCGAGGGGATTACACGGAGCTGTCGGCATCTTTGGGCGCGTGGCACCGCAAGATCCCGGCATTGAACTTGAAAATGTATTCGAAACGTGCAGCTACTTTACCCTTTCAACACATTGGGCAATCAAAGAAACGCATGGATACAAACCCTTCGCTTGTGACACGTCTTTATAAATAGCCTGAACCAAAGGGAAACCCTTTATTCCTGTTGCTCTTTTTAACATTGAGACTCCGACCCGTGCCACATACTTGTTGCATCATCAACGATATCGAGCTACCCTCATCACATCGAGTGCACACTCAAATTAACCACCAATAAAAAGGCAGCACTTCATAAAAAAACAACTTCCGTTTTTTCAATTTTACCCCTGATCCCTTGCCCTTTGTTTAGAGCCTGTTGCTTTCTTCCCTCACCGCTCGCCCGTTTTTTAAATTATGTTGTAATCGAGGAGTCACATACACACCCTAATATGATTCTTAGCGCCACTTATCACACACTTTTTATAGGGTGTTTTTTACATACACGATACAATTGACATGGTAATTAGTGTAGATTTCATGTTCCATCTGAGGTCTCATTACGTGATTAACCTTTTGAATGGAGTGCACTCGGCTTTTTTAAGGGTGTTTGCCTGGGGCGTGCTTTGGGATTGATCATTTTTTATGATGAGCATCGTTGAAGAGAGCTGATTAATTGAAATCAATTAAACCATTAGATCTTGATAATGGATGAAATTTATTTATAAGCTTAGTAAATAACTTTTCCATTGTGTAAACTTTTAATATTATATCACAAAATAACGATCCTTTAAGATAATTACTACTATTAATATTATTAATTATATCCATAAATAACGAGCCTTATCTTATTATAGGTTTCCAAACTGTATCATAAATATAATATTAGCTACCCTTCTTTCGTACAAAAAATTGTTTAATTATCTATATTTTATCTTAGCTTGATTTTGAAGCAGTCGTAAAAAATTATAAAATCATTGTTTTAATTAAGATTTATTCATTTTTTTCAAATAATTTTACAGGCTTAAAAAATAAAAATTAAATAAAAGGCAATTGAGAAGTACAACAGTTTGTATGCATAAATACTTTTTAATTCTTTATAAAAAAAACTTAATTTTTGCAGTTCTTCATTACTAACGAGATACTTTTTCAGCTTACTGATTACCACCGATCATCGAATATATATTCTGCGCTATTTTAAATTATTTCCTTTGAATCCCAGCAACTAAGATGCTTATTGTTTGGCATCATCTGCTCATTCTCGGACTGCATAGTGGAGTGAGTCATCGCATAATATGCTGATGCTGATATGTTGAATAGCTCTCGGATCGATCCTACAACAAATTGACGCCCATGCAAGCAAAACAAAGAATTGGCAGCCTGAATTGTGATTCAGGTCTCTGCACAAATTTAAATGTCATTCAAATAACGGCCGTCAGCACAATGACAGTGCCAAATGGACGGGCACGCGGCCAGAAAGAAAAGTCCGAGTCCGAGTTCGAGTTGAGTGCGTGTAGGAGAATAAGAACCACGGGGCACAAACAGCAGTGGCTGTGGCAGTCGCAGTGTCTGTGTGGCAGCAACGCCTGCATCTCATTTCGGGGCAACTCTGTTCGTTGTTGTCATGAAAATACGTTTTCAATTTGGCAGCGCGCCAATATCCTGGCACAGGATACGCACTCATATTATTATTATTTTCATGTTTCATCCGGTTTCATATGCCCGCTGCCCGGTGTGGCATCGACTGCGGGGCTACAAAAACAACAACAGCAAAGGACTAAGAATGCGGATGAAGAACTGAAACTGAGCCAGCGGTCTCGACATTCTTTTGAGCTAAACCACAACCTAAGCCAAAGGGCAGAAGCAAAGGCAACTGCCATCAACCATCAGCTTCGTCCCCATCGAGATAAGCGTGACATTTCCTTATTGTTGGCGATCTGAATCCGAGTTCCATTCATGCATCGTCCACCGATTGAAATCTCCAAGTCGATCTGAGCCTGGCTGAGCTGCAGCACGCCAATCACACGCTGACGGGATTAGTTGAAGTGCAATTTTTTATCTTCTTCAGGCTGCCGATTGTCCTGAGCTAATTGGTCTGATCGTGACATTGCAGATAGCCATGAAATCAAAATCCCCTCTCGATACTACAGAAATCATAAGTTTTTTTTACAAAATGTGCAATTGGCGTTAAATTTGAGCTGACAACGGCTTGGAAGAAACTCTGACATGCTAATAAGTACAAAAAAAAAAGTAAGAACGCAGCTTACCAGTGTTCACACCTGGTACCAATGTCCTCAGATAACCTAACACGTATATATTTGCACACATATGTTGCGGTATACATACTATGTGTGAATATGTGTAACAACCAGAACAGTCGACCGTTTTTCCCCTTGCGGTTGGGTTGCGATTATAACCGAAAAAAACGTGCACGGTCTCTCTTTCTCTAAGAAAAACGGTTGCACTTTGTGACTCATTAGAGGAGAAAAAACGTGAAATGCTCAGCGCAAACGGTCTTTACCCCTTTAATTTGCTTTTGGACAAAGCTGCCCTGTTGTTTGTACTTCGCAGTAAAAAGTTAAGCAAAGCAGAATAACGGTACTTGAGTCGTAAAAACTTGAGCCAAAATGAGTTCACTGCTCATGTCGAAAAAACCACCGGTGCAGATCTCTGATACCCGCATATAAACGCAAAAGAGTTTTATTTTCTTCGACCGCGACCAAAAAATCTGAGAATAATCAGAGAAAAAAAAAAGCGGTTGTTTGTTGTAAGAAAACCGAAGTACTTAAGAGACGTTAAAAACGGTTTATCTCGGATACTTTGCTCAAAGTGTTGGTAAACAAGAGATATTTTCGGACAACGAAGGATGGTCGACTGTTCTTTGCAAGCTCTGGTAACAAGTCTAAATTTGTAAATTTTTTGTACTCCTATTTTATAAATGGATCCCATGTATCTGTGCATCAAATCATATTTTCATCAAAAATCAGACTGAGATGGCGCATCAACGATTTAGTTTAATATATCACTGTGGACTGCAGTCCGCGTTGGAGCCTTTTACATTACATTTTATAATTTTATAAAAATTCTTATCAAAAATACGCGTCGAATGGTACCCCGATAATTCGAATCCGACATTTGGTTCAAAATATATACTTATTTGAAATTTTTTAGGGGCTTCCCAAAATGAGATGAAAAGTTTGTCTGTTTGTTTGTTTGGATCAAAACGCTGAAAAAGCTTAGATTTTTTGATGAGGAAATGTTTCTTATCTGAAATCTAGAAATGTTTGTTCTACGACTTAAGCGGGAAATAGCTAGTTTAGCGGGATATAGCTAAAACTCTATAAATTTTAAACACCCATAGTTTCCAATCCGACGAAGCTATAGATGTGTTCTGTATGTCGTTAGAATGTTATCTTTGGGGGCTTTTAGACGTGCCTTGAATATTTATTTGCAAAGTGCGCAGGTAACATGCTACAGGTGAAAATATGTTTTTGTAGCTTACATTTTGGCGATTTATAAAAAACGGCTCTAACGATTTTGGAAGATATTACCTGTTAACCAAATTTATACATTTTACTTTTTACCATATTTACTATACTAATTAGAAAATCAATCTTTAGTGGGAAAAAGCTTTTTGTTTCTCAAGATATCGCACCCAATTTGACAGAATACGCATTTAAGTTGGTCGTATACATCCTGACCAAATTTGGTTCAAATCGGTCCACTATATCATATAGCTGCCATGGAACGATCGGTCAAAAATGAAGTTATAGTATGAAAATTTACTATATCATATAGCTGCTTGAACCAAATTTGGCACACAGAGTTCTATAAAGCCCACGCAAACGAAGTTTATTTTAAATGATTGCGCCGCCCCCTTACGCTACCGCAAATCGCGAAAAGTAAAACAATACTAGCTCCTAAAGGCATGTAACGGGTATTCCTATAGTCGGGGTCTCGACTATAGCCTTCCCGATTGTCTTTTTTTTTATATACTTGGGGGCTTGAGAATGATATATATCAAACTAAATCGTTGATCATTGACTTCCGAAAAATGTTTTTATATAGGATCACACATTTTTAATTTAAAAGTCGACTTCACTACTGTTCTTCCAAACTCTATGTTTTAGTGTAGCTTTGACAGCAAACTTATATGTTTAAATAATTGTTACATTGTAGTTTTTATTTATATTTAGTTATGTTCGCTGATAAAAACACAAAATCCACTTCGGAAGTTTTATCTTTTGGAAATACTCATGGAAAGTTCTCAACAAAATTCCTTATCTTTTGAACCCGTTGTCGGATTGGGATGATTAAGGTATAATTCGACGCATATTTTTGATAAGGATACAAAAATTTTACCAAAAGACTCCAACGGCTTCATCCGCTGCAATCATTTAAAATCGTGCTCATCCCACTTATACTCCTTTATGTCATAAATCATATGAGTTACTAAAAGTCTTAGTATGAAATTTTGGTAGTTATACCTTTGTATAACTTTCGATTGGCGAATAATTCGCTCTGATCGGAAAGTCGTAGCAAATTTTCCTGTATAATATTGCTAGTCACTTTTTGCGCCCTTCGTGCTGCTGTCGTCACTAGCGCGGATTGCCGTCCGCAGTGATTGTCGTGCTTGAGCAGCTCTCTAATACATACATACATATATAAACATATATATAGGCAACTTTGGTAGCTCTAACTCTAAATAGTCTCTGATACCTAGAAAGTCGGACATAAGTATATTGACTCGCCTGATGCTGATCAAGAATTTATATACTTTATAGCAGGGTATCAAACCGACACGAATATCGGTTTCAGTTACGGTTTCGGTTATGAAAAATCTTTGTATTTATTTATTTATTCACGACTAAAAGCAGTCGGCAAAAGGAAAAAAATTAAAATACAAATTAAATAAAAATTATATTAAAAATTAACAATTAAATTAATAATAAATTTAAATTAAAAACTGAAACGAAGAATATAATTAAGCCTGGGGTATACGAAATTAATTATTGATCCAACATTTATTGCAAGGATTGGGGAAAACCCAGAAAAATCCAATCAGATCAATATGAAAATATAAAATAGTTAAAAAGCCAAAACGCGATAGATCTCTGATCTGAAGGGCGAGGTTTAAGCACAGCTAAAGTCCATTCACAACCCAATGAGATCAGAGATTTACCTGAGGTAATTAAAAAGAGAAGCATTAATAAGGGGGAGAGAGAGATTGGTTGAAATTAAATGATAAAGTTCATTATAATTAACGCATAAAACCCGAAAACGATTGTGCAAAGCGTAGTCTGTAGTACATGTAGACAAATATAAAGAGTAGAAGTTCCTAGTCGCTGTCAAGGGGACATTGAAGCTAAGACGTTCTAATAGCGATGGGGCGTTAATATGGCCGATAATCAACTTATGAAGAAAATTAACTCCAAGGACTATCCTACGGTGGGTGAGGGACGGAAGATTGAGAAGCAGAAGTCTACTAGAGTATGGTGGTAAATGGAGATTGGGATTCCAATCTAAACCCCGAAGTGCAAAAAGTAGAAATTGCTTCTGCACAGACTCAATTTGGTCTTGATAAAGTTTGTGTTGGGGATTCCAGACACATGTACATTATTCAAGAATTGGACGAACCAAGGAAGTGTATAAAAGTTTTGTGACATAAGGATCATTAAATTCTTTAGACCAACGCTTTATAAAAGCAAGAGTGGCCTTAGATTTATTTACTATACTAGAGATATGAAGAGTGACTCTTAATTTATTATCAAAAAGAATGCCAAGGTCTTCGACTGTCGATATACGTTGCAAAGGTACATCATCGATCGAAGAAGTAGCTAAATAAGGAGAACTCATGTTAAAAGTCATAAACAGACATTTAGAAAAGCTAAGGTTCAAGTGATTAACTATGCACCAGCGATGCATTGAGTTAAAGTCATCTTGCAAGAGCTTATAATTATCACACTTCCTATATGATAAGATAAGTTTCACGTCATCGGCATACATAAGTATGTGACAATGGGTTAAAGCCAAGGGTAGGTCATTAATAAAAAGATTGAAAAATAAGGTTTCGCAACGGTTGCCAGTGTTTCGGTAAGGAAATACCGGTATGATTTCGGTTGAAAAAAAAAATGGGTATACAAATTTTAAATATTTGTTATATTGTAAATCAAATTCGTTACTTTGAAAAAAATATTTTTTTAATGAGATCAATATTTAAATTAAAAATACAAATTAAATTCAGTTTGAAAAACGATGATTACACCAAAACAAAAAAATTAATTTAGTTCTTGATTGAACCGATATTAACCGTTATACATGAATCGGTTACAGTACGGTTATTTCGGTTTGAATAATTTTGGTTTAACGGTTTCGGTATAAAAAAAAGTTTTGGTTCGGTTACGGATTCCAATTTCAATCGGTTATTACCGGTTACCGGTTTCGGTTACGGTTTTAATCAATGCTTTACAGTGTCGGAAATGTCTTCTTCTGCCACATCCTTTGCCACCCTTGTACTCTTTGGGTGTTGGGCTAAATACCAAATACCAAGAAGTGTATATTTAGTAACTCTGACTCTCCATCTTTCTCTACACTTCTCTACACAACCAGAGAACACACACATACAGAAGCAATTTTTAACACATCGCTTAAAACAAAAGGCAACAAATTTTCATGGCTGTGAAATTAAGAAAAACTACCAGAAATTAGTGTACAGCTCCAGAACTCCTGCTTGGACAGATGTCAAGTTGCTAAAAGTCGCGCTAAAGACATATGTACATACACTTTGCTGTGTCTAACTTAACCCCGCTCTCATTTGAATGTCACTTCTGTAGAAACATAAACAAACCCCATAGGACGGATCATAAGAAAATCATTTGTGAGTTAACATTCATTCAAGGCAGACCCAAGTATGAAAAAAATCGTATATTTGAACTTCACCCCGGGGTCAGGCTATGCATCTTAAGCATTGCAAAGGAAGCGTGTGCCGAGGGCAGCAGCAGCCAAATGGCATCAAGGGTCGCGACATTGGCGCGCAAGATTTGTGAGTTTCCGGAGTAATTCTCAGTCGGGGTATGTTTCGGGATTTGAGTCTGCAACTGAGTCTGTCTGCCTGCCTAGGGAATGTAATAGCGTAAACAGATAATGGAAGCGTGTGCTGCGCACGCGCAACATTGCCTCACCCTGAATATCTCAGTCTTAACCTCAGCGCAGCTCAGGATCCTCCCCTTGATCGCTTGTGGCGTCATTGTTTGATTTCCTTAAGGATTTACGTGTCTGCATCAACGTCTTATGATTGATCATATGCTTTGTATTTATTCTATTATGACGATCTTTCATGTCCATGATCACAATCTTATGGCATTCTCTATAGAGCCTGAAAAACTTTGCGGTTTCCCTGTTGCGGAGTTACAAATATGTAAAGAAAAACGGTTCGTGATTAATCATAACGGATGGAGTTGATAGACCATCAGAATACGTTGGTATAAGAGAGAGAATTTGAATGGATTCCATAATCTTTGATTAAATTTAAATGCAGAACGAATTTGGAGGTAAAATCATGGTCAAATTTATATTCCGCTCAAAAATTGATTGACTTTTGACAAAGTTGTGCAGTTCAAAGTTATCAGTACCTGCGACGGCCAGTACCGAAATTAACCCTTATAAATCAATCGGTTATAGAGCAAACATTTTTTTCGGTTACGGTTTCAGTTACGGTTAAAAATTTCAATCGGTTATTACCGGTTAAAGGTTACGGTTTCGGTTAAGGTTTTAATCCTTGGTTTGATCCCAACCTTCTCCAATATTTTGTTAGAAAATTTAAGTACAAAACATTTATTTTATATTGAGAGAGGAATTACAGCTTAATAGAGCATATACATTTATTTATAAATATAATATAGACCAGTGCACTAACGTACGTGGGCGTTATTACACTTTCCAAAATGCAAAAGCGCACGGCAAGTGTGAATTTAGACCCGGCTTACAAAATTTTCAAAAGTCGGCCTTATCTAAGACGAAATCTTAGATCAAAACAAAAAAAGGATGGGGTCTAAAAATATAATATTTTTAAAAATATAAATAAATTAAATTTGTTTTATATATATAGATTTATTTATAGTCAAAGTGTTATAGGGAATGTTAATCGTCGTTGCCAGTTTGTGTGTTGTTGCTGCTTGTGTTGCTGCCACACATGTGGCACACTTAGCACCTCCAATTCATAATGAATGAGTTAAGAGCATCAACAAACTAAACATTAACATATCGCGCAACTACTGCAAAGTCTGATATCTTGAGAAGTATGTGTGTATGTACATTTGTATGAGAGTATACATGTCAGGGATACGCCCGCATGGCGACAGGACATGTGTTAATCAAGTATCAACCTCAGCAGCGCATAAGTCAACTGTTGGCATAGCCTGCACATGTAAGAGGAGTCTCCTAAAGGAAGGAGACGAACGAGTAAACAGCTGCAGATCGGATACCAAAGGGACTAAAAATAGTTGGTGGCAAGGTGCAGGACCAAGTGCTGCTCCTCCCGGGGGATTTATGTGACACAATTTTTGTGTTTACGCTTAATTTTCGTTTAATTTTTATGGGCGCCAAGAAATGGCGGCAGCTCCTTCTGGTCCTTCACCTTCTCCTGCTGTTTGCTGCTGCTGATGCTGCTGGATGGGCAATTTAGCCATTTGTCTTGTTGCCGAGATCAGCTCTGACATGAATCCTTTTTATGTATGTGTTGAGCAAACAGAAAACGTAACATGATCTAAAAAACCAATAATCATTGGCAAAAGATGAAAGCAGAATAGGTGACAAACAATCGGAAGAAACAAACATTAAAGAAATATAGTATGAAAAGCACAATTGTTGTAACATGACAATTGTATGAAATCCGGAAATGCCCTGTTCTGTCTGGACAAGATGGATCGCCCAAGTGGCATCTCAAATAACTCAACTCAAATCTGAGAAAGTAAGAGAGCTAAATGGAATGAATGAGATAGCACGTTCTCTACTCAAATTCAACCCCTATTCTGTAGGGAAAGAAACACTCAATAATCAAAAGGAGAGTTTGAGTTTAAACTCAAGATCATTTTCTTGGTTAAGTCCCAAGTTGACCCCTAAGGCGACCTCAAAAAGGTGTCCGTCTGCTGCTCCTTTTGTGCATCCGCCGATCATTGTTTGACCTTTTCTGCTTCTCCTTCGCCTTTGGCACCCGCTTGTCTTTGTCTTTTCTTGTCTTGGCCTGATGTCAATGCCAAAGGGCATTGCAATAAATGTGATAAAGATTGCTTATTGTTTTTTGCTTTTTTTCTGCGCAATTGCTGAGAGTCTGTGCCATAAATTGCCCCTAGCCAGCTGATCCGAGTTTGGCGATCGGTGACCGTTGACCGTTGACCATTGACCGCTCCGTTGACGTCGCACAGCGTTGAAAAATGCATTCAATGATGCCTTAATTGTGGCGCATTCGCAGCAACAACAGCGACAGCGACAGCTGAAACTAAACATTTCCATTGAACTCCTTTTCTTTATACTTGTACTGAATTTGTGGGAGTTTAGCGTATGTTTTGCTTTTGCTTTGTTGACATTTTATGGGGGAATTAATGTCCAGTTTCTTGGCGTCTTACACATGTAATACTCGTCATTGTAAATAATGTTAATATCAAGGCTGAAAACTGGTTTTGATCCGAACATCGCAGTTCGGTTTGGGACTTTAGGGTACCTGAACCGGATCATGAACCGAAACTTTCAAATTACTTACAGCGCGAACCCGACACCAAACCAAACCTCTTTTCAAAATTATAGTCTTGGTTCGAAAAAAAAGTACATAATTATTATTATTACTTTCTAATACCGCGTAAGTATTTAAAATTTCAAAAAAAAAATGGAATACAATAATAATTCTGTAAATCATAAAATTAAATTATACCATTTGCAAGATTTGCATTTTTGGTATAAACAAAAATTAATTGATTTAAAAATCCAAGGAAAATTATTTATTCCAATGGCCTTGAACATTTTATGAATCCGTTCCCTGTGATCCTTGAATTTTATATGGAAGTGAAATCATGCAAGGTATCCAAGATAATGTTCCTGTTTCCTTCCATAATGTGGAATACTAGCCTTCATATCACGCCCGCGCCTTCATATCACGCTCGCGCTCGATATTTTGTGACCATATGTCACAAGATCCACAAAATTCTTCGATTGGTTAACTTGCATCCTAGTCACAGAATTTCAAAACACTTTTGCGCTTATTGTTACCTGCGCACGACATAGCGAATACATTTTTTTAAATTAATCAAATTAGAACTTTTCAGAAAAATTTATGAAAATCAAATGCAATTTTTGCTTTAAAACTGCTATCCATTTTAACTAATTTTGAAAACCTAAGTTGATTTTTTTTTTGGTTTTTCACTGAAACTTTAAAATGCATTTAAAAAGAAACCACGGGGAGCGGGTAAAAATTGTTATACGATAATTCATGATAATTCGGCGTCCATCTAGGGGTTTTTTCGCGAATTTTGTCGAGGTCGTGAACCAAATACACAATTACCAAATTGTTGTTAAATAAATACAAAAAAGGGAAAAATAAAATGTTATTTTTCACAATTTTTTTTTTGTTTTATCGCTTTTTAAGTGTTCAAGAAAAAACAATTTTGATCTTTTGATTTTTTGAAAAAAAATATTTAAAAATTTTCGAAAATATACGAATTATGCTCAAATTTACATTGCGCGTGATAAAGTTATGACAGTTCAAAGTTATCAAAGTTGCTCAGTAGCTGCAACACCCAGAACCAAAATTAACCCTTATAAATGAATCGGTTACTAAACGGTTATTTTGGTTTAAAAAGTTTCGGTATATGCATTTCGGTACAGCCGAAAAAATTATTTTCGGTTACGGTTTCAGTTACGGTTACAAAATTCAATCGGCTTTCACTGGATAAAGGTTACGGTTTCGGTTAAGGTTTTAATCCCTGCACAGTGCCGAATGCCAAACTTTTTTTTAGAATAATTTATAAATTAAATTAAATATCGTTCATCACAAAATAAGATATCAGAAATTTTGGGGCATGAAAAGAGTTTCGGCGCTAGACTTTTATTTTGTAAAGAAGTTTTTTTATAAGATACTAGGGGGATCCGCCCCCTGTTCGCTTCACTCGTCAACCCACGGCTCGCTTCGCTCGCGGAAATGAATATTAGTTATGTTAAACTCTAATTGTGTTTGGTTAAGATATCTTAAGAAACAAAAAAGTTTTTCATACTAAAGGTTAATTTGCATCCGATTTATCCTATGGCAGATATATGAAATAGTAATCCGACTTTGACCAAATTTGGTTGGTCAGGATGTTAGAGACAATCCCAAATACACAATCTGTGAGTTTGGTTTGGATATCTTAAGAAACAAAAAAGTTTTTCATACTAAAGGTTATTTTGCATCCAATTGTCCCTATGGCAGCTATATGATACAGCGAATTTTTGATACGATTTTTTAAAAATTATAATTAAAATTTAAAAGTAAATTTAAAAGGCCAACGGCCCCATTAGATGCAATCATTAAAATTTTGCCCCTCCCACTTGCACCCACTTATCTCATGAACCATATGAGTTACCCAAAGTCTTAGTATGTACTTTTGGTAGTTAAAGTCATACCTTTCGATCGGTTTATAACTCGACCTAATCGGACAGTCGTAGCAAAATTTCCATTCGTCGTATTTATACTGCTAGTCGCCTTTCGAACCTTTCGTGCCGCTGATATTAAAAAAGAAAATTACAAGATATTTGTGTCCTGGAAAATTCGAAAAAAAATTACCAACATTTCTTGCATATTCCTTATTATTTTTATTACTATGCGCATTAAAGTAATTTTTAGTTTTTAGGTGTAAAGAATCGTGAACTTTTTTGCGCAATGTGCCGTATGGCAAACAATTTTTTTTTAGAATTAGAATAATTCAGTTATCTTCCAAAAAACTTTTTAACAAAGTAAAAGTCTAGTGACGAAAGTCTTTCCCTGCCCCAAAATTTCTGATATCCCATTTTGTGACGAACGATATTAAACTTAATATATAAATAATTAAAAAATAAAAAGTTTGGCATTCGGAACATTGCGCATAAAGATCTTGATTCTGTATACCTAAAAATAATTTTAATGCGCAGTGCCGAATGCCAAACTTTTTATTTTATAATTAATTAATTTTAATTAATTAATTGTCAAATTGGTTGAGAAACCTTGAAAAACTAAAAAGTTTTTCGTACCAAAGCTTGATTTTCTAATTGGTATCATATAGTAAATAGTAAAATGTATATATTCAGTTAACCGGTCATATCTTCCACACCTTGTGGCTGAGAGACATGTGTCATATGTCAAAAGACGCGAAATTTTACGTGTTACAACATATTGAAATTTAATATAATAAAAATCGTCGGAACCGTTTTCTAATAAATCGCCAAAGTTTAAGCTAAAAATCTTTTTTTCACCTGTAGCATTTTACCTGAGCACTTTGCTAAAAGTATTCTAGAAGCCAAAAAATTTAACCTTTTTCAGCGCTTTCGTACAAACAACAAACAGACAAACAAACTTTTCATCTCATTTTTGAGAAGGCCCTTAAAAATTTCAAATTAATATATCTTTTGAACCAAATGTCGGATTGGAATGATCGAGGTATCATTCGACGCGTAATTTTTAACAAGAATTTTTAACCAAAAGGCTCCAACGGCCCCACTAGCTGCAATCATAAAAATTTGGACCCTCCCACTTACACCCCCATATCTTATGAACCAGGTGAGTTACCAAAAGTCTTAGTATGCACTTTTGTTATTTACCGTCATACCTTTCGATCGGTATATAACTCGATCCGGTCGGACAGTCATAGCAAATTTTCCATTCTGCGTGTATATATTGCTAGTCGCCTTTTGCACACTTCGTGCTGCTTTCGTCACTAGCTAGCGCGGACTGCCGTCCGCAGTGATTAAATGTAATAATAGAATAAGCTTTCGTCACTAGACTTTTACCTCGTGTAGAGGTTTTTACAACAGAAAAGGGCCTAGAGCGACTAAATGTCATATACATACACTTTGAGCAGTTGAGATGCAACTGATTGGCCGAACACCATAGTTGCATAGCGCTCAAATCGTCTTGCAGACGATTATGAAGTAGGGGATCTGTGTATGAAAAGATAAGTTTAACATCATCCGCATACATTAGAATATAAGAGTGGGACAGAACGGTAGGTAGGTCATTGATAAAAAGGGTAAAAAATAAAGGTCCCAAGTGACTTCCCTGAGGTACACCAGAAGTACCGTGAATCGAACTCGAAGTGGTTGACCTAAGAAGCACTTTCTGGGTCCTACCCTTTCGAAATCCAACTTAAAAAGGCTGGGGGAATACCTATACAATCAAGTTTGTATAGTAAAAGGTCGTGGTTCACAGAGTCAAAGGCTTTACTGAAATCGGTGTATATGACATCAGTTTGTTTGCTTATTCTCTAGAAATGCGTCATTTACTAGAGTGGTAAATTCAAGCAAGTTGGTCGTAGTGGACCGACCTTTAACAAAGCCATGCTGTGCAGGGGAAATGATTGATTTACAGAAATGTTGCAAAGAAGAAACAAAGATTTTCTCAAAGAGTTTAGGGATGGCTGATAACTTTGCAATGCCTCTGTAATTCAAAATATATCAGACTTACCACATTTTTTGTGGAGAGGAATAATATAATATAAGATTCTTTCCAAACATGTGGAAAGATTGAAGATTCAAGGGATAGACTAAAAAGCTTTAGCAACGGTGCAGCTAAAGAAGAACAGCACTCCTTAAGGACACAACTTGGAATGTTGTCAGGTCCAGGAGAGAAAGAAGATTTTAAAGAACTAATAGAATTATATGAAATATAGGGAGCAAACGTAGAGTTAGATGAGAATAAAGTATAAGGATAATGTGAGTTGGCGTAGGAGGTAGTAGAGTAGGTTGATTGGAAAAAGTTAGCAAAAAGTTCAGCGGCTGCAGAATCGTTGCTGGCTTTATCAAGCCCAAGAATAAAAGAGGAAGGTAAATTGGGAGATTTACGCTTCAAGTTAACAAATTTATAAAATTGTTTAGGGTCACGGGTAAACTGTCTTTTGCATCGAGCTAGATAATTCTCATAGCAAAGCGAGTTTAAAAGGGCAAAGTTTGACTTGGCTACTGTGTAGTTAGACCAGTCAAGAATTGAACCTGACTTCTTATATTTCTTAAAATATTTCGATTTCATATTTTTTAAATAAGAGAGTCTAGGTGTTAACCACGGTGGCTTAGTTGACGCAGAACCGGGAATAAAATTGGGGATACATATATCTAGTAGTGTGTTAAGAGTTTCGTAAAAGGAGTTTAAGACAATGTTAATGTCTGATGAGTTATCTATAAAAGTCCAGTTGGTTGCAAGAATAAGTTCATTAAGCAATGAATAAAAAATAGTGCTGATTTGAAGAAACAAGGTAGTTTGTGCTACTGAAAAATGACCAAGAAATGTTAGGTAAGTTAAAGTCACCTAGCACAACAAATAGTTCATTATCCCTCACTTGAAGAAAAATTTCATTTAAGCAAGCAATATGTTGCATGTAAACTTGAAGCGGGGAAGTCGGAGGTATATAAGAGCAAGTGATATACATTGTACGACTAGGAAATGATACTTTAACAGCAACAATTTCAACATCAGTAGGCACACTAAAAAAGATACGTTCAGACTGAAGTGACGATTTAGTGGCAATTAATACGCCACCACCTCGACGAATCGGTCGATCATATCTATATATGGAATATTTACTTGACAAAATTTCACAATCAGATACCGTTGGTGTTAACCAAGTCTCAGATAGTGCGATGATGTCGGACTCAAAAGAAAAGCTACTCAAAAATAGATTTTTGAGTTTAAATAAAAGGCCTCTTACATTCTGGTATTTTACAATGGCAGAGTCAGGATAAGGGCCTAGTTTTTTGAGGCATTGCTGATAGAGGCTTGTGGGGCAGAATTTCCAGCTGGTAAATTAACAGGCAGGAGCTCAGATCGCCTTTTCGGTCTAAATATTTCGGTTTAATATATCTTGTGAACCAAATGTCGGATTGAAATGATGGAGGTATCATTCGACGCGTATTTTTAAAAATTATAAAATTTAACCAAAAGGCTCCAACGGCCCCATTAGCTGCAATCATAAAAATTTTGTCTCTCCCACTTACACCCCCATATCTTACGAACCAGGTGAGTTACCAAAAGTCTTAGTATGCACTTTTGTTAGTTACCGTCATACCTTTCGATCGGTATATAACTCGACCCGATCTGACAGTCGTAGCAAATTATCCATTCTGCGTGTATATATAGCTAGTCGCCTTTTGCACACTACGTGTTGCTTTCGTCACTAGCGCGGACTGCCGTCCGCACTGATATTCCTATTATTAAAATACAACTACAGCTACTATTTCGTATAGCTGCCATAGGAACGATCGGTCGAAACTTGACCTTTAGTATGAAAACCCGTTTCATTTTTTAAGATATCTCATGCAAACTCATTAAAAATAATCTCGTACTATTATTATTTGATTATTTGATAGAATTGAATCCAATTTATAATAGGTTTTTTTTTTTGTTATAATTAATTAATTTTTAATGCAACATTCATTAAAATTTTAATTTTAACACAAATCTAGTTTATAATGAAAATATTGTTGTTAATTACTTAATAAAATGTGACCACTGATATATTCAATTATCGACCGCCACAATTTATGGACAGTGCGAGTTAAAAACGGTCAGGCGGACAATTTAAATAAAAAAAATTAATTTGGAAACAACTGTTTAATTTTTAGACCCCGTACTTAAAAAAGTACAGGGGTCTATTAAGTTTGTTTAAAAAAAAATGAGAGTAACAGGCAGAAGGAGGCGTGGCAGACCCATAAAGTATGTATATTCTTGATCAGCATCAACAGCTGAGTCGATATAGCCATGTCCGTCTGTCCTTCTGTCCGTCCGTCCGTCCGTCTGTTCGTATGTATGAAAACCGAAATCTTAGAGACTAGAAGAGCTAGAAGCAGATCAAGTTTGTTTTAGAATTTGACCGTGTCATATCTAAATTATAATAACAATTCAAATTTTATATATATATCCATATTTTGCATAGACGAAGCGTAAATAGTCTACGATGTGTAAAAAGCGAAGATATTAAAATAAGAAGTTTAGCTGTTTAATTGTGTGAGGGTTGGCAGTAATCATAAATTAATAGCAGGAAACTGCTGTTAACAAAGCTGAAATTTGGCAGTTGGGTGTCAGAGAGCTCCTGTGGCATATTGTACTAAGTCGCTGAATTCGCCAAATTTGACGCTGTCACGCAGGTCGCAATTTCGAATCCTGCCTCGGGCAGATGGTTTTTTATTTATTAATGTTATATTGTCATGTCTTATTAATGTTATATTGTTTAACATATACATTAACATTTGATGTTAATATGCTTTTTTAATTAATTTTTCAATAAGAGTACTGCAACAAAAAATATTGCTCTATATCAGATATAGTAGGACTACGTGGCTCAAAGTGTTAAGTCTCCATACTTAGCATTATTCGTTTGTCATTGGGTCGCGGGCTCAATTCTCAGCCTGACCAACTTTTTTCAAAATTCAGCTGATTTTAGCTATTTGTCGGGTTCATCATCCAGCATGTTTATATTTATGAATGCTAATCTAGAAACTTCTTTTGTTTTAGCTCGAGCTTACATATGTATGTATTTGTGTGTGCTTAACAGATCTTGGAAATACACATATCGTTGTCTCGTTCTCACTAATGCTAAACGCATATGTCTATTCGACTTTACATTGATTCGTATTCGATTCGTTTTATGCGTTTCGTTCGAGCGATTATGAAAATTTAGTCCGTGATTTGACAACAGTTCCTCAATTTGCTAATCGGTGCTACTAATATGTTATTCATGTTTTTAAATATAAACCCTATAACGAATCAATGTTTATCTAAAATATAATTTAATTTTCACCAGTATTTGTTTTTTTTATGCTAAGTACGGGGTCTCCGACAGTTGAGTATGGTCGACAGTACCGCGAGCGAAGCGAGTTTTATAATTTATTAGATTATTTAAATTATAAATAATATAAAATAAAGGTGAACATTTTTATGAATGTTCGGTGCTTGTCACTTCTCGTGAGGTGAAATTGAATTAATAAGTTTTAATTGAATATTTTTCAGGCCTCTCCGAAGGCGGAGATTAATCGGACACATCGGACAACTGGATATTTGGCCGATCTCCTTCGGAACGTTTGCTAGCCATATCTAACTAACTTCCTAGAGGGTCTAGGGGCCAGCCCCTGTTTGGGGCACAATCTCCTTTCCCCTCCCACGTTTTACCATGGGTCTGTTTTTTATTAATCTTTACTCATTTCCGTCCAATGTGAGGGTAGTTTCATAAATACGAAAACATTAAATTATTTTATTTTACCAAAAAAAAGAAAAATAAAAAAATTTTATATTTTAACAATTATTAATCCAAATTTTCTTTAGCTTCAACTTAAGAAAAAACTTCAAGTAAATCTATTTTTAAAAAACCTAAAAAAAGGAGATCTTCTCTCTCCAACTCTCGGATATTTGCATTACATACGCCATCTATGTTTTGGTTTCGTTTGGTTTCGTTAAACCGAGCTGCAGCCCAAAAAAAAAAAAACAAACGCCTGACAGCCTTTCCACAAAAATGGCCATATTGAAAACCAGTGCTTTTTGCAGAATTTTTGTCACAATTTTTTAAATTATATGAAACTTTTTTTTAAAATTAAATTTGTAACTTCTTCCCCAAGGAGTGACGAGCTTTAAATCTTTACAAAACTGATCTCCTTAATTTTATCTAATGTCGAATTAAAAATGTTCACATTCAAAATTAGTTTGAAATTAGCTAAGATTGAATTGCGCGCCGAAACCTCGAAAAAAAAAATCAAGTGAACATGTTCAAGTGAGCGATATTTACTAGAGGTTGAGAAACATCGAAATTCTTTATATGTTCTGTTAAACGTCGTGTATTTTCCTCGTGCATAGAAATAAGAGAAAATAAGAATACGCAGAAAATTAGAGCGTTTATATAAATGTATAGAATTTTTAATTAGTGGTGTAGGTGATGTATAAAAAAATTTTGTAAAATAAGATCTCTTGCGGTTAACAAATATTATTTTTAGTTTGAAAAATGTTTGTGAATTAATAAATATGTTATATTTATTAATTGTAATCATAATAATCTGTTTTCTATATATTTAAATTTCAAACCAATTTAAAAATATTTATTAAAATATCGAAGTTTTCGATGTCACAAACATCGATGTTTCTCCACTTCTACGGAACTATATAACCTACAATCACAATCAGAGATTTACTTTATTCGTTCATTTTAGTGAATAGTTCAATCTAGGGATGTTGATATTTTTAAAATATCAATTTAAATAATATTTCGAACTAAAAAAAATTGTATTTTGAATTATATTTTTGAAAACAAAATATCGATAATATCGCAACCTTAAACTAGTCGTGTATCCATTTCATGTTGGCTGTGTTTCCACTAATGTCTATTTTACTGCAAAGCTTGCAATTGGATATAGTGTTATCAATTTAGTCAAAATAGATTTTTGACTCCTCCTCCACGAAAATGGCGGAAAATGGTTAAAACACGCTGAAAAATTTTGCACGATAATATCGTACAAATATATTGAAATTGATATTATCGTCAGTAAAAACATCGCCCAAAAATGTCTATCGATATATCAATATTATACAACAACTCTAGTTCAATCGAAATTATTCTGAACGATTCGAAACAACTCTACTTCCAATCAGCTGTTTCTGCAGACAAATAATATGCGAGACGTTTACGTTTACATATTGAGTTTTTAAACGCAAAGAAATGAGCCAATACAGTCACGTTAAGTACACCACATCGCCAACGCCATCCGTGGTGTCTGGCTATTCAAGTGCATCGCGTCTGCAATCGCCGTTGCCTCCGCCCGTTGGCTATCGCAAAGATTGCCTCTCAGCGACATCAAAAAGTTACAAATATCTGCGACGATTGCTTAAATTCAATCAAATGGATTTTGAATTTGCGCTCTGGCAAATGATCTACTTGTTTATAGCGCCACAGAAAGTGTACAGAAATTTCAATTACAGGAAACAAACAAAATCTCAGTTTGCTCGCGATGATCCCGCATTTCTGGTTCTGCTTGTTATTTGTCTATGTGGTAAGCGGACATTTTTATACATCCAACTAGAATTGCAGTTTCTTACAGTAATATTCTTATGTGACTTGCAGTAACTTCGTTGGGATTTGCATATGTACTTGGCCTGTCCATTTGGCAGAGTATTTCCTTTATTTTCTATGTGGTTTTCGTCGACTGCATCTTTGCTGGCATCATAATAGCATCATTCTTTTGGGCGATTACAAATCGCTACTTGCGAACCAATAATCTGGAGCCGGACATTGAGTGGGGCTATGCATTTGATGTACATCTCAACGCATTTTTTCCGCCGCTAATGCTGCTGCACTTCATTCAATTGTTCTTTTACAACTGGCTGATAAGTCAGACTTGGTTCATTTCGCGTTTCCTGGGCAACTCCTTCTGGCTGATGGGCATGAGCTATTATGTGTACATCACTTTTCTTGGCTATAACTGTAAGTAGAGTCATGAGAGCTGAGACTGGGAGTAGCTAATGTTTTTTCTCTTGATTTTATACTTACAGGTATTCCACATTTAAAAAATACGCGTCTTATACTCATTGCGCTGCCCATTATCTTTCTTTTGTATCTTGTCGTCACTATCATTGGCTGGAATGCAACAATTTCGTTTGTAAACTTCTATAAATATCGCGTGTATTGAACATAAGTGACGTGGGTTGTAAATTATTTTGCTTTTTAGCTTCTAGGCGCTCCCTACAATAATGACTAATAATGTATAACTATCTACTGTAGCGTAATCCATGTTAAAATACATATTCGCATAAAAGTTTAACTTCCCATAAGAATCAAGTCGACCCATTTTTGGTTTTATTAAACTACAAATAAGAATAACAAATGCCGTACTTTCGGATATCTAAGCCAACTGCTTGGGTTTGACAAAGGTACGTTTCCGCTTGTTACGCTTACGCTGCAGCTCTAAGGTATGTAATTCTGTGTGAACCTCGGCAAAGATCTCCTTTTGCTCCTCCTCGGGAATGGTGGCACGATATTGTTTCATTAGATCGAATTTTTCCCATGGCTTTTGCACTTTTTCAGATGACTTGCGATGTTTGTCCTTTAGATACTGATCAATGTTTGACACACCTCTCAAGTTTTGACGTTCCCAGCGCTCCAACCAGGGACGTGGACGCAGTACTACTTTTATATCGTTAACAGGCACAGGAGTGCCATCCTCAAGAGTTTCTGCTTCCATATTTTCATCAAAAGTGCTGTACTCAGGCAAGGCATCTCGCAAATAAAATAAACTATCATCAAGGCGCTTCTCCACACGCAGTACCTCAACTTTCTGAATGGTGGGATCGTACAGTTCGTAGACAACCTCTATACCCTGGTGATCGATGACGTTGCGTAGAATAAAACGAGCACGCAGTCCGCAGCGTTCACGATGAATACAAATACCCACAAAGCGACTCGTCTTCCCGGCAGCATGGGGATCAGCACTAGTTACAGCCAGAATGGATCCCACATAGAACTCAGGTAGGTCAATTTGACGTCGACGGTCCAACATATCCAGACGCTCCAGCTTCTCGCGGATTGTATTTCTCCATTCCACTTTAGGATCAGGCAGAAACTCAGGGTACACAAAGCGATAATGTGAAGGTACAATCGGCTTCCGAACTGACGTCGCAACTACATCCTGCTGTTGTTGTTGCGGCACGACTGCTGCTGCAGCCTGTTGTGTCGGCTTAGTGGAAAATGTGACTGAAAGGGGGGTTTATTTTGACGTGATTTTAACATCAATATGATTAATATTCACCTATCCGTTTTATAGCACATTGTTGCGCTAATCTATTAGTGAGAATTCTAGCGTTAACATTCATTTTACCGTAAAATAAAATGTTTAGATAATCACACCTAGGGCAGACAATTATGGTTGTAAAAACATCGATGGTATTGCAATATTCTTAATGCATCGATATTTTTCAATCATCGATATATTATAAAATGGAGTGGCGCTATGAAACTTGTAACTAGTTTGTTTATTCATAAAATTTGTACTTAAAATCCATTTAACTAGTATTTTTTATGGATCCTTCGATATATGAATTTTTCTAAGCATCGCTGCAGAGATCGCAGATCGCTATCGATCCTTTGCAGTCCTTTCCAATAAAATATCGATACATTTCACAAATTTAATTGAAACTAAACTAACTAATTAATAAAGCTTTATGCTGGGTTTCCATTGGGGCACAGAGCTGGCACAGTGACTGCCACAGTGGCACGGAGCAATGTGAACACAAATGCTGTGCCATCAAAATCAAGTGGCACAAAAATGTGCCACTTTCAATGTGAACACCAGTGTCATTCGGTGCCGCATACTTTTCTGTGCCAATGGACTGGCACAGCTTTGCCAAAAAATCGATTGACAGCTGTTTTAATCGAACCAGCTCAAATCAACCCTGTTTTTCTGCGCCAAGCAGTTCGAGCAAGTTGGTTTTTCTGGCACACTACGCCACCGATAGTTTTTTGTTAACATAAAAAAAAAACCCAAAAACTCAGTTTTTGTATTGAAAACATTTTTTTCGTGAAAGAAATGAAGAACGCAGAGCTCGCTGACTTTTCCATATTTTTCACAATTTTTGCAACTTTTACAATTCACGGCATAAATTGTTTGTTTTTATTCTTTTTGTGGAACTTGTTTATGCTCACGAGCTTGTTCAATGTTCACTTTTTGTGAACATTTTCGATGCTGTGACGACGACAAGTAGTGTTCACATTGAAGGCAATAATTTTGTGTTGCCACAGCGCTGTGAGGCACAATTTATGCCTCGCCAGTGTAAACACTTTGACTGGTGTCCCAAGCTGGCGCAAACTGCCACAAAATGTGGTGCCGTAGTGTGCCTCAATATAAACCCAGCATTAGTCTGCGTAATTCAAGCAAAACAACTAAAAATTTACGTTTAGTAATAATTTGGCAAAAAGTTATTCAAATTGATTAACACTTTTAATTCTAAATTAGATAAGATTAAGCATATAATTTTTATGTAGGTTGGAAGCTCAACACCTCTCGGAGGAAGAAGTTGTAAAATTAGTTTACACAAATTTTCAAAACTCAATCTTCAACGTTTTTAAAAAAATCTCACCTTTTCCAAAACACTAATTTTTAAAATATCACTTTTATTGAAAGGTTCCCAGAAGTTAATTTTTTTCTGTGTGGCAGATCGGATTTTCCCGTTACCTTACTTAAGAAAAAGAGATAACATAAATGTGTATGTAGGCGATTGCGATCGAATTCCTACAAAAATAATAGCTGTGCGAGCTCAAAAAAAATAGTGCTTATGAATTTGTCACATTTGGTCAAGCGCTGCCAGACGGTTTATTTTATGCTGGGTGGCATCATAGTGGATGTGAATTTGCTGAAGATGAGCGTCGCACGAGGTTGCCACATTGTTTAAAAGTGCTCGTTCTTTTTTCTATATGGCGCGCGATTCAAATTTTTGCTCTAATTTTGAAACAAAATGGAAATTTGATGAAAATTTTTAATTTGAAATTGGTTAAAATTAGGGGAATCATTTTGAAAAAGGTTTGGAGATTGTCAGTTCTCGGGGGAAGAAGATTATTCTATAAAAAATTAAATGAGATTGAGAAAAAAGAAAAAAAATTAAGCAAAAATTTAAAATGAAGTATTTCCGAATTCCACGGACAACACGGAGGATTGAAAATTCCATAACCAAGGACATGGCAAAAGGGTAAATATATATATATATATCTGTGAAATTTTACTTTCAAGTTAATTAATCATATTGATTTTATTTTTATTTAGGTGCGCTTTAATCTAAAACCGAAAATTCATGTAATGCATACATGGAATTTTGTTTATCGGGGCTGCTCGAAAGGGAGATGGAGTCGAAATGACACACAAGAACTGGTTGCCAAAGGGAATCGAACTGGATTTACGCCTCACAGCTGTTTAGGACCCATGCCAAGTTCTCGCCAGTGGCAACCGCCTACCTACTATCGGTTACTAAGTTTAAGGAAACTCTAACTAACTCGAACTTTTGATGCCAGTAAATTTGTAAACAGATTTATACAAAAACATTTAAATGCTGAGACAAACTGTGCGCGGTTAAATGAGCAATTGATATAGCTCGGTTGAAAAAGACGCCGCGTCGAGTGAGCTTCTCAGTGTAATTTTGTTTTAAATAGAAACGTGCAAGATGGTGCTCTACTATAAAACGAATAAGCTTTGATAATTATAAACTCGGATGTGGTATATAAGGATTCCTTTGTTGTTGACCCCGGGTCGTTTGATGTTTCATTCAATATCTAGTATCATATTTTGGAAATCGGCATTAAATGTTTTTAATATGTACATACGCGCGCTTCTGAGAATGTCCATCAAATATAGCGCACAATACAGCAAGGATTTATAACTGACAGTGGTAATAGCGTTGCTGCTGGAAAGATAATAAGAGAGTGTGAGACAGAACTAGCTGTGTTGCGAAGCGAAATGCAACAAATGTGAAGAAAATCAAAAGTTTTTGCTAGTTTAGTCATTACGTTCTACAAACAGATTAGCGTTCAATATTCTTAAATTTTTATTAAGATTAAGCGAAGTAAAACTAGTGTTTGCTTACGTACCATAATATCAATTAATATTCATAAATAAAAATAATTTAAATTCGGCTCTCTACCCTTAATGAACAGCGCTTTGACTTTAAAAATTGCGAAAATTCCCGTTAAATTATGCTTAATTAAAAATAAATAACAAATAAAAAGGGAAAAAAACAAGAAATTAAAAAAATGAATGGAATTCAGTTTGAAATACGACAATCGATTGCGCCTTCGTCAGTCAATACGTGAGTACACGCGGTAGTTGGATACGGGCGACTCTAACGACCACTCGCTTTATAGGCGGAATCTGCAGCTCCTTATGAACGAATTTGTTGTGAAGCCTGCCGATGTGCCTCTTGAGAGCATGTCCCTGGGTAAATGCACTCGGGCAGAAGCTGCATTTGTAAGGACGTTCGCCAGTATGAGTTCGAGTGTGTTGGGTCAACGCGTATCTTCGTGGGAATCCCTTGCCACAGGTGTCACAGAAGTGAATGTTGCGTCTGTTCGTGTTATATAAATGGTAAATAAGGATTGATTATATTTTTAATTAAACTCAACTTACTTCTCCTTGCCATTTACAGAGTTTATTGGCTTTTCGCGCTTTTGCTCATCCTTAATAGGAGCCAAATTCTTGGGCTTTTCGAAACGCTTTTGATTAAATTTTAATTTGGTCGGTGCGTGATTGGAATTCATCGCAGTGTCATTATCGTTAAGCTCACATTCGATATCCAATTCCTCGTATGAGACAGGAGGTAGTTTATCACGTAATCCACGCTCCAAGGCAGTTAGTGTCTTTTGTGATTTTTGCTGCAGAATAATCTTTGTATTCTGTATTTTACCCTTAGCCACATGTTTCTTTATTGCAGTTTTTTTTATTGAATTAACAGGTTGTCCGTGAGACACCGATTGATGAATTCGTAGCTGAGATTGCAATTTAAATACAGTGGGACAATGTTCGCAGCGAAATTCTTTGACTGTGTGATTTTGCACATGGGCCTTAAGAATATGTTTTTGGATGAAAGATCGTGGACATTGGGGACACTGGAATCGTTCACCGGTGTGGATACGAGTATGTATTTTCAGGTCGTGACCGCGTATAAAGCCCTTGCCACAAGTAGCACAGAAAAATGTTTTCTCACCAGTGTGCCGTCTAGTTTATATGCGATTAGAATCAAAAAAAAGAGATAGTTAAATAAGCTTCTTAATGCATTTTCTAAGCATTTGTGCAACACTTACTTCTCGTGCAAACGCGTTGGATATAAACCGTTAAATCCTTTTCCACAAAATTTACACTTGTGGGGATATTCAATTGTGGTTTGTTGTTTGCGCCTAATCTGATTATTTGTAGTCTGCCGTCTTAGTACCGATTTCACATTTAATGGGAGGTGCAGAGTGTCACTGACAATTGCTCCATCTTGATGGGTTGACTCCACCTTGACGCAATTCAAGTTCACCGGAATCTCCTCATTTTGGTAGATAGCTTCTACGTAAGGAACTATGTACTTGGTACTGTCCTGGTTTCTTATAGCCAGCATTTCCAATAGCTGGCGATTGCTCTCCTCGCACGTCCGTTTGAATTTATAAGCATTTTGCGCTGCAAGAACGCAGGACAGGCATATGGTCTGAGGCAGCAAATCTTTTGGTTTCACTTCGCAGAATTCATTTAGCATTTCAGCCAGGCTGGGGTCCTTTTTTGACGGTTGCAGACGCTCGGCGAATATGTCAACCAACGTAACAGAACTATCCATACAAACACGACAAAGTCGGTCCATATTTCGATATTTGGCACTACGTTGGAACCATTTAATAACAATATTTTAAAATTCTACAGGACGCAAAATTAGTATGTACATGAACATATGTATGCGTATGCATGTGTGAGTAAAACATTATCGATAACCGATAGCCGATTGCAATTCATTTGCGTCCATGTTATCAGCTGAGTTTGCTGTTCATTTTATATCAACTATAAATATGATTGTCAATGGGTAACTGCACAGTTTTGTTTTGTGGCGTTGTTACAGTAACATGCGCCAATTATAATGCATAATTAACAAGCTGTTTCTGGAAATTGGCGTGTAATGTGATCACGACTATTTCACGAAGCCCTATAAGCAGTAATTATATTTTATTGAACCACAAAGCAAAACGGAATTTTTTCTGTTGCGACATCAGAACATCACACGACGCGTATACCAAATATATTAAAACAATGATAAAACACTTGCCAATCTATGCTTGCGGTGAAATTGTGCGCGGATTTGGTCGTGGCTCCAAAGAACTAGGAATACCAACAGGTGAGTGTGTGTGTGTGTGTGGTCTTGTACCGAATTTCAATGTCATCATTCCAATCTGATAATTAAACGCAATGTATGTATTTGATATTTATTAATAGCCAACCTTTCTCTGGAAGCGGTAAAGTCTCTGCCTGATTCCCTGCAAACCGGAGTCTACTATGGCTGGGCAAACGTCAATAGCGGTGATGTTCACAAAATGGTACTTAGCATAGGATGGAATCCATTTTACAAAAACAAGGAAAAGAGTGTGGAAACTCATATACTGCATAACTTCGACTGTGACTTGTACGGACAAATGTTAAAAGTATGCATTGCAGGCTATTTGCGACCAGAACAAAATTTTGATTCATTGGAGGCTCTAGTTGAAACTATTAATGCGGACATTAATAATGCAAAATCGCTCCTGGACACGGTGGAGAATAAAAAGTTGCAAGGGAATTCATTCTTTGCAAACAAAATTGAGAATTGTTGAATATGTTGATAATCGCGGCAATGTTAATGTTATCATTTAAGTACTTTGAGTATTCGAATAGAGATTCACGTACATGACAAAATGTAGCAAGTACTTAAGATATATTTTTATCTGTGAATTAAATGCAATTATTTTCATCACGTAAACAGATTGATTGATTACATTAGAGTCTAAAATATTTTGATTTGATTTAGTCGCATTCGACTAATCAATACCGTCTGGAGATATGCATCTTCATCATTATCATCATTATTGTCTTTTAATAGTATTTTATTTAAATATAAATATGTTGGTTTTTGTGGGTCATTTTAAGATACCGTTCATATTTAGAAGTAGTTCTCGCAGTGTCTAGTTGCGTGCTCCTTGGCATTAATCGTTGTAGTTTATCTAAACAAATATTTATATATAAAAAGTTACTTGGCCAGACTGGCGATTGAGATGGTGATTCCAATTAACACAGAGCTGAATTGGTAGGAGCTAGAGGTCTGACATTTTCACTGTATGTTAATTGCGTTCTCAGTTCAAGGATCAATCGTTAGTATCAAAAAACCTTTGTTGTTTCTTAAGACATTTCAACAAAATAATAATAATCAAAAGTAACGGAGAGGTTAAAAACGTGATATGTTGTGGCAGCTCCAAATTGTGGGGCATCTCCAAATTGCTTGCAATTCCTCCGAGAATCTTGAAACATCTCAACTGCAACACTATTATTTCAGCTTTCAATAATGGTTTTGTGAAATCAAGATCTTCTAAGACTAACTTGCTTGAACTTCCATCTATATCTGATCAAAGAATTTCAGAATTAAATGCAGACTGATGCCATTAACTCTGTTTTTTAGTAAGCTATTTGTCTCTGTCAATAACTATATCTTGTTTTAAAAGATTAATCTTGCCGGATTTCCTCACAACCTCTTTATGTTGATTTCCGATTATCTTAGTTCTAAATCCAGGTAGATCTCTTCAAAACGATTCTTTCTTTGGCCGTCTTTGTTACCTATGGCGTTCTTCTGGGCTACAATCTTAGTCTTATACTTTTTTATCTTTTTGTCTAACGATCTTTCGCCTATTTGTGCCACTCTCATGTCCTAATGTACATCGGATGAAATTTCACACATTAAATTGCGTGAATGACTTGGGAATTCTACTTGACCATAAAATATAATTTGGCTTTATAGCGCATCTAATGTATCGTCAATAAGTCTGATCTAGCTCTTGGGTTCGTCGAAAAGTGCTTTAAGGAATTTGATGACCCTTATTCCCCAAGATTACTTTATACTTGTTGATCCAAAATACTTCCAACAAATTTGATGTCAGTTATAAAATATTTGTTTCAGTCTTTAACTTAAATTATACATCATTTATTTAAATTGTTTAGATCATACTTTGTTCTTTTATATTAAATCATTCTTGGTTGACTTCATTTAGATGACGTTTTATATAAATAAAAAAAAGAATGAACTTATTAACATTTCAATGATAAATAGAAAAAATAATTTGGCCCAATCCTAAACAAAAGCACATCTTGTTTGGCTCTTATGATTTAAATATGCATATGCTATTTTTTCCGTTATTGTTGATCAGCAGCTTATTCAATTATATCGATATTATGCAAATATTTACTATCGATATTTGCCAATCGGTAAATATTGCTTATGATCGCGCTAAGTTTTCTGCGTGTGCTAAGCGAAGATTTGTGTATATAAAACCATTGCATAAATCATCAGGTAAATCAGATGAAAACTTTGCACTAACTGCGCTGGTTAATAACAATATTTATCAAATACACAGCGATCAGCAGAGTAACAATATGTCAAGCAACAAGAACGTGTCGTTGGCGTCGCAGTCGCAGCCGCAACATGTGCGCATTGAAAGTCATAATCAACAGGTGGAGGCCGACGCGCCCACGTTGGCGTCGACGTCGACGCTGTCCATAAGCGAGAGTAAGGAATTAACCGGTCTGACGCATGAGTGCGGAGTCTTTGGAGCTATTGCCTGTGGCGACTGGCCCACACAGATTGACATCGCGCACGTGATTTGTTTGGGTCTGGTGGCTTTGCAGCATCGAGGCCAGGAGTCGGCGGGCATTGTGACCAGCGAGGGCAAATGCTCGAAAAACTTCAACGTGCACAAGGGCATGGGTATGATCAGTACTCTCTTCAATGACGACTCTATGAAGAAGCTGCGAGGCAATTTAGGCATTGGCCATACTCGCTACTCCACCGCAGGTGCATCGGAGGTGGTCAACTGTCAGCCATTTGTTGTCCATACGGCACATGGAGCCATGGCGCTGGCTCACAACGGCGAGCTCGTTAACAATGAATCTCTGCGTCGCGAGGTGTTGGGTCGTGGCGTCGGCTTGTCGACACACAGTGACAGTGAGCTAATTGCCCAATCGCTTTGCTGCGCACCTGAAGATGTCTCTGAACACGACGGACCCAACTGGCCAGCACGCATCAGACATTTCATGATGATGGCACCATTATCCTATTCGCTGGTCATCATGTTGAAGGACAAAATCTATGCTGTTCGCGATACTTATGGCAATCGACCATTGTGCATTGGTAAAATCGTTCCCATTAATTCTGGCCACACGGGCAATAGCACTGAAACACATGCTGACGGTTGGGTGGTATCCAGCGAGAGCTGCGGCTTCCTGTCCATTGGTGCACGGTATGAACGCGAGGTAGAGCCTGGCGAGATCGTGGAACTTACGCGCAGTGGATATCGGACCGTAGACATTGTGGAGCGGCCTGATTTCAAGCGTATGGCTTTCTGCATCTTTGAATACGTTTACTTTGCCCGTGGAGACAGCATCTTCGAGGGCCAGATGGTTTATTCTGTGCGGCTGGAATGTGGACGCCAACTGTGGCGTGAGGCACCCGTTGATGCGGATATTGTGAGCTCAGTGCCAGAGTCAGGTACTGCGGCAGCTCATGGCTATGCCCGGGAGTCTAATCTGGAATTTGCAGAGGTACTGTGCCGAAATCGCTATGTTGGTCGCACCTTTATACAGCCATCGACGCGTCTTCGACAGCTGGGCGTTGCTAAGAAGTTTGGAGCACTGTCGGAGAATGTGGCTGGTAAGCGACTGGTACTAATCGACGATTCCATTGTACGCGGCAACACTATTGGACCCATAATTAAGCTGCTGCGCGATGCTGGAGCTCGGGAGGTTCATATTCGCATTGCAAGCCCGCCGCTTCAGTATGCCTGCTATATGGGCATCAATATACCCACGCGCGAGGAGCTTATCGCTAACAAGATGAACGCCCAGCAGTTAGCTCGACACGTGGGAGCCGACAGTCTCGCCTATCTGAGTGTCGCCGGTTTGGTGCAAACGGTACAACGTAAGCATGTGGCATCTACCAAGCCAACTGGTCATTGCACTGCTTGTTTAACGGGTGAATATCCTGGTGGGCTGCCTGACGAGCTAAGCTGGTGAACAGCTATATTAAATATTTCCCGAACTATATCGAAAACTACAGTATCACGCCAATGAGTGCTCGTAATTACTGTCACAAATTATGTACTATATACAACGTCTGTGGGAGCATGTATCCATTTCCATTTTTAAAGTCTTCTATAGAGTAACTTAAGTTCAAATTATACACTTTATATTAAGATTAAGTAGCTCTTCAGTGAAAAGCGCTTCCTTTCCCTATAAAAAGACATTTATTTTGTATAAAAAACAGCCTTCAATGTTGCCGGCGAATGGTCATTATTTCTACATTGTTATCATTTATTGTTTAGCTTTGTAAATTCAATATTGCCAATAATAAATGACATTTAGCACAATCATCTATAATAACAGCTCAATAGATGGGTACTGGTCAAGGTGCTCTGCAATCCTCATGCTTCAGCTCACATCCAGATCAGTAAAGATAAGAAATATAAAACCAGTTGAGAAACTTGAGATGCTAATATCAAACAAATTTATTATTAGATTATCGAATATTTTAGTTTATTAATTAAATCTAAATGGAGTTGGTCATTAATTGCTGTATGAACAATAAAAATTTTTTATTTATTGTTTGTCGCTAACGCTTAAGATGTATTATTGTTAATTTGAAAAAAATTTCCGAGAAAAGCATTACCACAAAACATCCCCTGCGGATAATGTCATAGCCGTAAAGTATAGTCTTATTATTCAAAGGTTGTAAATTAATACAAATTGTACAGTATCCTAGTATTAAAAATACAATTACGTTCTTGTAGGGTTAAATATCTGAATTCCGATTGTGCCCGTTAGCACTCTTGGCTATGTTATCGATAGACTATAATAGTATTGAGCAACGTCTACGTGAATTATCGAAATCGATATAATTGAGAAGCTACAACCCTGTTGAAATTGTCATCTCATCCCCCTTTTACTATGACGGAAAACACAAATTACTGACGTTTTCATTAATTTATAACATAAAAACGTGTCGGTTACCGCAATATTCGTGCCTAAGATAGTTTAAAAGAGGTTTCGTAGTGAACCACACAAAATGCGTTGTCGACTGCATCCAGCCGGTACGCTAATCTCACTATCGCTTTTACTGTTACTAAGCACCTGCTCTGCGCTATACGAGGACCAGATTAAAAAATTCGACTGGTAAGTGACACAACAATTGAACATTGATCGTTGATCATTAATTAACATTTAACATTCTGCCTCTCAGGCGTAGCGTTCATGTTGGTGCCTTAAAGCAAGTCCACGTCGACCTCAACCATTTTCAGCCGCGTGTATTGTTAAGTACAAATGAGCAAGTGGTCGCCTCGTTATGCCCCAAATCCGGAGAGATTGTCTGGCGACAGGTGTTAGAACAAAAATCAAGGGGCGATATGAAGTTGCTGCAAGTAAGCGGATTCTCCGACGATAGCAGTGATACGGCTGCCGCTCCAATGGGCTCCCATCTAGGATTTGACATGCTGACTGTTCAGGGCCATGCGCCCGCACTGGTGCGTGGCTGGAATACTAATATTGGTACAATCGAGTGGGAGTGGTCCATAATGCCAATAAATACGGAACGTGCCCAGGATGCGCTCTGGTTTTATAAGAACTCGGTGCTGTATCACGTTGTGCCTGTGTGGCAGAGTCACCTCGAGGTAACTGCCTACTTTGCCACCTCAGGTCACACAACCGGCAGCACGAGCAAGATAATGGCAGCATGGATTAAGTCCGAAAGCTGTTTGCTCAGCGGAACCTACTTTGTTTGTCTGGACGGAAAGCAGCTCATCAGCTTAGATCTGCTGGCCAAGAGTACGCAGGTCATTGCGACGCCTATAGAGTCTGAGCCCAGCGACAAAATCCAATCTCTAGCGGTAAATAATACTTTAATATACCCACATAATAGCTAGTTGACCTTATACAACTTTTTATTAGGGTTTAAACGGTGTGCTAATTGCAAACAAGAGACTCATTAGCGTTAATAAGGATCAGGCCGTGTGCTCCGAACTGAATAGTGCCAGCTATGTTATAGGAAGTTTCAATTACCGCAAAGTTGTCGCCTACGCGGATTTGGCAGATGGCGTAAGTGGCTCAAGACCCACATCCCGAGAAATTTCTAAACTAAAATAACTTTTTCAGAATCTCAAACTTAATGCTGTTTATTTGGACAACTGCTCACCGGTTCCAGAGCTTCAAATGAGCTTAGCATTTGCTGAACATTATGGAACACCGAGCTTGCGCTCTTTTGATTGCAAACTCAAACGCAATGGCGATGGCAAAAGCTGTCTGTTTCTATTTGCCACTAGCGCTGAGTCCATTGTTGCTGTTCAGCAAGGACGAATCCGTTGGGCACGGGAGGAGTCGTTGGCGAATGTTATTGATACGCAGTTCATTGATTTACCATTGGCTGATACAGAGGGCACTCTGGAGAACGAAATGAAGGGCAAAGCGGGTGAGTTTCTACACCAAACTATTTATTAACTTCAGCAAAAATCTATTAAATTTCCAATTTCCAAAAATGCTTACCAAAGTGGATGCCAGTAATTTGAAGCGTAAGTTAAGGAATACCTACATACATATATAAGATCTCAAATATGTATATTCTTTGTTTGGTCGTATTTGCAAAACTTTTATTGTAGGGAGTTAGCAATTTTATTTATAGTGTAGATCAGGAATGAGCAGTCAGATTCCGGTTAAGAGTTCAGTGAGCCAAGTAACATCCAGTGCCCACTGGTGTAGATAGCGATCTCTTTCATCTTTCCTGTGTGATTTTATTTATATTTTTCTTCTATATAATCAGTTTTTGTATTCTACTAAATTTACTTTGTTATCTTGATGTAATTTGTCCCATTCTCGGTCTGATAGGCGATATTGTCAGTGCCTTTATGCGCCGCATCACCACACAAGCGCTCCAAATCAAAAGTCTGTTCCTGCATGTCGTCGGACTGGGCCCACCACCTACGGATACGCAACGTGCTGGACTTGTGCGCGATTCTTTTGGTCTCCACAAGATGCTGGTGCTGTTGACACGCACTGGCAAAATATTCGGCATCGACAACATTGCTGGTAAACATCATTGGAAGTTATATCTGCCAAATGTATCGGGCTTTGAGAATGCTGAAGAGATGCGTCTGATTGTACAGCGAAGCTCCAAACATTTCCCACTGCAGCCACTGTGCGCAATTGTTGCCAAGTTTGCGGTGAGCCAAAAATGTAATTAATTTGCTATGTGGTTAATTTAACTGTTCATTCTTCCACAGCATAACGGCAATGGCGTATTATTCCGCTTTAACCCCATCACTGGTCTCGCTGCTGAGGGCGGACTCTTGCAGCTGGATTATCAAATCAAGCAGCTTGCGCTTTTGCCTGAAACGGAACAAGACTTTGTTAAAGGCATACTGATGCTGGACGCCGCAAACAAAGTGCATGTGCAGCCCAAGCATGCTACTAAACTGGTAAATTATAAATTAAATCAATTGAATATTTTGTAACCCCCAATATTATTTCAGGCTGATGGCATGTACTTGTATACGGCTGATGTAAAGACTGCCGAAATCGAGGGTTACTTTGTTAAATATGCGGGCGGCGTAAGTATTAAATATGTAAGCTGTCTATCAACTGTTAAGCAGCAATCGTTTCTCTTGCAGGAACTGTATTGCACGCCGATTTGGAATGTGCGCCTGGGCGGGCATAATTCGGAACAGCATATTATTGGTGTTGCCAGCAAAAATCCTATCGAGCATGTTCATTCTCAGGGTCGTGTTCTGGGCGATCGATCCGTGCTCTATAAATACATCAATCCTAATTTGGTGGCCTTCGTTACACAGGCTTCAGATGTCACGCACAAATGTAAATCAACCCCTGCCTCTGTACCGTGATCAATTCTAAGCTCTCTTATTTTTTTGTATTATATCGCAGCTGTGCTCAATTTGTATTTAATTGATGTTGTCTCCGGCTCCGTCATCTTCTCTATGACTCATCGCAAGGTGCGTCCACCGCTGCATATTGTTCACTCAGAGAATTGGTTGGCCTACTCCTATTTCAACGATAAAGTGCGACGCACTGAGATCAGTAAGTCAAATGGGTTATGATTTTATTTTCTTAACTGAAAGTTCTCAATTTCCAACAGCTACAATTGAACTGTATGAAGGTAACGCCCAAGGCAACAACAGTGTATGGAGCTCCTTGCAGGCACCTTCTATGCCGCTCGTGGAGCGTCAATCTTACATCATACCTACCATTGTGGAGGCCATGCGCGAAACCATCACCGAACGCGGCATCACTAACAAACATGTGCTAAGTAAGACTGCTTATGATCAGCTTATTGTAAGCGTGATTCATATCCCTCTATTTATTTCACAGTTGGCACAGCCAGTGGCGGAATAGTTGAAATGCCATGGCACTTGCTGGACCCACGTCGTCCAATATCATCGACCACACAAGGACGAGAAGAAGGCGCCATTCCTTATATACCCGAGTTACCTTTGCCTACAGAGAATCATATAAATTACAATCATACCATTGCACGCTTGCGTAATATTTATACCGCTCCCAGCGGTCTGGAGAGTACCTGTCTAGTCGTGGCCACTGGCTTAGGTAATACTATCGTATGCATCAAATCCAAATATAAGAAAATAACCATCCACTTCTCACTTCAGATTTGTTCGTTACACGCGTTGCGCCTTCCAAAACGTTCGACTTGTTAAAGGAAGATTTCGATTATATACTAATATCCATAGTGCTAGTCGTGCTCACATCGGGCTCTTTGATTGTTAGGCATTTAGCGTCGCGCAAATTGCTCAAGCAGGCGTGGAAATAGACACGACACTATTATAAATATGTAATTGCTTTATATAAATTGTACTACGACCAAAAAAAATTAACAAGATGAAACAAGTGGAGTAGAAGTGAGAGATCGAATTGTAGTAGCTGCATTTTCACCAATGATGCAATTGATAACAATTTTTTTCTCAAAGCTTAGGCAATTAATTAAATATATAGCATAAAACAAGTAATTAGCTGTTGAAAAGGTTTTCATTGCATTTTATGTTTTCTGTTTTTTTTCCATACTACAAATATCAGCATTGAAATTGTGTTTATGAAGTTTAGTCAATAAAAAAACATTTGTAAAGGATGACTATGGTAAATTAAATAGTTTCCGTTTAATTAGAGAATGAAAAAAATAAATACAACTTTTACTATGAACAACTTTGAATGAATAAGCATTATTTGAATAATCCTGTCGCTGAAACTCCAACATTTCCTCCTGTGTGGCCACACGTACTGTCCAACTAGTGGGGCAACGTGGCGCGGGCGTCGGCGTATTATCCACAGCTGCAATTATGGGACTCAACTGTTGTTGTTGCTGATGCAGTTGCAGTTGCGAGTGCTGCGGTTGAGGCAATTGTTGTTGGAGTACTCCAATATCCTCCTTGCGCCGCTGCAGCCAATACTGACACAACGTTTGGAGACGCGCATCGGAATCCCGGCCAGCTCCAATCCACTGATAAATGCCCAACTGCGTTTTGTGCTCAATATACGGCACATATTCGGCTGGCAGCGTAACAAAGTCGCCGGCTAAGAAGTTCACGGCTGATTGCAACATTTGCGTCCAGTCGGTTGGCAGTGATCGCAGCCAATCCGGTAATCCCGACATGCAACTCTCTGCCCTCCACTTAACTAGTTGCGTCTGCAGCTCCCCGTAGGTTAATCGATGCTGTGGCGTCGCCACAAATTGATCGCGCAGCAACGAAAAGTAACAGGCATGAGCACGTGACGTTGAAGTCGATGTTGATGTGGATGTTGATATCGATGTCGATGTCAACTCCCTTGTCGGGCTGCCTGTGATATGTGCGCCGGCTTTGACCAACGCTTTGGGTGAGCTGCTAATTATGGTACGCGCCGCAAACGGTTCCAGTTTGGGCAACTCAGCGAGTCCTACTGTGGGTGCAATTATCTTTGACACTTTCTGTATCGCCTCCACCTCCACCTGCTCCTGCAGCTCTTGGTTCAGCTCCTCCTCATCTGGTTCCAATGCAGCGCGTCCGTACAGCTGCTGAGGCTCATCCGTAAGCAGTTCCGCTGATGGCTCCACCTTGACCGCGTTACCACCAATAAGAACCAAAGCTGGCAACTCGTTCACATTATGATTTAAGCGCGCCGTGAGCGCCTTTGGCTTCCGTCCTGGCTTAAAGTTACCCACAAACTGGGCGCGAGTGCAAATATCCCGCAGTCGAATGTCCGCGGTGTCAAAGTCCGGCAATTGCTAAAAATATATAAAGTTATTATATTATCTAAGTGTTTACATGTATTCTATATTATACTAATATTAATTTTAAGCAGAAACTTAACGACTGTAGCGAACTCAAAATAGTTGCGTCACCTCACCTGGCCCACTTGTGGATCCTGTAAAGCCGGCTGAAAAATTTCAGTAGCAAAAACTAGCAAAAATTAGCAAAAATTTGAATCGCGCGCCATTTTGCAAAAAGAACGAGCACTTTTAAACAGTGTGGCAACCTCGTGCGACGACATCAACAACAAATTTGCATTGAAATCGGTCGGATTAATCGTTCCCAGAAAACTTGTGGCAGCGCTGCTCTCAAAAACGGTGTGGCGCGGTGTGTTTTTCCCAAATTCTTTCTGTTTTATATATTTTTTTGCACAAATTACATATTGCCCGATTTTGGCGGCCATTTGGCGTTGCCACCTATTTCTTAATGCGTTGTACTACACTGATACCGGAAAAACAGCTGACTGAGCTCGTCCTCTTGGTACCAGTGTTGCCAACTCTTCAATGCCTAAAAAGGCTATGTCAACATTTAAAAATAGCTAGAAAAAGCTGGAAAATCTAGAAGAAAGTCAGATAAAAAGTTTTTATAGGTTGACTTTATATTATGTATATTATATTACAACTACATAAAACAGTAATCTAGTAGTAATAATTTGAAATATTTCTAGTAGTTCTCTTAACTTAAGAAAAGCTAGAACGCCATTGGCATTCGAAAAACGCCAGATCTGACTGTAAAAATGACTGACTTGGCAACACTGCTTGGTACTCTATCGTGCTCAAAACACACAATAAGGATGGCACTGCGTGTTTTTGGTTTAAATTTAATAAAAACTAACAGAAATCTGCTGTTAAATGCTGGCAAGATCAATGGTGTTAGCAATGTGCAAGCTGTAAGTTGAATTCAGGATTTGGATTCATAGCATTATTATGGATTTTACAAATTTCTTTGATATTTGTTTCATAACATTTCAGGTAATAGCGGCAGCATACGCTACGCAGGTGACCGTCGAGGCTACGCCGGCAGCGGTTCAAAAGCAGAAAGTCAGCAAGGCTATGAAGGCGTATCTGAAGCGGGCCAACGAGCACGATGAGTTCATGAAAACACAGCACTTGGATTTTCAAATTGGCAAGCGACACTTGGCCAACATGATGGGCGCCGACGCTGAGACGTTTACGCAAGCTGATATTGATGTGAGTACGTACACATATCATTTTTGTCTGTTCATTAACTGAATATCAAACATTGCAGGAAGCCATCGCCTATCTATTCCCCTCCGGTCTGTACGATAAAAAGGCTCGTCCCGCCATGAGATCACCGGACGAAGTATTTCCAGCGCGAAAGGCCGCCGAATTCGATGAGACGGGTCGCCCTTTTCACAGCATGTTCTACACGGGAAAACCCAACTATTTTCAACTGCTGCACGTAAGTTACGTTTTCACATGCGGCAAGAATTTTGATAAGCTAAATCAATAATTTTTTCGATAGGACATTGTAACGGAAACCAACAAACTAAACGATTTCGAAGAACGCATGCTGCGACGTGGTAACAAGCCCGATGATAACCAGAAGCTGTAAGTGTTCGCTTGACTTGCGTAATATAAGGAACTCGTCAATATATCCATTGTTGTTTGCAGTGAAACGGCGGGTTTTCAGTTGCTGCCGAAGGAGCAACTGGAACGTTTGCTAGTGGAGCATATTGCAGACATTGAATATCAGAATTTTAGCATCAGCATGGATCGTTTAATTGCCTCACCGTATGCCTACAAGAGCAAGGCGTTCATTGAGCGCTTTCTAAAGCCATTGATTGATCAATCCAAGCAACTCGAAGTGCCCAAGCCAAAGATCGATGAACAGGGCCGTCAGTATATAACCACCTACGAGTGCCTACGTAAGACAGCGCGTGCCGATGTCACGGTGCGTCTGCCCGGCACTGGAAAGATAACCATTAATGGCCAGGATATCTCGTACTTTGAAATGGAACAGAGCAGAGAACAGGTGAGTGAAGATTTTATAAAATAATTAATTAGTAGTTTATAGATGACGTTGCAGCACCCTTAATACTCTTTAGTAGCCAAAGAATCAAGTTGTTATAGATATACAGTCATTCATGTAATTGTTTGGACAGTGCAAAAACTGCTCTTGACTTTGCCAAAAAATAACAAATTAAATGTATTATAATTGCTTATGGACAGAAAGAAACATTTAATTGGGTTCCACTATTTGTATAGCCTTGCTGAGGATATTATAATTGGCTTACAAAAAATGTGACACATTAAAGGAAGCGTGTTAGACCCCATAAAGTATATACATATATACTCTTGATCAGAACGACGAACTGTGTCGATTTAGCGATGTCGGAAACTATTCTGTTTATCTTAAAGCCATATTGATGAAGCTTGATAGATGCATCCTTCCATTAGCTGCAGATAGTAATATATGTTATATATGTGTATGTCAGAATCAGCTGGATAATCCACCATTAGTATAAAATTGAGATATCTTAAGCCATCTGATACATGATGCATTTGATATTGCCTTATACATCCTGCTACTACTATATCATACAGTTGACATAGGAATCGGTCGATAATCAATCCTTTGTGAAAAGTATTTTATTTTCAAAGACATTAAATAGCTGTCAAAGGAAAGATTAGTCGATACTAGAATATAGGGCAAGCGAATCAAAGCTTTGACCTTGTTGAAAATTAAAAACAAATATGCGAATTTATTTCTTTGTCAAATAATTACTTGACAAACTGTATATAACAATAGATGTATACATACATATGTAGATATTTTATTATTAAACATATAACTTTGCATATTTAATCATCATTTAAACGCTTCTCATACGACAACGCCAAACAACAAAGACACAGCCTAAAGGCAGACACAAACAAACCTGCCAGCTTCTCGCCTCTAGAGTAGCCTAATAACTAATTATATGTATATTTGTATATATGTATATATTGTATATATATGTATACATGTATATATTGTAGGTACAGTATAGTAATTGCATAAATACGTAAAATGTGCGCCAAGCGCTACGATATCAAATGTGTTAACTAAAACATAATATCAACAATATTCTTAAAAACTTGGGGGCAAGGTTATACACACAAGTCAATTCAAGTCAAGTCTAAAGGCTAGGAAGGCGAATTTTCAACTAATTTAAATGTTTATGTTTGTAGTTATTGATAATATCAGTAAATGGCATGTGGGGCGGGGTGGCGAGGGGCGTGGCAGCTGCTATTTGCGTAGATTCTGTTTCTGTTGATTGGAGATGACGATGAGCAGCTTGTCAATCACTTTGCTTGCCTGTTGTTGTTGCGATATCAGCGCCTGCTTCAGCTCCTGGATCTCCTGAGTGAGGAACTCAATGCGATCCGCGTTGTCATCAATCTTATTCGTCAGCGTGGTGAGCTGTGCGGATTCTGGATCCGGATCAGGCAGCGCATATGCAGTTGATACACATCCATTGGTATTGTTGTACTTGTTCTTGTACGACAGATAGTTCTCGGCTGGATTCTTGGATGAAATTGTGTGGCCAAAGTGCTTGCGCATCTTACCCACCTCGTATGCCTTCATGAGAATGTCACGTGGCAGCCGTTTCTCGCTGGGATTGAGAGGCTTCACACACAGCACTACACGATAAGCTTGTGGGGAAACCAACGCCGTGTAATGCAACAGATTGCGCAACCAGGTGGGCAAATATCCATTGAACAGAGCCGACTCAATGTAGCTGATCAGCTTTGTTTGTCGGACCAGCTTGGACAGACCGGCGGTCTTCTTGAGACCCTGAATATCGTGCACCGCAATGCCCACCAGCAGATTCATCAAAATGATGGTCACAAACAGCAGAAAGAGCACAAACGTAATTTGTGCGCTGACCTCGAGTAGAAAAGGTGGATCCTTGCCATCGGGATCATTGATCAGCAGCGATAGATCCTGTTCGCCAATCATCATCACAAGCACAGTGATGAATCCCATAAAGGGATTGGCAAACGATGATGACGATGGAAAGATGACACAAAAGCTGATAGTGAATCCAATCAACATACAGGAATAGGCCATAAACAATTTGGCAAACTCCCCCTGGACCCGCGTGTACATGGCCACGTATACATCAAAGACTGGGAGCTGGCCAATCATCAGCATGAGATTTGTCCAGCCCAGCAGGACGGCAAAGGCGCCAATGTGATTCTGGAAAGTGTACGTCTGCTTCGTGTAAATGTACGAGATGACAAATACGCTGGTTATGACGAACCACTCCATAATGTTCTCCACCTGCGTCACATAATGTCGAAACGAGGAGTACCCCGTAATACCATACAGCTTACGGAATATCTCCACTATGGTTATGGCCACCAACACCCACCATTGCATTTCCATGACGAATGGATTATTGCGCAGCATGTCTCCCAATATGGACTGTTTCTGGCACAACTCCTGCGCCTGGATAGTTGTATTGTCGTCCTTGCTGCCGTTGTAACAGTTGTGCGCCAATGCCGTCAGCACATACAACGTCAGGAAGAGCACAAAGCTGAAGCAGAAGATCAAGCGACCTATGTAGTATTTTCGTATTTTGCCCCACTTGATGTACAGAAAGGATGAGCACAGTGGATGTTCCAGTATCTCCTTCTGACCCTCATCCACAAACGTGTTCAAATAACTTATCTCCCGTGGATGACAATGCTGTAGAAGCTGTCGAAAGTCTAGCTCCAGTTCCACCTCGCGATTCACTGGATCCTATAAAGGGGAAAGAATGTTTAAAAAACCGAACGAAATGAATGAATAGATAATATTATTATACTTCATTTCTACTACACAAAAGTACGAACATACTTCATCTGACTTTGCATAGGACTGTTTTACCTACAGTCAGTGGCTCAATTTGCTCACAGAACTTAAACCATTAGATTTTGTAAGTTGGTGGCTCAATGTCGCCTTCTTCGTCGTCGGCGATTAAACAACAACAGTCAGAGTTGTATTTCATTCGTTTCGATTATTATTTTATGACCTAGAGCGAGTTGCTTGGCGGAAGAACTATACTTTTTTCTAATATTTAATTAAATATTTTTTTATTTTACTTTTCTCATTTATTTAATTTGTGCGATTGAATCGAAAGACTGTCTATATCAGTTACGGTTTCGGTTATGCACGAAATAAGGTTTTCGGTTATCGGTTATGCATAATCTTGGAATATAGGTTTCGTAAAGGTTATCGGTTTTTTGTAAGTTTCAGTTTAAAAATACCGGTATGGTTTCGGTTCAGAAAAAATTAAAAATTAAGGTTTTCGGTTGACCAAAATAAGAAACGTTATTCATTATTTTACATGAAAAAAGTCTAAATGCTCTTATAAGCATGGAAAATAATGTTATCTGGTTATAAAAATGGTTCAGCGTAATATCGATTTTATTATAATATAAATTTGGTTAATTTGGTTTGAACATTTCGATTATTTTGATTTTATTGATTTCTAATAACTTCGAACTGCCATAACTTTGTCAAAACTCAATCAATTTCCATGCGCAATGTAAATATACGCAAAATTTCACCTCTAAATTCGATCTGCATTTAAATTTTTTTCATTTTGAAAATATTAAAAATTTTGAATTTTTTGGAAAATTTTACCCCTTATCATTTTTCGAAAAATTTCGAAAATTTCGAGTTTTCAAAATGAATGAAATTTAAATGCAGTTTTGAGGAAAAATCATGCTCAAATTTACATTGCGCATGAAAATTGATTGACTTTTGACAAAGTTATGGCAGTTCAAAGTTATCAAAGTTGCGCAGTAGCTGCGACGGCCAGAACCGAAATTAACCCTTATAAATGAATCGGTTACTAAACGGTTATTTCGGTTTAAAGAGTTTCGGTTTATGGGTTTCGGTACAGCGGAAAAACATTTTGTTCGGTTACGATTTCAGTTACGGCTACAAATTTTAATCGGTTTTCACCGGTTAAAGGTTACGGTTTCGGTTAAGGTTTTAATCCCCGTTTTTATATATTGGTTTCCATTGTTAAGAATACAACTGGTGGGAATTGTTCCGGCAAAAAATTTACATTTCATAATAATTATAAACAAAAGTGTAAATGCGGAAAAAACGCAAATAAACTTTGTAGTTAATAGAGGGTAAAAATGTACAAATTTTGGGAAATAAGTATGTGCATACTTGGTGTAGAACAATTTGGAATTTAGCTGTCACATTCTTGAGGATTAGTTGTCAAACTCACCTGGGAATGGTGCAGTGTGATGGCCGCATCCAGTTTCTGGCGAATCATGGCCACGGATGCAGGCGTCTTGCGTGTGATGACATTCAGGGCGGAGGTGCCCTTCTTGGACTTGGTTGTGACATCGGCGCCATGGAAGATTAACATCTCAACGCACTGAACGAGTCCATCAAGAGCCGCCAAGTGAAGAGCGGTGAAACCGTAAATATCCTTGTGGTTAACATTGGCGCCCCATTGGATGAGAGTCTCCATGATATCATAGGCGTTCTCTGACTTGCCGACGGCCGCATGCAACGGCGTCCGATGATCAAAGTCCTCGGCATTGGCATCCGCATTTCCATTACGTAACAGAGACTCGACGCACTCCAAGCTGGAGGTTCGTGCTGCTAAATGAAGTGGCGTGAAGCCACGATGATTCTTTAGTTTGGCGTCCGCCCCTTTGGAAAGCAACAGATCAACGCACTCCACATTGCCCTCATCTGCAGCCAGATGCAGAGCCGTTGATTCCTTTTCCCGTATACAGATGCGGACATTGGCATCGGCATTTGGGGCATTCAACAGGGCTTCCAGGCATTGAAGATGGCCCAGATCAGCGGCCAAGTGAATGGCATTGGTGCCATTTGGTTTTAGAGAATTCACGTCAGCTCCCTCGCCAATGAAGAGCTGCAGGCACTCGAGGGCATTCGATCGCACCGCGCAATGGAGCAGACTCTCCTCGCAATTGGGCTTTGTGGTGTCTTTGGTGATGAGGGCGCCACTATTGATAAGGAACTTGGCCGCCTCGACGGCATTGCCAAAGGCGGCGCAGTGTAATGGTGTGTAGCACTTGGGCTGCAGATTGACATTAATCCCCTTGGACACGAGTAGATCCAGTGTAGCCAGGCAACCGCTAAAGGCGCCCAAATGTAATGCCGAAATGCCATTCTGATCGCAAAAGTGCAGATCGGCACCCACACCTAGTAATCCTTCAAGCAGATCCCAGCGCTTGAGAAATGCTGCCCATAAATAGCTGAGATTCTTCTCCAGCTTCGAGCTGGTCTCAAAGTGCGTTCCCAACCCCTCGGCTACCACGTTGCCCTGCTCAATGTCCTCCAAGAGGCGCACACGTCCCGCGGCACTCTTCATCTGGTCTATAAGGCTAATCCTAAGCGTATCATTGCAGATCTGAACGCTCAGCTCGCTCGTCGGCTCCTCAAAGCTATCGTACATGCTCGGCGCACTCTCCGCCGGCGGCGATGGTCCACACTCCATGTATTCGAATTCACCAGCTGTCGGGTACTGGGCTTCGATCATGGCGTCAGTGTTGTTGCGCCATCGCACCATCAGATTGGGTGGAATCGATTTGAAACTGTTAAGCAAACAGATTATTCTCATTAGCTGTTGTTCCTATTCTAAGAATAAATATTCTTAATAAATAATTGATTCAACCATTTAAATTAACTTGAATTCTCAGCTAAGTCTAAGTCCTTTGTTTTCCAACATGCATCCTCAGTTTATGTCTGTTTTATTGCTAAGAATTATAATTATATATGTACATTTAAATATTCACTTCAATTAACCAATAGTCTAATAATAAGTATAAGTATATGTGATCGTATTCTATCATTCGAAATCGTTTTTATTCCAAAATCCAATAAACGATAAAGTATTGTACTGTTATGCTCACTTGCTTAATAGTTCGGAAATCTTTCAAATTTTCCGACTATATTTTGATAAGGTTTCTATTACACATTCAATAACACTGTAATAGTTTTTTTCAAAAAAAAAAAAATGACATGACCAAACTCAACCGTATCCCCCTATTTTGGGTCCTAGGAATCGAACTGCATCAATACTTTTTTGAGTTACAACGATGATTTCATACAACATTTTTTTTTAAATTTAAGGAAATTGTTTTGTCTCTAGCTTCCATGGTATGGTTTTTTTGGTAAACTTGCTCCAGCAAAGTTACTTGGAATCTTTAAAGCTACAAGTTTTAAGAACAAGTCAAGCTTCTAAAATGAAGTTTTGTGGCTCTTTGACATTAATATGTCAAAAAATACAATTTTAACCACTTTATTTTTTTTTACATTTTTCTCTCATAATTTGCAGTAATCGAATTTTACTATCCGATACTTATACCAAAATATAGTTCGTGTTATGCCAAATAGCTTTAGCTACAGGTAACAACGAAATTATTTATTTTTATTAAAGTTGTAAATACTCTACATTTTGACATTTGACCGCTAAGTAGAGGTTTACGCCGATTGAGTTAGCTCCGGCGGCGGCGTAGAGACCAAAAATAACCGGCGGCGGCGGCTTAGCCGACAGAGAGAACCGGCGGCGGCGGCTAAGCCGTCGAATTTATCGGCGGCGGCGGCGTACACAGTTAAAAAATCAATTTTTAAATATTTTATAAGTATTTAATAAAATCAGAATTGTTTCAAACATATTCAGAACCATTCAACGATTTTGTTCAATTCAATATTCCTTCGTTTAACAAATTATATTGTATTAATTTCATCAACTTAAATTAAATTTCATTAGGAGATGGGAGATGAGACAATCTCGGCGATTAATCGATTATTAAAAACGACTATTAGACTACTTTACACAATATTTTTTAACATTTTTATTTATATATTTTTTTAATTTTATAAAAAGCTATGACGCCGAACGCCGCCGCCGCCGCCGCGCCGCTATTTACGTGATTCGGCGGCGGCGCGTCAGATAAGTCAAAAATCGGCGGCGGCGTGGCTCGGCGGCGTATATCTCTACCGCTAAGAGCCTCAAATCCCCATTTTAGAAGCTTGGCTTGTTCATAAAACTTGTAGCTCTATAAATTCCAATCAACTTTGGTGAATCAAGTATACCAAAATAAACAATACCATGGAAGATAGAGACCGAACAATTTCCTTAAACTTCAAACAAAAATGTTGTATGAAACCATCGTTGTAACTCAAAAAAGTAATGATGCAGTTCGATTCCTAGGACCCGAAATAGGGGGAAACCGTTGAGTTTGGTCATGTCTTTTTTTTCGACTTGCACAGTGTAATTAGAACGTATTATATTACTCGTAATCATTTTTCAGGGCCATATGTATATTCAGGTGTCTCTTTCATTCTTTCGGACTAAATTTCGGAGTGAAGACAAACGACTTTGCCGTTACATACTAAATCAATTAATGAAAGAGTGTAAATAAGATAAGATAAATGAATATTACGAATTTACATCTGACAATTTGATTAGCAAATAGTTTAATAATAAGAATTCTGTGTATTATTATGCTTTCCCATTAAACTCTGTAAGTCCTGAGATCTTCTTTTCTTTCGGATTAATTTTTTAAGAGATGACAAATGAGCTTCCTTTTACATAATGAATTGATCAAGATTTTTATTAAATAGTCAATAAATAAGTTAACAAATAAGTATTTTTCCACCATTCTTTCACCCCTTCGGACTAAATTTCGATGTAAAACTAAAACTAAACTTAATACAAATATCGCTATAAACTAATATATTTGATCAATATCGTTTTCATTTAAAATTTGTATTCAATTACAACAACTGGGTCTGATGGATCACATTTACTTAAAAATTTTCATCTGAACCACATAATGTCTGTATGCATAGGTCATATAATTTTATTACTCGTATTCTGTTTTGTTTGTTTTTATTATCTTCTTAACTTTTTGTAACTACTCGTATTTTTGTTGGAATATTGCTAAAATGGCACTGAAAAATCGTAGCTTGTTGGTGACTTTGAAGCATGCATAATTTAAATGCGGGAAAGAAAAACGTTGTTTATTAAGCCGAGAATATGTTAAATTATGCAAAACGAGTTATTCTTATACACAGTTGTTGGCTTATTTTTATTATTATTTTTATTTTATTTTATTTTATTATTGTTGTTGCAGTTGAATCAGATCGGTGAGGTTTATAGTAGTAACGAGTAATGCCACAGCTGCGGAAAATACCGGCGAAATTTGTCGTATTGTTGATTCGAGCAGTTGATAATTTATTTCTACTGCAGCTTTGCGTAATCCCAGTTAGGGACTGTTTTCTACTCTCAGTCTCTATCTTCTTTGTTCTGCACTTAGTCGAAATAATAAATATACTTAATTTATATACATATGTATGTACATATGTATTGTACATACACCGTTTGCAGCCATATCCACGGATGATGCCAATTCGCTAATGAGCTATTTTCAATTTCTAATTTCATTTCCAAAATACGATTGCGCTGTTATACACATAGGAGAGCCCGACGAACACTCGATTGACTGAGTGACCCATCTACAGACCGATGCGACAGACAGACAGTGGGACAGACAGACAAGTGGCTCACAATGGACGCCTTTTGTGGTGGCTCAACAATTGTATCTAACGGGCGGAAAATGCAAAAATGTTGTGTGAAAAACGCGAATTTTTCACTTCCGTTTTCTTGCTGTTTTTAGCTGCTTTTAGCTGTTTTTGTAGTTGTTGTTGAGAACTACGAACTGCGAACGCGTTTTAACGAATATTTTAATAGTTTATTTGATTTTAGCCAGCGACTAACGCGTCCGCCTGCATTGTTGTTTCAATTCCGACTGATGTCAAAACTGTAAGCGCTGTTCAGTGTTGGCCCCTCGATCGAGCTTCAAACGTGACAGAAAGAAAGAGAGATAGAGAGGGAGAAAGAGTGAGAGGGAGAGGGAGAGCAATGGCCAAAAACAGACAGAGAATGATAGAGAGCGAGTGAGAGGGATATAGTGAGTGGGACTCGACTCAGAGAAAAAAATTGAAAAACTAATCTAACCAAGAAACTGAGACATGACTTATAGAGGAAGCTGTGAGGAAAACTCTTTTCAATCGAATTTAAATCATGAGGTAAAACCATTGACATCGACTGGTAATAAAAGTAAGCCTTGATGCGATCTCTTTAAATAAATAGCACATACTTTTACATTTTACAACAAATACTTTTATTTTAACATGATTTTGAATCAGCGGAAAGATAAAAATAAAATCATTATCTTAAGCTAGATTCGTTTATAAATAAGAAAGCATTTCCCTAGGTTTCACAATTTGAAAACAATTGAAAATAATAAACATTTTTCTTGTATAATATTGAACCGACCCAAAATCTAATTCTACAGTTCAGAATTTTAAATTATTAAGTTTTAAAATAACTACTATGTATGTTTAGTCAACTACTCATTCCCTATTATTATTATTATTATTATTATTATTATTATTATTATTATTATTATTATTATTATTATTATTATTATTATTATTATTATTATTATTATTATTATTATTATTATTATTATTATTATTATTATTATTATTATTATTATTATTATTATTATTATTATTATTATTATTATTATTATTATTATTATTATTATTATTATTATTATTATTATTATTATTATTATTATTATTATTATTATTATTATTATTATTATTATTATTATTATTATTATTATTATTATTATTATTATTATTATTATTATTATTATTATTATTATTATTATTATTATTATTATTATTATTATTATTATTATTATTATTATTATTATTATTATTATTATTATTATTATTATTATTATTATTATTATTATTATTATTATTATTGTTATTAAAATTAATTTGATTTTTCAAATGTTCGCAAGCGTGTGAATAATGATGATGATCTACAACTATGCAACTTACAATCTACAAAGTACTGTTAAAGTTTTCCGCAATCAACGGGGTTAACTATAAACCTGTTTTCACACCTCACAATTAACCCCCCTGATTTATGATTTATCAGCCCAGCCCCACCCAAATTCATATCCAAAGTCAATACTCAATGCGAATTTCGTTTCTTTTTTTTATTCTCTTTCACTTGAAAGTCATTTTCGGGGTTCGTCTTAAATGCATGATGAGAGCACGTGTGTGTGTGTAATGTGTAAATGTATGTGCACATTTCAATGGGCCACTAAAATGCATCAATGGCCTTTCGGCCGCAACTGGCACTTACCGGTTATTCGCAACATTGTCTGTGAGCGGCTGCTCCACTTCGGTTTTGGTAACGACGCTGATGGAACGTGTCATGCGACGGGGCTTCGTGCTGCCCTCCTTGTAGCCAAGATTCTCCATGACGACAACGACAAAGACGAAGACGGAGACGGAGACCTTGCTGTGTAATAGTTCCAATTGCAGTTGAAGTTGTTACCACTACTATATGTTGTTGTTGTTGTTGTCGTCTTGTTGTTGGTATTTAAAACGCGCAAATATGCGCTTAAAATCAACTCAAGTCGATTTTCTGCACTTGCGTTGCAAATAAACCAACGAAAACTTTCCAATATCAGCTAAGCAAATTTATAGACCAGTTTCTTTTTGCTTGACGCTTACAGTCCCAACTTTAAGCAAACTTTGGGTTCGTTTGCCACTCAACTGCAACGACAAATGGCCAAATGTTATGTTTAAATGTTATTTATGCACCTTTCCCACTCATAAGTCTGTGATCCAGTGCGAACGTGGATCGAAACTAAATTAACAAATTTGCAATCCCCACAGTTATTAAATTAAATATTATCTTTTGCGTCACTTTTTAACTGGCCCCTGCTCTGACTTCCCCTGGTGTTTTTCTTTCCTTTTCTCGTCTTGTTTTTTCGAACCTCTGCGCACGCCGTATGCGACAATCTTGGGTCGGAGTTATCTAAGCATTCTCATCCCATTTGACGCAGCGATAAAGCGATCATATAAACACTAACATCACAATTATTATCATGGTGGGGATTTATCTGAAAGTGCTACTGTCTGGTACTTTATGTGAACTTAATGGACAGTGCCTGCGGTTATTAAGGGGGAACATAAACAAGAATCACACAAAATAATTCCCTTCTAATTTATAACATTTAGTTTAAATAAATTTTCCAAATTTTTTGATTTTTTAAAAATAGCAACCGAACCGAAAATCGGATTTAATTATATTGATGTTTGAATGTTCAGATGTTTGTGAAATCCAAATATATTTATTTATTGTAAAAAACATATATCACTCTGTTACATTAAATGTTTAATACTTTTTAATAATAATATTTTATCTTCTTACTTTCTTCTATACTATATAAGATACACCTTTGAATTATAACAAGACTCAATTACTTCCTATTACTTTTTTTTTTTTACTCAATAAAGTTATATATATTTACTACAGCTATTTATCTTTAATTGTAGCTTAAAAAAGAATCCTAAATCACAATATAGTTATAGTCAGAACAACAAATGACTTTATGATACTATCAAAAGTATAAACTTTTTACTTTTACAAAACCTTACTGTAAGTCTGATTTCATGCACACAAAAATTTTTTCCTGAATTTTTTCAGTCTCATAGAATGGGTCACAACTTTAAATGTTTCTCCGAATATATTTAGCCGACTTTTGTTTGTTCACATTATTTACAATTTGTGCTAAGTCAGCGAAGATTCATTAATTTGTTAAGTAAATTTCATTTAGAATCACCTGTAACCAGACAGTGACAACTTTTGAAAAATTGTAAGTAATGTCCCCTTTGAAACAAGGGAAAGTCGATGATAGATTGATTAGATTGATATGGACTTTGGTATATACTGTATATATGTAACTATGTTCTTTTAATTGATTACAACCATTATTTAGGCAGTGGTTTATTTTAATTGTTTTTACTTTTTATAGCTAGATCACTTGCCATTGCACAATCTATTCATTGTTTATGTAAAAACAGTTTTAAGAGTATTACGTAAAATTGTTTTGTTTTGTTTAGCTGTTTGCTGTAATTGCAAACACTAACAAAAAGTAATGAAAATAATTACAGTCTAACATTGTTATCAATTATTTATCAAATTTGTAAATTATTAACATTGTTTTGGGAAGTTTTCTGGGGAATTCATCAAACCTGTTCGAGAATCAAAACAAAAAAACTGTCGAATTACTTAAGTAATCGTACTGCGCCTGCCTGGAAACAAGAAGGGAAGGGAAGAAGTAAAATAAACAAACTTTCTTAAAGAGCTGATTTATTAGCTAATTTTGTGGTCAATCAGACGGTGAACGAAACGAATCTCGAAAAAAGTTGTTAACTTATTATGCGCACAAATTAATTAAATTCTCGGAGAGGCCATTGACGAAGTTGAAAAACCAGTTTGCAGTTTTCAAAATCCAGTCGCCAGTTGAAAGTTTCTAACACAATAAACAAATATTTGCCATCATCATCATCGGAGGCGTCATGGTACAATACCAACTAAATGATGTCTGATTCTAGCTCACAATTATTATTTCGAAAATATCTTTTAATATTGTGCTTTGAAAAGGAAGACGAGACTTTAAGATCGGCACGCTGTTGATGATGGGGAAAATAATAGAACCGAATAGAAAGAATGTTTTGAATGCATAATATATCTGTTCTATCTGTGTGCAAACCGAGCCGGAAGCGCCATTTGCAATTTACCGCTTAGATGCGACGTCATTTTGAAAACTGCGCTGTCCCCGAAAGCAACTCTGTCGTCGTATTATCATATTGTTTAGTTTTCTCAGTTACTCGTTCCTTCGTTTGGTTCGTTCGCTTCTTCGGATCGCGTTGATTCAATTATAATTGAAACTAATTTGAATTTCTACGAGCATCATGGTACATATATCTATATATATTACTTGGAATGAAAACCTTCGGGTTGTCGAGGTAGAGAGGGTCGGGTATTAAGCGAGATGACGAGAGTCCATATTTAAGAAAAGGCAAAGAATTTGTGAGGCGAGAGTTTTGTATTTTGTATATTTATTTGTTGCATTGCTTTTAGAATGCCCTTGAACCTGAAGTCGCAATCAGAATTATTTGATGCATAACTGTAATTGAATCACTCTCAAATTAAAGGATAGTTCAGCAAAAGAATTCCATTTGAAATATAATCAAAATATAAATTTTGACATGCTCATTTCATAAAGATTTAAGAAATTCGAGTAGATCAAATACTTAAGTGTTGTAATTGACTAATGATATTGTTTGTTTTTCTTTCTTTAAGTATTTGAAAAACCAATTAATCACAGTAATGACGCTGACATTTTGACAACAGCTCGTCAATTCTTTGCAAAATATTAATGCATTATAAGAAATAATCGTATTATGGTTGGAATATTATAAACGGAATACTGTCAATTTTAATTCATAGGTGCTGCGTTGTCAGTGTGTTCAGTATTCAGTATTTATAGACACGTCGTATAGATTTAATAAAAGTATATTGAAGGGTTACAAATTAGAATCGTACATATCTTAACTTCACACTTGATGCTGATTCACTTAATAATTGTCTTGGACAATGCCAATGCTTCAGCAAATGCCGCGACATAATCCATTCTGAATACAAACGGACGAAATTCAATTTTTAAAAGGAATTAAAATTGAAGGAGCTTAAATTCTCGGTGTGTTCGATGTGAAATTTTCCGCGACTTGAAGCACGACAACAACGTCGATTGACTGATAAAAAGAACTGCTCCGAAATGATAATGTACACCACAAGTTGGATGCTATGTGGATGCGAGTGTGGGAGGTGGATGAGCAGATCCAACTTAAGCCAAGTGAGCGCGCGCCAATGAGGCTGAATGTACACTTAGTATACTATACTATATGCCCTCCATATGCTATCAACACTAATATATAGATATAGATATATAGGCGTATGTATGTAAGTGCTGATGGGGAAAGCGCGAGGAAAGCGAGCGAAGCTTTTGGAACGCTCCAGAGAATCGGCTATCAAATTCATTTAAATCATAATAAAATGTGACACGAGATTTGTTGAAGTGCCGGCTTGAAAAGTTCTTTACGAGGCATTTACAGATTTACACAGTTTTCTTTTAGAGTTTTGGGAACCTGTTCCATACATACTCGTTGTAATCATAAATGTATCCATCCATTCGTGACTTGACTCGCATGTGGATATATTTATCTTTTGCTTTATTTAATCGCCAGTACATTAATTTAAAAGTCATGTTCGCTATTTGCTGTTGCGTGAAGTCATCTAACAAATTGTTTAAACAAATTACAGATACAAACAAATCAAAATAATTTTGTCAAATCTGCAATGATTAATTGTGTTTTGTCAATTTGCAGCTGCTTTTTGTTAGACTTTATTTATGCCAAATTTGTAGTTTCTGTTTTTTCTTTCATTTTCTGTTTTTTGTGCACGCCTTTTATTATGTATTTTTATTGTTTATTCGTTTTAAATCATAACGTTTATTGTTTGTGTGCCGTAGACCATATTGTTTAAATATACGATTTTGAAGCTTGTTGACTTGGTTTCCCACGCATTTGACGAATAATCAAAAACAAAAAGTAAATACTGGTATAACAAAATCTGAAAGAACGGTTATCTTCGGGGTTGTCGAACATTGAATACTCTAGTAGGCATACACATTATTCTAAATATTGCAAGGACAAATTTACAGTGCATAAAAACTGATCTTAAATATTTATTAGATAATTATATTTACATATTTAGTATATTTTGCGAAGATATAAATATATTGGTATATATCAGATATTCGGACATAGTTTCGGAGTCACAAAAATCGGTTTTCAAATTCAGCCAAAATTATAGTTATTGAATAATCTTATACAATAAACAAATTTATTAAAATGGCATTTTTGCCATATTTATTTAATTTAAAACGGAAGTTAATTGAAATGAATTAATTTAAAATTGTATCACATTTTTATTCAAATATTTCGACACTTAAACGAAGTTGTCTTCAACCACATCGACAATTGCTTTTGGGTTGATTTAGATTTGTAAAACATGATAGTCCCAGTCTTGTCACCTTGAGTATATTTGCAGAATTCTTGATGGAACTGAAATACCCCTTCTTAAAGGGTATACTAAATTTTATGTTTATTGGGAATACCCTCTCGGTGTGGACTTTGATACTCGCGTCAGAATGGTGATGGCATTTGCATATCTTTGATTTTTATAGAGGCAAACATTTAAGACAGTTGAACTCTGGAGCCAGAGAAGTACTTATTTTAGAGCTCATATATTAAGTTTATGTTGTTACGTAATACGCCATCAAGTAACAAGCTTTGACCAAAAAGTCAATTTTCCTTCCTTATCCATAAATTATCACCAGTTTCAGCCAGTTTCGAAGTTTCCTTCAATAGCTTTAAAGTTTAAACTTTTTTAACAGACAATCAATTGAGTACATATATGTCAATTTGCAAGAAAATTTTAAGGAATTGTTGTTAAAATAAACCCGGAAACGTGATGTAATTGCAATTAACGCCTTGTTTTGAGATAATTATATCATCTGATGATTAAGTTTATCAATATCTTAGTGCGAGAGACTAGTTTTTAGTATGTAATCTTTTTTAATTTCTTAATCAGTATTCTTATTTACATCACAGTGGGTGATAGTGAAGGCATTAAATTGCCACGGGTATGCAACATGTTGCATTTTCTACCGGTAGCTAAAATGGCATTTAATTTGGCTAACGATTTTGTCATTATTTCTATAGATCTATTGTTGTTAAAGTAGCGCAGGAAATACTCCCGTAGTTTAATTTTGCATTACATACATGAAAATACAATGCTTTGATCAACTTAAGTATATCTACATATGTATATATGAATAATGTATATAAACAATAGCCGCCTCCAGCGCTCTGAACTTGACATCAAACGCGATAACATAACGATTGTGTTCTCTGTATTTTTTCAGTTACTTTTCCCGCTGAACTTTAGCGAAATGCTGGGCAAAGTTGATGTGGAGGCCAATGTGGAGGGCGGTGGTCCATCCGGTCAAGCGGGTGCCATTCGTTGGGGCATAGCAATGAGTTTGCGCAGCTTCGTTGATCAAGAGATGATTGAGTCAATGCGTTTGGGTAAGTTCCAGCCTGCATCTTATCATTGTCACTAATTGCTTTTATATATGTTTTTCTATATATAGCCGGCTTGCTGACACGTGACTACCGCAGGCGGGAGCGCAAGAAGTTCGGACAGGAAGGTGCACGTCGCAAGTACACGTGGAAGAAGCGCTAGGCGGCAATAAAAACAAAGCGACAATGCATTTTTACTCCGATGTTCAATAAAATTATACTATTAAAATAAGTCCAGAGCGTAAACTACATTTGGTTTAGGGGCTTAAGGCCCAACAGCTGCATTCCACGCTGTAGCGTGCGCTTAGCCGCATGGAAGAGTAGCAGACGTTGCGATTGTTTATCTGAACATCTTTCCTGCTTCACAGGCAAGCGCTTAAGCGCACGACTCGTTGCATTGCTGTATTAAGACAGGGACAAATTAAAGATCCTATTGAGAATTGATTATTTAACACACTCTACATACCACAAGCCAAACAGATAGTTGACCAGCACACAAGCCTCTAGCTGCTCCTTGGACTGCCACACGCATTGTTCGAAGCGAGCCAGCTCATAAAGCACATCCAGTGCTTCTGATGGCTCTTGAGTTAAATGTTGCCAACTAGGCTTTATATCCTCCAGGTGAATATGTCGAAAATTATCCAACATACTATGGAGACGGCAGTGTGTATATTGTAGTTTGATGCCTGTATCGCCGTTCACCTGTAGAGCCTGATCCCAGCTAAATACATGATCCCGCTGCCTACGTTGTTTCAATACGTTGACAAGTACAGCAGACACACCCAGAATATCGCAAACGTGCTCATCATTCATACAGCTATTAACTTTAGTGGCTGTAAATACAAATTCAAATAATTGAGGCGTTACCGAGGCACAAGGTGATCAGTAATTTATTACTTACTTGCACTAAGGTTTCGCTTCTCGCGCATCACCTCTCTGGCCTCGTTGAGCACATCGCGGAGGAAGATGACATTGCCCTGGCGCGTGCTCATTCCGTGAATTCTACCGAATTTCACATGTTGTAGTTTATCATTCAAGCGATTGTCTAACGCTGTAACTGTCTGAAACAAGGCATTAAAATGATCCGCCTGTCCATTATCCACGACGTACAGCATGCGTGAAAACTGTAAACGTTTCCGACGTTCCAACAGAGCCGCAATGTCACGTGCCAGGTATAAAGTGGAGCCATCGCTTTTAATAACAGGAACACGGCGCTGATCGACAACTACGATTTCACGGCCATCCTGCTCGCGCTGCAGGATCCCTGCTGATCGAAGCTGAGCCAGAACTTCAGTGATCTCACTTTGCGAGTACTGAGACTCCCATTCGTAGCTGTCGAAGTGCACCCCAAGGCGCTCATAGACAGATGTGAGTTCATCTATGGTATAGCGACGATACTGCTGCCATTTGCTGGTCATGGTTGCATCTGTGCCCGCCTCCAGCGCAGTAAACAAATCTCGTGCTCGTTGAGCCAACTCCGGATCCTCAGTGGCAGCTTTATTTGCTGCCACATATGCATTGTGGAGAGTATCAATAGGCGAAACTCGCATTTCAGCATCGGATACGTTCTTCAGTTTTACGCCCAGTGCCAGCAAACCAAACTGAGTGCCCCAATCGCCCAAATAGTTGAGTCGAGTCGTGCGATAACCCAAATGATGATGAAGATTGGCCAGCACATTGCCTATGATTGTTGAGCGCAAGTGTCCGACATGGAAAGGCTTTGCAATGTTTGGTGAGCTATATTCAACAACAACATGCTCCTCAGCGCAAGCTGGTGCCTCTGACGAGGTCGTCTTCACTTGTAGAAGATGGACTGCAAATGCATCTGGCTGTAGATGGAACTCCACCCTAGCTGCACTACGTTCCGTACTAGGCACCAGGCGAACCTGTTCAATGTACGCGTCATCAAATTGTTGGCTTTTCACCGAGTTCAACAATTCGCTTTCCTGTTGTGCAACCGTTGCCGGCAGTACCCATTGCAGAAAGGGCTGCGAAGCAGCCTGCAATTGCTTCTTGGCGGGCACTTCCAACGCATAATATATGTTTTCCAATTGTGGCAACTGCAAAGCATCAGCATTTATACACGAATAACTAAAATTCAGATGATTTACCTGCTCACAAATCGCGCGCCGGATGCGGCTGGTCATGTTATTTTAAACAGGGTGGTAGCAGTTTCTCAGTGTTGAAAAATGCCATATTTTTAGTGGCAGCACACACGATACGGCACATGAAACATCTACTATTGTGGGTTATTTATTGTAAAAAATCTTCTGTTCAACATATATGTATATCTTGATTAATTTTTATTATTAATAATTATTGAGTCTGATATGATCATTTAGCTAATCCGTTGCGTATGAACTGTTCTAGTCAATTTGTATCGTGTGTGGGATACATGCTCACATCAGCTGTTTTATTAGGAAGTTGGGTTGGGTTGCGCTTGTTTGTTTTCACAAGCATAATTTGTTATTTCGTGCATTGAAAGCCTTAAGTTAATGCAATACAAAATTATGCATAAGGCCTATAGTGTGCAGTCAATCCTGAAGCAAGGCGTTCAAATTGAAGCCATTGCAGCTTACGGTATAAAAGTATTACCATTTTACCACTTACAATTAAATAAACTTTTTCGGCTGTATAAATCTAGGTAATCATGTTATTTTGGGGACCAGAAGCGGTCAGCTCATAATGTACTCAGTGGACAAAAGTACGGGCGTGGATATGCGAATGTTTAGCAAAAATTTCAGCAAGAAACCAATCACACAGATGGAAGTGGTTGCTGCTGAAAATCTCCTTTTTGTGCTGACGGACAATATGATTCATGTGTGTGATATTAGTCGCATTGAGAATAATTTCGAATTTATGCACAGTTCTGCGGACACAAAGGGTTGTACGCTCTTTACGATGGATGTGGACACACGTAAATCGACAACAGGCGATTTGGCCACGTTTATAAGAATCGGGTGTGCCATCAATCGTCGTATTGTGTTTTTCTTTTGGAAAAAGGATAAGCTTGCTTCGTTAGAGTTGACCATCGAATTGATTGATGTGCCTCGAGCAATAAGTTGGGTGAATCAAACTGTGTGTGTGGGTTACAAGCATCAATATGTTATATACAATGTAAGACTTGATACATATTCTCATAAGACTTTAATAATATCACTTGAATTCATTATGTTTATTACTAGATATCTTGTACTCCACCAAAGAAGCACGAACTGATACTAACCTCCTCCACCATCAGCCAGGAGCCCAACATTTGTCTGATCCGAAAAAATATGTTAGGCATATCTAAAGACAACTATCTAATGCTCGTAGATCCCAGTCAATATGCAGCTAAGGAAGGAAGCGTTGATGGCGGAATGAACAACAAGACAACGCTAACAATGTGGACAAGTCCATTGTTGGCATTGGGTAAAATTATAATAGCCGTGTTTATCGAATTTTTTAATAATTACCATTTGCAGTTTGGGATGAACCCTTTGCTATTGGACGCATTAAAAATACCATCGAAATTCGCAGTTTGGTAGGCAAGGAGACTTTGGTGCAATCCCTGCCAGAGCTAAAGAATACCAGATTTCTTGTTCGATCTGATAAAGGCACAATATTTGCCGCCGCTACATCTGAATTGTGGTGTATACGTATGGTAAACATCCCTTCACAACGGGAGGAATTGTTACTTCAGAAGAAATTTCAGTTGGCTATAGAACTGACGGTGAGTTTAACATGACGCTGCCCCATTCCCATCAAATGCCACTACTGATTTAATTTTTAGGAAATTTCTGAGGAAGAGGTCAACGATAAGGCACAGACCATACGACAGATACATATGCTTTATGCCAAGGAGCTTTTTACCAATAAAGAGTTCTCAGCTGCCATGAAGGAGTTCGAAAAGGCCGCTATTGATCCCTACGATGTGATACGCCTGTTTCCCAGCCTTGTACCGGAGCCCAAGAACAGTGTAGAGGATGCTACTGTGCCCACATCCAGCGTACCAAAGCTGGAGGATCATGACCTGGAAAATGCGCATATGGCTCTTATTGAATTCCTAGCCCAGGCACGTCAACGTGAGGTGGTCAAATTGCTCGATACTAAGAGCAGCTCCAAGGCGTTGTTGGAGATCATAGACACTACGTTGTTAAAGTGTTATCTACAAACAAATGATGCGCTAGTGGCTCCCCTGTTGCGTCTTAATCAGTGTCATCTAGAGGAGTCTGAGAAAATGCTTAAAAAACATAATAAACTCTCGGAGCTGATCATTCTCTATGATGGAAAAGGCATGCATAAGAAAGCTCTGACACTGCTTAGGGAACAAGCCAATGTTGAAGGATCTGTGCTCCAAGGGCTTCAGCGCTCTATCGGATATTTGCAGGCACTTGGCGTAGAGAATCTGACACTGATCTTTGAATTTGCCGACTGGGTGTTAACTGAAGATCCAATTGAAGGTCTTAAAACATTCACGGAAGAACTACTCGCAGTGGAAGCGCTACCACGTGCCAAAGTTCTTGACTTTCTGGTTAGCAAATTTAAGCATCTAGTCATACCCTACCTGGAGCATATCATTGACGTGTGGAACGACACCAACACCCTACGACACAATGCACTGCTTAAGGAGTACAGTAAAGCAGTGCAGCGCCTACTGGCTGAGCAGGCAAAGGGGTAAATCATCTAGTATTTACTAAATCCTAATATATGTATAATTACCTCATTGTTTACAGAGAGGAAACGCCGCAGCTGCAACCTCTACGCGCCAAGTTGTACAAAATGCTTGATGAATCTCAATACTACTCTCCTGATCGAGTGCTGCAGGACTTTCCCACCACAATACTGTTAGAGGAACGCGCTCTTATTCTAGGTCGCCTCAAGATGCATGAAAAGGTGCTGGCCATTTACATTCAAGTGTTGGGCGATGTTTCGAGGGCCAGAAACTATGCGGAAGCAAACTACGTGCAGGACAAGGACGTTTTCAACAAGCTCTTAGCGATCATATTGAAACCAATGCAACAGCCGCCATACGAGGGTATTTCCATGCATCCAGACTTTGTTAAACCCAACATAAAAGTGGCACTCGAGTTGCTTAATATGTATACTATAAAAATTGAACCAAAGAATATATTGAAAGTAAGTTGCGGTATTTAGAACAATTTATAATGATTCCTTGTCAACATTCGACGCCTTTTTATTGTAGTATCTGCCGGATGACGTGGCCATGCATGAACTTAAAAGCTATTTGGAGATGGTGATACGCACTGATCTGGCCGAGCAACATCAGCGTAAAATTATGATGGGACTTTTGCAATCGGAGGCAGCGCGACTTCAAGCCGCAATAGACATTGAGAGGAAAAAGTGCTTTGAGCTGAACGAGTCAACTGTGTGTCCGGAGTGCAAGAAGCGATTTGCCAATCAAACTGCCTTTGTTCGTTATCCAAATGGCCAGGTGGTTCATCTGTCCTGCTATGACAGATGTTTGGAAGTGTCGCAGCAATAAATCATCTCCTTATTTTTATATGTGTGATAATCACTTTAAGTATTGTAGCTACATAAATTGTAATGCTAAGCACTAAAGTCAATATATCTTATAACATTATTATTCGATATTTAAATAGTTAAAATTATCATAGCTGGGCGCATATTATACACATTTATTGTACTATATTTACAAGATTTTGTGGCATCATAAGATTATTTATGCCTCTTCACTACCATCCATAAGACTGTCGCCATCCAAATCTAGAGAATCATTACATATGGATAAATCCGATTCTGAGGCAGCACGACTCAGTGGACGCAGCGGTAGAGAAAGCGAATGTTTGCTATCCTCATTATCATCCTCCAGTAGACTAGGAGATGCGGTGCTGCAGACAGCGTTCAATGGCAGCTCGGCGGATGTTGTTGTTCTTGTTGATGATGCAGCCGCAGCAACTGCTGCTGCTGTTCCACCTGGCAATTGGGTTTGTCTGATCAACGCCAGACGTTGCTGTGTCAACTCCAAATGATGTTTGCGCCACTTAATGCGACGATTTTGGAACCAGACCTTTACCTGCGCCTCCGTCAGTTTAAGTGTGTGAGCCAGATATAAACGCTCCGGTCCAACCATGTACTGCTGTCGCTCGAATTCCGCCTCCAAGCATTCCAGTTGCTCCGGCGTGAAAATTGTACGCACGCGTTTGTTCTTGAGCGCACTCTTCTTGTGTGAATCTATAAAAGAAAGAGAGAAAATCTTGAAATGAGGTCGAAAAAAGGCTTTTGTTAACCATTGTTTTTACACTTGGTACATTTCTACCACAAGTGGTACTGTTCTTATCGATGGATCACATTTTTCGAAATGGTACCCACACTTGTTAGAGTCAGTTTTGCCATTTTAGATATTTTATTACCAGACTTATAAATTTCTTGTTGACAGATATTGGAGAAATTAGATAATGTTACGACAAATCTATTGTTTCAATTGGGAAATGTTACGGATGCAGAAAAATTTAAGTAGAGATTTTAAAATTCAGGGATGCCCTTCAGACCCCTTACCACAGTTTGCATTAAAAACAATGAGTCTGCCTTGGTCGAATGCAGAGGTTGAAATAGTTTTCGACCTATGGCAGCTCTATAAGACCAACTAGGATATAAAATACATTTAAGAGTATTAAATGGTTAACGTTATATTTATATAAATACTAAATTTTTTTCGACAATTATAAAGACACAAAAAACATACTGTACTTCAATATATATTCTATAACACTAGGCAATAAAATTGTATTTTTTTTCTAACCTTTACCAAGCCCACTTATTCTAATACATAGGAGACCCAGGTGAGCAAATCTCTTTTTAAACATTTTTATATGGTAGAACTTTCTTTTAGAGGTGAGCTTAAATTTTTGTTCCTCTTATCATTTTGCGACGCCTAATTAATGCAGTTTTATAAAAATTTTTTTTTTTTCTGAGATTTACCAGCTTTTTAAAGTAAAGAATCGAAAACTTGTATGAAAATATATATCTTTAAAAGTATTACTTACATTTAAAATGTGTTCAAATTAAAATATCACTGCGGACGGTAGTCCGCGCTAGTGAAGAAAGCAGCACGAAGGGTGCGAAAGGCGACTAGCAATATATACACGAAGAATGGGAAATTTGCTATGACTGTCCGATCGGATTGAATTATATACCGATCGAAACTAACAAAAGTACATTCTAAGACTTTTGGTAACTCACCTGCTTCATGAGATAAGTGGGTGTAAGAGGGAAGAGCGAAATTTTAATGTTTGCAGCTAGTGGGGCCGTTGGAGCCCTTTGGTTAAATTTTATAATTTTATAATATATAAATTTTAAAATTCTTATAAAAAAATGCGCGTCGAATGATTCCTCGATCATTCCAATCCGACATTTGGTTCAAAAGATATATAATATTAATTTGAAATTTTTAATGACCTTCTCAAAATGAGATGAAAAGTTTGTTTGTCTGTTTGTTTGGTTGGATCAAAGCGCTGAAAAAGCTTATATTATTTGATGAGGAATTGTTTTTTATCAGAAATCTAGAAATGTTTGTTTTACGACTTTAGCGGGAAATAGCTAGTTCACGGGAAATAGCTAAAACCCGATAAATTTGAAACACCCACAGTTTCCAATCCGAAGAAGCTACAGATCTTCCAAAAAAACTTCATTACAAAGTAAAAGTCTAATGACGAAAGGGTTTTCCTGCCCCAAAATTTCTGATATCCCATTTTGTGACGAACGATATTAAATTTAATACATAAATTATTAAAAAAAAAAAAGTTTGGCATTCGGCACCTTGCGCAAAGAGATCTCGATTCTGTATACCTAAAAAAATTTTAATGCGCAGTGCCGAATGCCAAACTTTTTTTTATAAAAATAATTTATGTATTAAATTTAATATCGTTCGTGATTTATTAAAAATAGAAATTCTGCACAAATGGAAGCTCTGCAGTCGTTATGTAACGTCTTTCAACATTGCAATATGGAAAAACAAAATCAAAACCATTTATTGCAATGTTGAAACACGAGTTCCGTTATCTCCCTCTGTGCTCCGGCTTTACATTCTGGGTCCAATGCATCTATTGCGGTTTTTCAGTATAAATACAATGCCGAACAGGAGGGCTCCTCTTCTATATACATCTTCTTAAAAACAAGCCCCACTACATTAGTGGGGAGCTAGAACAAGTTGAGAACTATGGGTGTTTCAAAATTATCGGCTTTTAGCTATTTCTCGCTAAACTAGCTATTTCCCGCTAAAGTCGTAGAACAAACATTTCTAGATTTCCGATAAGGAATATTTCCTCATCAAAAGATTAAAGCCTTTTTGATGCAAACAAACCAACGGACAACATTGGTGACTTTTTTTTCATTTTGGAAAGTTCACTGAAAATTTCAAAATTGCTTATCTTTTGAACCAGTTGTCGGATTTTTAGACGTGCCTTGAATATTTGTTTGCAAAGTGCTCAGGTAAAATGCTACAGGTGGAAAAAGCTTTTTTAGCTGACATTTTGGCGATTTATTAGAAAACGGCTCTAACGATTTAAATTAAATTTCAATATGTTGCAAAACGTAAAATTTCGCGTCCCATTTTGTGTCGAACGACATTAAATATAATATATAAATTATTATAAAAAAAAGCTTTTTTTGGTACATACAGCCATGCTCATACAATTGGCAGAAAAAAAATATAAAACTTAAAGATGATTTTTTTTATTAAATAATAATATTAAGGAACAGAAAATGTTAAGCTTTTTAATATCGGCTGTGATATTCTCGACTAATGATCAAAAATGAAAGCCCACCTCTGAAACATATGTAGCAAGAATATACAAATATCAGAATTTAAAATAAAAAAAAAGTGTAACCATAATAAAAAGGAAATGTGTTGTTTTTTTAAAAGAGGACCCAAGAGGGACTTTACAATTTCGTATCTTTATATGAACGCACCCTTGAACTTTTTTAATGAGCTGTCAATGTCAAAGCGTTAGTTAAGGTAAAGTTCAAGAACCGGCCACGTTTAGAAATTATTAAAAATTACTACCGAAATTCTGAGTCGATTGTCGCAACTTTAAGAGCGCTTATCATCTTCAGCGATGAAGCTCATTTCTGACTCAATGGATTTGTTAATAAGCATACACGTGCTTCTTGAGACACCGCACAGTGGGACAATCGCTGATTATTTTGGTCGAAAATTCATATCTTTTGAACCAATAAAGATATTCCAAAAATTCAAAAAGCATTTGATAAGCTTTAAAATGACTGCTTCCACTGTGTGATAGGCCTACTGGGTAATTCAGGATGGTCGGTCTAAGTTGAAAAATATTTTCTGTGCATATTTTACATGTAAAATTTAAAAAATATAATTTTGTTTTTGTCAGTTATGTACATTTGAATTTTATTTCATCTTATTTCAATACTGATTTAATAATATAAATTAGTTAAACTAACCTAATTACATGATAAAAAATTTTTTTTTTCAAAAATTGTATATCAAAATATTGGCAGCCAGGCATTTTATTTCGAGGTTGCATCAGTTTTTTGACTAAAACTGGTCTTAGGCGCGCCTAGACGCATGATTCCCAAATCGTCCTGTGATAGTGGGATGGAGTCCAAATGAGAAAAATTTTTGTTGAAAAATAGCCTAATTTTAGTACTTTTTTTCAACATTGCTGATAAAAAACTAAGCAATTAAGGAAATTTAACTAGAAATTAACATGCTTTTCAGATGAAACCAAAAACATAAAGATCGGTCGCATAATTCAGTTCTAAAGTTCGTATTTTTTTGTAAATTTTGTCGTATTTGCGTCGAAATTTGGGTTGTATTTGGGTCCGCTGTAAACAGTCTCGTCGTGGTCATATTACCGAAATCGAAATACACCCACAATAAATTTTAACTCAATATAAGTATCTCAAATATTTCTGTCTTTTATTAATATAATATATAAAATTGTGATGTCCCTTATAGAAAACCCTATAAAAAGAAGTGGGTTCGGTAAAATATTCAAATATTAGGGCTGCAAACCTCCAAAATTGTGGTATAGGCTCTTTGCGGTGGTTTAGGCCAGGGAGCGGAATTTAGAACCGGTTTGCCGCCATGAAATTAATTAAATTAAATAAAAACAAAATACAAAACTATATGTTACCTGGAATAATCTGCATTTCCATTATATAAGCTTAACATAAAACTGTTGTTATTTATAGAAAGTTGTTTTTTTCTTCAAATCATGACCAGAGTCATCGATAATAGTGCACTACTATCGAAAAAGGTACATATTTTAAACTTGCTACATTATATTTTCTTCAAGTGGCAACCATGTTTTTAAGGCTTTACTTACCCGACTTGAGCTTATCCCGTTGAAAAGTCAGCGACGCCTGCTGTGCGTGATGCTGATGCAGTTGCTGGAGGCTCTGCAAGGCCGAGGGTGCCCCACTTACTGCGGCGGCAGCGGCAACGACGGCAGCAGCAGCGAAATTAGCCCGCTGATGGGAATGCGAATGTGAATGCGAATGTTGCACTGTGTGCAGGTAACGACTGCCGTTGTTATCACAATTGAAGTTATTTACACTTTGACTGTTGTTATTGCCATAGCTGTTGTTGTTGTTGACGCTATTGCTTACGTTATTGTTGTTGTAGCTCTTGCTGTTGTTGTTGTCCTGGTCAACAGAGTCTGCAACAGCAGCAACATCTCGACTCACAGCAAGAGCTGCTGAGCTGCCACCATTGAGAGACAAATTAATGGCATTATTATACTCTTTGCTCTGCTGTTGGAGACCCAAAATGGCGGCTATTGTAAACGATTTGCCCACATCGAGGGAGGTATGCGCCGCGGCCGCCTCAATGAGCTGCGCGTGCGACGTCGCAGTCGCCAGTTGCTCCCTCTGCTGCTGGTGCTGCGACTGTGACTGGGATTGTGCCTCTGTGGGCGGTGGTGGGAGGCCAATTGTAAGTTGCTGCTGCTGCTGTTGCTGCTCCATTTGGTATGAACTTTGACCCGCTGCCGTCACTGCAGCTGCCGCCGCAGCAGCAGCCAATGCCGCCGTGGGCAGTGAATGATGCGGTTGCAACTGCCCATGTGTATGTCCATGTCCATGTCCATGTCCGTGTCCGTGTCCATGTCCTTGTCCGTGAGCATGTGCATGTGCATGTGCCACGCCGTTGGCTTGTGTGTTATGCAATGCGAGAAAGTGTGACAGAGGATTTGCGTGATATTTGGATGGATTCTGCAACATGCTTAGTATTTAGCACAATTCTCGCTCCGGCTCCGACTATGTGGGTATAACTTGTTGGTCGCCTGAAAAATGCAAGCGAAATGTTTAATTGTCTCAGGTGCCTGTTCAGGTGTCAACGACTGCAATTTTCCATTGTGTATGTTGTATGTGACTCTCTGATTATGCCCACAATTAAGTGGCACTTGACCAGCCGTAGCGGGAACGGCAACACGTGTAATCTGAGACCTCTTAAGGTGATCCCAGTGTAAAGAAGCAATGTGTGATAGAGGAGGAAGGAGTAGGGCACAAGGGACATGCGAGTGGGAGGAGTAGGGGGAATGTCTTCTAAAATGAGCCAAGAGTCTATATATAGATACGCATGTGGCTTAGCCAAACAATTGACCCTGCCATGTTGAATGGTGACCAACACCAACAACAGGTTGAGACAGGCTAAATACAAATGCAAATGACCGCAGACTGTTCCCCACACAGAGGCATTCACACACTCATTCATTCGCACAGTGAGTGCATTCATTTATGCACTTAATTGCAACGTTTTCCTCTCTCTCTCTTTCTCTTTCTCTGTCTCTGTTGTTGCTGCTGTCGTTGTCACTGGCAATTTGATAGCCTAATTGAGACTTTGTCACAGTTTGCAGTCCTATTGTTGTTGCCTGTGCGTTGTTGTTGACCAGGTGCGTAAAATATCCATTTGATAGCCACACAACGACATATACAGACATACATACATACATACATACATATAAATATACATACATATGCTTGTAAATACAACGTATGTACATGCATACATATATTGAAGTGATTGTAAATGTGCTTGGCATCAAATAAATTAGGTTCATTAGGATTACTTACAAGTTACTAGTGTTGATATTCTATCACAAATAATAACAGCTAAGCGGTTAAATGGGTTAGTACTTAAATCACGTTTAAATTCTTCAAATTATATATGATTGGTTTATTGTGTCTTCTCTCCTAAAAGTCTAAATAAACCTGCAAATAAATTAAAAATGTTTTTTCTCGAATAACATATGTCGATATCTGACAAATTACTCGAAAACGAAGTATATTAAACATAAGTCACGCTTCAAAAAATATATTTTAATTTAGAAACTCAATACGCATTCATTTGAGCTCTCTTATCGGGATCATGTTCGGAAAAATATAATTGTAAAAGTTTCATCCTTTTAATATTTTGCAATTCATAAATTAATAATTACTATTTTATTAGTTTTATCTTGATTTGAAATATTATAAAAAAATCGCTATGTGGATTCGAGGACTTGTAAAACAAGTCCAAGCACCAAAACACACATGGGTTGAACCATCGAGACGAACATTTTTAAATATTTTTTAAAAGTTATATTTATATCTGAGTAGCAAAGGAATTTAGTTGGACTATATTTAGTAAAAAAAAATAAAGCAATCGACCTTTCTTATTAAAATATATGTATAAACAAAAATATGCGATGATAGAAAGAAACAAATAGAATTTGAGTTGAAAAACGTAAAACTTTGCAAAATGGGCCATACTTTTCCAATACAACTTTTATATAATATGATTTGAAATAATTTAAGTTAATCCTCCAGTGCGATAGGTTAGTTAATTTCTCTATAATTTTCTATAAAATATTTAACCTTTTTATAAAAATTAAAGTGTTTTCGTTCCATTTTAATTAGCTTTTTGATGCTGGGAGATCTCCTTTTTATAAGTGCATTTTTAAAAAATCGTGGAAAATTATAGAAAAACCGAATTTATTCAAATGTGCAGTCGGAATGCTTATCGTAGTGAATAAAGAAGAACGGTCACGAATACAAATAATAAAACAATAAAATATACACACCGTCTATGTTTCATAAATGTGTTTTTAAGTTCATAAAGAACGAAACTAAAATTAAGCTTACCCGTCAAAAAAAAAGTGAATAAATTATTTGCTTAACTTAGTTCCTTGAACATGTTACTGGATCAAAATATCATAGGTCAGTTTTTGTTGGAAATTCCCATATATTCAAAACTACAGTAGATAGAATATATGTATAATCCTTCAGGATGTAACTCATAAAACAACAACCAATGACGCTATCACCTGCATCTTCGTTTAATCCTCAATTTGCCCCTAGACGGAAAAGCGTCCATTATTATTAGTGATTGTATTCGAATTACTTTTTCACTAGTAGTAGCGTTAGTAATAGCATAATTTATGTGAAAGAACTGAAACCTCTTTTAGTTCTAGTGTTCTTGTCAAATCCTTGTCTCATTGGTGGTCAACAGTTTCAGAAGTGGAGTACTAAACAAATGAAATTAATTACTACTTTACGTTTTGTTTAATATTAAAAAAAAAAGTTTAACATTGTTCTTTCTGATAGAAAATATAGAAAAATGTGAAAAATATAGCCATTTTAAAAAATTACGTTAAAAGCTCTATTACTAGATTTGTTATGTATTGTTAACAGGAAAATTTTTACCTAAAATATAGTAAGCGATATCTTGTCCTAATTTTAAATAACTCTTGTTTGCCGTCGGTATTACGACAATAAACTTAAAAATTTTCACATGTTCGAGGAGTTTGTTACAAATTGTTGCTTTTCAAGAAAATAGTTAAAGTAATGATGGATATAATATTGAATACAAACCTTTATAATTCCACGAAATATTGTTGAAATTTCCTAATAAAAAAGTGATATAATCCAGAGGAAAGTGGAACTCCTTATTTGATGTTTGACGTTTAATAGACTAACTACATGTAGCAATTAAATTGCGTTTCGCATTTCAGTTTATCACTTGATCACGATAATTTAAAATTCATAGTCCGAAATTAGCCGACGGATAATGAACTGTTGCCTACAATTGCGCGCGTTTCGAGAATTGCAATTGAAGGAATCGAAAAACGGGTATGCGGAAAATCTGAGCCTTGTTGCTGGCTGCATGCGAACGTGAACGTGTTGCAAACTCAACTGAATTCAAAAGTTGCTGGCAGTAAAATTTTTACAATATCTGCAGCAGCAGCAACAATCAAACGTCGACGACAGCAGCGCAGCTTTGCCTCTGCTTCGGTGCGTGTGTGCGACTGTGTGTGTGTATGAGTTGGTGTTGTGATTTTCTCATGCTCTTATGGGATGCGGTTCTCGTCATGCTTGTGCTAGCTTTTTTCCGGGATTTACACAGCACCGACAGAGGTAGCGACAGCGGCAGCAGCAGCAACAGCAACAGCGGCAGAAGTTGCTGCTGCGTAACATCATCATCATTCGGATTGTCAGGAGCAACCACCAGCAGTTACATAAAAACGCAACCACCCACCCAACAAACCGCCCACCTATCGCAGCGTTCACTCACCCCCTGTCCTTTGCCCCCTTCCCCATCCTAAAGGTCTGCTGGGTTGTACTCATTTGTGCCGCGAACGCGAGTGTATGAAAAGTTATTAAAATTATTAAATAAATTGATAATTGGCTGGTTGCTGGGTGAGTGAGTGGATAATTGGGTGGTGGTGAGGGCGGTCAGAATGAGTGGAAAAACAATATGGCGTTGCATTATTTATATGTAGTATTTTGTGGAGGGAAAAAGATAACAGCGGTTGGAGTCCACAATTAATTAAGCAATATACCAAGAAAATTTCTGAGTGTAAGGATCTGTAGGTGAGATTATATAGATAATTAATTTGCGCATTTTATTTGATGTATAGTACAATATATATAACCACATTTATTAGATATTTTAAGAGATAAATCAATAAGAACGCTTTATAAAAAACGCACTTAAAACAATGGTTGTGTTTGCATCAAAAATATATACATAAATTATATATATTTTACAATTTATAATTTTATTTCAGCTTGATATTAAAAATTTAAAAATAATCAAATCATTGAGAAAATAACAATATTTTTTTTTATTAAATTGAATCAAGGGTCGAACCAAAACCTTCGGTTTGGGTCTTACTGATACGGGTACGAGCAATGAACTAGTGATATAAAGTCAAGGTAAGTATTGAATTTAAAATTAGATTTAAAACTTCGCCATAGTCAACATTTAACCGTCGACTCATCGGATTCATTACAGATTAAGTATTTTCCATACGAAATTTCAAATATTGATAAAAAGTAGAATTTGGTTCTTAATTTGTGTATAGATATAGTTTATATGCAATTGCTAGGACACTCTTAAATTATTTTTTTGTTTTTGTTACACGTTGAAAAAATGTATACAACAGACAAAAATAGAAAACAAAAAAAATAATTCTAGTGAATTGGAAAGAGGCTGATTTTTCATGATTATCATTTTCATCATTTTTTATTTTCATCGCCAAAAAAAACATCATATTAAAACTTTCGATATTTTGATGTATTTCAACCTCACTACGCCGAACCAAAATCTTGCTCTATGACTCAAACCGTAGAAACAGTCATGCTGCAACGTTTTGAAGGCTTGAAGCCCTATAGAATGTAGGATCTGAAAGATCTACTTTATTTAAAAAATAGTCTTTATTAACAGTACATCTACATATTTCCAATATTATTTAATCGTACTTTGTTTTCGTTCAATCTCGTATTTATCTTTCCCGATTCATTCCATGTTAATTTTAAAGCAGTCGTTTTAAATTTACCACTTGATAAACTACTCGAAATACCAACGATCATTACCACGAGAGAAACCCCAATTAGAGCTCATCAAAGTGAATCAATGTAAAAAGGAAAACGGCATGAAAAGAAAAATGGAATACCAAGTGCCTGGTGAGACGTGGACGTGGACGTACATGCTACACGTAGACATAGTGGAGCATGCGTTTTCCCATCTTATTGCACGATGAACTTTAAATTCGCAACGAGATACAAATTTTAAATCAAAGTAAAGAATTTGCTGAGCCGAAAGAGGCGTTCGTGTCTCGTCTTACTCGGCTCTCTCGAGGCTAAGAATGTGACTGAAGAGGAGACTGAGGCTGATGGCGAGGATGCGGATGAGAATGAGTTTAAGGCGACACGTTTGTCGTTTCAATCATCATTAGTGCTAATGTACCCACAAGAATTGGGCAGACGCTTGGCACCCAGCGAGGGAGAGAGAACAAGTTTGCCTGCTGCGAGAGCGAGAGCGAGAGAATACACACAAACACGAGAGCATATTATATGTAAACACATACAAGCAGTGCTCATTGTTGTTGAGTGTGTGTGTGTAGTAAATGGTATATATATATATAAATATATATAGATATTCGAGTATTATCACAAATTTTGTTTATTTTCCACAATTTGAATATTTTTTGGATTGCTTGCGATAAGCGAGTTAAGGGTAAAAAATTACACAAGTTACAAGTCACCCATGTATGTGTGCGTGTGTGTGTTTGTGTGTGATAGCTTCTGCGCATGTGTCCGTGTATCTGTGTGCCGCCTGTTGGAGAGAGAAGGCGTCGCAGCCGCAGTCGCCGTCGTCGCCATTGTTGCTTGTCCTTTTGATAAACTTCGCCGTTTGCGGAAACAGAGATGTATGCCAGAATAGGGGGGCAGAGGCTGAGGCGGAGGTTACTAATAATAATAATGATAATGTTGTTGTTATTTTTGTTGCTGCTGCCACAGCCATAGTACATATTTATTTATTTTCAAATAAAAATAAACTTATTAAATATATGTTTAAAAGCGAAAGAAACAAGCCAAAACAATCTTTGAGGAAAGCAAAAAGTTTTTTCATTATGAATTATTACGCAAATGGGAAATGGAGCGACTGAAGAGAAAAGATAAAGTGTACACAAATTATACTGCCGTTATAATGTTCAGGGTTGCATTACGGGTTTCATTACGCATTCGAAAAAAAAACGTAGCCTAATTATTTGTGCATCTAGCTTAAGTTAAGCCTTAAGTTCAACGATATTTAAATTAGAAAATAATCGCCGCTAAATAAAGTGCAAAGCTTGAGCTTGCATATAAACAATTTTAGCTTTTAAAAGATATAGCAAACCAAGTTTTTAGATTAGCAGACATTTTCGGATTACTCCACACCTGTTCTTGACAAGGCTCCTCATTTAATGAAAATATTTTTATTATTATTGAGCTGCACTGTGTTGTTGTATGCCACACAGTACATACGCACACATACAATGTTAATAGACGTTGCCAGAACGATAGCACACACACCCACACATACATGTACATAAAATTCCATTTTTCTCTCTTACTCTCACTCCTGACAGCGCTTAATTTCATTAGCTTGCCAACGAGCAAGCGAGACAGCGATATTCATTTGCCAAGCTGAACATCATAATGTCGTTAGTAAAGAGCCAGCAATGGATACCAACCACCATACACTACCCACCACCCACTCGACCCACCACCCAATCGACGCCGGCAACAAAATGGACTCGAAAATTTGAGCGCAGCAAAACATTTGCGGCATGTTTTTAATAATGTTGTTTATAATGTTGATGCTTTTTCTTTATTTTTTTCGTGTTGTTGTTATTGTTTTTTTCTTTTTGGATGAATTTTTATAGAATGCCTTTTATGGCTTTTTGGAGGAGGCATACTCGTATATCCGAAATAAATGCCGTTAAATCTGTTTTTATTTCAATCATTTTCCCTCGCCAATTACGACAGACATTTTATGGCTGCCAAAGCTTTTCCTCTGTGTTTTATGTGCGCATTTTTCTATAAATACCTAGTCCAAAAATTAATTAGTATCACTCTGACACTCAAAAATCAAAACCATCATAATGAGCGCAATTTAGAAATTTCTCAATTCGCCGAAAAAGATATACAAACAAGCCCAATGCGATACAAACAGCTACTCGGCCCCCATTTTGACTTTTTAATTAAATCGTGTTTTGGCCAATGGAGCTGATGTTATTATTGCTATTACCAGTGCTATTGTTGTTTTTCTTGTTGTTGGTGGCCGCGACCACTCCAATTTTCAAATGCAATTGTCGAAATGAGTTTTTGGTACCTAGGCCAATTGGCCAAAGTACTGCAAGTGAAAAATTAATTTTAGCCAAATTACCAAATTTCCGATTCGCAAAGTTGTTGCTGTTTCAACTGACCATTGTAATTAGAAATATATTTGGTTTTTGCTCACTAATAACTGAGATTTTAATTGCATATTGCGTGGCATATTTAATTAAAATTTTGTAGTGCCTTTCGAGGCGTATTATTCTTTTAGTTGCGTCTGAAAAATGTTTTATTAATGATAACAAAACAAGTTTTAGATAACCTCTATTATTAAATTGAATTGAAATTGAAATTATTATTATTTATTGGTACCTACACAACAACTTAGGTTTTTAGTCGACTGTTGATATTGGACTGTTGATATTGGTCAATAATATGAATTTTAGCCAAAACATATAACTTAAACTTCCCCCACGGTATATTAGTCTATTCAACACATTTTTATTGCTACAAGGTATAAAAACGTACTTCAGCTGATCGGAACCACAATAGTTAGATTTCCAATAACTTAAATGGGTGTACACAAAAATATTATTTTTAATCAAGGAACGAACAGAAACGAACATCGGAATCGAACTGAAATGAATATCTATTTCAGTTACATTTCAAATTGAAGGTTACGTTTTCGACTACGGCTTTAATTAAAAGCAGTGTTAACTAAAGTATTTATTTAATGATAAATCATTACAATAGTTGCGTGTTAAAGAATGATGTACTGATTAGGAGATCACAGCTGAAACTTTAAAAACTAGAAAGCTGTTGAATCAAAGTTATTTTCAAAGATCTATGGTCACTAAAAATAAATAGAAAAGGCGAAGTGCTTCAAGGTTGTATGAATAATATTTTAATTTATGATCTTTCGGTAAATTTGGTTTTTATTTATTATTTTGTATTCTGAAGAGTGAAGAAATTAATTATCTGAATTGTTAGTTGAAAATTATAAATTGTTAAGGATTAATAACAAATCAAATTAACACCAAAGGTTACAAGATTCTCCTTATGTATGTAGGTTATGTCCATTCGGTTATAATACCAACATTTAAATATTTTAAAATTTCAAGGAACCAAAATGTATTACAGTGTTCTTGCAAATTAGAACACTTGATAATTCGAACAACCCGAAAATATGGTCATTAAAACAAGTATGGGTTTTCAGTTCTTTAAAAATTAAATGTGGTTTTGATTGAGGGGTTCCGATATTATTAGCTGCAGATAATCAACGGTTGATTCTGTGATTATATATAAAAATTTAAACTCTAAAAACAATGGGTCAGGTCAAATTGTCAAATGCGTTAAAATTATTCCTTAAATAAAGATTTGTTTGATCTATATATATAAAACTCTTTGTCCTGACTGACTCACTGACTGACTGACTGTCACATCAACGTGTAGGCCAAACGGCTAAAGGTAGAAAAAATTCACACAACATAGCTGAGACAATTTCATCATGCAATGAGACGGCGTTTTGTAAAATTCCACCTGCAAGTATGTTTAACTGAGGTTAGAGGTTATTGAATTGCTTTGTATAAAAAACTTTTTTGTTTCTTAAGATATCTTAACCAAACTTACAGATTAGATCTTTGGGACTGTCTCTTACATTCTGACCAAATTTAGTCAAAGTCGGATAACTCTATCATATAGCTACCATAGAAAAAATCGGATGCAAATTAACCTTTAGTGTGAACATCTTTTTTGTTTCTTAAGATATACAAAACAAACTCACAGATTGTGTATTTGGGACTGTCTCTAACATCCTAACCGAATTTGGTCAAATTTGGATTACTGTAAATTAAACTTTAGTATGAATATTTTTTTGTTTCTTAAGATATCTCAACCAAACTCATACTAGAGGTTAACATAACTAATTTTCATTAACGCCAGCGAAGCGAGTAGGGGCAGAGCCCTCTAGTTTACTAATAAAATAATTTGGAAATTCAATAGTTGCGGTGATTATTATGTTAAAATATTTAATCCATATTATTTCTGTATTGGCTTGTAAACTTTTGCACCGATTAACTTTTAAATAATTAATTTGCGAATTATTTTTAAAATTATTACTATCTAAGATATTATTTACAAAATAGTCGTTCAACTTTTAAACTTATTAGGCATCGGTCTTAAGGAATGTGAGCACCCAGAGTTCTGCATCCGGGTCGGACTACGGTTCGGGTTCGTGCTCGGTTTCGGGCTTCTTGTCGGCTCAACAAAAAACACCCTCGTAATCGCGACGCGTTTGCTTTGCTTTTGTTCGTTCATAAAGCGTTGGAAATTATGGAAATTAATTGAAATTCCAAGCATGCCGTTTGCTCTTTTGGCCAAACCAACAAATTACCATCATTATGCCAGTGCGGTGACGCCAACCACCCAACCACTCAACCATTCAAGTATACAACCACCGTAGCTTCCAACTAAGCCCATTCAATGTCTCGAAGCGCAAATGAGGCGCTTTGAGTTAGCCTAATTTTAGGCGCTGTGATTCGCAACTGTGTGAATGCGACTGTGGGTGTGGGTGTGTTTATGTGTTGAACTCGTTTGTATTTAACTGCATTACATTGCATTGGCTTTTAATTAAGCTTAATAAGTATATCTTGCAATAAAGAAAACGTAAAACGATGCATACTTTTGTGCGTCACCTGCAACGAAGTGAACTGATTGACTCTCCGATTACTTCATGTATGTTCTTGTATGTATTTGTGTGGTGCGTATATAAATATATTTAACATATTTTGAAGTTAAAAGCAACAACAGCTTCCCCCGACCGCTCAGCTTCATCATCATCAGCAAAAAGTCATATTAAAAATCATTCGCTTGTGAAGATCAAAAGCATTCTTTTTCACCGAAATGCCATGAAGAATGATGTCGGGGCGCTCGCAGGGTTGGAATGAGCGGCTGCAAGGGATGGCGAAGTTAGCTGCTGCTCGCCTTTCCGCCTGCCCGCCTCGCTCAAGCATTCAACCGAAAAGGCATGGCCCACACACACACACACACACATACATGCGCGTATACAGAAAGCCTGCCCACCTATACAGGGAGATGGAGATGCCTACACGTTTTAATCTTTTTATGCGCTTCTCTATAAGTCGGTGTATGTGAGTGTGAGTGTGTTTGTATATTTATTTATGGTTTTTCGCATTCAACCACCAAAATAAAAACATATTGTATGCTCTGTGTATGTATGTATGTATGTGCGCACATTTATTAAATATTATTGCTCTTATTTTGTGCGATACTTGGGATTTTTTATTGCCCAGGGACAAAGTTGTTATTGTTATCTTTATTATTGTTGTGGTTGTTATTGCTGGTGTAAGTACATACGTGCTTTTATATAGGTGCATAAGTGGCTGTAACTGGTTGTTCTTATTGTTGTTTTTGTTGATGTGATTTTGCTCTGACATTGGTAACGTTTATTAATTTTAATGCCTGGGCCATGAATAACGGTTAATCAATAAGCCAAATGCGTGACTATCTTGATGTTGGACACAATAACACAGCTACTTATTATCTTGGAAATGTTATCTTCTTGGCATACTTACTTGATATTGTGTAGGTGTGTGGAAATGAAATTTCATTTGCTTAAATAATAAGACAGGGAGTGCAACTGATATTTAAAAAAAAACTGAACGATGGGTTCGAAACTCCGAAGATTTGATACCTTTGTAAAGCCCTGCGAGTTTGATTGAGATAATCATATCATAAAAAAACATTAAAGTTTATCATACTAAAGTCTGATAATCGACCGATCGTTCCTATGGCTGTTATATGATACAACTGTATAAAAATACAACGTGACAATTATTTTGCAATTTTTATTATATTGATTTATGTGTTATAATTACTATTTTTATACATTTTTATTTAAGAGGTGCGTAACACTTATTTTTGATTTTAATATCAGATTTCCGTAACTATTGTTTTAAGAAGAAAAAAATTAAATATCTTTTTAGTTCGGGACACAAATTATTACAAAAATTTCATGCTATTTTAACATTGCGCCATTATTTGAGATTTAGTAAAAAATCATAAAATATTAATCAAAAATCAAGAGAAAAAATTGACATAATAAAAATGTTTTTTTTTTGTATTAAAATGAACCAAGGTTCAAAAAAAATTATGTATATCATATAGGGTCAAGTACTTAAAATATTTATCATTGTTTGTTTCTATGAGAGCATTTGAGGTCTGTTAAACTTTTAATTGTCAGCGGATGGTATAAAAAGTGTCTTTTCTTCAAATTGTTAATAAAAGACAAACAAATTGCGTCACGCGTCAATTCTGGCATTATCGGCTACTTAAATCATTGCAATATTTGTATAAAGATTCTGGTCCCGTTATTAGACACGCGTAATTGCCGTTTTACAGTCGCCGCATATTGTTGAGGGGATGAAAAGAAATTCAATAACAAGGGCGCTTCATAAAAAGTGGCAACTTTCGATGTTGTTGTTGTACTCGCATCTCTTGTTTGCATGATAACCAGATAAGAGAGAGTATTTTATTAGAAGGCAAGCACGTGTTCACAGCTCATCTCCAGTAATCGTATCGTAATCGTGAGTGGCGGCGTCTGTCGGGGCAAAAACAAATTAAGTCACCCTTTTATTACGGTATTTAATTTTAACGTAATATTGTCAACGTTCTTGACAAATGGTCACCCTGCCCAAGAAACAAAGCCAACTGCAACTATGACTGCAAGTTTGATCCGTAATTTGTGCCACTTGACGATGATGTTTATGGCTTGGCCATGTCCCAAGTCTAAACGACAGGGTGGTTTATTTGTACTGCAAGTTTTGACAATACGAAATGCGATTACGCCGTGAAGCTGGCCGGGAGTCTATACACGTACACAGGCAGCGGAAAATGCGATTGTGCAGGTGCAACTCCCAGCCGCAGCTAATTAAGCGTGATGAGCAGCCGGAACGAACAATGGATATCATTCTGAGTTGATTTATGATGCTCACAAGCCGTAAACTGTGTTTCGACGAAGCTTACTTACGCAGTCCGCGCTAGTGACGAAAGCATCACAAAGTGTGCAAAAGGCGATCGAAAGGTATGATGTTAACAAAAGTGCATACGAAGACTTTTGGTAACTCACCTGGTTCGTAAGATATGAAGGTGTAAGTGGGATGGGCAAAATTTTAATGATTGCAGCTAGTGGGGCCGTTGGAGCCTTTTGGTTAAATTTTATACCTCAATCATTGTAATCCGACATTTGGTTCAAAAGATATATAAATTTGAAAATTTTAATATCGTCTAATAGCCCCAAGACCCCATTTTAGAAGATTGGCTTGTTCATAAAACTTATAGCTCTATAAATTCCAAGTAACTTTGCTGAAGCAAGTTTATCAAAAAAAACAATACCATGGAAGATAGAGACAAAACAATTTCCTTAAACTTCAAAAAAAAATTTGTATGAAACCATCGCTGTAACTCAAAAAAGTAATGATGCAGTTCGATTCTTAGGACCCGAAATAGGGGGAAACCGTTGAGTTTGGTCATGTCTTTTTTTCCACTTGCACAGTGAAATTATCGAAATGCTTACTTCAAATAATAAATAAATAAAGCAGTTATATGATATAGTAAATTTTATATCGACTTTAACCAATTTAATATCCTTACCAAAATTGGTTTAAATCGGATTACAATATCATAGATATACTACTGTCAGAATTAACAAGTTGATATAGGGTTAATAAAGATCAGTAGATTAACGAAACCATATCACAAATCTAAAGTGAATCGAAATGACGAAAGAGCGACGAAAAACAGGCGACAGCAGGCGTAAAACAAAAAACCTTTATTATAAATATTAAATAACAGGGGGCTCCGGACTAGGCAAAACTGTTTTTCATGCACACTCTATGCAGAAACATAAGGTTTTATAGAAAAAATATACGCAAAATAACCTAACAGATTTTCAGCTTAGAGAAAGATCCGAGGAAATATCCAAAAATATGGAATAAGGAACAGCTGAGCAAAACGGAGCAAATGATGAAAAATTAACAGCTGAGCGGAGCTCCCTAGTTTTGTATGAAATTGAACAAAGGTCCAAACCTAAAACTGAGGTTCAGGGGTATACAAACCGGTGTACGAACCGAACCTAAATTTTGTGGTTTAAGCCACCGAAGCAAACCTTTTCCAAAATGTTGATGGGTTGCTGCCTTGGCTATAATGGATCATTTGAACCTTTTCAGTGTTCGACAACTGACTAAAGTTCGACGCGTTTGAGGTAAAGAATGATATTGACGAGTTCAGATCATTATCAAATTAGTTGACGAAACGAAACTATTTTCACATTAATATTTTATATAATAGTTTTTATTTATTAACTGTCAAACGGTATAAATTCCGACAACTAATTTCAATTTGCACAAACGAAAATTAAGTCTTTTCTGGAATATTACTATTTTGTCACTGCATTGATATTGCCATTATTGCTCAGTGCTATTGCCTAAAAATACTTTTCGCGCATCTCAAGATTGTCTATCCATGCAATTAATTTCTCGTCGAACTTTAAACGTGTTATTGGTGAATTGAACCAAAACAAAATTCGAGATTTGAGAAAGAAGCCGCGCTGGCTCAAAAGTTCTGTATTATGTATATCGAAGAGCAACAGATTTGTATAAAAAACAAACAATTAGATCATGTCGATTTGATTTGATGTTCATACAGAATATTGACTGTTTTCCAATATGCTATTTTGCACAATATTATAACAGAGCGCGGCAGCGACGATGTTTTAGAATTGAACTTCAGCCCCAACCGTGAAATCAGAAAGTTTTGCAATTGCTTATGCGGTTGACATTGAAACTTTCCAAAAGGTGCAAGTGTTTTTAGAAATATACCTCAGTACCATGACCAAGAGACGATACCATGTAACTTTCCAATTATAAAACCAGAGCACAAAGTTTCCATCCCTAATCTTTGCTGTGGACCAAATTGAACAAAATTTTATCAGGATGTATAGGTCCAAATGCATATTCTGTCAAATTGGTTGAGATATCTTGAGAAACAAAAAAGTTTTTCGTAGTAAAACTTGATTTTCTAATTAGTATGGTAAACACGGTACATAGTAAAATGTATATATTCAGTTAACAGGTAATACCTTCTAAACCTTTTCGTAATATATAAAAAGACGCGAAATTTTACGTTTTACAACATATTGCAATTTAATTAAAATCGTTAGAGCCGTTTTCTAATAAATCGCCAAAATGTCAGCTAAAAAAGCATTTTTCACCTGTACCATTTTACCTGAATACTTTGCAAACAAATATTCAAGACACGGCCCTCTAAAATACCTTTCTAACGACATATAGAACACATCTGTAGCTTCGGATTGGAAACTGTGGGTGTTTCAAATTTTTCGGGTTTTAGCTATCTCCCGCTAAACCAGCTATTTCCCGCTAAAGTCGTAGAACAAACATATCTAGATTTCTGATAAAAAACATTCCTTTTTCAGCGCTTTGATCCAAACAAACAAACAGACAAACAAACTTTTCATCTCATTTTCAGAAGGACCCCAAAATCTCAAATTAATATATCTTTTGAACCAAATGTCGGATTGGAATGATCGAGGTAGCTCTCGATGCGTATGTATTTTTAATAATAATTTTTATAAATTATAAAATTCAACCAAAAGTCTCCAACGGCCCCACTAGCTGCAATCATTAAAATTTTGCCCCTCCCACTTATACCCAATTATCTCATGAAGTGGGTGAGTTACCAAAAGTGCACTTTTGCTAGTTAAAGTCATACCTTTCGATCGGTATATAACTCAATCCGATCGGACAGTAATAGCAAATTTTCCATTCTTTGTGCGCGGACAGTGATACAACAGAAATTTATGAAATGTTAAAGTTTAGGGATAAGACATTAGAAAAAGCAGCAGAATCCTAAATAAGATGTGAAAGTTGTATCTATTCCACAGAATGTCAACCCAGCGGGAAACTCTACAAATAGTTATCTCTTCCAGATTTTGAAATATATATGTATACTCAAAAAAACCTCTTTAGAAGGTAAAAGTAAAGTAACGAAAGCATTTTCATGCCCCAAAATGTCTGCTATAACATTTTCTGACGATTGATATTAAGTTAACATAGAAATTACTCTTAAAAAAAATTATTCTTAAGAAGAAATACTACTTGGCAACCGGCATATTGCGCAAAAAGTCCAGTTTCTTTATAGTTATTTTTTTTATCCGCAGTGTCAGACATTTTGGGGCATGGAAATGCTTTCTTCACTAGGCTTTCACCTTGAATACAGATTATTATACCCTTTGCTTTAAAAATCAGTAAAAGGATATATTGTATTCGTTGAAATTTATAAAGCAGGAAGAAGGATTCTTGTCTTTCCTTATGAATGTAAGGATCTCGATTATTAAAAACAGAAGTCCCAAATTTGGTATGTATACTCCATATATGTGATATTCCGGTTGAGTTTATTTCGCCCACAATTTAAAAAAAACCAATTACAAGATTTAAAGGTACAGATCTTACTTAATTTCATCTTTAACCTATTCCTGTCCATCCCAAAAATATTCTATACATTGTTTTTATCTTATCTTTATCTTTTAAAAACTGTTCTTTCCTATAAAATTTCCGATAAACTCAACTGTGAGTAGGGGCACAGCTTACTAGAAAGCTAGAAAGTTTCCCCCATCAGTTTGGACTTTTCATCCTTTCTTCTCTATTTTTTGTCTATTTTTGATTAGGTTCTAATAACGCCACTGACAGCCCTCAGCTGTGAATAGGGGCATAGCTAGCCGGTCTAGCTAAAACTCCCCCATCGTGTAGTTGTCGTTATTAGAGTAAGTTGTAATTTCGTGTACACTTTCATTTAACTTTAATTAAAGTTAGTAGTTCTTAACTTAATTAAGTTCAGCTCTTATTTGCTTTCGTCAATAAATAAATAAATAAAAAAATTAAAAAATATAAGTATCGAGAAATTTTTCTTTCTCAAAATGAAGTTTTCATAAATATCAGTTATTTGTTACTTTCATAGAAACTTATCAATAAATGAAAATCATTTTCAGGATGACCCAACCGTTTAATTCAATTAAACAAATTAAATCAAATGTAATTTTTTTTAAATAACGTTATTTCACCTGTAGTGTTTTACCTATTTACTTTAGAGAAAAAATTAAGGGTACGCCTAAAGGCCCTCAATACCTTTCCATCGATATAGCTACATATATGTAGCTTCCTCTGGAAACTACGAGGGTTTCACTTTTACCGGGTTTTCCCGCAAATGCGTGTATTTTTTTTTAAAGTTGTAGAACTGACACTTATAAATTCGCGATAAGCAATAATTTATCATCAAATCTAAGCTTTTTCAACGCTTTGGAAAGTCCAATAAAATTGGGATGATTGAGGTATCATTCGACGAGTATTTTTTATAAGAATAATAAAAATAAAATAAATTGAACCGAAAGGCTTCAACGGCCCCATCCAGTGCAATCATTTAAAATTGTGCACCTCCCACTTACGCCCCCTTATCTTATGAGCCAGGTTAGTTACCAAAAGTCTTTTGTTATCGAACAGTCGAAGTTAATTTTCCATTCTTCCTGTATAATGTTACTAGTCACTTTTTTAATTTTCGTGCTGCTTTCGTCACCAGCGAGGACTGAAAATAACTGTTCAGGAGTTGTATTTGGGTATTGCACGAATTGGATATAAATTGCTAACTGAATTTTTCACTTCCACAAATCAGGGCTGAAAAGCATGCACATAAAATTCCGACATTTTCAGTTTCACTAATAAGTTAATCAAAGTAATTAGACAGTTGCTCTAAAAATAACGAGAGTCGGCAACAGCAAGAATAACAGGCAAAGGCAAAACGAAATTCCATTGCCAGTTAGCAGCCAGAGATTCCACAAATACAACCATCCCCCATCCAACGGAATTACCTAAGTATGTTGTTAACAACGAAAGGGGTTGCTGCTGTCGTTATCACATCTACACTGGAATTTATGGGTAACTTTTGTGACATGGACATGTTAATTGCCCCGCTTGGTTGCCAGGCTTAGAGTTGTTTACAAAGTTCTTAAAAATTGGCGTACGTTTTGTTTCGTTTGCTTTTTAATTAAATGTCGCAATGTGAGCAACAGTATAGAAGGGGAAAGACGGGGAGCGAATGCTCTGGTTATGACCATTGGTCAGTGCCAACTCACCACATATAGACAAACTCGCACACACCAGTCAGAGAACATTTTAAGCTCTCTAAATTGGATAAAGTGCTTGCGCTTTGGCTGCTGTCTTGGTAACTCTTGTGCATGGACAATGAAGCATCCACACAGCGAGAGAGATTAAGCATAAAAGGCAGACTTTATTTATTAGTCAAGTTGTTATCAATGTGGCTACAGCACTTTTAGACAGTTGCTTTTAGACAAGTTGTTATCAATGTGGCTACAGCACTTTTAGACAGTTGCTTTGTACTTGTTTTGACAAAGCTCATAAAAATGAAAGAGACACAAATGATAAGTCTTTATTAATTATGCAAGTAGATGCATATCTATTTACATCAATATGTTTAAATTAATTCTCAAATATATTCAAGTACATATATATTCTTAAAAATAAAATTTAAAAAAATAATAATCAAAAATATTAAACATGTACATAGTTTAATAAAACTTAATTTGACCACCTGAATTTCAGTTTAATAAGTATTTTTAAGTACAAGCTAATAATTTATGTTATTCTCCCATCATTATTTTTTTTTCTCCGGCTCCTGACTCGTCACCAAGCTGCCATAATACGCGGTAATGGCTACCAAACGCGTATCCAAATAGTTGTGCTCTATCTCACACTGTTCGCCCACATGTGAAAGGGCAATCACCTGCTTTATGTTTGAGCTGCGAGGCAGAAAGATGCCAATGTTGTCCGAAAGTCGCCTCGCATGTTGCATCAACTGTGTGGCGCCCAGCGGCAGCAGATGCTGCTCAATATCGAATGTAGCCTGCTTTTGATATTCGGGCCCGCCCCAGGGCGGGCTAAGAAACACAGCATTGGGACGCAGGCGTGTGCTGGTGGCAAATTGCATAAAATCGGCGTGAATGAACTCAATCTTGTGGGACACACCATAAATGGCCGCATTGTGTTTTGCCATGGCCAATTTGTTGGCATCGATGTCAATGGCAATCACTCGTTCGCAGGTGTTGGCGAATTGAATGGCATTGCCCCCGCATCCGCAAAAGGCATCCACGACGATATCACCGGCGAGCCGAAGTGCCGTCTGTTTGGCAATCTTCTCTGGCGTCACGGAAAACCAACTTTCCTGATCCAAAAGTATGCCCCGATCAAATCGAGAAAACAGTGAGAATCGCTTAAACCAATACTTTAACATGGTGCTATTCTGCATAAACTCTGGGATTTTACCTTTTGTTAAATTTTGGCGTCTCTTTTTCTTAATGCTTCGTGAATGCACCGAGTGCAGCGCCAAGTCCTTGTCTGTCTCCTTTGGCATGTTTAATAAATTCGACTGGTATTCACAATCTGAGTCACTTAGAGGCTGCGGCTTTGGTTTACGTTGCTTTTTGCGTTGCGCACCAAAGGATGTAGGTAAACCAAGCAATCTTAACTGCTGCTCCTCGTCAATTAAGTGGGGATCGTCGTTAGCGGACAAATACGGTTCGTCTTCCGCGCTACTTCCACAACTTTCTGAACTCTCTACTCCTTCATAAATATTTAAATCTGCCAAATGCACATTTACACTGTCCAAATTATGCTCTACGTCTCGTAGTCCATTCAACAGATCGATTTCGTAGTTGTCAAAGGCACAGGTGAAAATATGCCAGAAGTGTGCGCTCTGCTTACAGGCGTGCTGATGCCACAACTCCTCCCAAGTTGCTCGCTCCACTGCTTTAGCTTCTTCAATCTCCTGTTTGTATTCTGGATAATGTTTATACCACTTTTGTTCGAGCAGCTCATGACCTTCTCGTTGCCAAAACTCAAGCCAAGCTGCTTGCTGCGTCTGATTCTTCCACCGGGGCTCCAAGTTAACGCCGTTATCAGTGCTCGCTGTATGCTCAAATATCTGGGAGAATATATAAAATTGGGGATTGCTTCGCGACGTGCTCAGATAGTGCGAGTTCATCTCACTAGCTATTGCTATTGTTATCTTTGCATAATACTCGAATCTCCAGGCGACGTTGAATTAAATTCTCGGCCTGATCGATGCGACGTGTATGCCATACATTAAGCGCCGGATTGTGAGTTGTGTGTATCTGCTCCAAGAATTGTGAACGTGCTTCCTCGTTATCGCCCAGTAGAAACAATTGTTCGTGCAGCCCTCGTATTGTCAAAGCTTCACTGTTTGCCTTCTGTACGTTACACAGCACAATCTCCCCGCGGACAATGCAATAGCTACCATGTGCCAGACTTTCGTCGCCAGACTTATCGTACGTGAAATTTAGCAGCAACAAGGACACCGCCCCAGTGGGCAGCTTGTAGTCACTGATTATAATATAAATTATTAAAAAATACAAAAATATATATATTACTTACCTTGGCAAGTGAGGTATTGTTATGTTTTCCAGCTTAAAGTAATCCGGGATTGCAGACAAACGTCCTATTACAGCGCATTTGCCGTAGTGAAGCTGTCTGTAATCAGACTCGAGTGCCAACTCCTCGACTAGCAAATGTTTGAAGAAGTCGCAGTATTTTGGCAGTTTTTCAGCAAGATCGTCGATAGGTGGTGAAACATCGACTTCGTTCATTACTTTCTAACGTCCTCAGAAATTCCCTCAAATCGAAGATGCGCATAAAATTAATAGCAAGAGCATGCCGCTCATACCGAACAGTGTTGTTAAGTATTGAAATCACAGCTGTAACGAGTACCATCGTATATTTTGCAACACTTAAACGGGTTGTAAAATGGCTGAGGCGCGCAATTTAAATATTTTAGTCTTTTAGCAATGAAATAATAATTTAATGAATATTTTTATTCTGAAATAAGACAAAATAAAGATTATAATTTTTATGAATTTCTCATCACTCTTAGTGGAAAGATGCTTTATATCTTAATACAATTAAATTTTTATTGAAAATCGACATAATTCTAAAAAAAATATCTGCAAAATTTTCCAAATTCCAACATTCAAAGTGCCAAAAGATACTTTTTCGAAAAACGAACCTCTTGGAAATAAAGGATCTCACAATTTTCAAGTATCTATTTCATAATAATTCGTATTACAAAGTCTGGCAACGTTCAAATAAAAGGCAGCTTTTTGCCAGGTGGCAACAACATCCAGGAAACAGTGAAGTTGTTTGTTTTCTTTTCGGAAAATGGATAGTAAATAAACAAAGGGTAAAAGACTGTATTATACAGAAAGTTTCAAAATGAAAACATCATCCCTGAATAGAGGGCGATTTATCATGAATTTAGAGACAAAAACTATTTGGGGGTCACAACTAGTTTTGTTTTAATTGAATTTTAAAACTTCAGTACTTTTCACTATTATGGTCCGATTACCAACTCTACTTTTCTCTGATCTGTCCAGATTCTTTTATCTGTCATGTATTTTGTTCTGAGCAACAAGTTTTTATTATTATGACAAAAAAATAAAATGCGGACATCTATGAGACATAATCCGCATGGTAGAGCATGGCGAAATACAAATTACTGGCTAGGGTCCGCGGCCCTAGGAGAAAGAATTCTCGACCTACCTGAGCGTATGATAGCGCTTCAGTCTTCTACTCTTAATGCGAGCAACAAGGACTTTAGCAAGTGGGCTGCTGTGGCAGGAAATCTTGATGGAATGACTCCTGGAGAGCTTGTTAACAGCCTGAATCAGTGTAGGGATACTAAGGTCCCTGTAATGTAGGCGTTCCTCACAAGCGGAGAGTCCCCGACCTCATAATGGTGTTAAGTTTTCATTGGACAGATTTTAGGTGTGAGTTATCAGCAATCCCCCAAATAGAGTCCCCGTACGTCCAGATGAGCATAATCGTTGAAGTGTCTTAAGTAGAAAAAACTTTGAAAAACACTTTGTACAAACTCTCAATAAAATGCTCTTTTTCAGAGCAAAACGAAAAAGTTAAATAAAAAGCAGGGACTGAAAATAATCATTATTGATCAAAAAGTCATCTAAAAAAATCAACTATAAGAACCAATGCAATTTTTGTTTCAAATATATCAATTTGTTTGTACTTACAATATCTCTGCAAACAGCTAATAAAATTATATTGAAGAATTTTTAAGTTAAAACTCTCGTTTAATGGTTATTTATTTTATAAAATTAATTATTTGAAATTAAGAAAAAAATTAAAAATTCATTATTATTGATTTATATATTTTTTTTTATAATAAAATAAAAGCAAAAAGTAAAAAGGGAATGAACTAAAAGTCTTTAAAGACTTTTATTTTTGATTAAAAAAATTAAAGAGTTTTTACAGAGTATTATTTTTGAGGAATAAATTAAAAGTGATTAAATACTTTTAATTCTGATTAAAAAATTTAAAAGTCGAAAAAGACTTTTAATTTTGAGGAATGATTCTTAAATTTTGTATGAGAGTGAAATTTAGAAATGTTGCAAGATAATGGTCCTTTTATCTTCCATAATGTGGAATACTCGCCTTTATATCCTGCCAAAAGCGTTCAATATTTTGCGTGTGTGCATGTATCACTAGATCCAAAAAATTCTTCGAGTTGTTAACTTTTTACACTAATTTTTATCTGCGCACAACTTAGCGATAGCGATACATAAGATATTTTATTGAAAATAAACAATTTTGATCAAAATCAAATGGGCTTCATTTTTTCTATAAAAGTGCTGTACATGTGATTTGCACTGAAACTTTAAAGTGAATTTAAAAACAAACCGCGGAAGACCGGGAAAAAATTTTTATATGATTAATTTATGATAATTCGCGGTTCATCGATGATTTTTTTCAATAATTTTGCGACATTTTGTGCACCAAATAGACAATTACCCAGTTTTTTAGGAATATTCTGAAGCGACAATTTCATTCAGAATTTTACGCCATATTAAGCGAATAAACTTAAATGGATCACTCTGTTACATATGTACTAACTTCGGTCAGTTGATTCCTTCACATTGTCTTCGAGCTTCTCTAACTCCTCGACAGAATTGAAGGAACTTTTTAGCAAATGCCAGTCTTATTAAATTTTTAAGCCATTGTCAGCTCTGTCAGTTGGCGAGAACTCATTTTCTTGTTCTCTTCTTCATCTCAAAAGCAAGAAATTTTAGATGTTGATTATTTGAAATGAAAAAATTTTACTCTTACAATTAAGTTCAGATGTAGTGCTTAATGAATTGGAAGGCATCTTCTCTGTCACTTGCATCCAAAATCATTTTCGTGAACAAAAGAAATGTACCAAACTCGACTCGTAAAATATATCTTCCAGATTTAAGACTTCATTGGATTGTATTACAATGCAGTTTGTTTCTTGTTCCATTAATTACATTTTAAAAAGGTGTGCATCTACCATATAGAAATTTGCACTGATAAACTGACGTGAAAAACTAAGCATAACAAAACGCACAAAATTATAACGGGAGATTCCTGAAAAGACACATGTAAAAATGAAGAAACCTTGTCAAGTCATTAAAATGACACAACGAACAGCGTTCGGACTTGTATGGGAGAAGGCGACAAAATAGTTATACTTTACATACAGGTCTATAATTTTCACCACAGGCTTATAAAGGGTGATTTTTTAGCTATTATCTTTTTGGCAACACTGGTTTAAACAGCTCACGCACGTTTCGTGTTTTATTTCACTGTCGAACATCTTCAGTTTGGTTTATAATTTAACCATTAATCGTCTTACAAACGAACAACGCTTGCAAATTATTTAATTTTATTATCAAAATGCGTGCTCTGTTAAGAAAGTTCATCGCTCGCTTCTTTACCGAAAAATTGTGTTCAGCGACGAAGCTCATTTTTGGCTCGATGGGTACGTAAATAAGCAGAATTGTCGATTTTGGAGTGAATATCAACCAGAAGCATTGCAAGAGCTACCAATGCATCCACAAAAAGTCAGTTTGGTGCGGTTTATGGGCTGGTGGCATCATTAGACCGTACTTCTTCAAAGATGATGCGAATCGTAACGTACCTGTGAATGGTAAGCGCTACCGTGAGATGATATCCAACTTTTTTTTGCCCAAAATGCAAGAGCTTGACTTGCATGACATGTGGTTTCAACAAGACGGTGCCACATGCCACACAGCACGCGCAACAATGGACTTATTGAGAGGCGAGTTCGGTGAACCTTTTATTTTTCGTTCGGGTCCGGTCAATTGGCCGCCTAGATCGTGCGATTTAACGCCTTTAGACTATTTTTTGAGAGGCTATGTTAAAGCTCATGTCTATACAGACAAGCCCGCTTCAATTGACGCATTGGAAGACAACATTGAAGCATTTATTCGTGAGATACCGGCCGAAATGTTGGAAAGAGTATGGCGAAATTGGACTAAGCGGATGAACCATTTGAGGCGTAGTCACGGTCAACATTTGCATGAAATAATCTTCAAACATTAAATTATATGGACCGTACTATCGATTCAAATAAAGATTTCATGCATTTTTCTGAATTTTATGTGTTTTTTTTGAAAAACTTTCCTATAGCTCTTAAAAAATGGCCGTGATTTTACGCCCAAACGCCTTTCACCAACCATTTTTATATTTTAAAAAAAATGCGAGAATAGCATTCCTTAAAATAATAAAGAAGAAAAATGTATTAACTTAACAAAAATACAATTTATTAATATGCAAACTATAAATTATTAATATATCTGTAAAAAAAATAATTAAAGGAATATTTATTGTTCAAATAAATCAAAAACTTTTTTTGGTAAAGATTTCTTTTTACATGTGTGCGGTATGGTACATTGAAAAGTCAGAACCATTTTAAATTAACCAAAAGTAAAGTTGATTATAAAGGAACACAACTAAAAGCTTAAGAGAAGTTAGAAATGGAAAACGAAAATCACTCACAAAAGACAATTTGGTTGTTTTTAGATTTTTTGGACGACACTCAACAATCTACAAATAGTTGGTTAGTTTAAATTAAACTTTACACCTGTACGAACGATATCCATATTACTTCAAAATTGATGGTGTTTATTTTAAACACGTTGTTTATTTTGAAAGATGGGATTTATTCTCTGCAAAATCACAACGCACTGAATTGCAAAGCACGTGGCTTAACTTTAATGGATTTTTTTTGCATATAGCGTCACACCGAAAAAAAACGTTGGATTCAAACCGCCAATTTATTTATGAAATTATCGACATCATTCAAACATTTCGACATTTCGACTTCCGTTTTTTAGACCCCGTACTTAAAAAAAAATACAGGGGTCTATTAAGTTTGTTTAAAATAAAATGTGTGTAACAGGCAGAAGAAGGCGTGGTATAAAGTATATATATTCTTGATCAGCATCAACAGCCGAGTCGATATAGCCATGTTCGTCTGTCCGTCTGTATGAAAATCAAGATCTCAGAGACTATAAGAGCTAGAGACACCAAACTTGGTATGTAGACTCATCTACGCCACGCCCCTTTTTACGCCCAAAAATCCATATTAAAAATTTCATGTCTAATTTACAAGAACAATTTGAAAGCTAGATGAAGCGTAAATAGTTTACGATCTGTGTAGAAAATTTCATTGCGATCGGACGGTAAATAGCGAAAATATTAAAATAATAAGTTAAGCTGTTTAATTGTGTGAGGGTTGGCAGTAATCATAAATTAATAGCAGAAAAATGCTGTTAACAAAACTGATATTTGGCAGACGAATGTTAGAGGGATCCGTGGCGTACTGTGCTAAGTTGCTGAATTCATCTAATTTTATGCTATCACGCAGGTCGAAGGTTCGAATCCTGCCTCTCGGGGCAGATGGTTTTTTTTTTTTGTTTTTATTTATTAATGTTATATTGTTATGTCTTATTGATGTTATATTGACATATACATTAACATTTGATGTTATTATACATTTTTAAATTCATTTTTCAATAAGAGTACTGCAAGAAGCAATTTTACAATATATTAGACGATGGCTCAACGGGTTGAGTCCCCATACTTTGTAATCTTATTTTGACATTGGGTTGCGGGTTCAAATCCCGCCTGTGTCAACTGCTTTTTTAAATTCAGCTGATTTTAGCTATATGTCGTGCTAATAATCGAGCATGTTCATATTTATAAATGCTAATCTAGAAACTTCTTTTGTTTTGGCTCGTGCTTACATATGTATGTATGTGTGTGCTTAACCGATCTTGGAAATACACATATTGTTGTCTTGCTCTCTCTAATGCTAAGCGCATATGTTTATTCGACCGTGATTTGACAACAGTTCCTCAATTTGCTAATGTGTGCTACTAATATATTATTCATGTTTTTAATTATAAAACCCTGCGACGAATCAATGTTTATCTAAAATATAAATTAATTTTCACCAGTATTTGCTTTTTTCATACCAAGTACGGGGTCTCCGACAGTCGAGTATGGTCGACGTGAAGGTTCAGCAGCTGCACTACTATCTGGAACTGAATTAACCTGCATTGCAAATTTAGAGAGATGTGGAAAACTTTCCAATTGTTGGATTTTAAATAAGTCTGGGGGAAACAAAATTAACGTCTTTGAATGGTGGATTTTTAGATTCTGCATTCGAGTCTATTTTAAAACTGCTTTCGGTAAATGAAGATTGCAAAAAAGATTCTCCGAATGTTGATGGACTGGCTGGAATAGAATTTAATGATGAAAATGTGGAAGTCATTTTAACATGGGAAAGGAAAAACTTTTTAATTTCACAAAAATTGATTAATGGTAGATATAAAAAGAAGGCAGTTTTTTTTACCGTAAACTCAGATTTGGAAAACAAGTGTCGACAAACAAACTATACAACTTGCCCAAAATGTTAACACCAATTGAGCGCTGAAAATCCATAGATTTCATTCCCAAAACGATGTCAAATAATTTTAAGTTTTTTTGGTAGTGCAATGTAACATCCAAAACATTTCTGTGCGCATAATTATACACTCAGAAAAAAATCAAGATTTCGGTACTTAAACAGGCGATATTCAAGAACAAACGATCTTAAAGTTGCCTAAGTTCGGAACATGATGAAATAAGTAATAGGTGGTCTCTTCTTTCTTAAGAAATCTCAACCAAACTCATACATAAGCTTACTTTGACTAAACTTAATTAACATTAACCAAATTTCATTTCCGCGAGCGAAGCAAGCCGGGGGTTGGCGAGCGAAGCAAGCCGGGGGTTGGCGAGCGAAGCGAGCAGGAGGCGGAGCCCCCTGGTATTATATAAATTAAGATATCTTAACCAAACTTACAGATTATATGTTTGGGACTGTCTGTATCATTCTGACCAAATTTGGTCAAAGTCGGTTTAGTATATCATATAGCTGTCATGGGAACAATATAATGCAAATTATCGATTAGTATGAAAATTGTTAATCTTTCTTAAGAAATCTCAACCAAACTCATACAAAAGGTTACTTTGACTAAACTTAATTAACATTAACTAAATTTCATTTCCGCGAGCAAAGCGAGCAGGGGGCGGAGCCCCCTAGTAAGATATAAAAATGTACAGGAAAAGACGAAAGCGGCAATCACAAAAGCTATAAAGATCGCAAGCCAAGCTCAACTGAACGGAATGAAAGCATTCCGACGCCACCAAATTCCGAGCCAGAAAATTATTCAGTTAACGAGGCTTTTGCCTTATTTATGGACTTGAGATTGACTAAGGCAAAGTATTCCGTTTTACGGAGCTCCTTACAACGACATAAAGTGGATGTTCTTCCCGAATATAGGAAAATTGCATCTGCTAAAAAAGATTCCGTTCCGGCCAATTTGACAGTAACTGAGGTGTCTGTTAAAGTTAAAGACTGCCAAACGCCTAATTGAAAGTTTGCCAGAAGAGGAGGTGGAGCTGCTACCCGAATGTTGAAGAATATTTTGAAGAGAACCAGGAATAAAATAAATATACGAAATTCACCCCATACGACATAATAAAAATTTTGTTTATATCATGTAATTAGGTTAATTAATTTATTTTATATATAAAATAATACTGTTTAAAAATGAAATAAAGAAAAAATGTATATATCGGACAAAAGAAATTGATTTTTTTTTCAAAATTTTACATGTAAAATATGCACGGAAAACTTTGACCTGGAATCCTGAATCATACAGTAGGCCTATCACACAGTGTGACCACTTGGTGTAAAGCTTAAGAAGTTTTCTATCAAATGCTTCAAAAGATATGCGTTTTTGACAAAAAAAATAAGCGATTGTCCCACTGTGCGTCGTGTGCATCAAAAAGAATGTTTATTAAAGCCGGGCAAATCGTTTCAGATCGCCGATGTGCTCTGAAACCGAAAATAGTTAATACGTTATTATTTATAAACCAAAACTATGATCTCCTAAATACTTAATACTACATGATACTAATTATTCTTGTAACAAAACTGTGATATCGAAAATTATTGTAAATTCTTGAAGAATAAAAACTTGTTATTTTGATTTAAATTTTATTTAAAAAACTTCGATGTATCGATGCTTTCGCTTCAAATCATCGATGTTGGCCGGCATCGATGTTTTCAAAATTCAATGTTTCCAACCTCTGTTTGACACCAATCCACTATAGTAAAAAAGTCCGATATTTTGACATTGAAATTTTTTTGTTCAGTACATTAAAAATTGGTTTATTTCCAAAATCGAAAAACTTCAAGGCAAACAAAAAGTATTTAAAATATTTTTTAACCCTTAATATTTTAAGCGCGCTCAAAGTCAGCTGATTGATCGTTGCCATATGCACATGTAAAATAATTGCAACTTTCAGAGCGAATTGTGTGTGTTATGTAAACATTATAAAAAAGTATAAATATAGACAAAGTTGATAAAGGTATTTAAAAAACGGTAGTAGTAGAGATTTTTAGTATTTGTGGTTTATTGTGCAATTTTCCAATGTGTTGTTTATGTGTATTTTTAGCTAAAAACTAACAAATGTGTGCATGTTCTGTTAAGCTTTACATTAGTACAGCACAAGGTATCACGAATGTTTTGCCTAAAGGTTATTAACTAAACCATCTAGAATGAGATGTTATTTATAACTTTTGCTCGTTTTTGCTCCTTTTCTTAAAAAAACACATGTTGCAGATGTTAAATTTTGCTGAAAAATCTGATATTTTTTAGAGCACTGTTGGGAGGGGGGTGAAGAAAAGGTCAAATTAAAAAACAAAAAATATAAATTCTACTTTAGTCTGACTAACAAATTTGCAAAGCTTAAAGCGTCTGGCCTAGGTAAAAAAAACTTGATTTTTTATAGAGTCGGGGAGGGGGTGAGGTAAAACAATGTCCAATCAAAAGATAAAAATTTTATAAATTCCAGTTTAGTTTAATTAAGTTCATGCCAAATTTCAAATCTCTATCTATATGTGGAGTTTATACCAAAATATCGGGAAGTTTTACCATAGTGCAATCGGTGATTAGAGCAACAAATAAAGATATCGGTACTATCGGTATCGTATTAGAGTTGTTCATCGTAGTTGAAGGATTTAATTTTTGATGAACGAACTAATCTTTCATTTAGCTCAATAGTTCAGTTGTTGTGTTCGTTCGTTTAGTGACTCGAATCCCATTTTAGTTCAGTGAATCGAATTCCAATAGAGTTCGTTCGACAAGAATTGTCGTTTTCAAAACGTGTGCTAAAGAGTCAACTGAATTAAAAGTTAATGCTATTTAAAGCATTAAAATAAATCACTAACATTATTAACTGAAAATTTTAATATTGTTCAACATTTTTAGAATCGTTTACTACCACTACGCCAACTGCCTAAACTTAAAGTATATTAAAAAAAAATTTGTATAAGCATGTACAATAAATTTGCATGAAAAACAAAACCGAGCGGCGTGACTAAACCGACCTGTTCTGAATTCCACTTTAATTTTTGTTATCGATACCAACTCTCGCAATCGAAAGCTGCTAGAGTTGCTTCAATTGAATAATAAAATTCGAGCAATAAAGTCGTAGTCTAATTAAGCTTCTATCTGCTATATTTAACATGAAATATTTAAAATTAATTTTCAAAAATAGTTTTTAATAAATCTAATCTGATTTAAAATAAAAACTGAAGCTTGAATGTTTTTATTATGAATCGGTGACAGCACTGGTTCTTGTCGATATAAAGAAACATATGCACAAGTTAGGCAATCATCTGGTGACAATAAAAAACTAAGAACAATTTTATAAATTGTTTAAGTTTTTAGTAATAATTATAAAATTATAGGGGCAAACATGGCAGTGTGGTGTTGAAACGGTCGATGACTTAATGCTATCGAAACGTTTTCAAAAACAAGTTCGAAAAGTAAAATCGAGACCATTTCGGTCGGAATTGGTAACAGCAAATAGTAAAACGTTCGTTTTCGTTTTGTTTTTACTTTCTGAAACCGTTTGGAATTCGGAACAGGCCTGTATATTCATATTTTAATCAAGATCATAGAAATAATAAAAAAAAATATTACAAAATATAAGCTTCATTGCGTTATGCTTATGTAAATAATAAAATATGTGTGGTAGAAAAATACTTACGTTTTTAAACATAACGATCGACAGTGCTCGAATCATCGAACGAACTCTATTGGGATTCGAGTCACTGAACGAACTAAAATGGAATTCGAGTCACTGAACTAAATGACCGAGAATCAGGGATTTAGTTCGTTCGTTCACGTTAAAGATTAGTTCAATTGATCTTAATCCGAACGATTTGATACAACTCTAATATCAACAAGAAGCACCATTTTGGTTGTCACAAATTTACAGAAAGGCGGAATTTGTGACAGAAAACAAATACTATAAAACCAATCGCATATTAAAACGATATTTTAATATATTATAATAAAGCGCAAGCACTGAGTAAAGTACAGACATGTCGTTTATGAGTCCAGTGGATATGGTGGATGAGGATGCCGCGGATTTGCAGTTTCCCAAAGGTAACAACAATAACCATAGTTAAATATGAAAGTAGGCGACTTACAAGTGAAAGAATAAGGGTGTTTCGGGTGGCCGACTGGCGCCATTTGTTTACCGTAACATATTCAATTACTTATTTGCAGTTAAATTGAAAACAACTCAGCATCAGCAGATTTCTACAATGAAATTTGAGCGGGCGCGTACGAACGAAGAGACAAAATGCTCTACGGTATTTTATAATGCTCATGCATTTCACAGCCAGATTGAGGAAAGTGTTGCTGTTGTCACCAGTGGTGCTCCTAAAAGCAGTCAAACGTCTGAACCAACTTGTGCCACGTGTCGTTGTATCGTCACTGAACCCTACATCAAGTGTTCCGAGTGCTTGGATATTTCGCTTTGTCCACAGTGCTTTGCACGAGGTCGTGAAATTGGCGCACATCGGAACAACCACGCGTATACCATAATACGGGATGATATTCAGGTATTTGCCACCGAATTTGGGTGGACGTCACGGGATGAAAGAACTCTGCTGCAGACGCTGCAAACACACGGTTATGGAAACTGGGATGCTATTGCAAGTGCTCTGGGCCCGCGACACTCGCCAGCAGAGGTGCAACGGCACTATAACGATTGCTACTTTGGTGGCATATTTGAACGATTGGTTGGCCTGCAGCATGATCGTCTTTGCTACATGCCTGAGCGTATGCCACATGTGTTCAAAATGAGATCTGTTGAGCCACCGCGGCACGATGACATTGCATCCATTCAGTTCAAAATCAATGCCGGCTATCGTTGCGCACGTGGCGACTTTGATACACCTTACGATGCCTCTGCTGAAGGACTGCTAACCATAATTAACGAGCAAGAACATACTGATGATGAGCCTGAAACTGAATCGCAGGATAGAGAGATAAACGAGGAGTTGCAGTATGCGCTAGTGCTCGCATATAATAATCGCATGAGGTACAATATTAAATTTCTAATCAATCTGACAAATGTCTTCACTAATATGTGTATGTATATAAATATGAATTTGTAGGGAACGACAGCGTCGATACAATATAATGCGAAAGCACGGCCTCATCATGCCCAATCGTACGGTCAGCTGGATAACAAAGTATGTGAATGTCTTCCGTAGTGACTCCAGTTGCATGCGTTTTCTCGCTCTGATGCAAATCTCAGAGCCCATCGAGTTTGACATGTTAGTAGAATCGCTGCGCTACTATCGCCAACTGCAGAATCGTATCCAGTGGCTCCACGATCTTCGCCAGCATGGCGTCCGCACTCTCTATGGTGGCGCTCTTTATTCGCGACTGTTTAAGCAGCGACAGCACTCTCAACGGGAGTATGCTCGACAAAGGCAGAACGATGCTAACGACTGGCAACAGTTGGTCCATCATTACGAGCACAATCAGAATTTGGAGCAAGCGCCGCAGGGCAGCAGTTCCAGAGTGTATATGATGTATCCACGGCGCAAGGCCAGTCCCATGGAGATTTCAGGTAAGCTAAGTGGATAGTTATTCCAAATCTGAAGAAGTAAATCTATAACATGGTACCTTTCCTTCCAGATATGCCGGGATACTCCAAGCTGGATGGTGGAGAGCGCACACTTTGCAGCGTTGCGCGTTTGATACCCCAAGCTTATTTGGAGTACAAGAATCAGCTGATTGCGGAGCACGCCAAACTCGGCAATCTAAGACTGGGCGATGCACGGCGGCTCATCAAGATCGATGTGAACAAAACGCGACAGATTTACGATTTCTTAGTTGAAAATGGCCACATTCGACCGCTTTCTTATGGCTAAACCCATGAGCTTTATTTATATTTCACTTGTAAATTGCACATGCAAATTAAATTTTCAGTTTATCAGATCCACTTATGTGCTTCATCCGACTGTATTGCAGAGTTCGAAAATGCGGAAACATTGCTGATATCTGAAGTTCACATGCTGCTCGATCACCGAAAACGCCAAAACGAATCCGCTGACGAAGAGCAGGAATTTTCAGAGGTCTTTATGAAAACGTATGCTTACACAGACAGTTTCCGCAAGTTCAAGAACAAGGAGACAATTATGTCCGTGCGCAGGTGAATGTAAAATAGTTTTCTTTCCTTTAGGTTATTTTAATATTATTTTGTTTTCACTTGTAGTTTGCTTATGCAAAAAAAACTCCACAAATTCGAGCTAGCAGCGCTGGGTAATCTGTGCCCAGAGGCACCAGAGGAAGCTAAGGCATTGATACCATCACTGGAGGGTCGTTTCGAGGATGAGGAGCTTCGTCAAATACTTGATGATATCGGCACTAAACGTAGCTTGCAATACTAAGTTACCTGTATTTTGAAGTGAATTCATGAATACTACTTATAATTATAAAGTAGACTTTAAGAATTAAAAAAAACAGCACGCTATTATAATATGTGAACGTTGCTTTGCTACATTTATTATCAATCCAGTAAAAAGTAATTGTTGGCGAAAACTTTTTTAGTAATTTCAAATTTTAATCAGAATTCAAACCATTTTTACAACCATCGATATATGTTTTCCTTGTGCATCTCTACGAAAAAAAAAGTGACGGGACGTCGCACAGTGGGACAAACGCTCATTTTTTTTGCTAAACTCATCTTTTGAACCAATAATGATATTTCAAAAATTTAAATAGCATTTTATAGAAAACTTCTTAAACTTTAAAACAGTGTTAAACAGGGTCGTATCCCATGGGATAGGAAAAGTACTCTACAGACTACTTTTGGACAACACTGCTTTAAAAACACATTTTTTTTGTCCGATATATACATTTTTAAAAAGTAATATTTAATATATAAAATAATTAATAATAAATAAAAAAAATTGTTTATTATAAATGTCGTTTGAGGTTAATTTTGTATATTTATTTTGTGCCTGGTTCTCTCTGTAAAATATCCATCAACATTTGGATTAATATCTGGCAAACTTTGAATTATGCGTCTGGCAGTGTCATTCAACAAATCTTGAAGTCCAACTTTCACAGATACCTCAGTTACTGTCAAATTGGGTGGAACGGATGCAGATGCAATTTTTCTGTATTCAGGAAGAACATCCACTTTATATCGTTGTAAGGAGCTCCGTAAAATGGAATACTTTTCCTCAGTCAATCCCATGTCCATAAATCAGACAAAAGCCTCGTTAGCTGAATTTGTCAGTTGTTGGAATTTTGTCAATTTTATGATATGTATTTGGAATTAAATTTGAAACTTCTTCCCCAGAGGAGTGCCAAACTGCAAACCTTTAAAAAAAAAAGTTCACCTTCATTTTCTATGATATCTAATAAAAAACCATTAATTTTGCTATAAATAAATGTGAATTTGAATTGCGCCGAAATCTCACAGATTCAAAACGTACGTTCGCAGCTGCCAGCCTCGCATACGGCATTTGTCGGCATTCGATAACGATTCACAAAATATATCGATATATCAATATTATATCAACAGCCCTAATAGAGTCCGATCCCTACAATTAAACACGTATTTATCTAAAATAAACAACAGCCTTAAAGCATCTGAATGCAAAAATTCATTGACCAAATGCTTGAAAAATAAACATTAAGCAATACAAATAAATAAAACCGGAATAAAAAACAAGGGATTTAAAATGAATAAGGACAACTCCAGCATGCAAATGGATCCTGATTTGGCGTTGCGGTTGCTCGCCGATGGCGCCGTTTTGGTCATAGCTGGCGTTCCTGTGGGCACTGAGTTCGGCGTGGACTTGTGTTCTTACACCATAGGTCCAGATTTCCGAGGCGTCAAAATGATACCACCTGGCGTCCACTACATCTGGTGCGCCTCCCGCGGACCTTATGGCGACACTGCACCACGTGTTGGCTTCGTCCACTATTTTCATCCTAACGAGATTCTTGTGCGCGAATGGGATAGTGAATTAGAAGAGCTGCGTGCTCGTCAGACTGCTGAACCAGAGCTGGAGCGTGAACGTATACGTAAAAACCTGGCACAGTTAGAGCGCGTCCTCGCCCCTTATGACTATCGATATGTCTGCCAGTGGAAGGATCTGACGGGCAGTGTAAGTGAGTCATGTGTAGACCGATGCCGCCCAGAGCTTGGAACAATACGCACAAACATTGAGCTACAATCCTGTACAGATGCAGACAGACCACGAGGTAGCGCTGGTAATATGAGCAAACGCCATACAGTTGCCAAACTGCTCCTTGATGAGAGTGACATGCTTCCCAATCTAAAACCTGTGGAGGGCACAGCGCCACGCTTTTGTGTTGTGCCAGCGCGTGTGCCGCAGGATGCACCACCAGCAGATATATCACGTCATGCCATTGACTGCATTGCAGCTGTAAATAAGCTGCTTGATAGCTTCGGGAATAGCGCCGATGGGCTCATTGAGGAGCTGCAGCTGGCATTTGTCTTCTTTTTGGTTGGCTACTCTGTGGAATCGTTGGACCACTGGCGCAAGTTGCTCGCTCTGCTGGCGCATTCTGAGACAGCGGTCAGCAAACACAAACTGGCCTACATGAAGTACAGTGAAGTACTGGCCCACCAGCTGCCACATCTGCCAGAGGAGCTAATGACGCCCAGCATACACAACACAGTGTACAAAGATGTGCGTGAGCTGCTGGTGAATCTGTACGCTGGTGGCCTTATGGTGAGCGGGGAACGTCTCATCAAGCGCCTGGGAAAGCAGCTCAACTGGCATTTTGAAGGTCTTCTCGATGAGGATCCCGAAGACCAGCCGGTGATAATCGAGTCATAATTAGGTGAATTAAACAACAACCAAATCTCATTGTCAGCACTTTATTATTGGTAACTGTTTCAGCGTAGTGAATGCTGGGTTCGCAAATAATTCCATAGATCCCGAGCCGTGCGTATACTGACCATAAATTGGCACAGCTTCGTCTCAATCAGGCATAGTATGATGAACTTGGCGCGCTTATCCTTGAGCATGGACTGCAAAACGTCAATAATGGCTACGAATGTAAACACTCAATAAATACGAGATACCTCTTCATTATTCTCTGGTCCAGTCTCGACAACACTCCATAGATCTTCGGACTCCAGATACGCACGCACCGTCATCGACCAGGCTTTGTAATTGTCCAGACCTTTGAGCTTCTCAATTTGCAGTTGCAGCGCCATGTCTACCAATTGATGTCGTCTCCAGCTCAGCGACGTTTTACAAATAAATCGTTCGGCCTTTTGGCTCGTCCATTTTGTGCTATTTGCTGTCTGCCAATTTGTGTCGATTTTCAAATATAGATATGTAAGCATTTGTATATAGCATATGCCATATGTGACACACGTCTTTTGTAATGGGGGAGGGATGGACAATGGGGGTATGACTAGCCCAAACAATGGCCACTAGACCAACTAGTTCACTGGCTGTTGCTGCCGTGCGGCAACACAAATAATGTAAAAATTCTATTCAATGCCGCTGGTTTTGGCATTGAGTTCAAGTGGACACTTTTATTTGGTTCATCTGCAGTGCTGACTTTTCCGATTGTTATCGACTCGAAGATACCCTCCGTAATAGTAATAGCACTGGTGAAGCAAATTCAAATTCATAATTACACCAGACCTTAATCCAATAGAGCATCTATGGATTGATGTTAAGAAAGAAGTCAGAGGTGCAGAAGAAAATAGTCAAATGAATATTATAATCTCCCGACCCAAAAACTTACCTGGATTATAAAATAAGGACACAGCAGGACATGAAATATGACGAATATCAAAAGCTTACTATATGTACTATAGTTATCTTCCAAAAAAACTTCTTTACAAAGTAAAAGTCTAGTGACGAAATGGTTTTCCTGCCCCAAAATTTCTGATATCCCATTTTGTGACGAACAATATTAAATTTAATACATAAATTATTTAAAAAAATAAAAATTTGGCATTCGGCACCTTGCGCAAAGGGATCTTGATTCTGTATACCTAAAAATAATTTTAATGCGCAGTGCCGAATGCCAACCTTTTTTTTTTTTAAATAATTTATGTATTAAATTTAATATCGTTCGTCACAAAATGGGATATCAGAAATTTTGGGGCAGGAAAACCCTTTCGTCACTAGGCTTTTACTTTGTAAAGAAGTTCTTTGGAAGATATCAGAAATTTTTGGAACTTCATATGCTTCATATAATAAAATGATCGAAATGCTTACATCACAAAATTAATGATATAGTAAATTTTATATTTACTTTAACCAATTTTGGTCAGGATATATAAAACCAACCCAGATGCGTACGTTGTCAGATTGATCAATATATAATATCTTAAAAAACAACAAAGTTTTTTATACTAAAACTTAATTTTTGGCCGATCGTTCCATGGCAGCTATATGTTAAAGTAGACCGATTTTAACCAAATTTGGTTAGGATGTATAAGACCAACTTAAAGGAATATTCTGTCAAATTGGATGAGATATCTTGAGAAACAAAAAAGTTTTTCGTTCTCAAGCTTGATTTTTTAAGTAGTATGGTAGATATGGTACATAGTTAAATGTATATATTCAGCTAATAGATAATATCTATCCAAACCTTTTCGCTTAAAGATATGTGTCATATATCAAAAGACGCGAAAGTTTACGTGTTACATATTGAAATTTAATAAAAATCGTCGGAGCCGTTTTCTAAAAAATCGCCAAAGTTTAAGCTAAAAATCCTTTTTTCACCTGTAGCATTTTACCTGAGCACTTTGCTAAAAAGTATTCAAGGCACGTCTAGAAGCTCTCAAAAATACCTTTCTAACGACATATAGAACACATCTGTAGCTTCTTTGGATTGGAAACTATGGATGTTAAACGTCAAATTTATCACGTTTTAGCTATTTCCCGATAAACTAGCTATTTCCCGCTAAAGTCGTAGAACAAACATTTCTAGATTTCTGATAAGAAACAATTCCTCATCAAATTATATAAGCTTTTTCAGCGCTTTGATCCAACCAAACAAACAGACAAACAAACTTTTCATCTCATTTTGAGAAGGTCATTAAAAATTTCAAATTAATATTATATATCTTTTGAACCAAATGTCGGATTTGGACGATTAAGGTATCATTCGACGCGTATTTTTAACAAGAATTTTTAACCAAAAGGCTCCAACGGCTCCACTAGCTGCAATCATTAAAATTTGGCCACTCCCACTTACACCCCCATATCTTACGAACCAGGTGAGTTACCAAAAGTCTTAGTATGCACTTTTGTTAGGTAAAGTCATACCTTTCGATCGGTATATAACTCAATCCGATCGGACAGTCATGGCAAATTTTCCATTCTGCGTGTATATATTGCTAGTCTCCTTTTGCACACTTCGTGCTGCTTTCGTCACTAGCGCGGACTGCCGTCCGCATTGATAATATAACGATTCATTATCATCGTATATGGATAACTTTTTTTTTAAAAGCTTAAAAAGTTCGTTCCGGTCTATTTTACGGACTATTTCAATTTTATTCTTCTATTTTACTTTTGAAAGTAATCCGATTTGGCGAGAAAAACTACGGAACTATCATTAAAAGGTCCATAGTTGTTGGAAAATGTCCGGATGATGAACCGAACCTTTGATATTATTTACCCTGCATATACAAAACTACACGGAACCACTTCCTTGAACAGAAGGTTCGGTGCTAAAAAAATATTTATATACATTTCTAATATTGGAAACTACAACTATGGTTCAAACCACAGAACCGAACCTTTATCAAAAGTTTGGTGGCATGCAGCCTTTCTGAATTTTTTGTTGAAAAGCGTTATACTTTTTGGGAAATGTTAAATTTTTAGTTGCGGAAAAGACAGAATGTATTTATACGGAAAATTACATATTTTTGATCTGATCTGTTAGTTTAATTAACACACATAAAATAACAATAGATTTTACTCATTCTAAAGGTTAATTTGCATCCGATTATTCCTATAGCAGCTATATAATATAGTACTCCGTCTTTGACCGAATTTGGTCGGAATGTAAGAGACAATCCCAAACATCTAATCTGTAAGTTTGGTTAAGATATCTTAAGAAAAAAAAAGTTTTTCATTCATTGATGTGTCAGTCAGTCAGTGAGTCAGTCAGGACAAAGAGTTTTTTATATATAGATATAATTAAGGATATCGTTTTAGCACCAGAAAATATAATAAATCAATAAATATATGGTTATAATGGCTAGAAGTTATTGAACCCTGGACTCCTGGACACTCTCTGGACAAAGACCCGATAAAAGGCTGATCTTGAAGTCCATTTAAAATAAATGAGGGATCTAATGAATATTAAGTCTGATAATTTGATTCTGGAAATGAAATCCCTAAGCGATAATTGCCGTAAATGTTATAAGAGGGGTCTCTCACTTTTCACATATCTAAAATTATATCAAAATTTACGAAAGTTGTCGCTTAATTATTTTGGGAGCGTAACGTAATTTTTAAATCCATTGGTTCAAAGGTTGTTTAAGAAAGATAAGGCATACATATTTGTAAATGTATATAAATTCTACCAGAATGTTCTAAATTCTGCGTTTATTATTCAAACGTTATGAAATTCGGATACATAAAAATAACTTTAAGATTGTAATTTGTTTTTATCGATTTGCGGGACGTGTTAGGGTGATAGTACAAAATTTGATATAAACATGAATTATGTATTGTGTGGTAGAGAAGCAATGTTTGTATGTATGTAGAAAAGTGGGAGAAGTCTCCCTCTGGCTGTTACACCGATCTTCAAGCGAACAAATCAAATCAATTTCAGAAATTAATCAAAATTTGTTTATTCATGTGAATAATGCCTACATTTGTGACGAAAACATAAATATACAGTGGCTCACAGCTTATTTCAACCAGCAGATAGAAAGATTTTTAATCAGTTGTACAAACTAAACAAATAGAGATCAAATTATGCAGGTTGTTAGCCTAAAGTTTCAACTTATCGAATACAATTTCATTGATTTTTTATGTACCTTTTTGATATTTTGAAACAATTTAAGGCTAAAAATTTTGTTGGTTAGCTCTTAAATTGTCTAAAAATATTAAATACATAAATGCATTTGTGTTTGATATGTTAAATCATTAGGCTTACAATCTGCAATCATTTTGATATCCCATTTACTTTAGTTGTTATAACTGAATAGAAATTTTAGTAGGCACTGTTTGAAATAAACTATGAGAGACTGTACATACATTTGACATAGGTGTGTATTTAGTACTGGGCCCACCTATCGTTGTGGATTTCCATTACATTATCCCCATCCACAAAATGTTCGTTGAAAAAGTTTTCCTTTCGTTCTGTCGATGGGTCGATCATAAGATTAATAAAACTGTGCGCATTTTCTTGTTTTTAATATTTTTATTTGAAATGAATACGAATGTCAGTTTAGCTGTTTGTTGCTTTTCTTGTTTTTCGCTATTAATTATGTATGTATTTGCTGCTGCTGCTGTCTAAAAATTCCTATTCAACTTTCTGCTTGGTTCGATCGGCCTTTCTCTATATTCATTTTCTCAATTCGCCTACTCTCAATTACCGAAACAGTGTTGAAAAAAGGTGCTCTTCGACTAGGTTGTTGTGCCCTATTCATAAATCAATCGCTTGGCGGCACGCAGCAAGAATCAAGAAAAAAAAAACCGAAACGTTCTCATGTTTAATATTTTTCGTTAGCTAAATTAAATATTTTAACTGCCTTGTTGTTGTCGAGTGTTAAATGCAAACATATTTGTCGCCCTTTTGTTATTGGATTTTTGCTTGGGGGAGGGAGTCGGGTTTTCACTTGGAATAAATCGAAATCTACAAATTACATAAGTGGTAGGCATAGAAAATATACAAGTATATACGAATGTATATTTATATACTAAGATGTATACAATATATATTAATATATATGTGTACCAATTGTTGTTAGCAACTACAAATACTTTTCGTTTTAATATTTATATTTATATATATGAAATGTTTGTTGCGAATTGAATTAAAAACTGTTAAACAAACTTGTACATATGAATGTATAAAAACACGAACATAATATGTGTATAATGCTTTGTTTTTTGCTATTATTTTTGATTTGCATGTGAGAGCAAGAGACAAATACAAAGGTGATCGAAAGAAATTTAAGAGTAAAACGAAAATGAAAACTTTTCATTTGCTTTAGTGTAGTATGTTTTGGTTGGTTATTCTTTTTTATGTGTGTGTGGGTGTCTTAGTAGTGTTGGTGAACAATGCACTAACATAACATACAAATTTAGGCTTAAGAATTCGTTTTACTTTTTATCTTTCGAATTTCGCTTTAACTAACATTCATTTTTATTTATTTTATTTCCATTTTAGTTTTGTTGCTTGACTTTGTTTTAGTTTGCTCATTTCGTTCTCACTTCACTTCACATTTGCTTTTCTTTTTTGTTTCGTATTAAATTTAAATTAATTGCTGCTCTTTTGTTTCTGCGTCTGCTTCTTAAATATTTTGTTTTATTTTCGTTTCGTTACGCATTATATTCTGTATTAATTTTATTCAAATTGCGCTTATTAAGTTTGCTTTTCTTTTTTCTTTCCATTCGAATGTTATTACCTTTTATTTTAGTTCTTTTAATTAGTTTATGACTGGCTTAAAATTAAAGTTGAAGTGGTGGATCTTATGTGTTGTTCTTGTTGCTGATAAGATTCTAAATATAATATGCCAACTTTTTCATGCGTTTTGTGTGTATGTGTGTGTGTGTTGTAGTGATCTTTTTGAAATGAAGTTTATTTTGTTTTCGCTTCTCAGAATTAAATATAATATTTATTTAAATATAATATAATGCTTTTGTTTCTCGAATGCAAAAAATTTCAAATGTAGTAGTTGCTGCTGCTGTTGTTGTTGTCGCTGCTGTTGTAGCTTTGGGGAAGCCAGGGCCAAACATCGCATACCACAACGAAGACTACGACGACGACGGCGGCGGCGGCTGCACATCATGCCTTGCTCCAACAACAGCCACGCCCACGACCACCCTCAGTTTTTCTTTGTTGTTGTTCTTTTTCGTTTGTTTGTATGTGTGGGGTTTTCATCTCTGCTTGGTTTTCCTCATGGTTTCTACTTGATACATGCTGTTGTTGTTGTTCTTCTTCTTCTTGTTGTTGATGTTGTTTCAATTCTGTGGTTGGTTGCCCCTGTTGTTGTCGTTAATCGTTGTTGTTGCTGTTTCTTCTTGTTTTTATTGTTGCTGCTGTTTACTAACCGTTTGCGTGTTGTTGTTTTATTGTTGTATGCATATATATTATATGTATTATATTTACTTTAGAAGGTATATGTTTTTTTTTTGTTTTGTGTTTTTTTTTTTAAATGGAAGGGCGGGGGTTTACTTAAATTACGACACATCCTGATCCTCAACATCCTGAATTTCCGGTTTAGGCTCGCCATCACCTGTTGTGGAGTCTATATTTTTTCGTATAGATCAGAGATATTTATGTGTATTAGTCAATGTCAAAAATATGATTTATAATTGGAGCTACTAATGATTATCTTGGATTCGAATTCGTTACTCACCATCTGCCTGCATATCAGACGTCCATAATGTGAGGTTGTCCCGCAGCAGCTGCATAATCAGGGTCGAGTCTTTGTAGCTCTCTTCGCTCAGTGTATCCAACTCAGCGATGGCATCATCAAATGCGGCTTTCGCCAAGCGGCAAGCGCGATCCGGTGAATTGAGTATCTCATAGTAAAACACCTGCGACACCACAATTTATTTAGATAATTTCGTTGAAAGATTATTTGCTTGTTACTTACCGAGAAGTTCAATGCCAAGCCCAAACGAATTGGATGTGTTGGTGGCAGATCGTTCATGGCAATATCACTAGCTGCCTTATAGGCAATCAATGAATTCTCTGCAGCATCCTTACGATCCGAACCGGTGGCGAATTCAGCCAAATAGCGATGATAATCACCCTTCATCTTATAGTAGAATACTTTACTTTCGCCGGATGTGGCGCATGGAATGAGATGTTTCTCGAGCACATTTAATATATCCGAGCAAATGTCGCGCAGCTCCTTTTCCACTTGACCGCGATAGGTCTTGATCATCTCCAACTTCTCCTCGGCGCCTTTATTCTCTTCCTTCTGTTCAATGGAGGTGATTATACGCCATGAGGCGCGACGTGCTCCAATCACATTCTTGTAGGCAACCGAGAGCAAATTGCGCTCCTCAACGGTCAACTCAACGTCCATGGAAGCGACCTTCTTCATAGCCTCCACCATTTCTGCAAAGGTTCGATAACACAAATATTGGAAATTAAGAAAAGGAGCAACATATTTTATACATTTGCAGAGAATATAGTAATTTTGTGACCCATTAAGTATATATACATATATATCGAGTGATGTTCATTTGCTTCTGTGTTCTAGTTCCTCATCTTAACGAATCTTGGTACAGATATATATAAAAAAAAACTGTTGTGTTTTGAGATATCTCAATTAATTAACCAGATGGTGTTTTTTTTCTAATTGTCTTACACATTCTGAACAAATTTGACTAAAGTCTACTACTATACCGAAAACTGCAAGGGCATAATATCTTCGGTGCGCCCGTCTTTCTTGTTTTTTTTCTCATTGGAATCCACTATCGAACTTTTAGAAATATACTAAGTATAGATAATGCACACCGTTGATTTGATTTGTATATTTATCCTATCTTTATACACACACACCAACATAAATATGTTGATACATATATCTATTATCAACACACACACATCCAATCTATAATGACATAACTTGTCACACAGTCCTATGCATAACGGTTTCCTGTGCTGAGTCTTTTGCCCTTTTTAGACTGATTTCGTCATTGTGCTGATAAGAGGCGTCAAGAGAGCAAAAACCTGCCCAGACACATTGTTGCACATTCCTTTAAGCTGAGCGCAACAAGAACAACAGTAGTTCAGGCGTCATCAATATCGTGAAAAAATCGCGTCATGAATCATAATCATTCGCAGTGACTGTGATCGAGTGGCAGCTGCAACTTAATGTCGGCATGCTGATAACACATATGCACTCACACACACACACTATACATTGAAACAAATCAGCGCTAAATAGAGTAATTGTAACATTTTGCTTTGCCTGCATTTCAATTTGCTCTATCTCTCTCTTTCTTTCGCAGTCAGCTGCTGCTGACGTACATTCGTCACCCCCAGACTCCCTCTCTAACAGCAGGAGCTTTGTTATTGCTGTTTTTATATCGCTGCATCACGTAGCTGTGAAAATTAAAATAAAGTTGGCAGCGTGATTCATGCTGTTCAATTTATTAAAATCTTGTTGCATTCTGTTGAACTTCAAATTGTTGTTTGGCAATGGCACAGAACTGCAAATGCGCTTTACAACACTACTTAGCGGCGTCAAAGTCGGCATGGCAGACTACAAGACTACACTACAAATTGAAACCTTTATGTGCGTACGTAAGCACTTGTTGTGGCTCTATTAAAATAGTAAAAAAAAGTCAATGAGTATAAAACTAAAAATAAAATGTTAATCAAGACAAATTCCCACGCAACGAGCAAACGAAATATAAATGAAAAAGAACTGACATGTTAACCAAAAATTAAACCGCCACTCAGACCCACTAAAATCACACCCCACACCCATGCAGTCAGGGCGCGTCTAGTAAAAATACACATACATACACATAAAGTATGTATGTGTAAAAGTTCAAGCACAAAGGGATCGTCATTGCGGGGCTGGAATCGCTTGATCCTTGGTTATATTTCATGGCTCGTGGGTGTGTCGAAGCATATGTATACAGATAAATACATAAATATGTACGATTATACGCACAAATCATATGCATGTATGGGCATTCATTCATACATATTCATGTGTGTGTACGCTACTTGGCAATTCCACAAAGGAAAAACAGAAGTCAGTCAAATCTGAAAATGCTATTATAACATTTGTAGATTTTACTGTTTTCTTTCTCTTTTTTCTTTTTTGTGTTCATTGACGACATTGAGGCGAGCGTCAACAAAAAAAAAAAAAAAAAAAAAAAAAAAAAATAAGCGCGGCAGCGACCTCGAAAAAAAAAATACAACTAGAATAAGCGGGAGCAGCAGCGACCAGCACCTGAAAGTACACTTAAAGGCAAAAACGTTGCTGCCGCCACTGACGTTAATGTGTATAAAGAGGGATGGGGCTCGAAGAGCTGCCGTTGTGGGGGCGCCGTAAAAGCAAGAGTCGGAGGGTAGCGGCTAAGAGAGCCAGACTGTCGTTGCCGGCTGCCTGGAATGCATTTGTATTAGTCTCTCCAGCATGACTAAAACTGCCCAAGTGCGACAAGGCCAACGCCAAGTGCTCACACAAATACACAGGCCATGCCAGTTTGAAGCACACGCAGGCGAAAATAAGAAGAAAAACATGTGATACAGACTTTAATGTTCACGTGTATGTGTGTGTACCCGCAGTAGCTGCTAATAGTTGATTGACTTCTTTAGACCGACGAAGCAGAAAGCAACAACAAGAGGAAAGAAGTTTAGAGTGCCGCCTGTGTTAATGTTGTCAGTTTTCCTGCAAATTGTCAGTAGTATTTCTTCTTGTAATTACTATTTAGTTGGTGCTCATTTTTAAATAAAACGAAAAGTCGCAGACTTTTCAACGCCACTGTGTTGGGGCAGCAGAAGCAGTCGTGTCACTGTCGTGAACACTCTAGTTATCTCGTTTTAACGCACATGACGACGCATTTAAGTGATGTTGTCGAGCTCGCGCGCTTTTTTAGCCAAACGCCAAAAACGCTGGTTTGGTCGCTGCTGCCTAGCGCTTTGCATTTTGAGCAGCCGCAGTATTTTAATTAATTGAAGTATTTTTAATTAAATAAGCAGCCAGCAACAATAAAAGTGCCGACTGTGCTGGTGTGAGTAGTTAAGATTGTAGCAGTGTGCGTGCATGCGTGTGCCTCTCTGAGGCGAACACATACACACACATGCGCGCAGAAACATGAGTAATGCTAGTGCAATTTTTTTTCTGCACTATCAAGCAGAGTTGCCAAGTGGCTTGCTGTAAGAGCTGCGAGAAATATATATATTTTTAAAAGTATAAGCAGCAACAACTAATTTCCATAAGACACAAATAAAAATTTCATGATCTTTGGCCGTAGAGACAGACGCTGAACGCCAACAGAGCAACAATATTTGCGGCACAGTCATAATCGATTCATTCATCGATTTTTCGCAGTACGACATGATGACGGCGCCGCCTTGCTGCTGCTGCGCAACAAAGCACATTTTGAGCAGCTATGAAACATCGAAGGAAACTAGAGAGAGTATGCCGAAAAATTTTCACTCTCATCGATTTGAATTGTGGGGAAACACCACCCGTTAGAATATTTAAATATCTAACAAATTATGTTGCGTTGCGCCTGCACAGCTTACGTTTTTCTTCACAACTCGTACTCTGCCTTGACAACACAAAAATTACTACCAAACAGCCCTTAGCAACGATGTCATTCGTCCGTCGCGCAGCCCTCACGCGCCTATCACCAAACACTAAATACACAAAATTTCAATTTACCCCCCACCCTAAAGTACTCTTAGTCAAAACTACTATATAAAATATAATACGCAACAAAGTTGATTTTTGCAAAAGCCAACGCAAAACGAAAAACCACGCGAATTTTTGCCGGTAAAAATCAGGTTTGTTTCACATTTTTCTTTTCCAGTCTTTCTTTGCCATTTTCTATAATGCTGCCTCGCCTCCTTGTCATCTTCTTTTTCATTCGGTATTCGGTCTTTTCGAAGAAACACTACTCATCGGCTGCGACGACGCCGACTCGACGCTTCTGCCGAAAGTTACAAGCAGCGAGGCGCACCTACACATGAATGTCTGCAAAATTAAAAATTCCAAATTTTTTCTATCTACCACTGTATAAAATGTAGACATTTCCAGCAATTTTTCGATGAATCGCAGACCACGCGACGACAACGTTGCTGGACCCCTCCCCAAAGTTGGCGCTCCGCTGACAAAAAATTTTTTCGCCCAGTTATTCGGCATTTTCTTTCCACTTACCATCGTAGCGCTCGGCCTGTTCGGCCAATTTTGCCTTGTAGACGTTGTTTTCACGTTCAGTCATTGTGTTTAAATCCTTTTTAGTAAAATTAATCCACAGAAAAAATTATTTTAAATGCTCCCGGTACGTGCGGCGTCGATTTTGCTGCTGCTGTCTTCGTCGCCTTCTTTTTCTCTACTGCTTTTCGAGTTGACAAGCGCTCTGCTTAGCTCACTCGCACGCTCGGTTCGGCTGCCGTTCAATTTTCAATGTCGTCGTGGACGCTACACGAATCTGCGAGTACAGTAAAGAACGTTTGGGGGTAAAATGAATAATTTATACACTGAGAGCGAGTGTGCGCCGTATAGGTTCTTCAGTTTGTAAAACTATTTTAATAAGAACTGTCTTCTCGCACACACTGACACCGAACAATCTTAACGTACGAATTATTTGATTGATTTTTAAATTCCTACTTTGTCGTCGCTTGCTCTAAAAATTGGTCTTCGAGAATGAGAGGCGATAGGAGAAAGAGAGAGAGAACAAATTTGCGAACGGAACTTGTTCAGTCGTATATGAACGAAACATTCATTCTGAGGCGCGGCAAAAAGAAAATGTCTCAGCCTATCGCCCGACCACCACAATTTGTCGACTGCTTGGATCCAGAAATGGACAGAATCGGTGTTTAAATACAATTTTTTTCATAATAGTTCTAACTTTGACACAAAATTTATTTTTGACACAATTCTTTTATTCGAAATTAGGTAAAATGAGGGGGATCATTTTTATAAAGGTTTCAACCTCGTCACTCCTCGGGAAAATAAATAACAAATTTAATTCTAAAAAATATCTTGAAATTGACAAAAATCCAACAAAAAAATCCGCAAAAATTAAAAAATTTCTAGCTCCAAAATTAAAAAAAATGTATAAAAATTACGTATTTGGAAAAATTACTAAATATTAATTTTGTACTTTTGGTATGGCGTTGCCAGACGTTTTTTTTTGCTGGGTGGCAACTCGGTAAAAAACACCTTTAAGACAGTGGTGAAAAAGTTAAATTAAAGAAGGAATCCGGAGAATCTCATTTGTTTAATGTAAATTAAATGAAATAGGTAGCATCAGCTTCAAAGATGAGCCTGAATTTGGGAGGTTGGATACATAGTTTCACTGTAACCGACACACAACAACACAAGGGAGGCTACACAATTTATAAGATTACATCGATTGTGAGTATCGTGGACATATTGATATTACTAACAATAACTGATCTGAGATATTCGCATTTCTAGGTCTTTCCCCGTTCAGTCCCTCAGGCATTAACCTGCTTGGTCGTTTGGAAGAGATTTCATGAGATCAAGCGACTGCATAGGGAGCTCAGTCGCCGGCACAAGAGTATGCAGCTGCCTGGAAAACTCCCTGAGCCGACAGACAGCAGTTACTTCAAGCGATTCGATGCGGATGTAATACAGCGACGCAAGAATTATATACTAAAACTTCTTGATTTTGCTGCCCAGCATCCGGTGCTGTACAAATGCAACACATTCACACAATTCTTCAGCGAGGCGCAATCACCAAATGCATCGCCACTGCGCAAATTGTATGTGGAGAGATCTCTCAAGCCGCCTGGCAGCGGAGCCATAGCAGAAATTTGCGATAAACTCGATTTGCCCTACGATCCACACGACGCTAATGGAATAACGCCACTGGATCCGCGTTGCGACAAGCCAAGCGTTGATAGTGAACAACATGAACAGCCTAATAAAGATAACAGCACTCTTGATGCTGAGGAAAAGCAGTCGAAACGGGACTACACGCGGCTTCTAACACCCATGGCATCTGTGGAGAGCGACGATAGCGATTACATTTATGAGGCAGCCTTGGAATTCAGTCATGCTGTGCAGGCGGAGGTTAATCTGGAGTATGATGAGGCCCATAAACTCTACAAGCGTGGCGTTGAGTTATTGCTCGTTGGCGCTAAGCATGATGCCAACGAGGATCGCAAGTTTATTGCCAAGGCTAAGATAGCCAAGTATTTAGCACGTGCCGATGAAATTCATGCTAATTTTATACGCTCATCCGTCGGCGGCGGCGGCGGCGGCGGCAATCGTTCCAGAAAACTGCAGTTTCAACTGTCGATAGATGAGGTGGAAAATGTTAAGCAGCTGGAATGTGCTTGGAATCAGTTGGCCAAGTACAAGGTACTCAAAGTATTGGGCCAACGTGTCATGCAGGTGCAGTGCATCACACAGCCGCAGTCACAGCCGACGGCCGTCATGAAGGGCATCGAGAAACCAGCGAGCAATTCACCCACACAGAGCATCTTTCTACCCCAGCGTGTGCCGTACATGACGCAACTGCTGGCTTACTTTCAATCGGATCAGAAGATTTTTCTCTTGCTCAAGCAGGCGGAGGGTGGACGCCTTTATGACTACATACAAAGCTATACGCCCACGGCAAGTAAATGCAGCGACTACGCCGATCTATTTCCAGTGGATCAGCCACTGACGACGGACAGCGATGTTAGCGATTTGTTGCGCAACTCACAGCAGTTGCTCAAATCCGTATCGCATACTCTGAGCAGCTTGCAAGCGGGTGCGCTGACTCCTAGACGACATGGAAAGAAAACAACTGCCAAACGTTTGCCAGAGGCCTGTCTCCGGCAATGGGCCTGCGAATTGGCCTTGGCCATACACAGTCTGCATGGAAAAGGCGTTATATTGCGTGATTTGCATATGGAAAACATTTTACTGGGTAACTCTGGCCAATTAATGCTCACATATTTCTATCAGAACGAGGGTCTCAGCTCCGATGACAACTATGTACACAAGGCGCTCAGTTTGATAGCATTGACCAATCATTTTGTGGCACCGGAGCGACCGCTCAGCTTCCGTTCTGATTGGTGGAGCTATGGCGTGGTGCTCTACCAGCTACTTCTGGGTGTGGTAAGAGAATATCTAGTTAATAGCCAACTATTTTTTTACCCTTTTAGACGGTATTATCATTTTGTCATGTTTGTGTGTTCGTCTGTTTCTATGCTAACACTAGTCTCTCAAATTTGAGACTTGCTACAAGTCTGTCTTTTTGTGGCTGGCTGTACATTTGTTAGATATAACACCAATCGAAAGGATCTGTTAAAAATCTATCGAAAAGCTTTGTTGTTTCTTGAAATATCCTATCGATCCTCTCAGAACATGAACTTGGTATTGTCTTATACATCGTCACAAAATTTAATTAAAATCTGACTAGGAACGATCAGTCGATAATTGAGTACAGGTCTCTGCAATGGTACCAAATCTTCTCTGCTCACTTTTTTTTCTTGCTCACTTTATGCCAATTCTTTGCAGTCCTACAAGTCCACACATCCGGGTCATCTGGAGCTCTACGGCTGTGTACAGTATCCATCGAATTGCTTGGATATATCGGATAATGCACGCGATTTGCTAGAGCAACTACTTCAACTGACGCCAGAACTGCGTTTGGATTACAATCAACTGCAGGTTCATCCCTTCTTCGAAGGCATCGATTGGCAGGTGGTTATGGATCAGGCTCATCAGACTTAAATTAAATTAAGTCTAGGCTGCTATGGGCTAAAGACACACATTATATGGTTAGTTAAGGAACAAAATGTGGTGAATTATGAGTCTCAATATTGTTATCATTTTTGTTAGGTTTTTTTTTGTTTTGTTTTCTTTCATTCAATGTGGTACAAAATATTTTGCTTTATTCATTTGTATATTGTTAATATATGTATTTATATATATGTACATTGCAAATAACTATGGTATTGAGTTACATCTAAGGATTTACGTAGAAATGGAGCAGCTATATACTCGAAATGCATACACCATAAGTATTATCATTTTCGTATAGCCAATGAGCTAATTATACAAATATACAAACATTTTATTGTCTACCTACACAACAGCTTAATTTTGATTTATTATTTATAATAAGAGTAATTAATATTAGGTAAGGTTAGTGCCCAGAGCCAAAGCAATATTAAATTGCATGTATAACAATTCGGGTCACATTAAGGCACATTTGGAATGCATACTCGGGTTAGCGTTGTCCAATGGAGAGAACTAACAGCTTTTTTTTAAAAGTAGACACTAAATATATCGAAAATAATAATTAATGATGTTAAGTTTTGGCAAGACTTGTCGATTTTGTTGTCGTTTTTGGTTAGCTTAATTAATTATGCATACAAACTAAAAGGAACCTATGAAACAAGGAGCAAATTCTGTTTGTGTTATACTCGCATTGCAGTTGTATCGACAGTTGCTCTACGATTGTTCTATACATTGGCACATGGTGAAAGTATTAAGAAGGTGTCAAATTTACTCTACAGGGCGTCTTTAATAAATTTACCACAATGACAGGAAGAACATGTGTACATGCATAGCTTTATACTCTTCTGGATAAAATAAGGACTCAAGGAAAAGACTTTGGTGAATGTGTATGTCACCTTATTAATAATTTCACCTTGTTATGTAAATTGGCATTTGCTAAGACTTTAGGACAGTTTGAAATGCTCCACACACATTCACGCATACATACTGACATTTTAAACGGAGTTATTCAAAATGGCCGCCTGAAGCGAATTGTTGCGCTGACCGCAGCAGAGGCAAAGCGTCGCTGCTGCTGCTGGCGTCGGTGAGTGAGCATTTCTCTTAGGGCAAAAAAGGCGGCAGAACATAATTTTGTGCCTGCTGCTGCTGATGCTGTTGTTGTTGTTGCTCCTCGCTCTTGATCACAGTGTGCAATCCACTGTCATTGTCATCGCTGCCGGATGCCGATGCTGCCGCTGCTGCTGCTGCTGCCGCTGTTGCTGCGCTGACGTAATGGTGCGCCTCCATGTGGCAGGCAGTGGAATTGTTTTCTAGCCCTGTCGGCGGCTGGCATTGAACCTGGACGTACTTGGCCTCCTCGGCACTGAGATACTTGCCATTGAGTTGCTGATGCACCGTGACCAGCGTTCCATCTGCCAGTTGCTGCTGTGTGGTCGTCGTTCCGTCCAGTTGCTGCAGATCCGTTGGCTGATAGCCATTGACCGCTTCACTTGCATCCGCACTGACACCGGCTGAGCCTCCACCACCCGCGCCGTTCATCTCAATGCGCGGCGGACTTCCATAGTCAAAGTGGCGCATCGAGAAGAGTTGACTCTCGTGGACGTAGGTCCCATACTGACCGGAGTAGGTGCCATATGGACTAGGTGCCGGTGACAGAAGGCCAAACTGTGGACTCAGCTCGTAGGGCGTCTGATAGCTTGTCCAGCTGTCCATGCTGCCCGGCGGTGTCACCGTTGTCGTCTGCGGAAAACTGGCAAATGGTGGCGCCAACGTGCTGTTCAACGCCGCCGTCGGCGGAGTGTTTGTCTTAATGTATCCAGTCTTCCGAGGCGGCTCATGCTTACGCCACTTTGCCCGTCGATTCTGGAACCAAACCTGTACTCGGGATTCGCTCAAATTCAATTTGATGGCCAACTCCTCGCGCGCAAACACATCCGGATACGGGGCACGCTCAAACGCTCGTTCCAATTCCTCCAGCTGATATGCTGTAAATGTCGTTCTGCAAATACAAACAAAATTGGTGAATACGAAAAATTGCTAACTATCATTTTATTTTAATTTACGATTAATTATTATTTATATAAATCTCAAAGTTGATATTCAATAAATAAAAATAATTTTGTTTCATAAAATTAGAAAACTTTTCTGAATTTCTTAAATAAGGCAGGAAACGGAAAATAAAATAAGAATTTCTGAAACTGAAATGTTCCGCTGATAAAATTATAATTTACAAATGCCATAATTTGAAATAGAAATAGAATATAAAGTCGAATTTATTTAAAGATTGTCTATTTGTAAAAACATTTCTATTCGAGCAGAAAATTAAACTCGGCTTATATTACTTTAGACCTGATATAGATAAACTTCAAAGTTTATTTCTTTAATATTCTTTTTGTGGCATCTCCTGTCGCTTTAATCTGCGCACGTCGAGCATACGAGCATTACGCATACGCCCCGTTGTGCCGATATAAATTATCAGATAATTTCATTGATTTCCCGTCGTTAAGTTAATTGCAAATTATGGTCGTTGAATGGACTCACCTCGTTTTCTTCTTTTTAATGCCATTGGGATCGCCCTTCTTCTTGTTGTTGTTGTCCTTTTTGGCAGCTGTCCCAGCGATGCCGCCAGTCGCCCCAGTGCCCGCTGTTCCCACTCCGGTATTAGCCGTGTTAGCTGAATTGTTGGCGCTGTTGTTGTTGTTATTGTTGCTGGAATTGTTGGAAGTGGAATTGCCATTGGTCGTGGCACTCGAGTTCTCCATTTGGCCGCACATATCCTCCGGCTTTTTTTGCTTGCCACCCGTTGCGTTGCTACCAGCGCCGCCATTGGAGAGCAGGAGCGGTGTGGGCTCCAGAAGACCATTGCCATTGCTGGAAATTGCATCTTCATGGGTTAAGGCATGGCCATGGCCATGAGTGTGATGTGGACTGCCACCGTAGAGATGCTGCTGATGTTGCTGCAGCTGCTGGACATGCTGTTGCTGCTGCTGAGGCTCATACTGATCCTTGGGCGAGTAGTCTAGCTTGCCGTTCAGCGTATGATAATCGCTCATGATCCCCACCAGCTGCTGCTGTGGCTTATGATGCAACATGCCATTATGATTATGTGTATGCGAATGTGAAGGTGGCGGAGTTACTGCATATTGCTGATGATGTTGCTGCGGCTGCTGTTGTTGATCGACTATCTTCTGGGGTGTCGTTATATACTCATATTTCTGGCTAGGTGAAAAGCAGCCCATCTTATTGCCAAAATCCATTTTCTGCGCATAGTTGGGAGATCCAGAGCCACCGCCGCCACCATTTGGCAGAATGGTGTTGCAGTCGGGCAGACGCTGCTGTTGTTGTGGTTGCTGCTGGCTACACAGCTCGTGGACAACACTGCCAAGCATCACGGGATGCAGGTTGCCGTGCGTAATCGTCGATGTGGACGTCGGCAGGAGCGGTTTGCTGGCGCCCAGCGGACTCAGGGGACCGCTGCCAAAATCTCCAAAGATTTGATCATCGAAACTGGTGTGCTCCATTTCGCACACACACACACCACAAATCTCGCACAATAATCACAAACACTTAAGTCTGTTCAAGTTTAGTTGAATTATTTGTTGTTTTAGTGTTAATCCATTTAGTTGTTAATTAAAGTGCGCGCAAAACCAAAACGAAAATCAAAATCAAAATCAATTTTCACTAATTGTTGTAAATGAATTAATTGTATTGTCTTTTGGCGCACGCGCAAAAACATTTGTCGTCGTTTATTTTATATTTATTTTTATTTTTTGCTGCTCCTGTTGAACACTCACTATGCACTACGTGCACTCTATGCAAACGCTGCTCGTACACAATTTGAACCGTTCGAGTCTGTGACTGTGGCCTTAATTGAGCCCACAGCTGGCGATGATTGCCCTTTTATACCAATTTGCAGGCAGCGAAGCCACGCAGCCAGTTTCGACCAATCAGCGACGAGCTATGGCTGCCACCAGCAATAGCGCAGGGTCAGAGCGAGAGGGCACATGGAGTGAGCAAGCGACAGCGGCACTACTAGTGTGTTTTTTTCTTCTGTTTCATGCTGGCGCGTGTGACTTTTTGCGTTTGCTTTTACGTTTGCCTTTGTTTTTGCCTTTACTTCTGCCTTACAACAGCGGGGTGTGGTTTTTGTTTAGCCTGCGAATCAGATCCTCCTCCTTCTCCTCGCTGTTTGCAGTCATGCAGCGGGCACTCTACTAAATTTATTCCTCCTGAAATGCTGCCAGCAGATCAACAGACAGTAGAATGTCCTGGCGAATATCGTGATAATTTCATTCATTTAATACCTTGTAACTTATAACTTACCTAAATGAATACGACATGAATAATATAAAAGGTTTGAAATACTCACAAGTTAAAAAAAAATACTGGTTACCAATAAGACTTTTGAGAAAAAAAATCACTCAATTTAGGAACTTACTTCAATTACTTATTGTTTAATATTTTAGGTACATTCCAGAAATACTAAATTTTTTAGCCAAAATATATCATTTTGTAGTACTATTTATTTAGAAGCATCTATAATCAATTGAGAATGTTGTGTCATACGTTATTGAAAACGATTCACACAAATAAACTATTTGAAAAGAAAATTCAACTTATTCCTAATATTAATGAACTAGATTTGATCTAAATGTTGCATGTTGAATTTCGAAATATTTGATTTGGGCTTTCACCCTAATTTTGGTTTCCTTAATTTCTTTTTCAGGTTTTTTGGAATTTGTTTTTGTAGTTCTATAAAAAATGTTCGGAATTCGCATTAGGAATCCTCTGCTTTATTTACAGAATATTCACCCATGAATAACTAAATTTACAGATTTTATATTCCATGTTATATTTTGTTGCAAATTCTACTACGAATATAGTAGTCCCTCTTTTGTTTACAATAGAATACCATTCCTAAGATTCCTCGCCTCGTTTGCACTCTATTATTCAAATGTGCGAGTATTTCCCATCACCTGCCTGCATGTCCACAAATGTTGCGCTTCCGATTAGCTTTGGTCAGAAGGAATCCCAACATAAACACAACTCCAACTGGAAGTATCACGCGACAGACGATCGAATAGGGGCCTGATTGTGAACGTTGGAATTTCCCACCACCAAAACGAAACTTAAAGGATCGCAGCGTACGTTCTCGCGACCTTATACTCAGTTGTGTTGGCTGGGTGACTCTTTTCCTGCGCGTGTCACCCTCAGTCTATGTTTGAGTCTCACCCTCTAAGGGTTGGCGCACGTCCAGTTGCGTGTGCGACCTTTTGGACAAATGCTGGTACTGCCCTGGTCACTTATTAGTACTCAGAGCAAAATTATGAATCGTTTGCATCGATTTCACATAAGATTTCACACAAGAAATTTAAATAGTGAAGTCCCTTTAATATGTTTAAATGTTGATAAATATTTTTAAAAAATCAATCAAGATTTGTTCTTCAATATTTTTAGATCTGATTAAATAATAGCAAATCTGAGGGAACATATAGTTAATTTTTCTTGTAAGAGTTTCGTTGAACTTCTTAACTAAGATTCCCACAAGTTACTTAGTTGCCAATCAATCAGCACCACCCAATCCTAACTTTTGATGTGCACTGAAACCCGCATTGACCTTTTGCAAAGGAAACAAAAAACTTTAGCCGAAACTTCCCAGGATACTCGCATCACGTTTAAGGATCAACGCATTATTTCCCATCGTTTTGACCGTCAAAGAAAACCCATCAAATTCCACACAAACTACATGAAAATCTCACAACAACAATTTGATACTTTTGGGCTCGCTATGTGGCAATGTCGATGGATTTGTCTTTGCAGGTCACAAAATGCGGGCAACGGAAACAGAATCGGTATGAAAACGCGAACGGAAAATGTGCACGCGATCGGCGTTGAGTGAAGAACGCACCCCCCATTAACTATAGGCCCTATAAAGAGATGTTGCTACCCGACCAAAGTCTCGAATCTTGCGTGTGAATAATCAGACAGCGTTTTGCGTTGCAATTGCGCCAATTATATGGGCTCGGTTATGGTGCGGGACCATCCTCGAGCTGCGGCGGGGTATAAGAATTGAAATTGAATTTGAAAATGGGATGTCCTGCTGCCTCAGGGCTTTGTAGGTTAAGAAAAGTCAACGATGATAGCATCTGTGAAAGATCAAGAGTCAATTACTGTTGAGATGCTCACTCAGAAGGCTGAAGGGCAAAGGGGAAAGTCAGTAGTTATCCAAGGCCTTGGAAATTGTGTTCCTACCTAAAGATCCCAGATTATATCTTAATTAACTTAATATAATCAGGGAATAAGGGCATGAAACTTATATAAACTAACTTGGGCTTTATGTGAAAAATGTATGTGCCAAATATTTAAACCAAAAATGCTTAAACGGGTTTCAACCAAAACTCACAGAAATGATTCGGGTTTTTAGATTAACTTTTATAATTTTGTATATATTTCTTAAAAGTTTTAAGTTTTAATTAATTTTAAAGCATTTTAAGAATAATGATAAAATTATTATCATAAGATAAGAAGTTGGGAATTTATGTATTAAGTAATTTTATAGTTGATCTATGGTTCAAAGCATTAAACCGAGCTCTACTTAACATTTTTAAAGTTTGCAGCCTTAAAATTAACTCTTATTTTAAAAATTAATGAAAGCAAGAAAATTATAAGTTGTAAGATACAAGTTGTAAGATACAATACCAAATTTATAATCTATCCAAAAATTGTGTTATAAAAAAATAAAATTCTTAATAGGTGAAAGGACTCAGAGTTGAATACTCGCCGAAGTCTTTTGTAATCAGCACACAGAAATTGAAAAAATTTGAGCAAAGAGTAGTAGTAAATGAGTAAAGAATAGGTTAAGGATATTTCGATGAGGAGCATAGAAATACTGAGAGTTGTCGATGCTTGTATATGCTGCTTTAAGTTAGTGAACAGTTTCGCAGTTTTAAATCTCCATCAAGCGAACCGAAACTTGGTACAGTTTGTCATATAAACCAAAGTGCGCTTCCTAAGCTTTTGTTGAATGCGAGTGCGATCGCGAGTTTCTTTCATATTTTTTCCATAACCATTAAGATACACATACTGAAACACACACACACTAACAGCCGTCGCACTTGTTCACATTTGTTTTGAACTCAGTGACAGTCACTCCTCAGCATCAGCATTCAGAATTCAGAATACAGAATTCAGAATACAGCATTCTCAGTCGTCAGTGGAATATTATCACATTGTATTACGATATGCTTGCATATATTATTTATACATACATATGTACATCCATCGACTCTGTTATGCATTTCTCTATATCTACATAAATATGTAAGTATGTACATATACTTGTGTGTTTGAATGAACGAATAAGTCGCTCGTCGTTTTGTGATTGTGATCTGTGACAACGAAATTCCAATATGGCGTAAACACACTCACACACACACGCACACACACACACACTGTCAGAGTCCAGAGTCGAGCAAAACAGTTCACCAATACAAATGCATTCAATTAAGCTTCGTTAAGATCAATTTAAAATCCCGCATAAAATATCAAATAGTTTTTGTACTTTAGTTCCATTTCTGCTGTCGCTATTTGTTCTCGGCTGTCGGGGCAGCAACAACAGCAAAAGCATTTCGAAATCCACAGCCCACGGAACGAGACAATGTCTCCAAGTCGGTCGGACCCAGACCCAGGCCCAAACTCAAGCCCAAGCCCAGACCGGAGACCCCCGAGACCTCAGGCCCCGTCATGACAAAGATGTATAGTTTTTCATATTTCGCTAATTCTCTATGGCACTTTGGGGCTACAGTTGCTGCCCGCTGCCCACTTGATGCCCACTTGTTACCCCCTTTGGCTGTTTACGAGTACATGATGAGACACTAGGCATGCTTGATAACATCGGATGTGCGGACGTGTATCTGACTTCTGACCCAAACGATCATGAGCTATACGAATTCACCCCATCTAACTATCTATCAGTCACGGCAACAGTCTATCATTTGACTTTGTTTTCTTTACATTTGCAAAAGATTGTCATATGACTATACAATACTTGGATTTTGGGAAAATTTACAATTACAAATTCTCATTATATTTTCTCTTGTAAGAAGAACTCCCTGAAGAAATTAACTTTTTCAAGAATGAATCTATAACAGAGATTAATACCGAAACAAATATCGGTTCTGGTACTATCCATTTGGTTCCGTAGTGCTATATACATTTCGGGTTGCGGTTCTTAAAAAAGAATTTGTTTGGATTTTCCTTTTCTCCTTTTTCCTTTACAAGGTATAAAATGGTAAATTTCCGATATTATTCCCTTCTCTATATGTATCTGCGTATATCGATCATTTATTTAAATTTTTCATTGACTTTTTTGGAAAATTTAAAAGTTTACCATAATTAGAATATAGTCCATGTATTAGATTTAGTTTTATATTAGTGATAGATTCTCATTATACTCAGTATAATAGTGAAGTGCAGTAGGTGAATAACTAAATGAGTCCAACAACAACACACAACTTTACGTCTATCTTGATTACTCTACAAAATAAAATAAAACGGATAAAACTTAATGCAATCAAAATGAAAGTGAAAACACGCCAATAAATTAAAGTCAATCACAATCACTACAATATGTATAATGTATAGTGAGCGCATATATAGCTATAGCTATAGCTATAGTTATCCATATGAAGACGACAACTGCTTCTCTTAGCTTGGCGCTTGATGCATGGCCTTTGTAATTGGCTCTGGTTGGAAATCTTGTCGATTCGCAAAACACAGCGCGCGTAATTCAAATTAATTGCCGACAATTGTGACTTATTTAATGCTATGGCGCCATTTAATGCAGCCCAACATGGACAAGGATATGGACACGGGCACGGACATGATCTACCCTTGTTACTAATAACTTAAACGGCGCGATCATCACCAATGCAATCAAGAGCAAAGGTATCTGGATCTGTGTAAGTGGACATCAAATTGAGTAATTGATTTCGAGTTTACTCGTTCTTATAAGAGTTTGGGATGTACAGAATACAAAACAACAGCACCATAAGCTGATGAATTTCTGAATTTATGCACTGAAAAAAAGACTAACTTCTAAAATCAAGAACATTCATCTTAAATATTTTGTTCTTAAAATAAGACCATTTTAAGACCAAATTAATAAAACTAAGAATATTAATCTAAAAATTCGCAGTTCTTAATATAAGAATTAAAAGTCTTAAATTGATAAGAAAATATAAATATGTCATATTTAATATGAAGATAATAAATTAGAGTCGCCGCTTCAGTTTGGTAACAAATCGAGGGATCGAAACCCGCTCTAGCCAAGGAAAAAACATTTAATCGGAATACTATTTATAAAAAAAAATAAATCCAAAACAAGTATAAATATCAAAAAAAAAGATAAGTTTAAAGCTTAAAAAACACCTGCCTTATTTTTTTATTATTCGATTGAGAATTTAAGACTGTTTGGTCTTCAATTAAGAACATATTCTTATTTGAAATGTTCTTAAAATCAAGATGTGTTTGCTAAATTTAAGAATTTTATGTTCTCGACGCATTTTTTAGACCAAAATTCTTAGTTCTGAGACCAAAATCTTGATATTAGTACATTTTTTTTATCAGTGTGGTAACCTTTAAAAATTCGAACGCCTTGGTATATGCTACATATGTATCTGGCATGGTTCGGTTTGCCACATGTTGCCTGTTTAGTGTACCCACGCCCATTACTATCTACTAGACCCTTGTGTGTTTGTATATTAATACCAATTTATTATTGATATCAATATCCTTCGGCAAAAAATTGGATATCAAATATTTTGCTTTCGTCACATGAATTTTAGAATCTTTTTTTGATACAAGCTAGAGATGGAGACGGGCCATCTTGGCCCGAAACCAATTTTTAAAGACCGGCACGGTAAAATGTTCAAAAAGCCCGGTCCGGCGCAAGCTAGACCCGAAAATATTAAAAATAAATTTTTTTTTTAATTTTTACTATATTCCCAATTTAAGTTAAACCTTACAAAATTTCAAATGTACTTATTCTTAGTAGTCATTTTAGTCCTTCAATTTTAAACATATCGATACGCATCGATTAAAAAAGTGCGTAAATTATAATAACAGTGAATCATACATAAAAATGTTGCGACTTTTCGGGCCTAACGGGATTCGGATTTTTAATTGACGCCCGGGACGGCATGAAAAAAAGCGCGATTGTGATTTTCAGGCCCGAAGTCTGTGGGTTTTTTGATGGATGGAAGTGAAAGTGTTCAAATTAATATTGGCTGAGTGTAAATAACTAGTAAAGAAAAGCTATAAGATACCAGTCGCAATGCGGAAGACATCGCAAAGGTGGTCAGCTTGTGTATACCAAATGCCAATTTGATTTGCATAGGAGTACTGTCACCAAATTTGGTAATTCTATCTCTTATAGTCTCAGAGACTTACGTATTTATACGGCCAGGTAGAGTAACATGACCTTTTTGACTTGGTTGTTGATACAGATCAAAAATATATGAACTATAATATATACATATACGTTATGGCTTCTGTCACGACTCCTTTTGCCTGATATGCACATTTTGCATTAGACAAATACACTCTTTGAACTCTTTAACTACAGGGTCTGAATATAAGTATTTACCAAGCAAATGTAAAGTTTTATATAGTTCTCTAATTATTTAAAACTATATGAGAATGAAAGATTTATGAATGAATTAAATCGATCATCTTATTACAAATTGAATTTTAATTGCATTTTTTTGTTTTGTTATGATTTGTTGCTGTGGGCGTCGGTCGTTTTTGGCAGGCCGGTCAATGCGTGGGTCTTAATTGTTTGTAATTAAATAAAATTGTACAAGGTCGTTTACAAACTGAATCGCTCTCTTTCGCGCTGGCATTGAGACTGGAAAATCCATGGCTTTCAATTTGTTTTAATATACTACTTGTAGCACAATAAATACTGTAAACGCCGGCCGGCCGGCAAAATTGTGTTTGTTTTGTGTAGTACGCATCTGAAAATTGATTCCTGCTCATTATTTCATTAAAAACGCTCTCAACAATTGACCAGTCCGGCGCAGATGGACCGAGATGGAGACATGACATCGCCGTCGTTGTCGTCATCACGTTTGACTGTGCTCTGTGATTTTGGCTTGCATTTTGATCAGATTTTATGAATGAAATTGTATCAATTGATTGTTTTGGTTCTGTTATCGTTGCCTTTTGATCGTCGATAATTAAGTTGGGGGTGTGTATTCTGTCTGTTCGTCTTTCTGCTGGCTAAATAGAAGCGAGTTATTGAGAGTGGGTCAATCGCCGGCAGTGGCTTAATGAACAAATCAAATTGTCTAATAGTAATCTAATTGATTTAATTGAAGCAGACGCCCGGCAGTTCAATTTGAATTAACTATAGCACTTGAAATGCTGCAAATTATTTCTTATCGATTTTACAGGTGAGTATTTCAATAGAAACCCAGTAAGAAAGCTACAGTTGCCTTACTCCGAAGTTTCTTTTGAAAATGTCAAAAATCACTGGACTTTTGATTAAAAACATTTAAAAACGATTTGGAAAATAGAGAATACTAAATTTTACACTATTTCTTAATAAATTTGTTGTTTCCCAAATTTATGCAGTTCGGCATAATAATAGTTATTATTAATATACTATTTGTTGATAAATTCGATTATATTCAGTGTGAAATTTTTAACAAACGCCTGAAAGATCTCTGGTTTTATGGTCTTAAATAAAAAATGATTTCGATTGAATATATTCACATAATACCTATTATTATATAAAGCTATTTATTAAATAAATTTTGATTATTTAAAGTATACACTTAAGTGTTTTCCATTTATTTTTGTATATATATGTACATTGTTTAATATAGTAAAATTTTAATGCAACTTAAATAAAATTATTAAACGACTGTAGTTATTGACGCCTTGGTTTTTCTGCGAACTTGCCAATTTTATATTTTAAGTCTTTTCACAATTTTCGTTGACCACTTTTCTATGAACGCTCATGAGACATTGTCCAAAAATTTTCCCTCTCGCATCCTTATTCACCTTTTTATTCTACGAAGAGCACTAAAGAAACTCTCCACTGTCTCTTTCGTATTTGGGCTCTCCACAGCCCCGTTGAATTACAGACGACAAAATGTTAGAAAAAAAATTTAAAAAAATATAAGTTTTGAAAAGTTGTTTTGTATATAAGTAGCACTATATTTTGTAAAAACTAAGGAGAAAGAATGAAAATGAACTCTGTGAAAAAATTAATCTCTTCTATATTCTTGCCCGTTTTCTTACAAAAATGGGGGTTGTGTATTATAACGATTATTTGACGAAATATCTCTTCCAACAAAAAAAAAAACAAGTCGAAATGCTAGAAAGCTCTTTAATTTTGATAATAAAGATTTAAAAAGTTGAAATATATTTCATAAAAAGTAATAAAACATATGGAAAAATCGTCAGTTCGCAACCGGTACTTGGGCAAATTAAAAATAAAAACAAAAATATATATATTTATTGTGTAAATACTACATTTACCTTAAATATAAAATTAATCGCCATAGAATATTCCGTTTCTTCTCACAGATTTTTGAATCACTGCGGACGGCAGTCCGCTCTAGTGACGAAAGCAGCACGAAGTGTGCAAAAGGCGACTAGAAATATGTACACAGTAACTCACCTTATTTATGAAATAAGTGGGTGTAAGTGGGAGGGGCAAAATTTTAATGATTGCAGCTAGTGGGGCCGTTGGAGCCTTTTTGTTAAATTTTATATACCTCGATCGAGGAAATGTTTCTTATCAGAAATCTAGAAATTTTTTTTTACAACTTTATCGAGAAATAGCTAGTTTAGCGGGAACTACTAAAACCCTATTTATTTTAAACACCCATAGTTTCAAATCTGAAGAAGCTACAGATGTGTTCTATTTGTCGCGTGTTTTGATATATAACACATATCTTTCAGCGAAAAGGTTTGGAAACTTGCCAAACTTTTTTTTTTTGTAAATTTATATGTTTTAATTTTGGCGTTTTTCCGCTTTCCCGCTAACCTAACGTGTTTTTCAAAAAGTCGTAGAACACACATTTCTAGATTTCCGATAAGGAATAATTCCTCAATAAAAATTTAAGCTTTTTCAACGCTTTGATACGCACAGACAAACAGACAACATAAGTGAAATTTTTTTTCATTTTTGAAAGTTCACTGAAAATTTCAAATTTCCTTATCTTTTAAACCAATTGTCGGATTTTGATGATTGAGGTATCATTCGACGCGCATTTTTGATAATAAACAAAAATAAATAAAAACAAAACAAAAATAAATGTACCGAAAGGTTTCAACGGCTCCATCCGACGTAACCATTTAATACTATGCACCACCCACTTACACCCCCAAATCTCATGAACCAGGTGAGATACCAAAAGTCTTAGTAAGTAATTTTCTAAGTTAAGACCATACCTTTCGATCGGTATATAACTCGATCTGCTCGGACAGTCGTAGCATTTCCATTTTCCATTCTTCCTGTATAATATTGTTAGTCACTTTAGTCACGAACTGCCGTCCGCAGTGATATACATTTTACTATATACCATATTTATCATACTGATAAGAAAATCAAGCTTTAGTATACAAAACTTTTTTGTTTCTCAAGATATCTCAACCCATTTGACAGAATATTCATTTAGATCGGACTTATATATTTTGACCAAACTTGGTTCAAATCGGTACACTATATCATATATGTAGCTGCCATGGAACGGTCGGTCAAAAATTAAGTTTTAGTATGAAAAACTTTGTTGTTTTTTAAGATATCTTGATCAATCTGACAACGTACGCATCTGGGTTGTTTTTATATGTCCTGACTAAAATTTGTTAAAGTCGATATAAAATTTATTATATCATGTAGTTGCCTTATTTATTTTTTATTTGAAGTAAGCATTTCGATAATTTTATATCAAAGTTACTATGTCAGAAGTATATTAAATTTAATATCGTTCGTCACAAAATGGGACATCAGAATTGGGGCAGGAAAACCCTTTCGTCACTAGACTTTTACTTTGCAAATAAGTTTTTTTTTTGGAATTTTACTACATTCATTATTGAAACATAGGAACATAAACATAGAGCTACCAAAATGGTTTCAAATCACAGAAAAAAAAGGAGGGGTACATTTTGGCTTTCTTTCCTTTTTGTACATCATAAGCGTTCGCAACCCGCGGAAACTTATTTTTGTATGGTTAGACTTTTTGTTTAATTTTGTAAATCTAGTCTTACCATGAAAAATATTATAAAGTGTTTATTTCATGGCATAGAATGAGAAAGTTTGGAAACGGTACAAACCTATATTTTAATTTGTAAATCTTTCTTTGAAATCAAATTATGCATACGTACAAATATGTACATATACCTTTATGTACATATGTATGCATCTACAAAGGTATGAATAAATTGTAAAATATATGAGCCTTATATTTTAAGATCACAAACTAAACACACGATAAACATGCGAAGAATATATTTGTACAGTATTTATGTACATATGTACTAGTCGGCTGTTGTGAAAATATCATAAAATACTTAAGTTCATTTTTAAGAATTTTGTTAGATGACTTTTGCTCATGTTACTCATAAATTGTACATACCTACATATATGTATATATAAACATGAATATGCATACAAGAAATTCTAAAATATGTACGCACTAGGCACAGTCTGTGCATATGAACAAACATATGCCAGAAGGAGGCGAAGGTGGACGAAGAAGGTCTGCGTATGACATGCGGGCAAGTTTTTCAATTGATCTTAACGAAGCTTAATTGCTTACGCATGTATTGGTGTGAACATGAGCGTCAGGAAAATACACACAAGCAGAGCAAACCCCATGACAGTGTGTCGCATACACTGAAAAAGAAAAGTTAGTTTATAATGAAGAACAGTTTGTTATGCAGTTGACTGTGATCAGTATAAGCAGGTCAGCATTTTGCACAGTGCATCAGCGGGAAACAGAAGGCCAGACGACCCAATACCCTCGCAAATTACATTAGAGCATGAGATTCTCAATTCGTTAAGCTTTAGATTAGACAATATCTAATATGTTAGTGATCGAATATTTCATATTCTCGTAATTCACATATCTATATATATAAATTCTTTGCCCTGACTGACTCACTGACTGTCTTACTGACACATCAATGTTTAGGCCAAACGGCTAAAGTAAAAAGCTGAATTTTTCACACAACATAGATGAGACTATTTTATCGTGCAATAAGACGGCGTTTTGCAAAATTCCATCTGCAACTGCCTTAATCAGAGGTCATGGAATTGCTTTGTATGAAAAACTTGTTTGTTTCTTAAGATATCTTAACCAAACTTACAGATTACAGTTTGGGACTGTCTCTTACATTCTGACCAAGTTTGGTCGAAATTGGATTACTATATCATATAGCTGCCATAGGAAAAATCGGATGCAAATTAACCTTTGGAATAAAAAATTTTTTTGTTTCTTAATATATCCAAACCAAACTCACAGATTGTTTATTTGGGACTGTCTCTAACATCCTGGCCAAATTTGGTCAAGGTTGGATTACTATATCATAGCTGCAATAGAAAAAATCGAATGCAAATTAACCTTTAGTATGAAAAGCTTTTTTGTTTTTTAAGTTATCCAAACCAAATTTGCAGATTGTATATTTGGGACAGTCTGTTACATTCTGACCAAATTTGTTAAAAGTGGGATACATCATATAGCTGTCATAGGAACAGTTAGATGCAAATTAACCTTTCGAATGAAAAACTTGTTTGTTTCTTAAGATATCTCAACCAAGCACATACTAGAGGTTAACATAACTGATTTTCATTTCCGCTAGCGAAGCGAGCAGGAGGCGGAGCCCCCTAGTTTCTTATAAAACTCAAATTTAAAAATCTCTTGTCATGAACAGATTTTAGATTAACAAGTTCATAATTATTGCAATTTACAAACAGTATTTTCGTACTAAGTTGGTAATTTATTTAGATTTTAAGTATCAACTGGTTTCATTATTGAAATGGTTGGAGCGCATAGCTGTATAATCTTTGGACATTCGAATATTGTACACTTTCAACTTAAAACGAACGAATTTCTCTAAGTAAACAACCAATTATTTCTTATATGTTGGATGTAATGAAAACTAGATGATGTCTAATGATGGAAACAGTTTGGGGGTTGATTGATTGACTGGCTAGTGAATAGCTGCGATATCATTCAGCCTAAGCGTTGGCAAAATCAATGCCCTTCTGGATGTTCTTCTTCAGCTCGGGAATGGCGGTCTCCAACAGCTTCTTTTCGTAGTCATTAAGCTTGGGCAGACCCAAGTTCTCCTGCAGACCATTCTTACCCAACACCAGGGGTGTGGAGAAGAAGGTCGCCTCAGTGATGTTTGATTGAACGTAGGAGCACTCGATGACGTTCTTCTCACCGCTCAGACCCTTAAGCAGGGAACCAGCAAAACGGGAGCCAGCATAGGCCATCGATAAGGTGGCGGAACCAGCGCCAGCTTTAGCCTTAACAACCTCAGTACCGGCTTCCTGAATACGCACGGTCAACTTTTCAATAGCATCCTGATTGCCCTTGAACAGAGGCTGGCTTTGCGACAGCACAGGCAGAATTGTGACACCGGAGTGGCCACCAATAACAGGGATCTGCACGCTTTGGGGATCAACACCGAGGGCATGACCAATGAAAGCCCGAGCACGCACCACATCCAAAGTGGATACACCAAACAGACGCTTGGGATCATATACGCCAGCCTATAAAAGGAAAATTAGTTGTTGACTCTTCAGTAATTCTTGTTAAATAACTTTTACCTTCTTCAGAATCTCGGCAGCAATGGGCACACAGGTGTTCACTGGATTCGTGATGATGGCCACCAGAGCCTTCGGGCAGTTCTTGGCAATAGATTTGGAAATGTCCCTAATGATGCCCGCGTTGACATTGAACAGATCATCGCGAGTCATGCCAGGCTTACGTGGAACACCGGCGGGGATGACAACGACATCGGCACCTGTGCATAAAACAGGAACATCATTTTGATCAATATTGAATCACAATTATTTTACTTATTACATACATATGTACTTTATAATACTTTGATTTTTTAATTCAATTTAATATTAAATGCATAATACTTTATGACAACCATATTTGACTCTCCAACCGTAAAAGACTTTGATCTTTTGTATTATGCTACTAAAGGTAGCTACTTGCTGATAAGACTCACTGCACTGATTATAAGTTAGTTATACTCGTAAATAACAATAAACGTCCCTCATGCTATGCTATGCTTAATCTTATCAGCACTATGGAGTACATACACATGCATACATACATATAAGTATATACATTCCTACAAGGTATGACAGATTTCTCCCTTACCATTATGCAAATCAGATGCAAAACTTGATTTTTTCACTTAAAGTTTGGTAATTTTCCATTAGATAGTAAAAACCTAACCTCACTTACATATTACCCCCCACTCACCCTTGAGCGAATCTCCCATTTGGTCGGCGCCCATGAATCCTGTAGTCTTGCTCTTGGTATCGATGTGGGACAAATCGGCTGCCACTCCGGGAGTGTGCACAATATCATACAGAGCCAGATCCGTAACCAAGGGATTTTGCTTGAGCAACAGCGACAACGGTTGGCCAATGCCGCCAGAGGCGCCGCATACGGTCACCTTGTAGTTGTTCTGCCCCAAAAATAAATATATGTAATTAGAATAAGCATGTCAATTTACAGTAATGAATTAATCTGTAATGCACTTTGCAGTGGTCACTCAGAATGCAGTGAATGTTCTATAATTTTTTTCTCATTACGTAAACATCTGCAGAGCGAAAAATTAAATATGCTCGTATGTTTTTACAACTTACCTGTTGGCTAACCGAAAAGCTGCGCACGCCCTGCAGCGCCAATTGTTTGGTCACTTGCTTCAACATTGTTTGTTTTTTAATAATTTGTTTAAAAACTGGATACGCTTAACAATAAGCAGCTGCGATGCTTGCAAAATCCCAATAGCTATTCGCAAAAAGCTTTCGGCAACCTGACACAAGGTTAGAAGAGGTGTTGTTGTAGTAGTTGAGCTTTAACATCTGACGCACATGAAACGGTGCTGCCAACTGATTTACGCATGTCAACATGATTATATGCGCGCGAATGCTTTCGTTTTAAATGAAGCTTTTTCATGTATTTCGATTTCTTTATCTTTTTTTGTTTTTGTTCGTTTGACATATAGATATTTAGTAAAATGTGCATAAATTAAAACTGCTGCATACGTAGCTCAACCTGAAGCGCAATGCAAGCACGCCGTTCCTCCTTTAACTCCAAGCCAAGCATTTGCTTTTTGTGCTCCAGCAGCGCATTCTCTCGCGTATAATGTTCAATAACACGTTCATAGTCACCCTCTCCAGGCAAATGCTCCTGACTTGTGGTTGCAACAGTTTGTGGCTTTAGCATTTCCTGCTCACACAACTGTTTTAAGCGAAAGACTTCATTGCGCTCGGCAAGTATGCGAGTCTTGAGTTCGTTTTGCCAGCTTATTAACTCGTCGTATTCAATTTGCAACCGTAGGAGCTCTTCGCGATGTGGATTTGTCTTGGGTAGCAGCAAATATCCCGTCTGTTTGTCTGTAGTGTATTCAATCAAGGCTCCAGTAGGAGAAACAGACATGCTAGGCTCTTCAGGGTGATCGTCGGGGGCGATAATGTGCGAAGACGCAGTTTTGGAGTCGGTGATATCCTCGCCAACATTATCGGGTGGTACTGTTGGTGGTGCTGCTGATGGCACAGAAGGTTGCGCTGTAGCACTGTTGTCCAGTTCATCTATGGACTTCTCCTGCTTCTTTTCACAACTTCGCAGCTTACGTTTTAACTGCGTAATAATACGTTGTACTTCCCAGAGTTGCTCCTCTCGCTTCTTGGTGATGAATCCCGCATTCATTTCGCTGTGTATTTGAGCTAGTAGACTGTCCTGCTTTCGCAGCTCAGTTTGTATGTCCTCGGGATTTTCCGGCAACCCAGGACTGCTAGATGTAAGTGGTGGAACATATCTGTAAGAAAAAGCAAACATTAAATGCCAATTTATGTATTTCGTTAAGGTTCATCGCTGCCTGAACAAAAAGCTGACAATTCGCTGGAAACGTTTACGTTTACGCGGCACCAAGCTCATGGTATCATCAAACTGTTGAAGATATCTATCTACATAATTGCAGCCACATCATGCGCTGCTTTAATCTAATCTGTTCAATATTTACTTACTTTATCAGCTTGACGTCTGGAAAGAGATTCGTGCAGTGGCACAAAAGCGCGACCATTAAACGGTGAGACATCTGCAGAGTTGGACTGAGCAACATAGCCAAAGATTGCGCATTAAGTTTGTTGTATCTCTCCTGCTGTATGACGGCGTCAAAGTGTAGCATCATCCAGGCCAATAGAGTGCGATTGCACTTGGGCAGCTGCTCAAGCAGTTGCTGCAGCTCCGTTTGCTGCTCAGTGACTTTGGGATGCGATGCCACCTCTTCGAAACGTGCCACCAAATCCGTGGTTAGAACCGGCTCCGGCAACTCAAGGAAAAACAATTTGATCAAGCTGCATGCGGTGGGAATGTTGAGTTCATCTACAGACGCATCATATTCGCGATTGTTGTACAATCGTTTGTAATGAATTAGACGCGTCTTGATGGGCTCAACTTTGTAGATTTGCTCAGCCTTCAGCGATTGTTCCTGTTGCAGATAGTCGATGCAATCGCGCACAACCAGCGGCAGATCGACGCCGTCATGGCAACGGGAACGTTCTGTGGCCAAACTGACGGAAACACCAAAGATTGGATAGCCCAGAGCCAAAACTTCTTCGACGCCGCAAGTTTCCTCTTGTTGCGCTTGCTTACTCTTTTTATCTTTTTTGTCTTTCTTTTCAGACTTCTCCTTTTTGTCCTTCTCTTTGCGCTCTTTGTCTTTCTTTTTGTGCTCCTTTTCATCATGCTGGCGGTCCTTCTCTTTTTCCTTTTCCTTGTCTTTTATTTTGTGCGCTGTCTCGTCTTCAGGTACCTTTGGCTCCTTTTCCTTGTCGCGTGACTTCTCACGCTTTTCCTTGCTCTTGGAGCTTGTGAACTTAAAGGTCTTCGATTTCTTTGACTTTGAAGGGCTTCTAATTTAATAAGGCATTAGTTTAGGGAGTTTTTAGAGAGTCGATAAAAATTTATACTTACTTAGTGTCCAGCTCCTCTTCGGGCGAGCTTTCACCTTCTAGTGCAGCATAACCGCGATCTTTTCCCTTTTCTTTCTTGTCTTTCCGACGTCCAATTAGCAGATCCTTCTTGCTGTGCTTGTCATGATCGCCTTCGCTAACTATTAAAGCAACAAAAATTGATTTTCCTGTTGCGCTTTTTTGGTCCACCTACGCATTTACTTACAGTCGCTTTCCTCCTTGCTCTTCTTTGACTTGGCATCGGCGGCTTCAGATGCATATAAGCCAGGAAACTCTTTTTCCTCTGGACTATCGAAATCCATACTGTTGTGGTAACTTGCTTTAATAAATAACTAATATTAATTAATTGTATTTACGCCCTGCAATCAATAAACAAAGCAAAAAAGCTGGCAAACAATCGACTATCGATTGTCCAAAACGATAATATTGAATGTTGTCAAATCGATACGAAAGCAAATCAGTACGCAGCTAAAAATTGTTATTATTTTATAAATATGGTACAATAAATGATATTATGGAGAGTGTTAAAATGACAAAGTTATGCCGTTAACAAAATACAACATAACTTTATTAAAATGGTTATGCTTTAAAGAACTTGCAATTTCAATTTGCAAGTGAGCTGCGTACCAGTTTGAGAAAAAAAAAATTCAAGCAGAGTACTTAAGAGGAACGATTTGTTTACATTTTGTATGAAAATCAAGTTTTTCATAGCTTCTGTGTTTCTAATAAAATCCGTTACATGTGGGTGTTGTTTCATATATGAAAATGTCTGCGGTACGCTTGAGTCAAGAGGAACGGGATCATCTGGCGTTACTTCAACGTCCGGCAAGCGAAGTCGTTGAGCTCTGCAAGTCGGCATTTGATTATCTTGTGAACGGACCTAACTTGGATCGCTATGACGTGCTGGCCAAGAAATACACGGACGATGTGAATAGCGAAGCGGTAAAGCAAGCTGTGGAGGCGTTGATATCACTGCTCATTCATGTAACCACTAACACGGAATCCAACGGCGAACAAGTAAATATTCGTCAGATGTTTCCTGATCTTAGCGACGAAGTGCTTGAGGTTCTAGACCAGTATGTGAGCAGCAAGCGTCACTTTGTGGAAGGCTCCATTAAGTCGGCCAACATACGCGCCTATCGGCTAATCAATCTCGACTGGCGGCTGGAGGTGCGTACAGCGTCTCGATGTTTGCTGCAACAATCGAATGTGGTAATAACAATGAAGTTGTACCTTCACACGGAACCAAAGAACGAGAATCGCGAGTTGTTGGAAGTTGACACATTTGAGCGCAGCGAGAAGGAACTTAGTGCCATGAATGAGGATCAGCGACGACATCGCAAGGATCTGCTAGTACAAACAGATGTAAGCAGTTTGGTGCACTTAATCAAATCACTGGAGGATGCCTTGGTCGAGTCCAAAACACGTCGCATTAAAAACATTGTTGATGCAATACATTAGAAACGAAAAATACTAGTTGCTAAGTCAAGATCTTAACTATATTTTAAGCTGGACCAATTTATTACAACTATAACTAACTAGAATTCTATAAAGTCAATGCTTGGGTCTCATTCGGCTGCCAAAGCCTCTGCAGCAGCTGCCCTTAATGCCACCTTCTTTTTCTGGCGGTCGGTACGTTTTTCCTCTGGTGACTTTTTGAGCGCCTTGACGCGACGCGTTTGTATAGAGCCCGTCTGCTGCTTGCCCATATGCACACGACCCTTGGTATTGCCGAGAGCATCTGTACTGAGGTTCTTCTTTTTAGTTACCTTCAGCTGCTTGGGCTGCTTTCTGGACAATTTGTATAGATCTTCAGAAGCAATCTTGGTGCGACGAATGGAGAAATCAGCAGATGGTCCAATTTCCTCCAGCTCAATACGTGGTGTCTTTTGGCCAGATTTCTTGAGTAAGATTTTGTACGATCGCATCAGTACACTCATATCATTAGTCACCGTGAAACTCAGCACATGCTCAATACCCTGTAGGCGTATGGAGTCGACCTTTTCGCGTTGAAACATGTCGATAAACAAATTTCGCAGGCGACGCAGTTCCTCTGTTTGTGCCCACTTCGGTCCATTGAAGACAAGACAAGGCTTGACGCAAGAGCCTATTTTCTCGTTCTTGAATTCGGAAATAGCTTGATAACGCTTTATTCCCAGTTCAAACATGTCAAGAACTTCGTTCTCGAAGATGCGGCCAATGAGAATGTTATCCGGCCGTTTCTTGGACGTGGAGCCAAAGGTGAAGAGTGCCGTATCGTTTTTCATTGTCAAGCTTCAAAAAATGAACTAATAGAATCTGAACATTTGGCCAAATTTATAGGGAGTAACTTACAATTCCAAGGAAGAGGGATCATCAAATGGAGTGATATCATTTTTGCGATGCAAAACTTTAACTAAAGGCTTCTTGAGTTGTTGTATATCTTTCATGCACTGTTTTACATTTCCACTGCATTTGCGTCCATCTACAAACAACATGCTGCGTGCTGCTTCAATGAGCTGCGGCTCGCGGGCCAGCAACACTTTCTTTCCTTTGCGAGTTTTAGGTTTCCTGTATTGGATATGTGGAAAGTGAAATAATACGACATATTATTTGGTGATGGTTTATAACTCACCTAATCCGTAAAAGCGACATTTTAAGTTATTTATTTAAAAAATCTCAATTCTTTTAAATGCTTAAAACGCACGTGTAGCGTCGGCAACAGAGCTGCAAAACTATTGATGGTGATATCGATATATCGATTGCGACAGTCGCATGTCGATAATGTAATCCGATATTTATTGGCTTTTTTCTTTAATAATGCCATCCGAAAAAGCTAAGCCTTTGTGCCATTTTTCTATAATTTGAAGCATCCATTTTATTAAGAATAAAGTCAAATTTAAAGTTTTTGTTCTTTAATTAAAAATAATTAATTTGAAATTAACTCCCCCATGTTGACGGCCACGCGAAATTCATTAAAATGGTTATCTATAAGCTAATTTAAATTCAAAATGATGTTTAAACTATTTTATTGCATAAATTTAAATTGTGCGGTATGTTTGTTGTGAACGGTAAGTAGCGATTGTATCAAATTTTTGGGATACGTTGGCAGCACTCTATCAGCTGTGAATATTTTAAGTCGATTGTGCCAGCTGTTGACAAATTAATCGATTGTAGACTGGGTTGATCAAACTGTTGCATGTTGTTTTTTTTTTTTACCAAATATGTGAATTAATTTAAATTTGTATATTAAGAATTATGTTGCGAAATAATAAAATCCAATCGCAACTATTTGTCCAATTCACTCGAAGCCTGGCATCAATTAAACAACCAAACAGCAAAAAGGAAAATGTAAAGACTACAAAGTCAACCGGTTTAGAACTGCCCCTGGAGGAGTCTTTGAATCCCAACTACTTGGCGCGAACGTTAGGTGAGCAATTATTGCAACTACAAATTAAATACAGCAAAAACTATATGTATCTGTTTAGGCAGCAACTATCGAACTTGGGCTGTAGCTCTCGAAAAACATCCTGAGCTGAAAACGGTCAAGCGAAAGGATGTACTTAGTTCATATGATGCATTGAAATCCTTAAAGTATACTGTAGATGACATTGTTTCAAAGCCCATGATCATTTACTATGGCGCCTCAACATTGTCCAATCGACATAGTGTGCTCATCGAATGTGGATTCCAAAACATCACCATTCAAACACTGTTTAAGTACGTGACCGTGATTAACAAGCCCATAGGTATGCTCAAAGCACACCGATTAATACCTTACGATGTGAATGTGCCTCAGCGTTTGATTGAATGCTTCACGGATGTACATTTGACCGGCGACTGGCAGTTGCAAGTTAACACCGGCGAGGGCGTCACCTTGAAGGCGCTGCGTCAATCGCTGCTCAATTCGTATCTGCGAGAGCGTCTGCAAATGGACGAAGCTGAACTTCAAAAGATGTGGCGCGTCTATTCGCGTGTACGCCATAAAAGTTTTCGGTCCGTGCAGGACAATATTGAATTGTTATCGAAAGTTTTCAAGTTTTCGACTGAAAGGCTGCGAAAGAATGCGTTCCTGTTGCACGCTGATGCCGACAATGTTCGTCGCATTCTAGAGGAGATACCAACAATCAATGGTCATGACATACGTGAGATTGGTTATCGTCGTCCAAAGATCCTCATGTCAAATTGTGATGGCCTAAAGCAAACGCTGCAGCATGTGCGTTCCTTTGGCATCACCGAGGATGCAGTGTTGCGTTGTCTCGAAGTACTTACTCTTGGACCAGATACGGTATTGGAACGACTACGCGACATCAATGAAATTGAGCAGTTTCAGGTCTTGGGCAGCAATCCGCGCATACTGCGTCTGGTGCACTATCAAAACAAAGCGCGCCTACGTCTAGACTACCTAAATCAGCTAAAGGTGCGCTGTGCCTCGTTGCATATACTCTCCTGCGGGTCGGACGCCTTTGCCAAGTGAGTGAAGTTATAGAATCCTTTAATCATTTATGGGACTCACATTCCCTCTATTGATCGTGTAGATTTGCCCGTGATGGTTCGGATCGCACCAAAGGTCGGGACATAGTCGTATATTTGGGTAACGTTTTCCAAAAAGATGAGCAGCTACTGCGCAATTTGCTGTCGCGTCACCCTAACTGGTGCCATATCCCCGTGCTGCATGTCAAGCAATGTCTGGAATACTTACAAAGCAAGAAATTTGATCCAGATGATATCTTTCAGAATATACACCTGCTTTTGTATCCAATGTGAGTGAGAATGGCTATTAACGGGGCAATTAAATTTGATCCTTTCCTATTTTTATATTTATATTGTAGCAAACGTATTGAAGAGAAATTGTTGCTGCTGCAGGTTACTGAGGCTTTGGAGGAGTTGCAGCTTCCTGTTGCCGATATGCACGCTCTGAACAATAATGAAATTTTAACGCTCATTTTATACTTGATCGAATCCGAGTTTCATTTCACAGGCGATGGCATTTGGACGGAGCAACATACGCATCATGTGGAAAATTTCAATAACCTGCTGCCCGACTTTCCCGAAAGTCTCAACAAAGTGTATAAATACGGTGTTAAGCCATCAGATAAGTCGACCATGCTCCACTTATGAACCAACTATTGGAATAGTCTCTTAATAAAGTTAATGTTGAAATTTCTAAACATTTGCAAGTTATTTAATCAAAAAAAGACATTTTAAGTTACACGAGTTTAAGAAAAAAAACCAAAAGTTAATTCATAGTATTAATTTCCCCATGTCGCGAAAAAAAAAAAGGAAAAAGGTTAGTGATATAAAGACTAATAAGAGGGTCGAGAACGAGTTGAAGGCGAACAGAGCTAAAGACGAACAACACATCAAAAAAATTAAACATATGTGCTAAAAAACCGTTGATTGACTATTAGAAGACTAATGCTGTACGCATTGTTCTAATCTCAACCCAAACCTCTGTAAAGTATGTTTTGGACATCAAACAATTCTTCTGACTGTTCAAGAAATATAAGAACTGGAACAATGTTTTGACACGGTTGTAGAAAAAAAATTAAAATTTTATAAACACGTACATGTTTGACCACAGTATTATATTGAGGTAAATTGCAATTTATTATTATAAAAATGTGCACTTTTGTTTCTTATACACAAATCGAACTAAATATTATTTAAGCGTCAGGCCTTGTTTGCTCAGTGTCATATTTTATTTCCGTTTCTTGCGGTGGTGGTGGATCATTGGCATGAGACACCTTATAGGCATTGTATTTAATGGACATGTTGCGTGTTTTTTCCACTACTTCCTGGTAGGCCGCAGTCAACGGTTTTTGTACCGCCTCGAGAGGCACATGGTTGTCGTCCTAGAATAAGAATAATCAATAATAATTATAGAATAAATTCAATTAAAAAAGCTATAGTCTGTGAGATACTCGTTACTTAATTTAGATATATCTCTTGTATGTATGAATTTTGATTTTTTCGCCAAATCTACCAAATTACTTATGTGATCTTGAATACAATACAGTTACTCTAAGAGCTGGTATAAAAACCATAGTTAAGAATAGTTACCAGTTCATAGGAGAGATCCGCATCATATTCACAGCTGTGGGCAACGAACGGCAGGTGCTCGACAAGACCAGGCTCTTTTCCCGTGATATTTTTAAGCGCTTCTCCGGGCTTGTTATACCATTCAGTAATCAGATTACATGGTACATGATCCTTCGGCATACAGAACTGGCGGCACACCACAAATGCCTCAATGCTAGAATTGCGCGATGCGGATGGTTTGAAGACACATGCGTCTTTAAAGAAACGTTTTAGCTGCCGGTACACATCGCTGGTGTTGGCAGCGCGATACACCTTGCCCATAAATGAACCACCTTCTTCCAGGATGTAGGTGGCAATGCTAAGAGCCGATAACAGCAATTGCGCTTGCATGTAGGCATCCCAATCATGCATGCCTGTCACATCAGGTGCTCCATCGCTGACTACCAGTTGTGCTTTGTTGCCACCAAAAAATTCAATTATTTCCTTTGCAGTTGACTCTTTGGTAATGTCGGCGCGCAGCTGCGTAACCCCATCAATAGGTGCCATGCCCTGCATGTCAACTGCAATGATCTTCACTTGCTCACGCTCCTCTGCAGTTTTCGGCTCATACATTTTCTTGGACAGAACCTGCGACCAGCCGCCAGGTGCAGCACATAAATCGACGGCGCGTGTGACACCTGTTTAAATGAGAAAACATTCCAGTCTTAGAAGAATAATTTATTTACATATATCAAAAGCATCATCACCATCTAGTAAATTAAATGTTTCGTCTGCTTGAAGTAGCTTGAAAGCACTCCTGGCCCTCCATCCCTGCTCCTTTGCCAATCGATAAAATATATCACGTCTATCCTTTGAAGCTTTGCCCATTTTCTGTTATAATCTGCAATTATAGTTGTTTTGTTTCGTTTATATTATGTTTGTTTTTGTTATTGCGTATATTAAACGCAACGAGTTGCCAACCAGCAAAAAAAAAAACGGGTGGCAATGCTTGACCACATTTGTGAAATCAAAACGAATAGAAAAAAATCAAAGAATTGGCGCATTTCATTTTTTCTTTTTTCTCTTGGTTTGGTCTTTATTTATAACAAAATTAAAACATTTAATTTATTCCGCTTCAATTATTCTTTAACACTTTGACGGCTTCCAGAAATATTACCTCGGGTTTGAGAGCGCCCGTCTTTAACAACAATGATTAACTTGGAACCTATTACAATTACAGATTGACCCAAGCTAATGCCACAAAAGGAAAAGCCGAAAGTAAAATGAATGAAACATCCAGGTTGGAACCAAGTTGAGATGGATATTAAACACGCGCCGTATCAGGAATGTGACGAATGAGAACAAATTATTAGTGTATTTGATCTGTTTGGCAGAGTGATTAAAACACAAATTTCATTTAGCTTGACAGAATTTCGATTTGTCGATAAACCGCTTCAATTTCATCTATACAGGCGCGACAGTTATTCTTTAACACTTTGATGGCAAATTGAAATGAATTTCTTCTCTGTTCAGGATGATTTGGGGGAGGCAACCGCCTGGTTGCCACTGGCGAGAACTTGGCATGGGTCCTTTGCATTGGCCCTTAACCCGGCCGGTCCTTGCTTTCTCTGGATGACCAGAATGATGAATACACATTGTGGTTCTTTGTTGTATGTATGTATGTCATTTCGACTGATCTTTGCGGCATCCTTGCGACGCATTTCACTTTTTGTTCGAACTCGAGGCAAACAGACGAGGATCGACTTTCAACGGCCAACCAACACACACCCTCGTCCTGTATGTTCGAGAATGGAATTCCTACAAAAATAATAGCTAGTGAACTCAAAAAAAATAGTGCTTTACTGCAAATTTACTAGCAAAAACTTAGCAAATTCTCTTTTCTTCTTTGAACTTTTTCTTTTAGTTTTGATTTTCTTCACATTTGTTGCTATTTCGCTGCGCTGTTAGTTCTGTCTCACTCTCTTTTATTATCTTTCCAGCAGCTACGATTTCTGCAACTGCATGTATGTGCTGTTTCGCTTGCACTCGTCACTTTTACAAGCTCGTTTTCTCTTAGGCAAACAAACGAGCTGCTGCCGATTTCTGTTCGGCTGTTCGCCGTTTTTGTCGAAAAATAAAAATGACAAATTTTAAGACAAAATCAAATTTCAGAATGTTTTCAAAAATGTTCATAAATTTTTTAATTTTCAAGTTAGATTTTTGTTAATTTTTTTTGCATTTTTCTCAATCTCATTTAATTTTTTTAGAATTAAATTTCTAACTTCTTCCCCCGAGAACTGACAATCTCCAAACCTTTTTCAAAATGATTTCCCTAATTTTAACTAATTTCGAATTAAAAAATTTTCATCAAATTTCAATTTTTTTCAAAATTAGAGCAAAAAGTAACAAAAATTTGAATCGCGCGCCATTTAGATAAAAGAACGAGCACTTTTAAGCAATGTGGCAGCCTCGTTTTTCGTTTTTATTGTGTTTGTTTGTTGCGTGTGCACTTGCGGGAAAACAAGTGGCAACCTTAGCTCCAATAAACGGTGTGGCAGCCTTTTATGTTGCCATTCGGAGTGTTGACTTATTTGGTCGCCCACCAGAAAATGTAATTTTGATTTAGGTAGGTAGGTTCGCCATTTCGATAGTATCGATCTACCGCCACCGTAGATCTATCGTAAAAAATAACGTAGATTATGTTTCGCTAAACAGACAAAAGGTGGCTATATCGTGCTATGACGTGGTTCGTAGTTTCTTGGTATTTTCTCTAAATTTAAGGCTGGAGACTTTAAATTTGGATGCATTTTAGGCAACAATATTTTGATTTTTTTTAATAAATACATGGTTTTGGCAAGTTTTCTAAAATAAACCACAAGTTTATTAAAAGTATGCAAGAGCGCCATCTGTGGGTCATTTGTAGAGGTTCATGAAAAAACTAAAAAGCCATAATTCCAACCACTATCCGCATTCAAGAAAATTACTCTTGTCTTCGTTAACTTTAGCAATAACACAAGTTGTTGTCAACGCCTTAAAACGCTATATCAACATTTAAAAATAGCTAGAAAAAGCTGGGAAATCTAGAAGAACGCATGATAAAAAGTTTTTATACTTCTAGGTTGACTTTTATATTTTATTCCGAATATATACAACAGTAATATAGTAGTAATAATTTGGAATAATTCTAGTAGTTCTTTTAACTTAAAAAAGCTAGAACACGTTTCACATTCGAAAAACTTTATTTTGGCGGGAAAAAAGCTGAGCTGTTAGTATTTCTGTTAGTCTTCTGATCTTTTTTTTCGAAAGGCGCGCGATTCAACGTTTCCGCCTCGGCATAACAAAGATGAAAATGATGGATATTTTTAAACCAATAGAGCTAAACTTTTCTTTTACCATTTTCAAAATTTCGCGCCAAACATAGCGTGTCCAGATCGTTCGATAGATTAGTGCTGCCATATTGTAACCGTTTATCTCAGCCATTTTTAAATTTGTGATCACACTGACCTAAATCGGAATATATTGCAGTCGCATTTTCAAGTCAAATATATTAGGATTTTGTAATGGTATTTTTTGTCAGTCATTTTTGTCATTGTACAAGCTTGCCCAAGAATAAATTTAAACCAATCAAGTAAGCCTTTTGTTCAACATTTTTAAAAATTTGAGCCAAACACAGTGTGTCCAGATATATTCACTTTTGGTCTTTATCGTTGCCACATTGCCCTGTATACCGGGTGGCATGCTTTTGCTGGAGCAGATTCTGATTTAAATGATTTATCATGTTCATCACGTTATCTACAATCGATCTTCCCTTCAACGTATTTTAAACTGTCAAATAAAATTTATTTTTTTCTTTGATTATTGTAATTAATTAGCGGGCCTGAAAACGGGTTTGGTCAAATTAATAAACAATATAAGCTCCATAAAATAAATTCATAAATGACTAAAATATGTACAATTTTGTAAACGAGTAAATTTAAATGCGAAACAAAACAATTGCAACTTTTGTCATTTGCAACTTAATTTGATGTTGTTCGCAATAATTTTATTAATTTTAATATTCACTGCAAAATCTCGTTGATTGTTGTTGCTGTCGGTGACAATAATTTTGGAATATATCTCTTGTATTAGCTTAAACTCGTTTCCATTAATTTCTGTAGACAGTTTTACAAAAATACATGCAAATTTAAAAACATACATATGTAGTCCGTCTGTATGTTTGTATTTTGGTTTGTATCAAAGCGCTAAAAAAGCTTAGATTTTATGATGAGGAATTGTGTCTTATCAGATTTCTAGAAATGTTTGTTCTACGACTTTAGCGGGAAATAGCTAAAACCAGATAAATTTGAAACACCAATAGTTTCCAATCCGAAGAAGCTACAGATGTCGTTAGAAAGGTATCTTTGAGGGCTTTTAGACGTGCCTTGAAATGAAATGAACTCAGGTAAAATGTTACAGGTGAAAAAAGGTTTTTAGATTAAAAGATTTATTAGATAACGGCTCTAACGATTTTTATTAAATTTCAATACGTTGTAAAACGTAAGATTTCACGTCTTTTGATATATGACATATATCTTTCAGCGAAAAGGTTGGGAAGATATTACCTGTAAACTTAATATATACTAATTAGATAATGCTAATTAGAAAATCAAGCTTTAGTTCGATCAACTTTTTTGTTCTCAAGATATTTCAACCAATTTGACAGAATGTGTATTTAAGTTGGTCTTATACATATGTACATCCTGCCCGAAATTTGGTTAAAATGTGTTTAATATATCATATAGCTGTCGTTGGAATAATTATTCGAAAATTTAATACAGCGCTCTGTAAGAGCATCAAATAAGTGCCTGTGGACAGGGTATCGTACTGTCGAGTTAGCTCTTGTTGGGATTTAATTTTGATTGTTAAATTGATTAAGCATATTGTTAATTTTCTATCAAAGAAACAATGTGAGAAGCATATAAAATTCCAAAAATTTCTGATCTATTTATATAAAGTTCTATGTCCTGACTGGCAACGTGTAGGCTAAACGGATAAAGGAAAAAAGCTGAAATTTTCACACAACTTAGCTGTGACAATTTCATCGTGCAATAAGACGGCGTTTCAATAGACGGCCTGCAATAAGACGGAAATTTCACCTGCATCTGTCTTTATATGAGGTCAGGGGTCATGGAATTGCTTTGCATGAAAAACTTTTTTGTTTCTTAAGATATCCAAACCAAACTGACAGATTAGATGTTTGGGACTGTCTCTTACATTCTGACCAAATTTGGTCAAAGTCGGATTATTATATCATACAGCTGCCATAGGGACAATCGGATGCCAATTAACCTTTAGGATGAAAAGATGTCTAAAGATATCTCAACCAAACTCATACTTGAGGTTAATGTAGAGGTTGACATGCGAAGCAAGTAGGGGGCGGAGCCCCCTAGTAAAGTATATATATATTCTTGATCAGCATCAACGTTGATCAGCATCAGCGTTGCCGATTTAGCTATTTGCGCGCTAGATCTAGCGGGTTGCAATTGGCAAATGCGGGTTAAATTGTAAAAATAGCGGCTATCGGGAATTATGGATATTTTCCAAGCAAATTTGGCATTATTTTATCTTTATAAAAACATCTGGTAACTTTATGTATTTTTGTGATTTTCGATGCCACACTTAAAAATTTTATAGTTTTTTTTTCCATTTGAATATCAAAAAAACATCGATAAGCCAAGAGCATTACATTTTATCGTTTTTAAATTTGAAATATATTGAATCGAGCTTTAAGATTGGTTGGCTTTAGATGCAGCCGATGATGGGAAATGCCTTTGAAAATATTGGAAATAAAGCATTAATGCAAAACTTTGTGATTTGCGAGCACATGCCAGGACACCCAAACATGAATCTTCGCCATCTGCTTCTGCACAGACGAACGAAATACCGTCAGTATGCATAAAAACATGGGGACCAATCAGACCTACTTAAGTTTAGCTGCAGAAGACGATATGTTTGACGAACTTGATTAGTTCTCAAAAATACAAACAACATTTTCTGGCTATTTCTAGCTTTTTTCAAAGGCTAGTTTAGCTTTATCATGACCCCAAGAGTTGGCAACACTGATCAGCAGCCGAGTCGATATAGCCATGTCCGTCTGTCGGTCCGTCCGTCTGTATGAAAATCGAGATCTCAGAGACTATAAGAGCTAAAGACACCAAACTTGGTATGTATGTTCGCTTATATTGCAAGCAGATCAAGTTTGTTTTTTTTTTGGATCGGGTTACTATATCATATAGCTGCCATAGGAACGATTGATCGAAAATCAAGTTTTATATGAAAACCTTTATTGTTTTTTGAGACATCTCAACCAATCTTACAGAGTAAGTATCTGAATTGGTCTTCAACATACTGACCAAAGTTGGTGCAAATTGGTCCACTATATCATATAGCTGTCATAGGAACGATCGGTCAAAAATCAAGTTTTAATATGAAAAACTTCTTTGTTTTGTGAGAAATCTTATCTAAACTGACAGCATATGCATCGGGGCTAGTCTTATATATCTTAACCGAAGTTGGTTCAAATCGGAAAATTATACCATATAGCCTTCACTGGAACAATTAGTCGAAAATTTAATACAGAACACTGCAAGCACATCAAATCTTCGGCGAACAGTATCCGACAGTCGAGTTAACAAAATATTTTTTAATTTTCACCGTCGAGTATGCTCGACTGTAGCACCGTGAACGAAGCGAGGAGGGGCGGAGTCCCCTTGTTTTTTTATATGTCTTGCTTAAGCTGACAACATATTCATCTGGATGCTGCACAAATTTGGCAAACTGAATTTTATGCTCGTCATAGTAAATAAGTTTATGTGTAAATTGCAAAATCTTTCACAAGGAAGAAATTTTAGATAAATTTTAAGTTGTGGTCCCTTTGTCTGGAATGCCCAATATATGTATATATAAATAGACATATGAGTCATTAGCCAAAACTTTGATGTCTTGTTATAAAATGTAGGCCATAAAATGGCCAACTTATGCAACTACTCAAATTGTCATGAGTAATGCCTTTACTCAATGTAATGGCCTAAAACCTATCAGGCGTGATAAAACTAATGGTTCTTCCGACATTTTGTCTCATTTTCCGACTACATTTCACATTTTCCAGGCATCTGTGTGTGTCTGTAAAGTTAGAGACGGCCAATCAAAATGACAGTTTTGGATATGGGGCGAATATTTCAATGATTCAAATAGGATTCATAAAAATGATTCAATTGGTGGTTTGGTTGAAATAAAAGCCGTCAACGGTTGTTCATGTTGTTGTTTTGTTGTTGCTGCTGCTAAATAAGTATGTATATTTAGTATTATTGCTGGAGCTGGGCGGCTCCCAAAACAAGTTTTCAGAGACAGTCGCCCGACCGTGCAGTTTCTCTTTAAACGCCGACTTATAAATAAGTTAAATGCGCCTTCGATAAAGAAGACGACGCGAAATGTTAAAATAAAATAAATTTATGTTGCAATTAATGGCTCCGATAAAGTCGACCCTACGACATGTTGTGGTCCATAAAAACGCTGCCCCTTCCCTTGCCCTTTTTCTTCCCCACGCCCAATGAGATTAACACATAATCAAGCTAACATGCGAGACATTTGCATATGGAATTGAATTGAATTTAATACGATCTGTAGATTGTATTCTCTTTCCAGATCTGTTCTGGTCCAAGAACAGTTACAACATACAATTTAAAATTTTAATTAATCCGTGTTACGCGCACCGCAAAAGTTTTCAACAGAATTCCAAGCATGAACAATTCCATTCCAAGTTGGCCAAAAGCTGAGACAAATCGGGCTCAAAGGGACAATGGTAAGTAATCCGAAACCACAAGGCACGCCATGATGGCACCAGGATGCCACTCTCAAGGCGAGAGATGGCAAAAAGTTTTTGTGGCCATTCCAATAGCGTACAAATAGAGACAGAGGGACACAGAGAAACAGAGAGACAGAGAGACCACAGACTCGCAGACAGCAGTGACAGAAAGTTGGGTTCGAGTTTCAGTTGTGGTGCAAGTTTCGGTTTTGGTTTTGGGCTGCGGCCATAAATTATAACAGACAAAGTCATTCGTTCCATTTCGAGCGAAACGCGGCTGCATGACGTTGCCAAGGAGTTGGAGATGATTGTGGTTAAGCCATGGACGTACCCAGCTCTTGGTGAATGGTGAGGGACAAATTTTTTTTTTTTTAATATATTTGAATTCATAAATCATAGTTTAATCATGTTTATAAGTGACTTTCTTTAAAAAGGATAAAATTTTATCAGCCTAAAAATCAAGAAAAATTGTAGCAATAAACAAAATAAAATTATTCTGTTGTATTAAGGTGAATCAGGGATTCTTTTTTTTTTCTCTATGGCTCGAAAATTGAAGCAAATCTTTTTGTAAATTTTGGACGTTTGCAGCCTATTTATAAGCAAAATACCTACTTTCTATTATTTGATTCCACTAGGCACCAAATTTTAGTTTTTATTCTTGTAATAAAAAACAACTTTAAAAACACTCACTTTTAAAATTTGTTATAAAATCTATTTTTTTAAAAATATTTTTTCAAAGGTTAGCTTACATTTTTAATGATTTCTCGAGAATGCTACCACCGATTTATAAAAGCTTTACATTTTCTGAAAGAAAATAAATAACGTTTTGAATTGAATTCAGTTTTACAACTATCTATTTTTGAACTGAGAAAATCATTATATTTTAACTTTCTTTTTGGCTTTAAAATTCTGAGAAAACTTGATAAAAAAGTTTAAAAAATATAAAAATAATAATTTTAATAAGATTCAATCATAAAAGTTGTCAACATAGATCAGTTAAATATAAATGGTAAGATATTTTTGAATTTGACATTTCTTCCCCCTGCAGCCTACGCCCTTGTGTTGAGCTGTTGGTGTGGTACAAGTGGTTGGAGTGGTTTTTGGAGGGAAAGCCGTAGGCTGCCTGACAGCTTAGTCGCTTGGTCTCGTATCTTCGGAATCACAATTCCATTTTAAATTAAAACCCAAAGACGAACGCGTGGAGGCGCATACCCAGAAACCTAAAGAGAAGAAGAAAAAGAAGGAGGAGAAGAACGAAACAAAATGAATGCAACAAGGAAATCGAATACTCATTCGATTGTTGTTGTTGCTAATAAGAATAACACAAAGAACGCGTTGGCCCATAAAGCGGGCAACAAAAAAGATAAATTGCATCTTTGGGATCACACGCATTCAGACGCAGGTAACGCAGCTAAAGGTGAAGTTGGAGCTGGAAGCAGAGATGGAGACTGGGCTGACGAAGTTGGAGGTGAACAGTGCTTTTTCCTACAGATACATAAAAATGTGCACATAATGGCCGTCGACTAAGGTCGGCCGCAATAGAGTGAGAGGGAGGAAGAGTGAGTGCGAGAGAAAGAAAAACGGAGAGATAAAGATGGGTCACTCTAGTGCGGGTCGATTGTCTTTCAAATTGCAATGAGTTCTCCTCTGATTTTTGGAAACTTTAGTTAAGTAATCTGAGCATGGAATGGAATGTTCCTCGCAGTCGATAAAAGTGGGAGACAAAGCAATCTGAGATTGTTTCCAATCTTAATAATATGCTCTGCGATTAATCGAATTGATATTCCATCTAATATGACACCTGTCGCTGTGCCTTTGTGTATAATCTCGTGTTCCCCGAAATACAAATATTTATTAACATAAACAAAAGCGTGGGCCCAGTAAGAATTTTTACCTTTGATTGAGTTATAGTCGAGCAAATATGTGTAAAATTATGTGTATCAAGGCTGCAAATCGGCTGCAATATAAATCACATTTAAATCCTTTTTGAGTTAAATTTTTAAAAATAATATAAAGTCAATTGAGTTCATTCGGGATAATAAAGTCACTCTGTTTTTTTTTAAGGTAAGGAAGGAATTAAATTTGATTCATTTTATAATTTGAATACTTAAGTGTTGTACCTCTTTGACTACTTTTGTAATGCATTGTAATGAAGTGATATAGTCATTGAAATAAATAATGCTAATGAATATCATTTTTCACTAGCATTGAAAATAGTTGCAATGAAATGTCATTTCATTCTTTGATTTTTGGTCAATTTTGTAGTATTTTCAATGCTAGTGAAATAACATTTTATATCTAGATCTTCTATGCTATTAAAATGTGATTTCATTATCATTAAATATTTTAATGATATTGAAAATGTAATGATAATGATATAGGCCAAAACACTGCTATGCTGTTAGGCTCTCGTGAAATTCTTAGGAAATAGTACGATTAACAAATAAGCAGTCATCCGCTATATTTGTCACTTTATATGATTAATATTACTTAAAGTAAGGCATTGGATACATTGAACAATAATTTTCTATACTTTTCAATTGTAGAAAGAGAATGGGTAAATTATACCTAAGCGAATAATGTAATTGTGCTTGTGACCAATTGAAGTATTCTAACAATCGGTAATAGCAACTTTTGGCCAGGCGGGATTTGGCAAATGTGAGAGTTGCTCTCAGACAACGCACGCGTCAGTGATGAGCTCTAGGAGCATGTGGTTGCAAGATTTTATGAACTGTTTACTGCCGTTAAAGTCACTTTTATGTGCTGTCCGTAGTCATAACTGTCGCTGGCGATGACTTTGACTCCGGCTCCGATTCTGTCGATGGGCTAGAGGAAATTGTCGAAGGTGCTAAGAGATGATCGGGCACAGAAGCTGCGGCTGCAGGATCAAATTCAAAGTGCTGTACTGAGAAAGGAGACAGTTTTATGTCTGTTTACAGTCGTAAATGTTGTTCAATTGCAAAATAAAAAATGAAAACGAAAACGGAACCGAAACCGAAACCGAAACCAAGGCAATAGTTACAGCAATAGATGAGACTGAAGTTTATCATAAGAAATAAGAATACAAAATGAAAAGTGCCCACAGTCAAACGATTAAAATTATAACCGGGTTATGCTGGACAGCAAATGGAATGGGAAAGGGAAAGGTAAAGGGAAAGGTAAAGGCAAGGGAACGGAGAAAGGCCAAAGGGCATGGCCAACTGCCATGCTTACATAAAGGACAAAACAATGGCCGTATCTCAATGTTAGTTGGATCTGACTTTGACTCTCTTTTTTCCTTTCCCCTGTCTCGGGCCTCTGTTGTCATCCCTGCTCACCACATTTTACGACCTTTCCTTAATCTGACAGATACGTCACGGCCACAGTCTCAGGAATTCTCTCTCTCTCTCTTTATTTCTCTCCGTTTGTGTATAGTGAGCAACTCGGAAGGAAAACTGAAGAATGCCTTATTAAATATGATTGTATACTGCGAATGTCAAACAAAATTGCGCCATGCGCGATGACATCTGTTAAAGTGGCAGTCAGAAGAAGTACTCGTATTTTCCATCTTTTATCTATGAGGAGGCGGCTGCTCAAAGGTTATCGAGCATCTCTTCGATTAGATGTGGCCTCGCTTTCCTCGAAAATAGCAAAAGGAACCTCGTAAATCGTCGCAGATCAAAACAATTGACACTGGCCGAAGACGAACAGAGTCACAGTTGGTCCGAGATGAAGAGGGAGATGGAGTCGGTGCATTGCCATCATCATGTTTATTGGCTGGCAAATTGTATACTCGGCTCACATGGCGCACCTCCAACCACATTGACAAGATGGCGATAACGCAGTCGTAGTCGAGGCAATTTTCAGCTCGACGTTATTATGCAATATAAATCAGCAAATGGGCTCAACAGACACACACACAACACACAGAAACGAGTGGCAAGGCTGAGGGGAGAGTGCTCGGCTGGAAGGGTGCTCGGCATTTGGGGATGAGTTTGCGGGCCATGTGCTATCGAGAACAAGTCGAGCAAAGGGCCAAACTTCAAGTTGCCAAAATTTAATTCGAAATGATAACAGAAGTTCTGAAAATGTAACTGGCAACCGTGAAACTGCCGTGCGAGTGACAAGCAACGTTTCCTTCGAATTGATGTTATTCCTTTGTTTTTACAGTGGAATGCCACTCATTTCAAGTGGCTCAAAAGGTGCTTTATATTCCAAATGGATAATTATCATACATACATATATCGACATAATTGAGAATATAGAGCATTAACATTATACTTCGTACAATTTTTCAATGATATAAATATTTAAAATAAAATAAATAATTATATAAATAAAATTAATATAAATATAAAATAAAATTAATTATTACAGTAGTAAATAATTTTAGAGAAATGATTAGAGATTTAGAGAACATATGTAAGCACGCTTATTTCAATTATTTGATTTATTGTAAAGTATCTTTAGATTTTACGAATATAAAAAATTTGTTGAGTTTGAGAATTTCGGCAGTTAGTTTTTGTTTTTGCTTAAAATTCAATTTGTACCAAAAATTAAATAAATAAGTAAGCAATATTGATGTAAATATTTAACTAAGCGTTATTTATGAAAAATTTGAATAATAATAAAAAGAAGATAATTGAACATATTTATTAATAGAACATACAGAATTTATATATTGAGCGAATTGGTTAAAGGATTATTTCTATTAATATCAACTTTTCAGTTTTAATATAAATTATAATATTTAATGAGATTCGCATTTTCTATATCGATTCAGTTACTCAGTGGCAACAGACGAGTCGATCTAGACATGTCCACCTGTCAGTCCGTCTGAATGAACATCTGGATCTTCTCCATTCGTCCATGCAATTGGCAAAAAACTTCACCACGTCCACAGTTTTAAAATAAGAATTTTCTTTTCGCTGTTGAAAAATTAAATGTAAACATTAGAATTAGTCGTCTTACTTAATCGCATCAAGATCGGTTCAGCCTAACAATAGTTATGACTGTTGTAAGAATTTAAGAAATATTCGAGATCAAAATTCATAGATACAATTAAAATATTATATTTAAGTCAATAATTTTGAAAAAAAAAAATGATTCAAGAATTTAAATAACACAGAATTCGCACATTTGTTCCACTGTACAACGTCTAATAAGTAAGGAAGCGTTGTACCTGATGCTGAAACCAATTCAGCGCCTTTTTCGACTACCAACATTCCATATAAATTAGTCTCATGGGTGCAATTTTATTAAATCAACAAAAATTTGCAATGTTGGCAGCGTCTTTCAGCCCTGTGTTCCTGCTCTTGCTTTCCGCCCCTTGATTATGGCGGAATGGGGGGTGGATTGGGTCCTAAGTAGCCTTAGTCAAAACGTGGGCGAATGGCTTTCACAGAGTCGAGAAGGGGGATTTGGAGCAGGACGATGGTATAGAATGGTTAGTGGATATTAAAAAGATTGTGTTTCATTTGAATGCGGTGCACATTTGTCGGTTGGTTTCCAACAGGATTATTATAATATATTGAAGATCGCTTAGTTGAAATTTAGTGCTAATGTCTGTGGGGTTATACACGAGAAAAAGGTTAGGATTCTATAGGGAAACCGAAATGGGGTTAGCTCTGCACATTTACTCAAAGAAATTGAGTATTAGACTGGGTTGTCTAGCAAAACAGTCATCATTTCTCATTTCTCATTTGTCTTCATGTTTTTCATTTTCCATCAGCGCTCAAACATATTGAAAAGTGGAAAATGTAAAAAATGTGCGCCATGGGCTTTAAAGTGTTTTGCCAAAAAAAAAACGGAGAAACTCATTTCATATTGTTAATAAATTATGATATAGTCGCGCGGGATGTGCAAAAAATGACAACAGCTCTATAGCTGCTATATATATACATATATAGGCCTATGTCTACACACACACGCACACACGTACACACACACACACACAAACACATGGACATATTGTGAGAGAAACATGAACAAGGGCCAGGGGATAAAATCAACCTGTGAATTTGCAATGAGCTGTGAGATACACACGACGCATCAACAACAACAACAACAATGAAAGTGACAACAACAATAGTCTGGGCACAGGTTGTCATTTGATGAAAATGGGTAACAGCGACAAGGTTTGCAATTGGGACCCTTAATTCGCACATATTGCACACGGCAATGAACCAGGGAGAGCGACAGTAGCCGAAACAGGAGCAGGGGCTGAAAGGAAAACTGGAATGAGGCATGTTTGTTTGCATTTTTTAAAAACACCCTTTGCACATTAATGGCGACCAGGTTGAGGGTGATAGCTGTTCATGACAATGCGAGAGGATTTGGATGTGGATGTGGACAGAATGAGGGTGAGGGTGCATCGGAACAGGGTGTTTTATGCCTTGTTTTATTTATGCAAAATTATGTTTCAATTAAACGAAACGCGCTCTGTAATTGCCAGATACATATTACATTTGCCCAGCGTCGCGACCATTTTGACGCGCTGTTGCCAGGCGAGGATGGAGGATTGAGGATGGCTCCACGGACCAAGGGGAGTGGCACAAAGGCTCGTGGTAAGGGCAACAGCTGTGCCGCGTTGTAATTAGGCCTCGCATATGCCACAGCAGCAGCAACGTCAAACATCAGTTGAATTTAAAGTAGGATCAGCGCATCGCGTCTGCGGCTTTGTTTGCCCTTTCCAAGTCAAAATATTGTAATTTTTTTGTTTGAACGCAACCCGCGAACGAATTTGAATGCCATAAATTTTCATAGTTTATGTGCGATTTGGCATTAGAATTACACGGCTGACTAGCGTTAATCCACGGCGGTACTACAATCCATCCACACAGTCAAGAAAGGACCAGAAAAAATAGCTATATACATATATTCAAACAAGGGCGTGGGCAGGGGGGGGGACTGGGGGAGCCATTGCCCCCCTAGACTCAGCTAACAAATTTGTAACTTCTAAAATCCACCCAGAGTTTTATTACCTCACATCAAATATCAAAACAAATTTAAAATGTAGATAATTCATTGATTGTTTGTTGTTGAGTACTATTCATAGAAGTATATAAAAGACATAGAAAAGTCAAAGCGTCAATTTGCAAACATATTTGCGGATAATTAAAATCAATTGCCAAAAATTCATTTGAAATATTAAATTTTTTTTTTAATTTTAATATATTTAGAAAAAGAAAAATTCTAAATAATTCTTATGCCTTTTTATTACAATAAAAAATTAATAATCAATCATTTTGACATTTGTTAGTTTCTCGTGCATAGACAATTTATTTTTTGTACTTTTGGGTTGTAAAAAATTTGTGGAACATGCCTGTATAATAATTTTCTTTCTGTCTTCGATCAAAAATAGTAACTTTTATAAGTTTGCGAAAAATCCACGAAGGCTAATATGACTACGAGGATGTATTGGTAATGCGAATATTCACGTGTGCTACATAAATCTCTAAAAGCAACCCAAAAGTATGTGCTCCTGAAACCAAGCAACCAATGCTTTCAAATGTCAAAACAATTGTGGAAAGATTTCATAAAATTAAAAATTTCTGGAACTAAATTAAATTATTTTAAAAATGCTATAAAAAAACAGCATAAAACAAATTTTGAATGAATTTATCTATTATCAGGAGTGCCGCAGAAATCGAAACCAACCGAAAATCTCCCAAAAGTTCCATACATTTTTAGCAGGTTTTCGGTTGGTATCGATTTCTGTGTCACTCCAGTATACAGCCCATACCTCAAATTAATAATTGTTTTGAAATTTTAAATGAATTTGTAGCAGTCGACTTAAATAAATTCGAAAATATGATCGGAAAAATTATATCTATGATATTAAAGGAATTACGAAATATTTGTATGGAAGAATTCCGAAATATTTTAATGATTTTTTTCAAAAAAAGTCGTGTTATATACTCCGGACAAAAATGATCTTGACCCCCTCTTTGCGCAAAACTGCCTACGCCTTTGTATTCAAAACAAGGCTGCAAACCGATTCTGAAACGAACATCAGAGTAACAGTTTTCTTCTCATTAAACTCAAAAACGAACCGGATTCCTTTCTGACAATTTAATGCTTCGGTTTGGAAATAAATAATTATTAATTATTTATTTATTTATTTTTAAATACATTACAAAACTTAACTAAATTTTAGTTTATTTTAAACAAGGCTGCAAACTGGTTTTGAACCGAACCGGTTCGGTTTGTGTTTCTTATGCAACTCGACTCGAATCCTAAACCGAAAAAAAATACAGCTTTTCAAAGTAAAAGTCTAGTGACGAAAGTCTTTCTATGCCCCAAAATTTCTGATATCCAATTTTGTGACGAGCGGTATTTAATTTAATTAATAAATTATTCTAAAAAAAAGTTTGGCAAAAGTAATAATTAAAATCGTTAGATCCAAAATGTAAGCTAAAAAGACCGTTTTTCACCTGTATAATTTTACCTGCTACGAACCCCTTAGCTGAAATCATCTAAATTTTGCCACTCCCACTTACACCCCCTTATCTGATGAACCAGTTGAGTTAGCAAAAGTCTTAGTAGCTTACATTTTGGCGATTTATTCGAAAACGGCTATAACGATTTATTATTATTATTATTATTATTATTATTATTATTATTATTATTATTATTATTATTATTATTATTATTATTATTATTATTATTATTATTATTATTATTATTATTATTATTATTATTATTATTATTATTATTATTATTATTATTATTATTATTATTATTATTATTATTATTATTATTATTATTATTATTATTATTATTATTATTATTATTATTATTATTATTATTATTATTATTATTATTATTATTATTATTATTATTATTATTATTATTATTATTATTATTATTATTATTATTATTATTATTATTATTATTATTATTATTATTATTATTATTATTATTATTATTATTATTATTATTATTATTATTATTATTATTATTATTATTATTATTACTAAATTAAACAAAATTTGGCATTCGGCACTGCGCATTAAAATTATTTTTAGGTATACAGAATCGAGATCCCGTTACGCAAGGTGCCGAATGCCAAACATTTTTTTATTAATAATTTATATATTACATTTAATATCGTTCGTCACAAAATGGGGTATCAGAAATTTTGGGACAGGAAAACCCTTTCGTCGCTAGACTTTTCTTTGTCAAGAAGTCTTTTTTGGAATATAACTCACTCTGGACGGACAGTCATAGTAAATTTTCAATTCTTCGTGTATATTTTGCTAGTGGCCTTTAGCACCCTTCGTGCTGCGTTCCTCACTACCGCCGTCAGCAGTGATCCAAATGTAAATGGTTTGAAAAATAAATAAAAAATTAAAACAAATAATATATTTCTGTGTATTAATTTAAATTAAGGCCTTGGGTGTGCGGAGCATATAAAGCGGTTCGCTAGTTATTTAGCGTCAACAAAAATATAAAAAATATTATAAAAATATTACAAATTAAAATTTTAAATTAACAATTAAAAAAAGTAAGTACTTATTAAGAATATTGATAAAGTGTCTGTGAAATAAATCAGTAGAAAAATCCAAGTAAAATAGTTCGGATGATTGCATTTTTAGGCAGTTTAGTTTACGGAATATTAAAAAAAAAGATGAAAGAAACTTTATATAAATGGATGCAATCGAAGCTGATGTAGAGAGAGCTTCATAATCTATTAGTTTACTTTGTTAACGTTTCTGTTTAGGTTTAGTTAACAAATTGAAATCATTTGTTTTGTGTTAAAGGTATTTATAATGTGTCTGTGTATTGGGAATAACTAGATTACAATAACGAAATTTGAACGAATCTTACGGCTGTGTTTTCCGTAATTGCATTTGTAGATTTTGAATAAAGTGCCTTAAAACACTCTCAACTGGATTTAATTAGTTGACAGTTGTTAAAAATTAATTCTACATAATTATGTCACACTCCCAAAATATATGTATGTATGTGTATGTGTATGTATATATTTTGTAGAGAAATAAAAATATTTGAAACGCTGCCCTATCTCATCGATGATCGCCTTCTGGGCCAGTTTATCCCAGAAACTTTTCTAATAACAGCATCCAAATGGGAACTTATGCCATGTTACGTGCCTCGCATGGCGATGCCCACGCCTAGAACAGGACATGTGACTACCTCTCGTTCCTCCCACTCTCGTTCCTTGCCCCTCTGATACCCTCTCATCATCAATGGGGCAATCTTTGGAACGCCATTTTGACGTTTTCGAAAGTTTCTTTTATTGCATACATGAGCCATTTGCGTGCTTGTGCTTTCGTTTCAGTTTCCGTATCCGTTTCAGCTTCCACCAAAGACGCAGCAGCTCGTTGACACAGCCATTATGCTGTCGTTGCTCCAAAAACGGGACAACGTCTAGCCTCTTCCCGCTTTTCCATGTACTCCCTCCCCCCACACATACACACACATACACACACATCCTTCGATTGAGAGTCCTTGGCTGCTAGTTCTACGTTGTGCACATGTGTATCCCATAAAGGGCGTCGTTATGTGTGCTCTTATTATCATAATCCGTTGAGTTGTTGCCGCATTAATTAAATTTAATTAAAGGCGTTTTGCAACATTTTTCTTGTACGTGGCAAACGTAGCAAATTGCCAATCTACCCATGCCTCCTTTCGACTCAAAGCCGATATACTCACAGCATATCCATTACTCCAAACGCTCTGGCTCGTCCTCCCATTGCCATTCATGGAATCTATATCCCTTAATTAATATTCGCAACATCTGCATTAGTCAGTGAGAATTTATGCGTCATTATGAGATTTCAGCCAAACTTAAATTCAATCCTCGCATTGATATTACCTAAATGTTATAGGAAAGGCTGCGAACAAACCGTTTCATGTACCAAAACTTTAAGCTTATCTACCCCTCGAACATGAACGCGATACCTGAGTATTAATAATATGGTTCGGTTCGGATAATAATAAAAATTGTTTCATTTAATATACATTTGTATTATACATATATATACATATGTCTAAAATCTCATTTCAGCTTGACTGTGGAAAACCAAAATAAAATCATATTCTTATATTAGAAAATGTACACGAAGAATGGAAAGTTTGCTACAACTGTCCGATTTGATCGAGTTATTTACCGGTATAGTATATATATATAAAGGTATAGTCATAACTAACAAAATTGCATACTAAGATTTTTGCTAACTCATCTGGTTCATTCATAAGGGGGAGGGAGCTAATGGAGCCGTTGGAGCTTTTGGCTTCATTTTTTAATTTAAGCTAAGATGATAAGGAAAATCGCTAGCTTAGTGGGAAAACGCTAAAACCCGATAAACTTAATACATCCATAGTTTCCAAACCAAAGAAGCTACATATGCATGTCGTTAGAAAGTAACTTTTAGGCGTGCCCTAAAATTGCAAAGTGGTCGGGTAAAATACTACATTTGAAAAAATGATTTTCTAGCGTACATTTTGGCGGCTTAGTAGAAAATGGCTCAAAAGATTTTTATTAATTTTTAATATATTTGAATAAGTAAAATTTCGAATTTTTGGTATATGGTTTTGGAAGATCTTACCTTTTAACTGAATTTGTTATATACATTTTACTTCGAATTAGAAAATCAAGCGTAAACTCAAGCTGACGTTTATGTAGTTTAGGAAATATCAACCAATCTGACAGAATATGCATTTAAGTCGGTCTTATACATCCTGACCAAGTTATGTTCACATCGGTCCACTTTATCATAAAGCAGTATGAAAAACTTTATTGTTTTTTGAGATCATTTAACCAAACTGATAGCATATGCATCTGAATTGCTCAAATATATTCTGACCAAATTCTGTCCAAATCGTTTTACTATATCATATAACTACCATAGGAACGATAAGTCGAAAGTCAAGTTTAACTAAGAAAAACTGTTTTTTTATTTAAGATATCTTACCCAAACTGATGAATATATTCATCTGGGTTGGTCTTATATAATATAAACTGCCCAAATTTGTTTTAAATCGGATGGGCTATGTGCTAGAAGTTTTTACTTAATTGAGAAATTGCAAGTATGCGTTGCAAAAGTTTAAAACAAACTTGAAACTTCTGAGATCTTGGTGTTAATCACTGCGGACGGCAGTCCGCGCTAGTGACGAAAGCAACACGTAGTGTGCAAAAGGCGACTAGCAATATATACACGAAGAATGGAAAATTTGCTATGACTGTCCGATCAGGTCCGATCGAGTTATATACCGATCGAAAGGTGTGAGGGTAACTAACAAAAGTGCTTACTAAGACTTTTGGTAACTCACCTGCTTCATGAGATAAGTGGGTGTAAGTGGGAGAGCGAAAATTATGATTGCAGCTAGTGGGGCCGTTGGAGCCTTTTGTTTAAATTTTATAATTTTTAAAAATTCTTATTAAAAAAAAGTTTGGCATTCGGCACTGCGCATTAAAATTATTTTTAGGTATACAGAATCGAGATTCCTTTGCGCAAGGTGCCGAATGCCAAACTTTGTTTTTTTAAATAATTTATGTATTAAATTTAGTATCGTTCGACACATAATGGGATATCAGAAATTTTGGGGCAGGAAAACCCTTTCGTCACTAGACTTTTACTTTGTAAAGAAGTTTTTTTTGGATGTATAGATGGACATGAGATATCGACTCGGCTGTTGATGCCAGGAATCTTAACGATTATATAATATATTTTAAAATAAAAATTATTTTAAAATTTTGAAAATGAAAATTATTTTTAAAATAAAAATTATTTTTCAATTTTTAAAATAAAATTTTTTTTAAATTTTATTATAAAAATCGAAAATAAAAATTAAAAATTGAATGTGAATATCTTTTCAACCAAGTAGTGTATTTCCAAAATCTAAAAACATTCATGATACGTGGCTCAATGCCTTTCATGTGAACATTACACGTTCTTAAACGACGTATATTAAGGATATTTTAGGTTGAAAAGATATAATTTTTAAATAAAAATTGAATGCCAAGCATTCCTCTTCATATTACATCCATTGCAACGAATAAAATATTTTCTTGTACTATATGAGTAACAGGTATATAAATTATGAGTTTTTTAGACACTTTACTTATAAAGTACAAAAAGTCTATTAAGTTTGTCAGAAGCGCTGTGCAATATTGTTTCTTGAATAACTTCGTGATGACATTTTCAGGACACATCCGCGCACATTCCCAAAGTCAAGGCTTTAGCTTTAAAAGGTATACACGTATTGTAGTTTTAAAACTAACTCAAAATAATAAGTTACAATAAATGATTAAAACATGTAACCACATTCATGCTTTTTGAAAGCAGTGGATATTTGATAGAAATTTGACTGGTCGGTTGATATTCTCGATTTATCAATTTAAATAAACTTATCTTTAGCTGCTCACACTGGAATCCTTGTATAACTTCGATTAAAGCATTGAATAACTTGATTGGAAATTTGTAAAACAAGAGAGAAATCTAACGATGCACAATTACTGAGTTACAGATATTTATTTTGGGTTTTTAATATATTTATTAATTTTCATTGTTTGCTTAAAATTATGTTTCTCATAATGCATGCTCATAATGCCTGCATAATGCATAGATTTATAGACTCACGTTTTAATCGCTGGCACATTCTGATCAATCAATCAATCAAAAGTAGCACAGCGAACAATGTTAATGTGTAATTGTTTATATATTTATTGTTAATGTTATCATTTGTCTTATAACTGGATGCATTGCACTGCACTTTATTTACAAATATTGGGGCAAAGAATTGCAGTAATACCACATTCTCTTTCGCTTTTTCTCAGTGTAAGTCATTTGCAAAGATTTGAATATCATTCAATTACGTATATGCCGGTCTGAAGACATTTTCCTTAGACCTATCGTTTTATCGGCTGTTTATCGAATATGTTGCATATTTTTTTGTAAGTATGTGTACTATATGTATTTGTTAGTAAATAGGTTCTTGACTTCTACGTATATAAGTTCATTAGTTTTTAGGCTAATATTGATTCTTTTATAAATTTTGTGACCCTTGCAGGTCTCTCAATGTCTTGGATGGGCTTTTGTTGTAGTATTTGTTCTTTTTTTTTATGTCTGCAATAAATGAAACAAGTTAACTGAGGGTTTTGTTTTTAATTGTTTTCGCATTCATTTGAAAATCGCATAAAATTATATAATACACAATTGTCACAAACTAAACCTAAACTAAAATTAAAAGAAAATATTTTCCTTTTTTTCATTCAACTCAAACAATAATTGTAATTTGTGCAAGAGTTCATATCGATTATGAAACAAAACCAAAGGCAAAGAGTTTGACAGTAACAAAATTCTAAAAGAAATTAACGTATTTAGTTTAATAATATCACGTAAACCAATGAGGGGAAGTAATAATCCTACAAACAAGAATGAATTGAACTGGAGACAGACTTGTGGCAAAATGTGATTCTGCAATTAATGTTAACTACATACACATATTAAAATTTATATATATACAAATATATATTGTATATATATAAATATCTGTATAATTTCATACATGTATAATTTTCATATTTAATATATTTTTCGATAATCATTTTCTTTATTATTTTTGTTTTTCGTTTTTATGGTTGTAAATATGGGTGTGTACGTTTTGCTTCGCTTTCCTTTCATTTATAATAAATAAATATATGTACTTTATTTTACTTTTATTATTTTAAATCAACTTGTTTTTCTCATCTCCCATAGTTTGCGCTATGTATGTAAATGTTATTTCTTTTCTTTTTTTTAATTTAGATTTTGGGAAGTTAAAACTCTACGTATATGGGGTTCTTGTAGTTTCTTATTTCTTTTTCTTTATTATTATATTTTTTTTGTTTTCCTTTAACACTTGTTGTAATTGTTTTCCTGTTGTTGCAACCTTAAGCTAATACGTATTTCGGAGTTTACAATTTTTGTAGCAATTAACACCTCATCCAAACTGAAATGCGGGTTCTTTTTCCTATCTTTTATTTTAGTCACTGGCAAAACGACCTTTGTTTTGTTGTTGCTTTTATTAAATTGTAAATTGTTATTATTATTATTACGTATTTGAAATCGTGATTATGCTTTTGGGTATGTTGCATACCATTCGTTATTCATATTACAATACACTTAAAATTGTAATTAGGGAAATGTTTTCGGTTGTTTCTTTTACTTTTCAATTTTTTATTATTACTTTTTTTTTGCGCTTTTTCTTACTTCATATTTTGCATTTACATTATAATTAATATTAATATGGCATTGACGAAACTAATGTATTTTATAATTCGTCTAAGCAAAATTTCAAAGCATTGGCATACAACAAATGACAGCAAAACATACAACACAATATCGTAAACAAAAACATTGGAAGAATTTTTTGATTGAAAATATAAACAGAAATTTCCAATAAATATCTGAGTACAAAATGTACGATCTATATCTCTATAAGTATAATTTGGGGTATCATATCTGTATATATATATACATATATGTATATATTCATAATAATCGTAAACATAGTTAAACGTGTATCTATACCATACTACTCGTACTAGTACTATTTATATAAGTAAGTAATTCTACAGCAGTCGCAAATAGTTGATTTTTTTACGTTGCCATTGTCAATGGGCCAATGCCAACGTCACGGGGTTATCTGACTATCTGACTATTTGACTATCAAATATCGCTCATTTCCACTGAGCGTTTTGGCTCTCGATAGCTCTACTTAAGCAATTATCGCTATACTCTCTATATATGTAGATCAAGGGATTCATTATTTATCATTATTTACTATGCTGTGCACAGTGGCGCAAATGCAGAGTGTAAGGGCTGAAAATTAAAAATCAATAAAGTATGAGAATAACAAAATGAAAGCAGCAGAGTATCATACTTTTTGGCCTTACTGTCTATCAAATAGACAACAGTGCCTACTGATACCATATAGTAACTGAATTTAAAAATGTAATGAAAACTTAAGAAAGTTAAGGTTTAACAAAAAGTGTATTAAAGCATTGCAGCTGAACAACTGTTTTAGCGAGCAACCAAACAAATCGCTTCTAGCCCACTGTGCACAGTCATTGATCTTGCATGTGTATTGTATTTATGTATTTACGCATATCCTTTAGAAATAGACTTAGACAACTATTTACTATGTAAAACTTTACGTATTTAAGTTATCAACTTTTGTTTTGTTATGTTTTGTTTTGCTTTTCGCATTACACTGAAGAGACGAAAAAACGCCAAACTCAAGGCATCAAGCGACGACGACGACGACGACGCCGCCGATGACGATGACGGTGGTTGGTGGTTGTTGGATGGTGGCGTTCATGATGATGATGATGATGATGGCTAAGAGACGCTCCACGAGGCTAATTTAGGAATTAACCTTACTGACCGCCTTAAGTAGATCGTGATTGCTCTTATCGAGAGCGCTCATCATGCCCAGATTTCCACCAAGACCAGCGCCAAGGCCGGGTCCGAGGCCAGCGCCGACGCCAACACCCATGCCTAGTCCCAGCTTGAGATCGTTCTGACCGACAACGGAATGATGCAAGTGGCCCGGATTGTGTGCGATGATCGAATGATGATCCTGTTGTTGCTGCTGCTGCTGTTGGTGCTGCTGTTGCTGCTGTTGTTGCTGCTGCTGTTGTTGTTGCTGCTGCTGCTGTTGCTGCTGCACTTGCTTATTCTGCTGGGCGGATTTCATCGTCTCCTGAGCCTTCATTTTCTCCTGCTCCTCACGATCGCGGCGTGCCTGAAGCGTGAGAGATAAGAGAAGGAAAGGAGAAATCTATATTAAGTAACTATCCAAAATGATTCAGATTCAAATTGATCTGATATGCAAGTCGGGTGCAGCATCATACCTGTTCATTGATCTCCTTAACCGCTCGAAGTTCCTTCTTCAATTTCATGCGTCGATTCTGGAACCAGATCTTGATTTGGCGCTCGGTCAGGCAGAGTGCATGAGCGATCTCAATGCGCCGTCGCCGCGTCAAATAGTGGTTAAAGTGGAATTCCTTCTCCAGCTCCAACGTCTGGAAGCGGGTGTATGTCTGTCGACCACGACGGCGCGGACATCCATTGGGCCCTGCAAATAAGTTAAAAAGAAATAAAGAAAAAAAACAACAAAGAGAGTCGAGTTAGTCACGATTGTCACGCACACACAGGGCTCAAGTTTTTGATGCGGTTCTTGTTCCGTTTTTGGCAACTCTTAACGAGCTGTGAAGATGCTGTCAGACAGTCAGAAATGGAATTTCGGCTCGCCTTATGGCCCCGACACATGTGAACGTGTATCAGCATCAAATCGGCATCTTTGTGGAGTCCCTTGTCCATCCCCCCAGAGTTAAGGCGCTTGATTTGTGTGCAGCCATTAGCCAACAGCTAACAGAGACAACAGCATCAACAATAATTTTGCTGGTTTGGCAATTGTTTAATTGCGCGCCAAGCAGGAGCACAACTCCAAGCGAATCTCAATTGGAAAAAAGGGTGATGAAATCGACAATGGCAACGGGCGATGGGAATGGAAATGTGAATGCACTCCATGTCAATGTCTGGTGTTTGTTGCGAATTATGAGCAAAACAAACAGTTTGTATCTGACATATACATATCTAACCAGACCAGACAAGCTCTGACGTCAGCAGCCAGCGCCACACAGTGCGAGGCGAATCTCGGCAGGACATCAGCTCCCTGGGGGTCTACCGCCGGCTGTCCAGCCGTACACTGATTCCGATTTCTATGGCGATTGCACGGCGTGTAAAGGGTGAAGCAGCCAGCGACAGCCAGTCTAGCGGGGGGTTTACATTTTTTCTTCTATTTATGATGTTGTTGCTTTCCTTTTTCTTTTTCTTTGTATTCGTATTTTTCTTCTTTTTTTAAGCAATTTTCCACGCTACCTGTGCCAATTTTTTGCGCGACGGTGCGTGGATGATACACCGCTGCAAAGGGAAAGGCAATATCAACAGAAGTGGGAGTGCAAATGCGAATGCGCTTCGTGTTTATGTTTCGGAAATCAAAAATTTTGCTATCTTCAAATTACAGCCCAGGCGAAGGCAAACCTCACTTTTCCCGCTTGCTGTTTTATGGCCGTACCTTTCGTTTTTTCAACAATTTAATTTTTTTTACATGTAAAAGGTAAATTTTTTATGGTTTGTCAAGTTACATGTTGCCGGCAACAAAATAAGGGACAGTTTTGCGTAATATTTTGAAAGGTGCATTTAAATGGATTTCCACTGCAGTCGTAAATCATTTTCGTAGAGTCTCCCAAGCTATGTTATCGATAATTTTGAAACGAGTAAAAGTGTATTAAGCTGGCTGAACTTTAATTATGTGTGTAACTTTACTTCTTGTATAGATTTAGATGGGTAACTATATAGGTATATATTTAAATTCTAGATAGAGCAAGGAAACGCATTGCCATAAAAAACATGCAAGTGATTCAAATGGAGGAACTTTGACCATCTCCTGAAGACAACTTGAATTCTAATCAACCCCCAGCAAAGAAGCAGACAGGAACCAGAAATACCAAACTAATCTAAATTATTTACACGCTCCAATGAGCAGCTACAATTCGTCCCATAAATCACGACTCCCAGGACACACGCGCCCCTAAAAGAGATTTACGAGCCTCGCAATGGCAGCGCATTGGCGCGAGCGGGATAGCTGCACTGCGCACAGGAGTGCTGGAATCCAATATGGCTGCCGCAGCGTCTGTGTCCGACAGGTAGACACACTCACTCACATTCACATTCGCACTCGCTCTCGCACTCACTCTCTCACACACACGTTGTCATAGCAACAACGACTAAACTCAAAACTGTTGTTATTGTTGTTCATTGGTGGTGAGTCGGCGCAGAGAAACCGGAATTTCAGAGCGAGCGCAGAGCAGCGGAGAGCGCTTTGAGCCAAATGCTTGTGACAAAGAGAAGGCGAATGTAGACTCAAAGCCAAAATCTCTGGAAATGTACGAGACTTATCGATTTTTCATTCTAGTCGATGGCAGATTTCTGTAATGGCCGACACGTCTTAGCTCCGAACCCCTCAGGAATGCACTCAATGCAGTTGTTCCCTCAAACACATCGATTGAATTGAAAGCCCGGCGGAGTATTTAGTTTAAACGGATAAATAAAATATGCATTTATTATTACTTATTAAAGTTGTACAGTAACTTTTCAACAAATTACTAAGCTCAATAATTTTCTATTCAATCCTGTTTTATTTTACAATGGGTATATAATTTAATTAAATTGTTAATATAAAACTAGCTTTTTTCAATTTATTAGAAATAATAATCAGTAACTTTTTGACCATATATACCCATAAATTATAATTATAATAAATAATTTATATTCAATCTCAAACTATGATTCAAGTATAATCAGAAATATTTCTTCAATTCATTGATTACTACTTATTTCTACTTTCTTGTATCTTATTATGTCATATCAATTTGAAATTATTCAAAGCATTTCCTTTATGCATTTCTCACGCTTCTCAGACAATTTTTAAATCAATTTGAATTGATTTCATACAATCAGTGTCTTCGATTGAGTTACATCCCCGTTTTACAGATAAAACGCAATGAATTTATTGCGCATTTAATTAGAGGTAACTAGAAATCAAGTTTAACCGCTCGATTCATTGAGCTCAGTCGAACCGGTTCATTGCACAATTCCGTGCAAAATCAATTTTCATTTTCCAATTAAAAATCAATTAGCGGGTCATAAACTGCCGTTGCAATTGACTGACGATGCGGCTGTTCTTGGCCAGAAATCTAAACTGGCATGTGATTCATGATCCAATGGGGCGTCTAAAATGACTTACTGAGTGGGCAGCGGCCCAATGCTCAATGCCCAATGCCCAATGGCCAATATTCAACATACGGCGAGTAAACAAATGCGGCCAAAACAGACGCCTTGGCGTTGGCCAAATAGCGTCCAAGGTGCATCGAGGCGACTGGGGAAATGGATTTAGAGGGTGCCGAAAGGAGGTGAGATTTGTGTGGAGACGTCGCAGTCATCATTCTGAATGGGTCGTTCTATAACAATGACATTAACAATTAAAAATATTCATAATAATAAACGTAATTGTTCAATAAACAGCGACGCGTATAAACAAGCTCCAATCATATGAACAAAAAGCTGACTGAAACTTATGATGACATTAAAATCATAAAAACAATTCAAAGCGTACAATAAAGATACACACACACACACACACACATATATATGTAGACTGGCAGACAGTCCGACGGAACGAGCGGCCATACAAAAAAGCGTCATAGTTTTCATATGACTGAAAGTTTTTTTGTTGTATCTTTTTGTGTACAACTACTCATAGTATCTGTATTTAGCTGAAACTGTATCTACATACATACATATGTATATGTTTGTTTGTATGCTTGTGCATTTGAAAGTGTTGTCCGTGGGGACGGCGACATCAACTGTTTGGTTTGTTTATCAAAGCGACACAAAATTGTTGTACAATAAACAAACATTTTGTTTCTATTTTGTGTGCCTCGCTTTTTGTTTCGATAAATATTAAACAAATTTGCATATCATTTAACACAAACTTTGAAACATTGTCCATTGTGTTTAGATCGCTTTAACAGTTGTTATTATTTTTTTCTTCTTATTGTTCTTGTTGTAATTAATTCAAATCATTTGCATGATTAAACGCATATAAATTCCGTTTAGTCGCTTTGCAGCTGGATTCGACAATTACAGAGGTTTTGCTTTCATGCCCAATTTTTGTTGGTCTTTTTGAACAACTGAAAATTTTGCATTATTTATTTTTTCCCATCGAAATAAAATCAACAAATGCTACAATTACCAGGTAGTAACGGGTGAGGTGATCGTTGCAAAGATGATTGCTTTGAAATTAAGTATAAGATTAATCACACAAATGTATGTGCATTCATCTCAATTGCGTATAAATATCTTATTATAGAAAACAAAAAATTTATTCATTGCTTAGCAAACATTTCTTGTCTAGAATTCTCAACAGATTTAAGTAATTAAAACATGTTAAAGATTTAAATTAAATTTAGGCATTGCCAATCAGAAATATTAAATTGAAGATAACAAATTAAAATGATTTAATTATTATCTAGAATCTCAAATAATTGTTAAATTATTTTATTATTACATATTTATTAACTTGAAAGTATTTCATTCAACTAATTTTGTACATTTGTCATTTAATGCTTAAACAATTATTTTCTTCTAAAGTTAAATTATATATTGTTTTTTAAACAAACATTTTATATGAAGAGATACATAAAGAAGAACTGTCAAAATATTTTTCCGTATATAGTAGTAACTTTATTAATCTTCCAAGATTTATTCTTAACTCTTTGAATCGACTTTTTAGAGGCTTCTTCCTTGAGAAGGTTTGAAAATTATTGAATTGTGAATAGAAAAAGAATTTAGCTTCTTGGGATATATTTGTGTGATATTGTTAGCCATGTTTGCCGCAATTGTGAATGTTACTCGTATCACTTGGGCTTGTCTACACTTTTCTTTTTGGAAATTTCACTCTTCAATTTATCTGTGGCAGGTTTTCGTATGTTTTGTGCTGATTTGTTTATAAGTATTTCGAAACGAACTTCCCGGATGGCATGTTGAAAGATATATAAACAAACAGTAGGCATTCAACATACCCAACACACAAACACACACTTATAGAAATACAAAACAAAATGAACAATGTTCCACCCGAATTTAAAAATTGGAATGCCTCAACAATTTGCCGGGGCTCCAAGTTGGCTCCCTGTTTAGTGTTCATTGTTTCGTCGAGTTTGAGGACGATCTTTTGAGCATTTAGCGTAAATTGCAGTGTTCTTTTGGTAAATGCACGACTCGAAATGGCTTCCCTGGGGATCTTCTATATCCATATCCAGGGATATGCAAATGCCAGTGAGGAGCCAGCGAACAGCATCGTGAGAGGACTAATTAAACTTTCAAAGAAAAGCCGCTTAGAGTCTGGCTGACAAGTCACTGGCTTTTGTTTTTGCTTTTGTTTTGTCTTTGGCTTTCGCTTCTGGGCAACATCTGGCGTCTTTTGTGCGGCTTTTAACAGACAGCGAGAACAAAGGCAGACGTGGGCATGAAGTTGTGGGCGGGGCAGGTAAGCGCCGCCATTAAATTGCCGAGCAAAGAGGGTGGCGGGTTGGCAGTACAGCTACTGCAAATAATTTATGTTTATTAAATTTATTTAAATTTAATCAGACGCGCGCGGCTTTCTCTGTTCAATGCGGCAGGATAAAGAAAGAAAGAAAGAAAGAGAGAGAGTGTGTGAGTGGAGGTGATTGAGGGGTGTGTGGTGCGGTGGTTTTCCTGTCGAGGGGTGATTGCTATAAAGCCGCACAACCTGCCAGCGATGCCAAGTCGGAATCGGAGTCGGGGATGCTTTTTGTGCAATTTATGTGCAATGCGTTGCCAATGTTGTTGCTCTGCGTTAGCAATGCTATCTGCCCAACAACGCCCCATCTCCAGTCCCACCTCCAAGTCCAACTCCTACTCCAATTCCAACAAAGTGCCAGGAACAGCAGCAGCAGCATAAATTGCTAATTGTGTGCTTAATCTTGTAAAATATATGGCATGACGTCGCTATCTCTTTGCCTTAACTTCGATGTGGGCCTGTCTGTGCTTAGCATTTTCCCCGCTTTTCCGCAAATAAGAGAATTTTCCAGCATTAAGCGCCCGTTCCTCGGGGATTAATATATTCTCATCAAATATTTCGCGCCATTATTGGAATTGCTCCCAGTTACTGTTGCTTTTGCTTTATTCAACTGGCAGTTTGAGCAGAGCAATATTTTGGGTGGAGAGATAGAGGAGAGAGAGAAAGGGGAAACATAGAGGAATTAGGGGCACAGCTTAAGTTAATGTAAACACAAATTAAGTTGAAATTTCAGTAAAGACAAAGACAGTAGACTAATTTAAGCAAAGTACACTTTGTATTAAGTTTAAATAAAAGTAAATGGTGTTTGGTAAATGACTTCATGTAAAGATGTACAGACGAATAGTGGTTTTTGCACCGCACTAGAAAATTACTTTATTGTATAGAAACTTTATTGTATACAAAATTGGTGGCATTCTACATTTTCATATTACGAAAAAGTTGTGCATTAGAAAACAATTCATAATGACAACAAACTTCCTGTAAACAAGTTCAATTGTACAGGAATAATGTGTTTAACGGCCTCTATAGTTAATATAACTAGCTGTACAATTATATTAATTTATTGATAAAATATTCTAGATCTTATAAAAAATATTCACTTAGTTGCATTTAAGTTAAGTGAACTTTTAACATTGCTTATTCTTCTCATATTTGCGGAAAATAACTTTACCCAGGTATTTTTAGAGTTAAGTGACAAAAAAGTTAATTGCATTGCAGTTGTTATCAGGAATATTTGATGAACAAATGTATTGTTTAGTTAAATATATATTTTTGTTTTTTTTTTGTTTGAGTACCGTATATAAATGATAAATTCAGAGATTTTTAAGAGAATTTTCGTTCGAAATATCGGTGTTATTTAAATGTTATTTGTTTTGATCACAAAAACCGACCTTTTTCCAGCTTCAACAAAGTTATTCTAGGTATATTTTATAAAAATATTACATTTATTTAACAGGTATTTCAAAAAGTTTTGTTTTCTTAATAAAATAATTAAATTTTATTCAAAAAATTTAAATTTGTACAAAATTTCTCAAAAATATTTTTTGGGTTCAGAAACACCGACAACTGCTTTTGGGTTGAAAGGGATATTTGTAGAAAATATCCGAATACCTACCTAAGAACTTGATTAAAGAGCTTTAAATTCTTAATTTAATATCCATTGTTGTTATCGAAAGCTTTCCAAGTATTATTATATATCTATTTGTTTTTTTTATATATTTACATATATGCTAGTTTTTCAGGTATTTACAGTTGATTTCAACTTGGAACGCGTCTTATCGCAATGCTCTATGATTAATGGGATATATACATAAGTATCTATTATGGTTTAATATTATGTTTATCTGTGGAATTGCTAACATTTTGTCGTGTCACAATTGTCGGCATATGTTGCTTGACTATCATTACACGACGATACAGATATGATCACCTATACCTCCACACAGGGGGCTGCTGTTTTCCGGTTACTTATATTGCCCAAAAATGCCACTAATACTCGTACATACATACGTATGTACATATGTACATATGCCTGTGCCTATATCTGTGTGTGTAAAGTAACATGGCAACAGTAACCGATGAAACAGGAGTGAATGGGACAGAGAATAACAGAGCATAACAGCAAAAATAACAACAACAACAACAATGGCAGCCATTAGAACCATTCACCCTTACTGTCTTTATGGCATTTTTAATCTCGTGGGTGGTTGACTGCCTCCAGCACCACCCACAATCCCATCGAGAGGCCACAACCACATCTACATCCTCATCCTCATACACATCCACATCCACTTGCAAGTCTCGTGTTTTCAGTTTCAGCAATAATCCACAGACGCTGCCAGGACAAAGGATGGAAAGGGGCAACGGGAACGGGAGTGTGGATGAAGACGAGGTCGGAATTTTTTGCACGCACTGCAAACACGAGGGTGTGATAAGACAAAATACCCGCCATAAATGTGAAAAATATATGGCCAGAAGTTAAAAGGAAAAACGGAAGAAAAACGCAGCGCAGCAATGAAGACAGAAGGGAAGTAAGGAGAAAAAGTAAATGAAATAAAATCAGAGGGCGACTCGTAGTCAACCTTCTGAAAGTTTCGATAAATTTGCTTTGGGGGAGTGCGAACTAATTTGGGGCAGACAACACGAAAGCAGAACCGAAGAGACAAAAACAACTGAGACTGAAGCGGACACAACAGAGGCAATGGGGCTGAGGAGGCAAACGGTGCCCAAATGGGCAGCTGGAACATTTGTAACGATGGCCTATAAATGGCATTAGGCGTCTAGAATTGGTAATCCGCAAGATTTTTGCTAAGCGACGAGGGCCTGTGCTTGACAGCTGTCGTCGTTTTAGCCACAGCTTCCGGCCACGCGTCGCCAAACTGACCGCAACTTGAACACCCCCCCTTCGAGAGTGTGTGAGTGTGTGTGATGCTGTTTGCCTCAATTTAATTGCAAATGAAAGGCGTTTAATATGCGCCAGTTGCGATTAAAATCGCTGCGAATCAACGCGACAATCAACGGCAATTCAATGATGACAATGAAGTAGCCTCTGTATGTATGTGTGTGTGTGTAAGTCGGGTCATCAACACTTTTTGGCGCCTTTGTCTGGCAACCCTCACCACCAACAACAAGAGCAGAAAGTACAGAAGAGAAAAAGAGTAGAAAAAGGTTCAACAGCAACTGCAATTGGCCTCGTCTTGCCCTTTTAGACGCCTCATTGGCTTTCGGCAACGGCAAAAGCAAAGGCGAAGGCGAAGAAACTGAATTGAAATTGATTGCCTTCATTGGGTCATTGTTGTTGTTGATGTTGCCAAGTTCATTTGTGCGTTCTATGAACCTTGGCAACATTATATCGACTTTTATTGAAAACACATATAAATTGCGCCAAGTGAGAACTGAGCGCAGCCTCGAATTTTTTGTATCCAATGCGTTTACGGCCCACTGCACAGCAGTCCACAATCCACACTCTCCACCAGTGTTGCCAGAATTTCAATGGCTAAAAGCTTAATTTTACTTTAAAAAATAAATATCTAGGAATACATAGCTAAGAAATTATATTTTTTCTATGATAGTAACAACGATATTTTGTCGATATTAAGCATATTATTTAAAAAATATGTATATTTCTCGGACTCCAACATTATTTTTAAATAATTTTTGAGCAATTTGTAATTTTAAGAAACAACATATTTTTCTTAAAATTTTGAAATTTCTAAATCTATAAGATACATTTTTTTTTAAATTGATATATTCATAATATCTTATTGTAAAAGTATCATTTAAGTTTTTGATTCAAAATAATTTTAAAATGAGTCATTTGTCGCCCGACCTATCACATAATAAGAATATCAGATTGAAAAAAAACTGGGTTCGAATCCCACACAGCCACGAAAAAAAATCTGTAATATACCTGTCTTGTAAAAATCCTAATATGACACTGAAATGCTTTAGGTAGCATGTAACGTGCTCATAATAATAATAATAATAATAAAAATAAACAAAAATTAGTCGTAAACAGCTGCAACTCTGAAAACTCATTCACATTTATTGCATTAGTTCAAGACAGGCTCATTATATTATGCTGTCATATATACGTATATAGTATTTAAGATTTAAATATTCTAATTGCTTTTTAAGGCCCTTAATATCTTTATATATTACGTTTTAGAGTATATTGAAGTTAACTAGCAATCTAGAAAACAATTGGGCAAACCTGTTTTTAAAATAGCCAAATTTCTAGCTATTACACCAACGAAATAACTAAATATAGCTATAAAATTGCTAATGTGACAACACTGGGTGGCAAGAGACTAGAGTCGACAGTCAGCAGTCGCTGCCTTCATTTGGCATTTGGTAAAAACAAACACGAATTTCGAATTTCTATTTCGACGAGCAACTTAAGCAGATGTCGAGCATAACTTAAGTTGCGTGGGCCTCGCGGCGATGACGACGACGAAGGCGACGTCGGCTTCAAACGATGACGTATTAAAATGCCATTCCTGGCGAGGGTGGGAGAGGGGGCACGCACAACGCGTCTCTCCGCAGTTCATTGCCAGCTCGTCGCTTCCCCCCTCCTCCCCGACCCTTCGCAAACGTGACATTTAAATTCATATAAAAAGCATCGATCGATCGACGCATTTGCTGCGGGTTCTATATTTACCTAGCCGTACACATAACTCATGCTTAGCCTCCATTCCAATTCTTATTCCCGCTCCCGGATCCATGGCTATACCAAGTTCGTCTCATAGAAATTTCAATATGCACGGGCTGCCTTCCCGCGGCGCACTATACTCGTAATTTCATATTGCCTGCGTTTTTCCTGTCTAACATTGGGTTTAAGGTGTGGTCCTCAGTGCTCCTGAGACACACACACACTCTCTTATAAGTAGTCGCACAATGGCTCCCAAATTGATAGCTGGCTGATTGGCTGACTCGTTGAGGTCGAAGTCGAGCGCAGACCACAAACATTGCTGCAACTAGAACCTGGATATTTTAACAATTTTCTTTAGCTGACAAACTTGATTAATGATTGTGTGTGCGTGTGTTGTACACACATGTATATGTATATAATAAAATATGTGTGTGTGTTGCATTTATTCTTTTGTTAATGGCTGTTTATTAAAATGGAGGCTGATCCTTTTCTTATCGACAGGTTTTGCGTCCTCGCAACCCCTGAGTCTTAATCTCGCATACATATATAGATCAATATAAATAAATATGTGTGTGTGCTAGAATTTATGACAGTGATGTCAAAAATTAACTGAATGGCTTCATCAATGACAAGAGGAAAGTTGCAGAACTTCTTTTTACTTTCTGACAAAAGATTTTCACAATTGAAATTGTGAGAATCAGAAAGTATAACGAGTTTTACGAGAAAGGACTCAAATTCATTAACAAAGCAGAGCGAACCGGTTACTTCGACGTATTTTTTATGAGTCCCATCAGGGAGAGAGGAAACAAACTCACTATAAATATAAAGCAGCGATAGTTATTCGATAATATCGCTATAGTATTGCTCTGCATTTGCTAATTTATTGGAAGTTGTAAAAAAATAAAAAAAATAAATAATGATTTTTCCAAAAATACAAAAATAAAGACACTCACCCCAACTATTATTCGTACTCTCAAATTTTAAAAGTATTTTTGGAATAGAGTACTGTTAACAAATATTTTTAGAGCATATTTGTAAAAACAAACCAAATTAAAAGCGGCTTTTCTTTATTTTAATCATTGCGGACAGCAGTCCGCGCTAGTGACAAAAGCAATGCAACTAAGAATAGAAAATTTGCTATGACTGTCCGATCCGATTGAGTTATATACCGATCGAAAGGTATGCCTTTAACTAACAAAAGTGCATACTAAGACTTTTGGTAACTCACCTGCTTCATGAGAAAAGTGGGGGGGGCAACATTTTAATGATTGCAGCTAGTAAGGCCGTTGGAGCCTTTTGGTTAAATTTTTTAATTTTTTTAAAAATTCTCGTCGAATGATACCTCGATCATTCCGACATTTGGTTCAAAAGATATTAATTTGAAATTTTTAAGGGCCTTCTCAAAATGAGATGAATGTTAATAATTTATATATTAAATTTAATATCGTTCGTCACAAAATGGGATATCAGAAATTTTGTGGCAGGGAAAGACTTTCGTCACTAGACTTTTATTTTGTAAAGAAGTTTTTTTTTGAAAGTAATGCTATACTTCTTGTGTGTATGAAAGTATCAGATATATTTTTTATGCATTTTAACTGTTTTGTAAAATCCTTACCTACAATAGCTGTTAAAAAAATACTGAGTGCATTAATAAATTTTGGGCTGTATACCATTTTAACAATTATTTGTTTTGTCTTTGTTTTGATTTATATTTATGTTCTTGAATTAAAGAATTCTTATAATTTTAATAAGATCCAATTAAAATCTCTATAAAATGAAGCGTTCCTATATTTTCAAGTGGATTCTGGCACACTTATCAGATATTCTTTCCACGGTCTGCTGTGATCAATTAGGTACATATAACTATAATAATCCATTAGCCATTGTTTCATGCAGATATACATAGTAGATACAATATTATGGCTCATATAGCTAACGATAACGATAACGATTATGGCCGTAATCGCAGCTCGGGCACACATAATAAAAGTTTATCTTTCAGATTAATGATAAATAACTAAAACAATTGCAGAGTGCATTAACCGGCGTGTATAATTCCGCAATGAAATTAATATTAATGACTACTTGCACTAATTAATGACAGCAACAAAAATAACAACAACAACAATTACAAGAGAAACAAAGCCACAATCGAAATGGAGACCGTCACGCAGAGTGCGGAATGCGGAAAATGGCTGGGAAATGCAGCGAAGCACGCGAGGCGTGAAAAACGGCTCGACATAAATGGAAACTAAAGCAAACAACAACGAGAACGACAATAACAACAATTTTCTTAAATACAACTAAGTTGAAATAAATGTTGAATGCGAATTTTGCTAAATTAAATTTAATGAAAACGCAAAAGTTCACGTCAAGGATTTGTGACATGTGCAAATGGTGGAGAAATAAACTTCAAATGGAAATGGTAAAGTGGGAGGGAAATGAGGAAAAACATTTGCGGAAGCGAGGGAGGAGGAGGAGGAGTAGGAGGGGCTGCAGTGGAACGATTGTCTGTGGAACGTGTGCGCTTTTAATTTGATTTCGTCTGCAAATTTACATGTCTGTCTGCGAGGTGGGTCAGGGAAGCGGCAAGGCGGGGGCAGAGAGTGGGATTGAGCGCCATCCGCCGCCGTGCTGCCTGACTGTCTGTCTGCCATTTTGACCCCACCGAAAACTTTTGTCGCCCACATACAGAAAGTAACATCGTCTCGTTCCCTGCGTAATTCAAACCCTTTCGCCAATTTGCGCCAGTTGGGCATTAAAACCGCAGATTAACAGCCACACAGGGTAGTTAAAAGTTCGACTTGGATGCGGAAAGGTGAAGGGTATCGTTGTCGTTGCCGTTGCCTCGCACTCGCAAACGTGTCATTTCGAATTTTCCGTTGCCGTGGAGAAGGAAAAAAGTCTATATGCCACGAAACGTGCCGATAACACGGTGTCGCACACTTACCCCGCCCCCGCTGCATGACACGCCCTCAGCAGGCAAGATAGAGAGAGAGAGAGGAGAGAGAAAGAGGTAGCGCCAAATGTAAATACAAGAATAAAGCAAGATACAAGAAAATAACAACAGAAAATCGGAAATTAAACAAAACCAAAACGAAATGGAATTCGCTTATCGCGCCTCATAAATTAACCCTTGCAGCGTTCGCTCCCCCCCCCCCCCTCCTCCCCCTGTCCTGTTGCCGAGCGAGATAGACAGTAAGAGAGGAGAACGAGAGAAAAAAAGAGAAAGAGAGAGGCCTGGACTGTTAAGTGGTTGCTGGGGTCGTCAGGCCGCGACCTGCAGCGCCGTTTATCTGCTCCGACCGCGATCCCAGTCGCAGTCTCGATGCAATGTTGCATCTGCTGCAGACCCGGAGAGGCGTCCACTGTGCCACGCTGTCAATGACATTGCCAGCCAAGTTGTAGATCACAAATCGAACAAATAATTGAAATTGATATTGAAATTGAACTGGAATTTGAAACGAACTCATTGTTGAATTGAAGTGAAACTGAGACGTGGTTTGAGACTAAAAATGGAACTGTGCCTGTTCTCAGTTTAATTCAAAGTTGCCTCAAGAGCCGACTCGATCGCTTATCATGAGTTATGATAATGGCATGTTAAATTAATAAAAATAATGAATATTATTGTTTAGCGCGTCGCTATTCGCGCTATCGCCATCGGAAGGTGAAGAGCCAAACCCAAATGAATTGACAAAACTGTCTGTGGAGCCGAGCGGCCTCAATACTGAAGGTTGAAGTTCAAATGAGATCTATCTATTAGGAGTACATAATAAAAGCATTTACTCGTGTTACACTGTAGACTAATATAATATCGATTTCATTAAAAATCAATAATTTTCATAATATAATTAAATTTTTATTGTATTATTTTTAAATATAAATCACAATTTAATTATAATTTTATAGATCTTTTACTTATATCGAAAAATGGGATATATTTATTAATTAATTTAGGAAAATCCACAAATGATTCTTTATTTTAAAACTGATAGTAAAATAATAATAAAAATTATAACAATTATAAATCCATGATCTTTCAAGAGCTGTCTAGATTTCAGCTATTTGTACTTCACATATTTGTGACACAATTGCCAGTTCAATTTCACAATGGAGAAGAGAAGCGAGTTAATTGCTTGTCGAACAGCGACTGTTAGTGTTGTAAATTGCGCAAATGACTCCACCAACACTTCTGTGCCGGCAAAGAAATGATTTATTTACAAAGCAAGCAAACGTAGCAGCGATCGCTTGGAGGGGAAATAGGGGCTAGGGGCTAGTTGCCAACTCCAATATCAAACGATCTGTGAAGCTAAAATCAAAGCCATGGCACGTCCACACCCACATTCATGGAAGCCTAGCCAAAGTCGGAGCCAGAGCCAAAGCCGATTCCAATTCGAGTGCAGAGGCAACTCAAGTTGGCCAGATTTGTTTGTGCAGTGCCAATTAAACGGCTCGCAATTACATGCCACAGTCGAGAGACGAAAGTCGCAGCTCGGGGCTGTAATCAGGACTGAGGCTGTCTGGAGCTGTCGAGTGAGGAGCCAGGCATCACGTTGCGTATACGCAATGTGGGCGTCTGTGAAGTCATAAGTCGAATGTGTCCAAGGCGCATTTAATTCCAATTAATGGCACCGCTGGGAGAAACTGTTGACGTTCCCAGCACACAAAAATAACAGAAACAGCATTTATGATGGCTGCACAGTGGTTAAAACCAACAAAACTGTGCAAAACACTGCGTAACTCGAAAATAATTATGATTGAGCCAATGAATTTTATAAAAACAGTTTGAGAAAATTCCAGGAACTATTATTATTAATTATAGTGGATTTTAATCGAAATATTTAGGGCATCTAGAAGATTCAATGATATAAAATAAGTTTTTTTATTACAAATTATTATAAAAATGGTTCTTTGAAAACTTTAAAGCTGATGAGAAAAACTTTTTGGATTCAATGAAAAACAAGTAAACTTTAATTTTTTTCTATGAATAAAGTATATTTTTCCATCTAAATTTAAATTAAATTAATTAGAAAACCTCAAATAATAACGTTTATTGCGACAATTCAAAAGGCTATAGATTGGATTAAAGTATCAAATTTATAGAGAATCTCAAAAAGAAGCTGGTCCTGAATAAATAAAATTAATTTTACAGATATTATTAAAATAGCAAAACAAAAATCAAAGAGAATACAATAATTATCTATTAAAAAGTCAAATATGGCATAAAACATGGGGTATGTTAGAAGTTAGACTTAATATTAATAACATACATTTTCCAATAAAAATCAAAAACATATGCTAAAATTTAAAACTAAACCAATTTAGAGCAAAAACATAGTATCTTAATAGAAAAGATAACTTTTCCAATACTTGTTTTAGGTGCTGTTGCTGTAGTGCAGTGTTAAACTAATTTCAACTAATTGAAGCAATCGCGCCAACAAAATTGTTACGTGTCACCCATTAACCGAATCGAATTGCGAACGCAGTCGTTAATCTTTTTATGACTCCCATTGTGTGCGATCGTGAACTGGAGGAGCTGGTGCTACCCGTGTTTGTTGATGGCTTTTAGCTTGGTTCTACGGTCTTAAGTTACTTACATTTCTATGGACAATGAATCGTTGAACTAAGTAATTAAGGGGGAATTGCATAGCAGTGGCCATTGGGACAAAGATTCGCTTGAAAACAATCAGGAGAGCATAAGCAACACGCCATTATCAAGCATATAAAACTGACGATCGTTCGGTGCGGTGATCGGAGCTGAGGATCGTTACGGTAGACCATCGTTATGCGAGGCGCAAGACCATCCGTAAAATCGTAAATAGATCATAAAACGCTCGTAAAAGCAATTTAACGACGATCACAACACAACAACAATAATAATAACAATGAGAGAACGATACGCGATACACGATCTGCGATCAACGATGACAATCGAATTGATCAATCGAATCGAACTGAGCTCTTTTCGACTCCCCGTTCAATTCTCGATTATGGTTAACATTTTGGCGCCTCGAATGAAGCTTTTGACTACGTGCATCATTTAGTTTCGGTCATCGCTTGTTATGGCCATACAACACATACAAAAGCAGATACAGATATACGTACAAACATGGAAATGTCTATTTTTAGGGGGGCGTTTGCATTCAATTTGAATACGCTGAGAGCGCCGGGTAGTCTATCAAAGTGATTTACGATCTTGGCCGACACTTGACTCGCATGCCATTGGCTCGAAAATTGTATTTGATTTCAGTTCAGTTTGATTTGATTTGATTTGATGCCAGCTAACTTTCACAGAGCCACAATTTAAATGGAGTGCCAGTTGCCGGATGTTTTCCATTGTAATTGGATAGATGCCAGCCGGAAAATAATCGCAGCGGGTAAGAATAGTTTGCAAGACTCAAAGATAGAAAAAAAAAGAATTGTTTGTACGATTTATGACAGGTCGACAAGTCAGCAGGAGCGAACCATGTGACGAATGCGTCGAGAAGGGTTCAGCTGCTGGCGAAAGTCGAAAGTCACAAGTCGGGACGCAGCAGGTAAACCCCGTTCAAGGACATTTCAATGTAAAAAAAAAACCGAAGAAAGGAAATTATGAAAAAGGCTAGACGCATATTTCATAATTCATATTTGCCAAATAACCCATTGCCCAATGCCATTCGAGTTATTAACTTCAAGGGTTCTTGGCGGTACTTACCATTAAAATCGCCACAAACGACGCGCTCAAAGGGACTTCCCATCCAATCTAAAAACGAAATGAAAAGAATATAGTTAGTTATTCTGTTTTTTAATGTGCATGTCATAAAGAAGTTAGAGTTTAAGATGAGCCACTAAATGATACGTTTAGCCTTGAGCACTACATATGGACGACATACTTAGAGAGTTTCCTTTCCCTTTTTCGCATTCCTCGACGACCTCGCTAATTGTCACTTTTTTGTTGACTTTAAAGACGATTCTTGCATAACCCTCAACATACACTCTCCATCTCTCTGTCTCTAACTTTATGTCTGTCACTGTTTCGGTTTCTTTGACGTGTTTTGCAGTTCAAACCACTCAATCAAGTCGCTTTCAACTAAGTTGTCAGCGCCATGCATAAAAAAAGAAGGCGAAGACACTGCAGTTCCAATTCCAATTCCTATTCCAAGGCCCAGACCCAGACCACCAACAAAGTGGCCAATGACCAGAGAGCCCTCAGTTGGAGCACAGTCTCCAGCCAAAGTGGACCACGACCACGACCACGACAACAACAGTGAGACGCCTAATTAATAAGCAGATGAAGCTGCTCGACTTTGGCTTCTAGCCCCGGCGCGTTTTTAATTAAAATACACAAATTTGTGTGCAGTTTGCCCCTGTCGCTGTTGCCATTTTATGGCAGAGACAGAGATACAGGCAAACAGACAGACGGAATCTCTAATATGTAAAAATTATCTGGAAAGAGTCGCGGTTTCACATAGGGTTACAGATTAAGAGTATCTACATATATATACTCTATGTCGCATTGATGATTTCTGAATTTCTATGTAAACAGTTCCCAGGGGCGTAGCCAGCTTTGTGCGAATATTTTCAGTATAATTATTTAATTGTTATAAGTTAAGATCTTCTTTTTCAGAGACTAACCTTTAGTGTTCACTAAACATACATACATAATATTTAAAGAACATTCATTAAAAAGGCATATTCTATAAATCTAAGACAACCCAAACTCATAAAAAAAAACATTGCTGATGTATCTGAAACCAAATATCAGTGCCTTAAAATGTTAAAATTATTGAAATAAATTATTTTTTTTTTCAAATTGAATAAAAAGCCGTCAAATACATTTTACATGAATTTTTGTTTTGAATCGAATATACCAATAATTAATAAATTTGTCAATAATTATAGTGAATTTATGGCAACCGATTTTTGTGTCTCCGCAAATATAAAATATAAATAAAATCTTAAACATTTCAGTATTTTTTACATCCTTCTATATATTGTGCCACAATTCTCAATATATTCTCAAAACATTTTAAGCAAGAGAGAGAACGAGAGTTTGAAATTTGTTTTTGCTATTTGATGTGTTTTAAATCTGGGTACAAAACCGAAACGAATATCGGATTGAGTTACTGTTTGGGTTACGTTTGCATTTTGTACATCGGTTTCATAACGTTTAACGGTTGTATATAGGTTTCAATTTCACAAGTTATTTTGAAAACTTTTTAAATTATTTGTTAATTTCAATTCATTCATTCATTCAAAAATTCATTAACTTCAAAAAAGAATTTCTATTTGATGACATCACTACTCAAATTTAAAATTAAAATCAATTGCAACATAATTAAATTTAATACTGGATTGAATAATATTGATTTTTCGGATTCGGTATAATAAATAAGTTTGGTTCGGTTACTTTCAATCGGTGAATAACGAATAACGTTACGGTTCCGACAACAACCGTGGGCGGATATTGGAAGCTAGAAACGTTTTAGATATGAGTGTAGGGGAGCAATGGCTCCAATTTTCCCCTTCCTAGCCTACACCCATGTCGCGTTCATTTTATCCAAATTCAAATGTAAGCAGTCCTTAGTCTCACTCCCCTTTCTCTTTCTCTCTCACTCTCTCTCTCCCCCTCTCACTCTCTGAACGTGCAGCGTTTGCGAAATTCCAATTTTCCCGCTGCATTTCTTAGTTTGCACAATTTGCCTGGCTTTTCCAGATAATTAAGAAAAGTTATCCTCTTTGCTTTCTTATCAGCATAATCAGGCACAGAACTGGCTGTCCCCCCTTCCAAGTGTTTTAGCCAACTGCACTGCAACATTTGCTGCTGCTGTAGTAGTTGTTTTTGTTGTTGTTGTTGTTGCTGCTGTTGCCACAATGTTGGTGCAACGATGTGAAAATGAAAATTCATTCAGACGCCTTGGCGTAAAATATTAAAATTCATTAGTTAAATTGCATTTGGCAAGCATTCAGCTGTAAAGCGTTGCCGTGTCCGGGTCTGGCAGCAGTTGGCCAAGAGCAAGAGCGAAAGCTCAGTGAGTGCAGTCAGTAAAAATGAGGGAGGGGGAATAGAGTCGGTTTTGGGGCAAGGATGGCAGGCAACATGTCTCGACGTCGATTCTGGCTCAAACAACATGGCCACAATCGACTCCCCACTTTGGCAACTGCATTGTTGTATCTGTATGTATGTATGTATCTATGTATGTATGTACACAGAGGGAAAAAATCAAGTATTTCGTACTTAAAACGTCACATTTCGAACTTGATTTCTCACTAAGATTGAAATTACAAAAGTCAAGTACTTCGATCTTATTTCAAGTACGATATTTTAAGGAAGAAATTGAGAATTTTAGTATTTTCAAACTTAAATTAACTTTAAAATTTACTAGATTTAAGCATAAATTAACTTGATCCAAGTCCTTTTAATTCTGTAACTGAGTATGAAATCATGTTAAAAATATGAACATGATACTTGATTTAAGCATATTGCAGACTTCATTTAAAATCGTATAAACTATAATTGTAGGTATAAAATGTTCTTGAAATAGGTATTACGAGCATCATGGAACACCTCACGCTACCTAATAAAATTATTAAAATCATAAGCCTGCATGTAAAAAAAACTTTCAGTTAGTGTGAAAGTAAGTGAAGACTGACTACAGAAATTATTCTGTTAAATAATGTCTTATGTTTTCAGTGTCCCTCAAACTGCTCCTCATAGCAAATACGCTAGAACTATTTGGGAATTCGAAGCAAGCGAACGCTAAAATAATATAAGATAAAGATTTTACATACTTGATCTGTGAGTCTCGAAATTATATAAAGAATTTGAGTAATCATTTCTAGTAATTTTAGAGTTTTACTTGATTTAAAATTTTTTTTCTTATATCAAGATTATTAGTACTTGGTCATAGAATTTTAATGCTTATTGTAAGTAATTCGTACTTATATCAAGTATTATTTTTCAGTATCGAAAATACTTAATTCGAGTTCACTCGAATTCTAGTACGGCTTTTTCTCTCTGTGTATGTATGTATGCATGCATGCATGTCTCTCTCTGTCTGTGTGTGTGCAAGATAGTGGGAGGGGGACAGCGGCGACGTGTCGCGCACTTGGCTGCCATAATGGCGTCATGCTCATATTTACTTTCATCGCAGCCAGTCGTCGTCGTCGTCGTCGTCGTCGTCGTCTATGATCTTGTTGACAATTTTATCGGTCTCTTGTGCTGTGAGCGAGAGATATGCAAAATACTTCATTGTCCGGAATACCGTTTGTCTTCTGGCACCCGGTTTTCTTTGTGAATATTCAATTAAATTCGTTCGAATATCTACTAAAAGTTTAGTAGCTTACAAATCGAACATAATTATAATATTTGATAAGATAAGATAAGAAGAAATTTATTGTTCCTCTCAATAAATATCTGAGTTATTCTCTAGATAAGCTATATCTTATCAATTAATTTAAATGAGTTTCTATCGTGTATAGCATGTCTTAAAAACGAATTATCATTTCATGTCGCAGCGTAGTTACATCTAATATTATTTTTGATTTGTTCCTTTTATACATATCTATATATATAGATAACAAATGCAATAGATCATCTGTAGCTCTGATTTCTATGAAGTACGTATCCTAACACATCAAGAACTAACTAATATAAAATGTATCTGAAACGTTTAGATACTATCGTAAAAAGGTTTTCTTTCTGAATCTCTCTCGAAATCAAATGGTCAAAAATGCCATTAGTCTATGAACATGTCGAGTGGCGTCCAAGAGTTCATAACTTTGTCTAATTGGCAATCTATTCATGTTTTGAATGCCATTATTCATAAGGCATTCAACCCTTGGAGGGCGGGGTGGAAAAGCTGAATGAACTGTGTATAAATGTTATAAAGAAAATCGTGCACAAATGCAAATGCAGACCGATAAATAAATCAGTTGGGCAAAAATGCGCTTTGGATTGGCAGAACGAGGTTCGCGTAAATTAAACTGACCCACATAAATTGTGGGCGAATACGAGTACTCGTATTGTACTACGTTTAGCGCATAAAAAGAGATCAGCTGAGCCACCAAATAACAACTCAAAAAGCCAACCAACAATTTGTATGGCAGCAAAGAGAAAAAAGAAACTTAAAAATGTATCTCTATCTTTTGCCGAGTATCTGACGCTGAGTGATTGTCAGTTTTTTGTATGCGCGGGGGCACATCTAAGTATGTAGATATGTATATGTACATACATATGTGTGTGTGAGTGTATGTTTCTGGCAACCTTGAAGCTATTTAAATTACAAATCGACGCGCCGCTTCAACAAAACGAAACCAAACAAAAAATAAACATTTTTCAACTATTTTCATTTTTATTTACTGTTGCCACTTTTTTAGCGCTCTGTTCATCTATTCATCTATTCCGTCCGTCTGTCTGTCCGTCCGTCTCTCAGTCTGTCTGTCGCCGTCAAAGAAACAATTTTGTAGCTCGTATTTGGCGGAAGACTTATGCGAATCGAACGACTTGGAAATGCCCCGCAAAGTGTTCATTATGAATTTTGAATTGGCCCAGAACGAGCGCGTTTATCTATTGTTTATACGCCCGAATGGCCATAAAGGTATAAATTAAATGGCGGCCCCTCTTCCCCCTCGCTCCCCGCTCAGCTATCGCACCCGCGGTGTGGCGTTGATTTATGCACAATTTAATAGTACTTTTTATGTTAAGTTTACAAGTTGAACTCTCTCTATAAGAGAAGTTGGCAGAGCGCTCTATAACATTGCAACATCAAATAAATGTCTGCTTGACTCACCTGTGAGCGTCATCCATGGATACCGCGGCAGATCCGCAATACCTTGGCCAGCACCACCGGCTCCTGGCACCACGCCGGATGCGGGCTGTGTGCAGGCATTGCCAAGGGAGTCCACACCAATGGCTCCTGCGCTGGCCGCTGAAACCGCCGAAGCAGCCGCTGCGTGTTGATAAAACTGGGCAAAACTTGCGGATGCCGAGGCAGGTACGCTCATCGACTGATAACTGTTCATCACAGTGTCTGTGTACCTGCTAAAAAGCGAGAGAGAGAGAGAGCAATAGATAGAGAGGAGAGAGAGAAAACGTTATTCGATTAGCATATTCATAAGTGTCTGCGTGTTCCGCCTTATAATTCAGCATTGGACAAGAGAGAGCGAGAAAAAGAGAGATGCTAATGAGCCACACACAGCGGCATGTCTGCGTCGGCGTCTTGGCCTGGCCAAGTCATTGTTTCTTGCTGTGGTTACCTCTAATTGCGCACTAATTCCGTACATGTTACGCCCGCAGCGTTGTCCGGCCCATTTGCATACGGCCACTACGAAAGGTCAACGTGCGTGCAAATCTTATGACCTGCGTGGACATATTGCCAGCTGGCACCACCGCAGAGCTGCTCTAATTTGAATGAACTGACCGGGGACCGGACAGGACCGAACTGGACCTTTAATGGCCCACTCGATGAATGGCCGAGTCGATAATTAGAGCACATTCCGAATGGATTAGCGGTTGACCAATGACCATTCTTGGTTTCAGTTACGGGACTCGCATCTTTTCTTGAGAAACTCTACGTAATTATGGAATAATCATATTGAATTGGAATTTCAGGAAACTGTAGATAAATAAATTGATCGAATTGGATCGGATCAAAATTATATCAAAAGGAGGATCAGTTGAATATCTCCAAATACATATATGTACATATATTGAAATAGATAAAATCAAATGAATGTACGATTCGTATCAGTAATTCGTATAGCAGTAATATTATTGGTATATGTAGGTATTGATAGAATGGGATCATTTCATAACGATATCAAAGAAAGATTTAGTTTAATAACAGGTATATTATATAGTTATATCATGTTGAAATCAGAAAAAATGTCATGGGATGAGAATTTCTTGAAACTGAAGATAAATATTTTCATACTGAGCAAAATCAACATAATAACAGTTATACAGCTGCGAAAAATAAAATAGCACCATCCTCCTACCTTCTCAACCCTCTCAACCTTCCAATTCTAAAGGAAACCCAATATATATTTTATGTATTAGATATTCAAGGCTTTATGAAAAAAAAAGTTTTGGAAAAATCGCTGCTCCAACTATATCTTTTTTGACTCGTAAGACAAAGTCTTATAGTGGTGCTATTATTTTTTTCGCAGCTGTATATTTAGTTTGATAGTGATTCCTTGGATGGAATGATATCATAATGATATAAGAGAAAGGATCAGTTAAATAACAGTTATTTTAAATAAACTGCGAATTGTTCTGGCGGTAATATATTATATGAATATCAGTGATAGGATCAGTTCAATAAAAGGCCTAAACAATATACTAGGAATTGACTGGATGCGATATAGTATACTATACATTACATAGGTTAGGGATTGACTGAATGGTATCATATCATATGTATCATATGGATATCCGTGGGAACAATCATTCAATTAAAATAAAAATGACATTGGAATTGATCGGATGAGACTTGATGATTTTGATTTTTTAAGATCAATCTCAAGTATTATTTGGATGACATATGTAACCTCAGAGATGCCGATCGATTTGAAGTCGCAGTTGAAATGGGAACTAACAGTTTGTATATTATCAAGATACCCAAACACTTTTCATGTCTGGCACTCACCTGCAGGATTTGTCTTCGAGACCAGAGAAGCCTGGCATGCCGGAGAGGCCACCATGGCTGCTGGGATGGTTTGACACGTAAGGATACATCTTGCTGGTGGGTATGGCAAACGATGAGCTGGCCGCGGGCGAAGGCGAAGAGCTACTGTCACCAGTCTGTGAGTTGTTCGCCGATGGAGGCGTTAGCAGCAACTGCTGATGGGCGTGGCCCAACGATTGGTGGCCACCAAGGCCGGATACGGATCCCTGTGAGCTGACTGCAGCTGCCGCGGCAGCTAATTTGTTGATGTGCTGCTGTTGCTGAAGATGAAGTGCAGCCGAGAGGGATGAGTACTGTGACTGATGTTGTTGTTGTTGCTGCTGTTGCTGCTGCTGTTGCGTGGACGATGATGGCGACGAGGAGGAAACTGGCGAGTTGGAGGATTGACTCAAGTGTTGTTGATTCAGTTGGCTTCCAATGTGTAATGCACTAGAACTGGGCGACAACGAGGATGCCTGAAGATGTCCGCTGCTATTGGCGCTGTTCCCCGGATGAATCACCGGCGAGGAGGAGGCGTTGGATGCTGAGGCGGAGGCGGCGGCGGCGGCAAATGCGGCGGCAACTGCTGCTGATGACGAATTTGGGGAGGTTGTGGTTAAGTGCGAACTGATAAATGGCTGAAACTGTGGGTACTTTGGCAGCATACTATCGAAAACAAATTTTGACATTGCACATATTTTTCTCTGGCCGAGAATTGCCGAATTTCCCAAATGCGTCGGAGTCTGTTATTTGCTTGTTATTCTTATGTATGTATATTATATGTATGCATATTTAAATTTAAATTTAAATGGATGTAGATGATGCTTGGCTTTATTCGATGTCGATTTCGATGTCGCAGCTTCTTTATCTGAATCGTTGAATAAAACTTGTTGGTTTCAATGTGTGTGTTTGCCCTTTAACAAATTTGGTTCGAATTCAGTTCAAAGTTCCCTTGGCAGCAATATTCTACATTCTTTTCTATACTATATGTATGTATGCACATTAATACTTATTTAGCAATTTCAATATGATCCAATGTTGAGCAGGATAGCCATGTTGTCTGTATCGCAATAAATATTTGGTTAGAGCGAGACAAGCGGACGGTTCACAACATAACGATCTTTTTTATGACTTTGCTTTCTCTCTCCCTCAAACTTCCAGTTTACAGTTTCTTCTACCTAGCAGGACAGTCGGGACTGTCAAACTGTCAGCTGACTCAAAACACCTTTTTGGGAGGGGCACTCACAATTCTCAGCAGGTCGTCAAAGGTCAACAAGAATCTGACTCATATATTTCTGAATAATTTTTTTTCAATTACATTTTTATACAAGTAAAAGATTCACTTCTATACGATATTGGATTAAGAACTTATTGATTATATTGGGCGTAATCTCTGTTTTATATATTTAACCATTTTGATATATTGTGCATCTGAATCAAAATTCTCTAACATGCTCTGTTTAATCTAATTCAAATTTCTTTCTGAATAAATTATATTCAAATTAATCAAATTAAAATACACTCAAATAAAAGCACTAAAAAATGAAAAGTATATAAGAACAAAAGCTGACAGTTAAAGCTCTGAAGATTTGTTGGCAAATATTTTTGAATATTTTGAAAGACACATAAAAAACACATTATCAAAATGGATAAATTCAAATGTGATATAAATCTTATTTGCGGGATAAAAAAGACAAACAATTCTGAGGATTATTCTGTTCTTCCAATCGTTAAACTAATTCTGAACGCATCGAAAATGTTTTGCACAATGCCAAAATGTTAGTAGTTACTACAAGAAATGGGCGGGGCTGCAGTGGTTTATTGTTAGTAGTATTTTTTAGAATTGCGATTATAATTGAAGATAGAGTGGGAATGAAATTTGCCGTGTATCCCCATGTTGTGCATTTCGAAAAGGAATAAGAAATATTGTTTTTGTTTTTAGTTTTGAAAATCATTTTCAGTTTTTACCTTTCGGTTGGCGGCTCTCAGCTTTGTGTTAACCTGATAAAATCGAGTTGTTTTTTATTAACTTTCGAATATTATCGCTGACATGGAAATTTCAATTGTTGTTGAGCGTTTTGGCGAGCAATTTGTGCAACGCGTTTCGGTTGAAAGTGTTGCAATGTGAATTCGAATTCACAACGAAATTTGTTAAATTTTGCATATGTATTCAGTTGCACTTGCAGCTGTTGTTGTGTGTCGAATGTATGTGTGCATGTGTGTGTGTGTGATGTTTATTTGTTGTAAAAGTAATTAAACTGCGGTCATCAATTACACGGAAAATGCACGAGGCGCGGTCGCTCTGCCGTCGCTTGATTTATAGGCGCGCGATTTTTAATGGCTGCGACGGCACTTGGCACTTGCCACGAGGCTTCTTCTTCGGCGGGAATCGGGTGTCGGGTCAACTGGGGCGTTATATATTTTTATGGCCTTGGATTTCCTTAGCTCAAGGAGAGTGGGAGTTTTCTAGTCGAAAGTCCCGTCTTTACTTTTTTTTTTAATTTTTATGGCCCTTCGAGTGCGTGTGGCAAGTTGTGTATGTTTGTTACACGGGAAATTGGTTTTAATTACTTTGTTTTAAATGACATTAAGCCACATTATTTGACAAACTCACAGGTGAACTGAGAACTATCGAATTGTGCGTTAATTTAATGACTTTTTAATTTTTATTGCTCATTCTTTTCATTTACTTTTATATGCACTCATTTGTTGTGATAGTTTTGTAATTGTTAATCTTGTTGTATTTGTTGTCGGTTCACGCACAGTTTAACGATCTGCGATAACTGTTTTTAGTGTTTTTACTGGAGTTTTAGTGTGAAGTTTTTGCTTGATTGATTGCAATTTTGATTGTGTCTGTCTGTGTGTGTGCGTGTGAGTTTATGTTTGGTATGTGTGTAAATATACTTATGATTATTTTTGTGGCTGCTGACGGCGAATTTTATGAGCGCTTCGTGCCACTATAAACCGCACTATAAAGCCCGTAATAGGCGGCAACAGTTAAACGACAATAAGAATGCAACAAAATAATAAACAGAGCGAGTGCGAGCGCGAATTCGAGTGCGAATGCGAGGCGGAATCGTATCGAATCGAATCGAATCGAATCGGAGATCGGCAGAGTCAAGTCAAGTCGAGCTAAACTGAACTGAAATGAACTGAGCGAGCGCTGTTCCGCAGACACTACTGCGCGCCACGATAATAAATATTATAATAAAACGAAATTTTTAAAAGAGTATAAAAATTTCGTGTAATTGGTAATTTTTGCTGTCGACGTTAGCAGCGGCGCGAGCAGCGCAGCAGTTGGCGACTGCGACGGTTGTGGAGAGTTTGGGTTTTCAGTCTGTCTGTCTATGCATGTACATATGTATGTTTGCACGTCTAGCTGGGGCTCTGCCACTGCGCGCGTATTGTATGTATGTTGGAGATCGCTGTCTCCGTCTCGTTGTCGATGTCAATACCGATGCCGGTCTGCGAGTGGGTGCGGGTATTTGCTGCTGGCGTGATGGCGTTGTGTCCGCGTCGGCCGTTGTGGCGTTACGAGCAGCGAAACGTTTATGGCGCAATACAAAAGCCATGCGAGGCTGAGGCCGCAGCTTTGGCCACGCAGAGACAGTGTCGCCGCGGTCGCCCAGTCAGCAATTCATTTCAAGCGCTGCGCTTAGTCTCTCACATACATACAAACACTCACAAACACATACGCACACACACTCACACAGAGAGAGAAACATGTACCAGTGAATTCACACGCAAATATGCAGTCAATAGTCTCATGTCTCTGTCGACGCAGGCAGCGCGGCGATGGCAATAAGAAACATGGAGCTCACAGCTGTTTGTCTCGCTCGCACTCGCTGGATCGCAATAAAACGTTAACAGCAGCAGCAGCAGTCTGCAGCGGCACCAGCAGCAGTTGCTCTTGCTTGTTTGCTTGTGTGCGTGTGTGAGGCATGATGGCCGTTCATTTTGAGTCAGAGATGATAGCAACAAACTGAGCGTAACTGAGTGCAAGAGCGAGTTTTGAGTGTGTGTTTTTGAGTCGTTTTTGTGTGGCATTTTCTTATACGATTTCTGGTTTTTTAGTGCGCGCCCAATGGATGCTTAATTTTGATGTTTATAACGTGAGAATGCGAATGCGTATGCGCCAAGCGCCCACACAAACCAACACATACATAGCTACAGCCACAGCAATTGCTACAACAACTGCAACAACAACACAACTACAACGAGAGATGATGAGCGAAACTATCGTTTTGAGTGCAAGTGTCTTAACTGAACTCTTAGTGTGAGAGCGAGTGAGCGAACGAACGAGGGAGCGAAACGCCTTTTTAAGTGTTTTATGCTTTGTTTGGCAAAATGTTATTGTTGCTTAAATTATTTTGTATTATTCATGTTTATATGTACATATGTACATACATACACACCTAAGTATATCTTGTGCGCGACAAAAGCGCGCCAAAAAGCGGGAAAAACTTTGTTACTGCTTTTTGGATTGCAGACTTTGGGTGGGATTTAATATTCCTAATTTTGAATGATTTAAACTCCATTGTTGCTCTCGCTTTTCTAACATAAATTAGTTCAAAATTTAGACACTACAAATTTTCATAGCTGTTTTTTATTGTCCGCATAAAAAATTCGCAAGCCTCACAGCTCTTTCACTCCCACTCCCCCTGTATGTGTCTCTCTCTCTCTCTCTCTTTGATTTTCACTCCCTCTGTCTTGCTCAGACTTACCCCCAAACGTATTGAGAGTGTTGTTTTTACCCTTAAGCAAAATTACGAAAAATCCATAAATTCGAGAGATGAAAAACGCCGACACAGTCAAAGTCAGTTCATTTTGGTGTTGTTCTCTGTTGTTGTCGTTTTTGTTGTCGTTGTTGTCTCCGTTGTTGTTCTGTATTCTGTCGTTGTCGCTGGAATTGCTGTTATGACATTTTTATGAAAAATTTGAAATTTACGATTGGACAACAACAAGACATTTTTCGATGTGAACTTTTTTTGTTTGCATAGAGTTTATGCGAATATGTAACGAATTCGCAATCGCTTAACTTGTCTTCCGGGGGGGAAAACATTGCCTAATCGTGTCCCAATGATACTTGCCACAACTAAACTGCACTCATAAATCCTGAGCTCAAACAAATTTGCTGAGTTTGGATTTATAAATTTAGCTAATTTTACAGAGAAGTCTCAAGACTTTGAATTTATTTACTCAAGTCTTTATGTATTCCAATGAATAATCGTCTATATTATCCCAAGAGATCTTATAGTACTAACTTGGCGAATATATCATACGACTTCTTAATCCTTGAATTTGTATACATATGTACTATAGTATAATGCCGTCATTAAAATAAAACCCTGTTTTATTTTAAATAAATAATACTTACTTAAACCTTTTCTAAAGTTTATAATTAGATTAAAAATGTAATTAAGTCATCCAGACTGATGAAGTATGAGTAGAAACAATTCCACATCAGTTGAGTCTAGAAACCCTTTTTGGTGGACGTAAAAATGTTGCCTGTAAAGCAATATGTTTTTCATATTACTTGTAATTTAAACTTTACGCAAAAAAAAAATATAATATAAAATGAGAAAATGCATTTTAAAGTCAAATTCAATTTATTTCAAATTTTGTAGACATATTTACATATTTCTTAAACTGATCCATTATAAAAATAAGAGTACAATAAACATTTTATTTTAAGATTTCAATGCAAAATAATTTAATTTAAAAAAAAAATAAATTTCAGTACTAAAGTTCCAAAATGTAAATGCCTTTTTATGCAATGTAAATATCACATTAAAATTTTATTTACATATAGCTTAAAAAATTTAGCACATATAAAAATGTATACTTGATAAATCACAGACATAACTTAATTGACTATTCAATATAATATAAACAAATAATAGATATGTATATAGAAAAGAAAATGTTGCAAAATGTTTGCACTGTTGTTGCTGTTGTTGTTCAGAAATTGAATAATTGATCAATCATGTAGCAATAAGCTATTAATTTAACGCCAAGTCTGCCAAGTCACCTTTTTACGACGGACCTACAAGTGGAGAGGGAGGCAGAGAGTGGGGGAGAGATAGGGTGTGAGGAGGGTGGGGGTGGACTTTGCCAAGTATTTAAAATTAATTGCTCATAAATTCCAAATTAAACATTTTGCCACACTTTGGTTTGCGTTTATGGTTCATACGAGCAGCAAGTGAGTGCGCTGTGAATGTTGTGAGTGCTGTGAATACTGCGAGTGAGTGCTACTTTGGGTGTAGAGCACTCCCGGCGTGCTGTGATTTACGGCACCTGCAGGGAATGGGAATTACGGTGATGGGGGGTAGTGGATAGGGGTAAGGGGTAAGGGGACAGGGGGCGGGGCAACCAACGACCGGAAAATGCAAACCGGCCATTTTGATAATCAAAACAAATAATAAAACAACTTCACACGTTATTGTTGCTGAACAACTGGGCATGCGAGCAACAACAGCAACAACAACAATACCAGAAACAACAACAGCAACTACTCGAGTGTGATATAAAAATAATAACAACAACAAGAACAACAACAACGGTGACGGCGCTCGCGAGCGTCATTAAAAGATAATAACCGTAATAAACTAATAAAATTGAAACTGGGTGAGAGCGAAGAAGAAAGAGGAAGAGATGAGCAAATAATAATAAAAATGAACAAAATCATAATAAAACACTATTCGGAGGCATCAGCTGGAACTGGATGTGTGTGTGTGTGTGTGTGTGTGTATACGTAAAAACCGTAAATAAAGCTCCAAAGCTCCACGGCGACAGCGACAGGTTGCATCTAAAATCAAATAAGCTGAAAAGAGAGGGAGAGAACATGCAACCAAATAATGCTTATGTTAGAAAAAGAAGAAGTACATCTAACCCTATAATTATCTATATTAATCAAATTTATTTTTATCACATATACGTGTAACATGATTTCGGAATTGAAAGAAGAATTCAATTAAAATTGACTAATTTTTTAGTTTCAAAATGTTTAAAAATATTAATAAATAAAAAAAAATAAAAGTGTATTTGATAATTTAAAACATTATGATATCAGTGTTGGCTATAATATATATTATATATATATTTGCATATGTATTAATAATAATTATCTGAAAGAGATTCTTAGACTCGTAATAAAAAGTTTATTCTAAATATCATATGTATTTATGTATATAACGCAATGTATACGGTTATACCTAGCATTTAATATGTTTAACCAACAATATTTTTGTTTTTCAACTTTATTTGCCCCAGAGTTTTATTATCAATATTTTAAATTAATTAATTTAATTTAATTTACTTAAAATATATTTATAAATTAATAGAGAAGCCTGCTCATATTTGACAATAAATGAATAAAAAATATAATCCCGCACAACGCTTTTGTTATTGCATTTGGTAAATCATGCACATATTACTTTCAAGCACATAACTCAAAATTGAGTAAGAGTTCAATCGTTAAACGCAATAGTAAGCTGTATAAGCAGTCATAAAGTGGAACATAAAGTATTTCAACTCGAGTTGAGTTGAGCGAAAACTGCAAAGTGTGAGTGTAAACTTAAACTGTGATTCGAGCGCATTCGCATCGATGGGCAGCACTGACAATCCAGTGAATTGAGTGGAATTGTGGAGAGAAGAACTTTGTCTCAACAGGAGATTTGAAAACACTCGTGTCAGTGGCACAGTTGTAAAAAAAACATGAAATGGAAGCTTCTGCTGTTGCTGTTGCACATGAAATTCATTCCTTAATTTGATACACTTTTATTGCGCCAGTTTATGGCTTGTTTGGCCCTTGCGGTTCGCCTAAGCCCAATCCGGATCACACTCCGACATCGACATCGACATTCGAGTCAGCCGAGAGAGGATGAATGTGTTTTTAAGTGATTCGCTTGACGATTATAAAATGCCTTGTCACGCAATCATTTTTTAGTCCTTCGACGTTGTCGCACATGGCCGTGTTTTATGGTTCCCATTCCCATTCTCTCCGCTTTGTGATGGACATGGAACCAGCCCCTGGGCTGAAATGTGGGTTTGTGTGTCAGCCTCATCAGCCGTGATCCGTGGTGCAGTGCTGCCACAGCACTCGACTCAGCGTTTTCCTCAAAACGACTCAATGAAATTTATACGAGTCTCTGTGTCTCTGTCTGTGTGCGTCGTGTATCTTTTCTTGTCTCCCAACTCGTCTCGGCCATGTTTATTGCATTTTAATTGCACTAATGATGTACCGTTTTGTAAATTACGCAAATGAAAATTATAAATCACAAATCTAATTAAATGCGTAAGAGAACAGTCGTAAAACTCGAGAGCATGCCGAGTACTTAACATACCCACTTACCTCATAGACAAATTTCAAATTTAATTCCCGTTGATTCTTGATATTCTTTTGTAAATAGAAGAAGAAATACAGATATATACATATCATATATTGTTTTGTTTTTTATTTCTAATCTTTAGTTTATTATTTTAACATACTCAAACGATTTCAGTCCTTGAGCTTAGACAACCTTTGATAAGAATTAAATCTAAATACACTCTATTCCATATCCAACTCAGACTCATTTTATTATTTGCATTGAAATGTCGTTTACGGTATAATCGCAGTTAAGATTCGATATATTCCGAATAACGATTAAACACTGAGTCGATTTACCCTTATCAATATGATTTTATTCAAAAAGCGTCTCACAGTCTTAATGCTATGCGAAAGAAAACCTAGTTTTATAAAATCCACTTTAACAGCTAAAGATGTCTTTATAAAAATTAAAAGAAAAGAAAATTAATCAAATAGGATGTTTTACGCCCGCTAATTTCAAAATATTTGTATGGGATTTACTTATATTATAAATAAATAAATATACATAAATATTTATCATGCAAATTTTATATCATTAGCATTGATATTTTTTTCTTTTTATAAGAAATTGAAATCTTGGTTGATGCGAACATTATTGAGGGTCAGGGATTGATGTTCGGAGTCACAAAAATTGACTTCGATAAAATGTTTTCAAATTTAATGCAATTTTTTTAATATACAAATTTGAGCATAATTATGAATAATTGGAACTTATTCAAAATGTATTTGGCTATTGCTTATATTGATATTTGTAGCAAATTTATTGAATTTAATTAAATAATTTTTCTAAATGAAGAAAGATACATAAAATACATACATTTTAAATGAAGTAAGTAAGAACTGGATCATGAACTGAACCTTTAAAATTATTATCTTCGTGAACCCGAAAACCTTATGCTTTTAATATCGCACAATTGTTTCTTTGTTGTTTTTGAATAAAAATTATAAAATCTTTAGTAAAAAATTAAATTGATTTAAAAAATCAAGGAAAATTAAATCAATTGGAATATTTTTCTGTATTAAATTAAACTTTGCTTTTCCCGAAACCTAAGGTTCAGGAGTTATATAAATCTGTTCGCAAGCCAAACCTAAGTCCCCGTTCTATGGCTCGAAAATGTTGGATGATTGCAACCTAGCAAAAAATTAAATCTCTGACAAAAAGACCGACGTTTCAATATTTCTTGAGATTAGAGTACCTTTATTAAATTTTATCAAATATTTTAATAAATATTTTGAAACTTGATAGTATTGCTTGGGTTTGAGCTTTGGGTTAGAGATTTCTAGAACATGCCTGTTTATGAGTATTTATAAAATGACTATTTATAAAATATATAATAAATTCGTTATCTACATATATATACCGCTTTATATTCGACATAGCATAATCTGAGAGAACTACATATTTAGTGTAATTTTATGCCAATTTTCCTAACTATCTCCACCCAAAACTTTAACAGTTAGAATCGCACATATGTCCAAAGTGTAGATTGGGCTCAATTTAATGATAAGGATAAAAAATTTGATATGGTTATATTTAGATACTATCCCTATTTATTAAATTGTTTTTATTAATCTGCCATAATAAAAGCATAAAATAATCTAGAAATTAAATTATTATTATTATGCAGAGCGGGGAAAGCAGGTCCTAGCGTGTAAAGTCTACAACGAGTTTCGCTTGTGTTTGTTTGACGGGTAATACTTGCTGGGTATCTCAGAGCTAGCATAGGGAATCTTGTAGTCAAAATCGCTCCACGTTACCTTGGCATTGCATCAACTGAGAACTGTGTAAGTAATCAATAAATTTGTTAAAACAGCATAAAGATTTTCGTGTTTATTTAGTTGAAATGGATTTTACAGCCCATTTTATGACTTTATTTTCATCTCCAAGGCAAATAACTATCTGACCTATATATTTATATATATAAATCGTTAGAAGATATATTTTGTGAATTGGTAATTATACCCGTTACTTAAAAATTAAGTAAAAGGGTATATTGTATTCGTGCAAATGTGCGTAACAGGCAGAAGGAGGCGTGGCAGACCCTATAAAGTATATATATTCTTGATCAGCATCAACAGCCGAGTCGATATAGCAATGTCCGTCTGTCCGTCCGTCCGTCTGTCCGTCCGTCCGTCCGTCCGTCTGTCCGTCTGTGTGAGCGCCTAGATCTCAGAGACTATAAGGGATAGAGCAACCAAATTTGGTACACAGACTTCTATAAACCCCACGCAGATCAAGTTTGTTTTAAATTTTCGATCGGACCACTATATCATATAGCTGCCATATGAACGATCGGTCGAAAATCAAGTTGTAGTATGAAAAACTTTTTTGTTTTGCGAGATATCTCAACCAATTTGACAGGATATGTATTTAAGTTGGTTTTATACATCCTGACCAAAATTGATTCAAATCGGTCCACTATATCATATAGCTGCCATAGAACCGATTTGTCGAATTTCAAGTTTTAGTATGAAAAACTTTTTTGTTTTCCGAGATATCGCGACCAAACTGACAGAATATGCATTATAGTTTGTTCTATACACCTTAACCAAAATTGCTTTAAATCGGTCCACTATATCATATAGCTACCATACGAACGATCCGTCGATAATCAAGTTTTAGTATGAAAAACTTTTTTGTTTTCCGAGATATCTCAACCAATTTGACATGATATGTATTTAAGTTGGTTTTATACATCCTGACCAAAATTGATTCAAATCGGTCCACTATATCATATAGCTGCCATAGAACCGATTTGTCGAATTTCAAGTTTTGGTATGAAAAACTTTTTTGTTTTCCGAAATATCGCGACCAAACTGAAAGAATAAGCATTATAGTTCGTCCTTTACACCCTAACCAAAATTGGTTAAGATCGGTCCTCTATATCATATAGCTGCAATAGAACCGATTTGTCGAATATAAAGTTTTTGTATGAACAACTTTTTTATTTATTACGATATCTCAACCGATTTTACAGAATATGCATATAAGTTGGTTTTATACATCCTGACCAAAATTGGTTAAGATCGGTTTACTATATCATATATCTGCCATAGAAAGAATTGGTCGATAATTAAGGATTAGGGTGAAAATTATTGTTGTTTCTGGAGATTTGTCAATCGGGAGAGTTTCTGGAGTTTCTGTCAATCACTCGAAGAAGTAACGGGTATCCTACAGTCGGGAGCTCGACTGTAGCCTTTCCGACTAGTCTTAAATTAATTCAGCATATTCGATCTTGTAAGGTCACAAAAGAAAACTGAAGATTGTTAAAGTTTTTTTTTTTTTATTTTCTTGCGAGTTGACGTCACTTGTCTGGACTTCGGACAGGGGAACAGGGAACACCTATGGTATCGGTTTGAGTTTGGGTTTCAGTTTCAGTTTCGACATAAACATCATTTGCGCATCGCAATGACGAGCATGTTTTATAGGCCTCGACAAGACATTAAAACACGCACACGCCCCCCCTTTTCCTTTTCCATTTGCACGCGGGTGGACATTGTACCTGAAGCAGTTTTTCAGTTTTCCCATCCAGTTGGGAAAGCGAATTTGAGCAAAGTGCATGGCAAACTCAGTCAAAAGCTGTTGGGTCCCAGATGTTTGCTGGTTGCTCAAGATAATGGGCTGGTTGGATTGCTGGCTGGCAGCGAAAGGAGATTTCAATATCATAAAAAATCGTATTAAGAGAATCTCATATTGGGAATCGTAAAGTTTTTACGAGCGTTTAATGGACTCTTGCAGTAAGCGTGAGTATTTACGCGCTGCTTAAAAGCTGTAAAATATGGCCAAGTGGTGTCGGGGGACAAACACGCACACTCCAATTCACAGATCCGAACCCGGACCCGGACCCTCTAATACTCATACAGAGATGATGGCTAACACGTTTCCTGCCAAGCTGTGGATGACGATGTGGATGGGCCGCATAAGTGCAACTGATAACATTGTGAAATAAAAATGTCAATTTAGCATATATTTTTGGTTAAAAACAAAGAGAAATGCTTAGTCGTCCTGCAGTCCCTCAACAATTAGCAATTAGCCGCAGTGGTGACAGCAGCGCCATCTAGCTGCGATCTGTCGAAACGTACAGCTAACCAGTTTAATCTACGCTCTTTGCACGCAAACAAGCAGTGCACTGTCAAGCAGTGCAAATGCGTCCTTGCTATTATTTTGAATCATATGTGGCGGGGAGGAGTGAGGTGTCGAACTACTTGCATTAACAACTTTCTCATCTGTGCGAAATCATAAATGTCTATAGGAAAGAGACAACGATAAAATTCAACAAACTGCAACTTCGAGTTGTTATTGCTGTTGTTGTTGGTGTTGTGAGCATATGGGAGTGGTCGTTTCCAAATTTCATTGGTGAAAATTGCGATTTACCTGCATTTGCGATTTAACTCATTTGTTGTTGTTGGAAAAGGAGGTTCGACTCGGACGACTGATGGATCAAAAGGTCAGTTATACTCGAACAAGTACAAATATGCCGTAATGCAGAAAGTCGGTGCAATTGAAGTGATAACACGTGTACATTTATTTATTATTTATGCTTTTGCAAGTACGGTAATTTTCATGTAATGTTTTTAGAGGTTAGTGCAACTTAATGTTCTGAACACATTTATTTCATGTCGATGGAGGGAATATTTGGACCCTGCATTTAAATAAATGCAAAGGGTATATTCAGAATGTCAACAAAGATGGGCGTAACAGGCAGGAGAAGCGACACCATAAACTTATATTATCTGTTCTTGATCAGCATCAATAGCCGAGTTGATATTGTCATGTCCGTCTTTATGAACATCTATACCTCAGGGACTGTAAGAGCTAGAGACATCAAACTTAGTATGTAGGTTCGTGCATATCCTAAGCAGATAGAGTTTGTTTCGCACTCTACCATCCGCGTCAAATCGACAATAATTAAAACAATTACACATTACAATTACAATTCTCTAATGTCGAATGCGAATGCAAGAGGCGAAACTTGTAGCTCTTGATTAGCACTATATTTAGTGCTAAGGTTGATTCTGCACAACTGTTCGTTTTCAAGATAATCCTACACTCTATTTGGATGTTAATTTTTAAGAAAATTATCAAATGTATAGAAAAACTGAATTTATTCAAAACTGCAATTGGTGTTCTCATTCTAGTGAATTAATTCAGGTGTAAATAGCTTAAATAAGTTACTTGAAAATGTACTTGGAAGAAAATTTCAAAAGATATTAGTTTTTGATCAATCTTCAGATTTTGGCATATTATCATCAAACTTTCAGGTTTGTCGTGTTATTATGCTACTAACTTGTTGCAATTGGACAACCATATCATATAGAAATAATAAGAATTATCGGTTGAAAAATATTTTTTTTGTATAAAAATCATATAAATTTCCAATATATTTGGGCAAAACCGAACATAATTTATGTAATATTATGATCCTGAAATTCTGGCCAACAAATATCAAGATCGAAATACTAAATCATATAGATCATATAGTTAATGTGAAACAATAAATTTTATTTATTTTTGAATTTGTTGTCGCCACACTTCAAAGATCTTCGCATTTTTTAGAGTGAGGTTAACTGCAATAAAGTAAAATTTTGAGAAATACCCGGAAATGCGCGGCTTGCGCTTAACTGTACTGTATTTTAGAATTATTTACTCTATAAAATGCATATAGTCACATAGCAGACAATTGCTGACAAAATTAGTTAAATTTTTTTAAATCTAAAATTTCGGCGAAGCATTTTATTTCGAGACATGTATTGAAGTTACACATAACTACATATAGCTCGTTGATTTTCAACAGCCAGATTTATTAACAAAAAGTACAAGCCAATCTCAATTAAACTCGCTAATTATAAATATTCTTTTGTAGTATACGACCTGACCGAATTTGCTTTAAATCAGTTCAGTTCAGTTGCTTTTAATACAGTGCTCTGTAAGGGCATCAAGTCTTCGGCGTGCCAAAAGGAATCCAAGTGCCTGGGCACAGGGTGTCCTACTGTCGAGTGCGCTATACTTTAGACGCACCTCACCGCAAGCGAAACGAGCAGGGGACGGAGTTACTTTGTTTCAATATGTATACAAGATGTTATTTTTAAATAAAGACAATATGCGTATGATCAACTTAACTTTAAAAAGTCTACAATATTTCATTTAACTAAAAAAAATCTATAGAACCCCGAGACTTAAATATTTCCTGAGAGACAAATTAAAAACCGTACTCGAAGAAAGTATTTTGTACCCGAATTAAGAAATTTCGCAAATTTACTGAACTTTTGATACCGTTTGGGATTGATTTTATCACATTATCTTGGATTTTTCTACCCGTTACTTAAAAAATAAGCATAAGACCCTGTACTCAACCTGAGCCAAATTTGGTCAGGATGTACGGGAATCAACCAAGATGTATATTATGGTTGGTTGAGAAATTCCAGAAAACAAAAAGTTTTTGATAGTACAACTTGGTTTTCGACCGATCGTTCTTATATGATATAGTGGTCCGATCCAATCTGCGTACGATATCCAGGAACATACATACCAAGTTTGAACTCTTATAGTCTCTAAGATCGACACACTCCAACAGACGGAGAGAAAGACAGACGGAGTTGGCCAAATCGACAAATTAATACTGATCAAGAATATATATATACTTTATGGGGCCTGCCAAGCCTCCTTCTGTCTGTTACATACATTCTTCCAAACACATTACACCCTTTTTTGCCCATTTTTAATGTGACCCGGGCATAAAAATACTGTACTAAATGCAAGTCATAATTTATTTCGCATCTGACTGCATAAAGAAAATATTATTTTATGTTCTTTCAAGACATTCTAACTAACTCGTTTCATCAACAACATCGTTCTCTTCGAGCTATCTAAAGATTTAGCTTGTGTGTATTTTTCGGCCAGTTTCTCGGTTTGGCTTATTGCACATATAATATTATAACGCTAAAATGTAGGGCCTGCATGACTGTTTAGTTAGAAATTTTGTTAGTAACATAGCAGTTGATCGGTTAGTTTCACCATTAACACCATAAAAGCCGCTCACAAAGCCTTAACAGATCTTCAATGCATTCCTTGAGCATTTGGTAGCCAATTGTGGACAAGTTGTCCATGAGTTTGGAACTGTGGGTATGTGTGGTCGGTGGGTCGGGGGGTTGGAGGGTAATGTGGCTCATTGGGTGCAATTCGTAAGTGAAGTCACGTAGATCGATAGTTTTCAACCTGGACAAATGGAATATGTCTGGTGACAACGACCTGACGACTTCATTAGACGCGGACATATATCAGCAATGTGTCCGACTAACGACTAGCTGAAGTTATGTGACTTGTCGAAAGGATTTCCTATAATTTCTAGCACTTCCCAATATTGGTGAACATGGTTAAGTTATCGCTGGCTCTGTAAACGTGCCTGCCAGAGACCTGGGGGCATCTCTACTAAGATGGGCAGCTCTATTCCGCTTGGGTAAATAAATCAAAGCCCACTCTAACAGATCGTAAAACAAAATTCGCCAACGATTCGACGAATGTTTGTTAATTATGGTTTTGCGTAACATTCACATTCACATTGGCAGGTCCACTGACTGACCCGGAGTCACTCGTGAGTAATTTGTATTTGAACTCGTTAAAGTGTCGAACGATATAATGGACGAATGCTCAGATACTCAGATACTTATTCCCCATATGCAGCGGCACGACTGCGTTCAAGATTTGTGTCTTTTCCCTGTTCTCGGTTCCCGGCTCCTCTTTCATGGCCCAACCTCGGCTAAAATTGTGGCGCGCATCTTCTGAAATAGCACGTCCGGTCGCGGGCTCCTAGCAATCAAATACAATTTGCAACAATTTAAAGATTTTCTCGCTGCGGCAGAGGACCATTGAATCCAAACGCCAGCTCGGATAGCCGAACACAAGACACAAGAACGCGGCGAATCCGCGAGATTCACACGAAATTGTTTAGATGCAAACTTGAATAGTTGCTCTGGCGCAATTTGATGGGCTCGTAAACTGGAATACCACATCTATGAGGTGCAGGGGCCTCTAGCTGGCGTCCCAAAAACAAAGAAGGAATCAAGCTGAATATGCTATGTACTATATGTGCAACTTACAACTTGTGGAACGCAGCTTGTGGCAAGGCAAGTTGAGATGCGCACACGCCGGCGCTTGTTAGGGATCCCTTTTCGTTAGTCTGAGATCGACATTATGTTCCCACATCTGTTATATGAGATGTGCATTGGAGTGCTGCGAAATTCGCATTTCAGATTCAACTATTTACCAGATTTTCAGATTATAACTGAAGAAAATAACACAAGAATTATTCTTATTCGTCTTAAATTTTCTTCAGCTGTGAGTCTTTTTCTCAACTCATAAACAAATGCAATTTTAAAATACGTATTATTGCACATATTTTTATTTGAAACCATAGCTATATTTCCATAAAAAGTGGAAAATATTATGGCAAATTGTAGCACGAAACTTTATTGTTCTATATTTAATCAGATTCAAAATAATAATTCCTAGTCGTTCGACTAAACCTGTAAAATTATCTAAGACTTGTCCCGAATCCGAACCGTAGCCCTTTCTCAAGAAGAAGGTTCGGTTGGTGAAAAATAATTACATTAATTTTACAATATTTTATGATTTACTATTTATAGCCTAATTTTTAAACAGTGAAAAAGTAATATTAAAATTAGTATCTTATGTTTGGATCTATAGAAAGTATGAAATCTTTTTATGATATTATTTAATGGTAATAATAATTTTTATAAAATAATTAAATTAATAAATAAAAGAAAAATGGAAATCCTTTTAGAAAACAAAATAATTGTGTTGTATAAAATCTTCTAAAAAAAACTTCTTTACAAAGTAAAAGTTTCGTGACGAAAGGGTTTCTCTGCCCCAAAATTTCTGATATCCCTTTTTGTGACGAACGATATTAAATGTAATTTATAAATTATAATAAAAAAAATTTGGCATTCGGCACATTGCGCAAAGGGATCTCGATTCTGTATACCTAAAAATAATTTTAATGCGCAGTGCCGAATGGCAAACTTTTTTTTTATTATTCAAATTTATAGGGTTTTAGCTATTTCCCGCATAAACAGCCCGCAAAAGTCGTAGAAAAAACATTTATAAATTTCTGATAAGAAACATTTGCTCATCAAAAAGCGGACTGTCGTCCGCAGTGATTTAACAAAGGCTCGAACCAGAAACATCGGTTCAGGAATTGCTAAGCTTCGACAGAAAAGCAAACATAACTTAGTCTTCACTCTTTAAATTATCTAAACAAACCTTTCTAAATATTTTGGAAGTTTGCAGCCTCAAATTTTTAGATAATCTTCTTCTGCTTCTGTGATCTTAATAAATGTCAAAATTATAGTTCATATTGAGATGCTCTTTGGTTTAACTTCAGTTGGACCTGTCTTCTGATTATACATAAATGAATCTCAATGTCTATTGAATTGAATTCGTTGTAAGTCTAATTGCCGAATGAATTGTGAGTTAATTGAAATTCCCAATTGATATTCATTTGCATGTTGACAAATTGTATAGCCCATTTCGGTTTAATGCTATCAATTCGATTGAACTGAGTGCGCATGCATAATTAGACAATGTCACTTGAAACTGGACTGTCCAGTGGGGCACTTGGAGTTCATTTCATTTGTTATGCAATCCTCGAGCGATGGGTGGAAGATGGGATTCAGGTGTTTGGTTGAGCTTTCGTACTCTGACTCCGACTGCGACTAGGACGCAATATAGTCACCCTAAAGACACCCAAACGTGCAGTTTGGACACAGTGAACAAGTCACCGACCAGGGGCCCGTAAACCGGATCAACCACTTTGAATGCGCCGGCATGGCGGCAAAGACTTCAACAATGGCAGCAGAAGCGATTCCAAATGGCTGTGATAACAGAAACCACATAGGAGCAAGACTTGGGAAATACGGCCATGCTCTGCTTTGGCACTTTGAATGTTCATAAATAGATTCAAACGAGAGGACAAACAAATTTCATCCCTCTTCCAATGTGCGCACATCTTCTCTCACCGCATTCACCGCGCATTCCTCTGCTTCGGCCTCTTCTTCTTCTTCTTCTATATGTTGTGTATCTTTCTCTTCTGCCTGCGGTTGCCATGTCCGCCATGCGACACCAGTTCAGTGGATGGGGAAATAGCCAGGACCCGGCTGAGACTCGATTCGAGCCATTGACTCATCGTGTGGTCATCCAGGGGCAATACTCTTTTTTCTGCTTTTCCATTTAAACTTAATGCCTTGTTTTTGTTGTCAAGTGTAAGTTAAAGGTCCATAGATGGATTTGGGTCGTATTCATCATCCATTTATCGATTGACCGAATTATTATTTGTTGGTGGAAAATTCAATTCTCAACTCAAAATTCTCAAGGTTCCTAATCGACAAAGACCACGAAGATATTAAATTAAGATTAATATACATTGTGTGACAGATAAACGAAAGTCTCTTTAAATGTGAGTTTTGAATATAATAGAAGAGATAGAATGAGAGAATGGCATATTATACCATATCGAGATATATACTTCTGATCAGAGCATGTACATAATACACTTATTTCAAGTTTAGTTAAATTTTATCTGAATGATTTTTTTGACTACTTTTAACAAGACATTGATAAATTAGAATTACTTGACTAACTGTATGTTCTTGATTAAAATAATTTTAGATATACCCATTTATTGTTGTTTACCTCTGTGTATCTGAGAAAGACTCTCGACTGAGAAGTGAAAGAAGTTTACAGATTTGAACTAATATTCGATACTTTGTACGAGTATAAAATTATAATCTATACTTAAGATTCGTTAATGGCAATGCCAAATGGCGTTTGTCGTTGGATCCTATCGAAACTAGTGATAATGGCTTTGAACTGCGGACAGATGAGTTTGTGGATTGGCCGTCTGCCGTTTGGAGTTACACAATTTGGCTGATGCTGGCGAATTAACGTGACGTGGAGCTGACACTTGCTATCTGGAACCATAAACTTGTTGGCCTTATCACATCGCTGGTGGCCATTAAAAGTGGATTTTAGTGCTGGGATAGACGTTCCGAACGCAGTCGACTTTAAAAAGCGAACGTACACCAATTATGCACACAGTCGGACATTGCGTGTCCGTCTGTCCGTCCAGGCTGAGGCCAAGTCGCGGGCATTGGCCGGGCCGACTACGGCAGGGTAATATTTACGAGTTCTTCGAAAGCGAATGCGAGTGCCAAGAAGAACAGTGAGTGGCCGGACAGCCGAATTGCCTAGACTGAAAAAATAGGAGGAGAATGTGAATGTGAACGAGAAGATGTAGTGGGATGACCACTCGGGCAGTCTGTGCACCAATTCTCTACATAATTATGCGGGGGATTAACATAACACAATAATTTGCACAGTGGCTGTGCACAAATGTGGCAAAGTCTAAGTCTGCCTCTGTCTACATTTGCTTGCCACTTCGCGTGCCACTTCCACATCTTCAACCACAAACACATTCACATCCACTTGGCCACTTTCATGGCACAACGTGAGCGTCAGCGGTGCAATGAGATTACGCCGCGTCATCATCGGAGTGATTGAGCATAGTTAAGGTAAATATGCGGTCGTATTATGATTGCTTGTGTGTGGCATCAAAATGAATCCGGCATCAAGTTGCCTCAAATGAGTAATTGACTTAAACAGATTAAATCTCAATGCTTAATAAGAAGAAATTCAAGAATATATGACATTTTTTATTTCAGTTTCTTGAAATATTGACTGAAAGCTGAAATTAAAACAACTTGATTCGCTTTTTTGCTTCACTTGATTTGGCATGCATTGGAATAATTATTGAATAATAATATTTGCCACATTTCACACAGTAAAGAAGAGAAGATAACCACAGTTTAAGTACATAAAGAAGAGTATACCATTGCTACTTTTATTATCAATATACATATGTTTATTATAATTTGTATTATTATTAAAGGTAAAAGCTATCCACACAAATTAAAAAAGAAATTTTAATTATTTTTGAATCAGATGGCAAAAAGACTACATATCTATGATAATTAAAATTTAGAGGTAATTAAGTTTTCTAAATTTTTATTATATTGCTTAAAAAATAATAATTATTTTTCAAATTTTTATTTTCAAATTGCAAAATAATTGGAGGTGCCAGTGTAAACCCTAATGAAATTTAGTTAATTTATTTGTGCAAAAACCTTAGTTCAATATATTCCGGAACACATAGATTGAATTGGAATAATTGAAGTTTAATTAAATTTTTTTTTATTTAAATGTAAAATCATTGCCATATTTCACATATATTTTCCCACCTATACTATATATATTTTTGTTATCTTTGACTACAGCAAATTAGATGTTCTCAATTACAGCCAAAGAAATAACATCTCTGAATCAAATACTTTCTGATCTTAAAGTCTGAAAGTATTTTGACGACATATCTGACACGCCAATGAAGTTCGTGATATTCCCGTTTATAGGTATAGTTATCTTTAATAATAACTGTTGCCACATTTCACACGGCAAAGAGTTGCGACGCCATAACTATTGGGTTCCGGTTTTTCTCTATCGGTTTCAGGCCCATAAATCACAATTAGACAAAACACACACAATACAGGACCACGAAATGTGTCCAAGAAATGATATGTTGTGCTCATACTATGTATTTCTTACACACTGGTCAACTGGCCAAGTTGCCAGATGGACGAAGAGAACATTTCCAGTTTTGCCCCGAGTGCTGTCACTTTTCACGCCATCTCGTTCATTGAAGGGTTAAACTGCCCAATTGCCGAGCAGGGTCATAAAATGTAGGATTCTCGCTTTTGAAATGCTTTGGAAATCCTTTGGCGTAACAATAAAATCGCAAACAAAAGTCGCGGCAGGCGAGCACATGCGACAGTTCGACTGAGTGACAAAGGCGACATCTCACACCCCTTTTGTCCACGAATATCGACGGCCAAAAATATGGATGCGATGACTCCGACGGCGAGAACAACATCAACAACAACAACAACAATGACAACAGCATCTATATATGTAGGTATAGTACATATCTGAAAAATGTCACACCATGTTGCCGCGTTTTACGACTGCCGCTCACCTTTTGTTCGACGAGTTTATGGCCAACCGGGGCTCACTCCCGTCTCCTATCACCTAACTCCTGGTTCCTGGTTCCTGGTCTTGCTGCCTGTTTTTAACTGCTTCACTTTCGCTGACAAGCTGCGAGGTGAGTCTGCCAAATGCCAAATGGTAAATGGCAAATGGCAAATGGCGAATGCCAAAAGCCGCTTGCTTGCTTGTCCAAGCTAACAGTTTTTTAATTTATCGATTCGAAGTCTTCACGCTGCAGTAGAAACAGCAACAAGTTTACCTTGGAGTTGGCTATTAACTCGTTGCATTTGCTCAACTACAATAGACCAATCCTTCAAGGACATCAATCGTTTTCAAAACTGTTAGAGAAAAGATATTCCATGAAACTGTTAAAGACGAAAGGCTAACAGGTAGTTCGTAAAAAACACATTTCTGGGCATCATTACGCAATTCACAAGGTCACGCAAGGACTACGCAACAGGACCTGACGCTAATGTCATTAGAGTCTGTGAATATTTAACCATAACCCTTAATGTCAACCCAGATTCGATACCCTGTCATCGTCCTTGAGCCTTTAGGATACGAAACATCGGCATTTCATTGTGAAGATCACTAGAATATTGAAACTCAAATCTTCCAGAAAGTAATACTCATTTATAAATAGAATTTAAAATTTATTTTAATAAATTTCAAATTTATCACTTAAGACTCCAGAAATTCTATATGTTACGACTTTTTAATCGATATTTCCGTAAAAAACCTTGAAGAAATATCTATTGATAATATTCCAAAGCTGCAGATTATATGATTCCTAGCTTAAATAGAAATTATTTATTTTAGATATAAGTTTACAAGTCAATTAAATTTAATTCTATCCAAAATTAAAAACCAGTACAGCTTTCAAATTTATGTTATATATAAAACACATTTTGATATAACAAATAATTAAGTTTATTTTTTTTTTTATATAAATTCGAGTGCGTAATGCATTCACATATTTAACAAATTTTGGTAATTCGCATTTCAATTCCGGCCAAAATCAAAACAGAAAATGAATAGTTATTCAATTAATGGCAAGTGAAATCTTTATGGTCCGTTGTTTTGCTGGATTGTGGAACAAAATAGTGATAAAACTCAGAGAATTTAATTAAATCTATTTGAAAATTGGTTAAATAACAAAAATGAAGAAAAATATTCTAAAATATTGTTGTATTAATTTCTCAATTTACTAAACATTATAATAGTAAAGAAATACTTCTATAAAGATAATTTCTATAAAGATTTTTCACTTTTTAGCTTTACTTCTTTTTTATTTATTGTATTTCTTGCCCCACTATGCGCTGTTGAATGGTGAATGAACAAAGACACAGGCAGCATAAAAACACATTTAATAGTAATAATAATGAAGCCCACGACAATATATTATATATATATGGATTATGACGATGTCTCTGGACTACGTCCCCACATGCCAATTCATTCATAATTCACTTTGAATGCGGCATAAAATGATTTTACTATCAATAAATAAGCAATTAAATTAACATTCAATTTGTTGCCCAAAAACCATTCCAACCCGAATTTAATTAAACATTAATTCAAATTTATATATAATCCAGTCAGTTAAATTAGTAAAAGTAATTATATTTGATTTTTAGTTATGCCATGAAATTTGTTTAGTTTTTATTTAAATGTTAATATACTAATAACATTAAATGTGCAATAATAATTAATGTTTGTTTTATGAAAACTGCTCCCAGCGATTCTGTTAATGGCGTACATCAATTTTGAAAGGTACAACAAATAGTGCCACCATTCGAATGAATTTGGCATTTGCCAGACTTGCAAATGTGTTTCTTAAATTAGCAATTCTGAAAAAGATTGAAAGTAGACATAAATAACAGGAGCAAATGGGAAATCTTATTGGTTATCCGGGAATCTGACTAAAAATATATGTCTCCGCAATAATTGAAGAAACAGTCAAGATTTAGATTTATCTAGAAGGTTGATTCTGAACATGGAGTTCACGGAGTTACGGAGTAAAACCCGTAAAATCAGTAAGAAAGTCAAGTGTGGCAATCAGTTTTCACCCCTTGCTGAGTTGAAATGTGGCTTTTAGTTATTAGTTTCAGTTAATGGAACAAGTCAAAGAAAGTTTATTGAAATTCCATAATTAATTTATATGTAAATTTAATGTTTACTATAGTATTATGATGTGCTTTTTATTATATTTAATTGCTGCCAATATAATCAGACTTGAATAGATTTATTATTATTTTATTATTGTCTAACTAATGGATATTGTGATAGTACTAAATATAATACAAATATTATGTGTATTTTGAGCACAATTGAAAGCAGTTGCACTTATGGGACATGTGCCATAGACGAGTACACATACCTTCAGGCAGGGCATTAAGGCACTTGAGCCAGTTGCTCATTACACTCGGCTGAATAATTATTTTAATAAACAACAATCGAGTTCTTGTTGTTGGTTCGGTTTGGTTCGGTTCGGTTCGGGATCGATAATGAACTGTGCTGGAACGGCGCGCACATAATACCATATTTCAAATTTCAATTAACTCCAAGTGCTGAGAGAGAGGTGCCCCCGTCCCACCCCCTCTATCTCTCCCCTGTAGCTCATTCTATAGCTCTTGAACTGCCAATTGCAGCACCGCGTTTCCCCACAACTCCATGGGAAGGAGGAAAGCTGTTCCTATTTGACTTTTGACTCTTTCGAAATACAATATAAACATTTTGTTTTATCGCATTCAATTGGTTTGCCTGAGCGCACCCCTAAAAGGGACTCAAGTGCATGGGCCAGCGAATGTTCTGCCAAAAGACTTCAGGGCCAGGTCCACTTGGGGCAATGCGTTGGTAAATCTCTTTTGGCCAGGCAAAAGTTAAGGCAATACTCGTACTAATCCAAGACGATAAGGTGGTCGGATCGCTTGAAATGCTATTTTTAAGCTCAAAACTAGTTTACGTATTAGGTTTGTATATTAAAATAGCACTCAAAATACAGTTAACGAATGTTAGGCAAAGTTAAAGAAACGGAAGGGGACAAATAGATACCAAACGCCGGCCTTAGCATATTCACTTTATAATATATTTTATAAACATTTTTAAAGTGTCACACTCAGAGTTTGGGCTGTCAAATAAATGTCGATACGCAAAACAAATTCCAGCGATTAAAATCGGACTAAAAAACCCATATTTAGAGAGCTGAATTTCGGCGCTGGTTAGAGCCTCGAATGCTTTGCAGTTGGTTCATATCTTTCAGATACAGATAGCGCTGCTATGTTTGTTTCGAGATTCGAACGGGAAAAACAAAAGCGAAAAGCGAAACCTTCTAAAAACTTGTTGGCCCCTTCAGCGTTTGCATTTCATTCCAGTGAACAAACAACAACAACAACAAAAGACAAAGAAAAAAAAGATGACTCGAAATTAACATTCACTTTGCTGTCCCCAAAGAGTTGGACCCTTGAGGGATGCTGTTGTTTTTGTTGTTGCCGTTTTTGCTGTTACTCTTTCTGACTATCTGGCATGTCGTCTGTTGACTTAGGCGGTTCCAAATTTCTGGCTAAGGTTGATGCTGGAGCTGATGCTAAGGCTAAATACCCAAACAATATTTTGCATATTCCATCGATTTTTCGACTACAAAATGAGTGCGCGCATAATCAGTGAGCGAGTGAGACAGTTGAGCCGAAAAGAGAGTGTGTGTGACAGAGAGGGAGAGAGAAAGCCAGAGTGGGAGAGGCAATTTTTCTGGGTGTGTCTACAAGCGCGGAGGAAATGTGTCGCCAAAGAGTCTAATTTATTATCGATTTGCCGTACTCGTATCATGCCCATACCCTCGATTTCCCTTCATTCCTGTCCCTGTCCCTATTCCTATTCCTATTCCTATTCCTATTCCCAATTCTCTAGTGCCGTTTTCTAGCAAATCTAAGCACAACGACTGTCCCATAAATCTCGCTAATTTATGTTGAATGCGTGCGAAATGCTAACAAACTAAGTCGCAAGTCGCCAACGCCCCCTCAACGAGACCAGCGCCTTTTCCTTGGAGTTTCCTCTCCTCTATCCCCTACTCCCTCTCTATTACCGCATCCGTCTTGCCTCTTTGGCTTCCTTCCAAAATGAATGTTGTGCATATCAAGCTGCCAGCTCGAAATGCAAAATGTCAAACTCGAAAAGCGAAAAGCGAAAAACAAAATGCAAAATGCGAATGCATGTTCATGTCCCCATACAAAGTTGTTGTCGTTGCCAAGTCGAGTCGTTATCGTTATCGTTGTTGTTGTAGTTATTGTTGCTGTCGTTTGTTATTGTTGTTGTCATTGTGACATCTTTCGATTTATTTAATTGTCCATTTCTGTCGCACTTCAACTAACAATTTTCTAGCTAAGTTCGTGTTTTGCACGCAATTTATGAGACTTGCCTGCCATTCGACAGTCATCGTCATCCATCGAACACTCCACTCTTCACTCTGTCCCTCTTTGATTGGTACTTGTATTGTTATTCCTTTTCGAATGGAAATATGCACCCACTTCACATTTATAATTGCCTACTTATTATTGTATAGTCCATTTGCTGCAAATTAATTAATTTCAATAGATGCCGATTGTTATATTAGTATGATTATCATACTCATATTTTGTAGATCTGATCAATACTTCTATTACAATTATTATATGATTAATTTGAATCTCTGCTCACGATTATTTCGTAAATAGTTTTAGAACATGAAACACACTGTGTTTTCAGTCTCTACAAGCGACCACTGAAGGTTAAACAAAGATATAAGAATATTTCAAAATATATCATCTATAAATACGAGACTATTTCTTTACTCTTAAATAATAATTTGATCAACTCTATTATTTATCATTTTGTAATAATATTATTACAGAGAACATGCTTCTACTTTTTATAGATTTTGTGGCCGACAACAGAAGTTGAAACGAAACGAATACATATTTATACATACATATGTATGTATATAAGAATCTGCGCATAAATGAAAACTAAGTTTTATACAAATTAAAAAATTACAATAAACCCATATTATGTTATAAACATAAATACATAAACTGTAATTTATACCAATTATACAATTAAATGAAAGCAATGGCCGATAACACCAAAGATTATCTCAACAATGCTTTATCTCAATTAAAAGTTAGATTGAGATCGAATATATTTTTTCGAGCAATATTTTTTTTCGGTGAAGCGCACACGTTTTATTAAAGAATAAAATATTATTTAGGAAAGCCACAATCTACGCTTGCCAATATATAAAAAACTAAGTCGATTCCTTATTCATTTTGATTCTTCTGCTTAAATTTAGATTCTGACTTAATTCTATGAAGACTAACATGCCTAATATTTTCTTGATGGTTTTTTAATTTAACTATTTAGTTGAAATCAACCAATTTGTTGTCTGCATTACATCATTCGTTCTTGATTTGAATTTAAATTTTTGTAGTTATCATTAAAGCGAGGGTCGACTGTGAGTTCCTTAATAAGTAATCATATTATAATTACCGAGAGGGTGCAAATGTCACTGATAAGTTATTATTATTATTAAAATTGTTATTGCCACTGATACTGGGGCCCGAGCTGATAGGAAGTCTCCGTGGCTGGACAGTCTCAGAATTGCCCCTCCCGGGCTCTTGACAAGGTGTCTCCGGAGCTTTTGTCGACGCTGGTGCACATTAAATGAAGTCATTAAATAATTTAAATCTGTATTTAAGTGACAATAAAGCACATTATATTTGACGATAAGCGGCCATTGCGAATATGCGAAGATTACACGAGTTGAGAGAGATGTCAATAATAGCCATAGTCATCATACTTATTTGAATAAATTATTCATTAATTTCATCAATATAAAATAAAAGTCTGCAATCTGACAATTGTTCGCCTTTTAACAAAGAAATACTCAAAGTCACATGCAATCCGATTTATAAAAAAGAGATACTTGCTCTAATTTAATATAATTTCGTTTTTTAAAAGCCTTTCAGATTCGGGATGCAAACAAGTCTTATTTCAAGAGGGTGGAACTCCTAATTCCCATTTAAAATATCCAGTTAGATACGAAAATATTAGAAGAGATACTATATCTAACGGGGAGTTTACTAGTCGAAGATTGATTATAATTCATCTTGCATATTAAAAAGTATTACGTACTAGCTATAGAAAAGATCAAATGTCGCTTAGAGTAATGTCAGATATTGTATCTATTTTAAACTGTACAAGAGATAATTAATTGAAGTTTCGATATTGATAGATTAATTAACATAAGTAGAGTTTATTGTCTGATTATAATCATAATTTTTTTTTATCAAATTTAGAGAAGCATGGTTATCTTCGACATATGAATACAACTTGGTAGAACTATAGATAAGGAATGAAATTACTGATATCGGTAGATATGTGAATTCCTTAAGATTGAAGAGTAAATCGACCTATCTAACATCAGTTTGGTAGAAAAATTGTTGGGGAGTACTATTTGCATCACTTGATCGAAATAAAATAATATAAGCTTTCAGATTAGTTTCTAAATAGATACTCGTAATCAATCCATTGACTTATGCTCAAAAATGGAAGATGGAAGTAAAGCTGTCAGGAATATGGTTTCTTCTGTTGTTCACCCCCCATAAATAAGGCATTATTATGGGCATTTAATGCAATATATTAATTACCCACCATCAGATTGTGTTTAATGCGACCTTACTTTGCCCCAACCTTTCCCATCCTCATCCTCATCTCCATCCACATCCCGCTCATGAAATGAGTCGATTAAAAACTGGAATAACATCTCTGTCAGCATGCTCTTGGCCAGCAGACAGATCTTTGGCAGCGGATCCGCCAATGACGTGCTTCAGCCGAGAGACATGGCCGCAAAGGGAGCGGACGAGGTGGCGGTGGAGGTCGAGATCATGTCACATTCATTTGCCAATTTACGGGCGACTAATGGCAATAATGAATGCATTTTATAGGCCCATCCATAATGCTCTCGAGACAATCGAAACACAACGAGAATTACACAAATCGTGCAATTTCTGTGCGGCGTTCAGTAAAAGTAAAAAAAACAAAAACAAAACAAATACTTATTTATTTGGCCGCAAATTAATAACAGCCCACTGAATCACCCAAATGGGCTCCAGCCCCCCTCTTCCCAACTCCCTCTGAATGGCCCACAAAAATGGAGGAAATGGTCATTTGAGTTAGATTAGAAATGGTCGCAGCTGCAAAAATGAAGTCAAAACGCAACTACAAGCTTTGGATCGTAAATTTGAATGGATGAGTTTTTGGAGAATTCTTTTTTAATGGCTCCTCGAATGGGGCTCAAAAATTCGACCGAATGCCGCGAATCGGAGATGCAGAGTAAACCGAGAGCCGTCGGAGCCGATTTTCGGCCATTTGCTGTGCTGTGCGGGTCGGAGTATGTTTATGGCCATGTTAATCGGTTTTTAAAGCGATTAAGCGGGATATAATTTGAGAATGCACGCGAGTCCGAAATTGTCGGTGTCAGAGACTCGTAAAATTATGATCGATTCATGCGCAAAACCCGTCGGCCGGGATTAAATCATTATGCAATTATATTTTATGCTGATTTTTATTTGAATACTCGTAGACAACAGCATTTGATGGTTTTGATGGTCGCTTGTCTTGGCTTTTTTTTCTTTCCTTTTTACACGCCCATAAACCAAATTTATTTTAAATGATTCTTGATTTATGCGCTTTTTTTTGTTGTTGTCACAAGTTTCATGTTAATACTAATGCTAATAAAAGAAATAAATATTTAAAATTTTATACCAACCCTTTTGACGTGATGATGTGATTTTTTTATAGACTAAATCCACAAACATACAATATTAGATAAAGAACAACAATAAAACAAAAAAAAACCTGAAACGAGAATAGAGTGAAAAACTTTTATTAGTTTTATTGTCTTACCAAATGGTGCTTAAAAATTATACAATTTGTGTATTTTAAAGGTTGTCACAATTAGAATATTTATTGTGTCGTCATAAATTATTATTGTATATTTTTATTTTTATTCTTCAAAAGCCTCTTATTGCCACATCCGCAAACGTTTAACAGGCAACGCTTTGTGGGGATGCTACCGTAATTGCTATTTATCTAATAGTTCCATATATAAACTATATTTTCTGCAAAGTTAAATTTAGCGCAACATTTATGGAAACCCTTTTGCCATAATTAATGGTGCCACAATCTACCGATTTCCTAAATTTTCTTCCTTTTTTAAACCGTACAAAATGCCATTTGGCAAGTCGTCAGGTGGCTGAAACGATAACGCCACACAATTTGGTTGTTGATATTTTTTTATAATACAAAATGAAAATCGACCTGAGAAACCACAAATTCAGGCTGAAAATTCAAGTTAAGCGATTGCAGTTGACATTAAGTTGTGGTCGAGAGAATGAGTGTAATCTCTCTGGCATTCGCCATTCATTCACTCAAAACTTTGCGCTCAAGCTTCGCAAATACTAGACTGCGGCAGATTCTCAAGAGACTCAACCGTCGAATTCCATCACACATACTCATACATACATATATACATATATACGCTCTGGATCCCGGAGCAAGCAAAGTCTCCAACAACAGGGCCGCTGACCAGCTGCAGTTGCGGTCTCTGTTGACGTCAGCGCCGGCGTCGAAGTTGCTGCCTTCGCCGTCGACGTTTGCGTCAACGTCATATTTGTTGTATGTCGTTCTCGCTCCCACCAAAATGGCCGCAGCAAACGTTTTTGACTCACTTACTCACACGCGCAGTCGCATAGCGCTGTCTCAATTATCTCGGCTGGCAATGGATTTTCGGTGCGGTACGACTAGCTGCTGGCAGCATGTGTTTTCGACGCTGTCGTTGGCGCAACAGGGTGCACTATATAGTGAACGCCACGCCCACGCTAGCTGGTCTCCAAGCACCAAGCCGCCCCACCGGCAGCTCCAAGCCTCGCAGTTGACAGTCGCGAGGCCGCGGGCCGCTTGCGCCGCTTATCGCCCGTCGCGGTTAATACTGCTGTTCCTGTTGTTGTCGTTGTTCTTGTTGTTGTTGCTTTACACTGTATCTGTTATCAATACAGCTGTGCGTTGGGAGTTGATGTTGCTGCTGGGCACTTAACTCGACGCTTGCCAATTTCCAGTTGATTGGCTGCAGTTCTCGAGATTTTCGATATCGTGTGCGAGAAATTTGCATTCACAGACAGTGGCAGGATGCAGGATGCCGGATGAAGGATGCAGGACACAAGCTGCATTTTGCAGGCGAACTTAACTGCTGCAAGCAGCTGCTGCTGTTGCCATTGGCATCAACTTGATACGCATCCAAGCATTCATATTCCTCTGCATTTCTCCAATGTCAAAAGTGAAAATGTATTTTCGCATAATTTGATGCGATGCAAACTGCTGGATGGTCTCCTCTTCTTCTTGCCACTACTTCTGTTGCTAATGACCAAAGCTCGTTGTCTTCTGTCTCCTCTTCCTACTGACAAACTATCGAGTGTCTGGACTAACGACAATTCCCCGCTGTAATCGTAATCATTGCTGGATGCAATGGCAAAGACGATTGCCAAGAGTCTATCATTTAGCGAGACGCTCTCTTGTCTTTCCATCCCATCCCTTTAGCTTGCCTCAGTGGTTGTCCTTCGTTTGAATTGCAGTTTTTTATGGCATTGCAATTAGGGGTAAGCGCAGTGAGGTACACACTCTCACACTCACACTCACACTTACACTAGCAAGCAGATAATGCAAACACACTCACACAGTTGCAGTTGCTTTGGCATTTGTAAGGGTGGTGCAAGCTGTCAGCTAAGGGTTGTTCATTATCTGTGTAACCAGGTGAGGGGTTGCCACCAATACACATACATATACATACCTACCTATTCAAGCTGATCTGTACTCGAGTACATTTTCAACATACAACAACACGACTACACAGAGGGAAAATACCAATTGTTTTGTCCTCAAACGCCACATTTCGAACTTCATTTCTCAATAAGATTGAAATTACTAACGTCGAGTATTTCAAACTTATTTCAAGTACGATATTTAAGTACAAAATTTAAGCATTTTCAAAATTAAATATACCTCAAAACGTACTCGATTTAAGTACAATTCTAACTTGACCCAAGTTCTTTTAATTCTGAAACTGTGTACAAAATCATGCTAATATTTGAACATAATACATTATTATAGCATGCTGCACACTTAAATCAAAATTGTGTATACTTGATTTGTATGTATAAAATGTTCTTGAAATAACTATTATAGAACACCTCACATATCATAAGCGTGGGTGTAAAATACTTTCAGTTAGTGTAAAAGTAAGTGAATACTAACAGAAATTATTCTGTTCCTCATAGCAGAAAAGCAAAACCATTTGGGAATTCTAAGCACACAAACGCTAAAAAGATATACGAATTAAAGAACTTGATTTAAGATTTTAGACACTTGATCTGTGATTCGATCCTGAGTACCGAACTTATATAAAGAATTTTCGCACTCATTTCTAGTAATTTTGAAGTTTTACTTGATTCAAGATTCCTTGTTCTTATATCGAAATTGTTAATACTTGGTTAGAGAATTTGCATGCTCATATTTAGTAATTTGTAATTATATCAAGTATAAATGTTAAGTTTTGAAAATACTTAATTCGAGCTCAAGCGAACTTTAGTTTGGTATGGGATTTTTCTCTCTGTGTGTTTATGTGAAAATCATTTAGTCAGGCACAGAAAAATGCAGTCATATAAAAATTTTATTATGTAATATTGAACAAGAAATTGCTTAAATCAGAACCCATTCAGAATATTGTTCATATAGAATATCTTATATAAAAGATGACTTCATTGAAGGCAAGAGATGTATTCTTAATATACATAAATTTATATTTATTTGTTTTATAACAACTTATAGGCAGTAAAAGCAATCAGAAATGATTGCAATGTGGAACATTAATATATTATTATTAATGAATGAAAATATATTCTGTATATTTTATTGTACTAGATTTTAATTTATTAGACAGACTCGGATGACTATACCAAAACAGGTTTTGTTGATATCTATTGCATTACATAATTACATATGGTTACCTCCATTTGGATTTAACGCAAATGAATTAATTCTCATCTTGACCCTTAACAATTCCAGCAATATCAACTATTTTCGAAAATTTTAATAAAAGCCGAGTCGAAAATTTACTATCAACAAACGATTTATTGAATGAAAAAGAAAGAAAACCTGCAATAAAAAGTCCCATGCAGGCAAACGGTAAATGGTGCCACGTCCTGACCGGGCCTGAACAAGGCCTGGATCTGGGTCTGGGTCTGAGTCTGGAATGTGAAAGGGGAGTGGGGCGTTGGGGCGTTGGTCCATTGTCAAAGTATTTGCGCATTGTGCAGAAAAGTCGTAAAAATTTCTGCTGTCTACGTACGAAATGAATGGTAAAACTGGATTTTGTGGAGGAGCAACCGTTGAGAGAATGGCTGCAAACGAAATGCCAGCAAACAATTCTTGTAAATTTTACGAGCGCAAATATAATTCAAATGGTCATTAATTGCAACAACAACAACAAGCTGAAGAGGACCAAGAGGAGGGCGGAGGCGAAGAAGAGAAACCAAACTCAAAATGGGTCGCAGACAGCCCTGAAAGTGCCTCATAAATGAATTGAAGACGCGCCGGCGATTGCCGCAAAACAAAGCAAACCAACAACAACAACAACAACAACAACAGTAAAAGTGACAATGTAAACGATGAGGTTATGTACTAAAGCAGCGACAAACGCAAAGCTAAAAGCTCTTTTTGCACAAAAAGCACAATGACAACAACAATAACAAACAAAAAACAAAGTCAAAGCAATAACAATGCGAACGAAGCACGTGGCTGGGAAATTTAGCAGTTGTGAAATTTCCCAATTTCGAATTTGCAATGCAAGTAAAGTACTTTCAACTGTAAACGGCGGTTAGTGTAACTGGCGAGCCAAAAAGTACCAACAGCAATGGGACATTTGTTGAGTAGTAGCTGCCCGCATGGATATCACAGATACACACACACACACACACACAGACATCTATATGTATACAGCGTATGTTCACAGATACGCCGCAATATACACACAGATACTCGGTTGTGTGCCATGGGGCGATATCTATGAGATACGCACAGATACAGAAACAGGCAGCGTGTGCGTCGCAGTCACAAATGCCGACGTCGACGTCGGCAGAGGCAGCGACCAAAGCGGCGCAGAAGAAATCGTCGGGCGACGGCTTCAAATGAACGCAAAACGTTGAAAAGCAAACATCCGCCAAAAAAATAAACGTTCCAAAAATTGCGGCAGCTAAAAAAAAACTTCTAATACTTGTCACTTGCCATAACTGTAATTGCAATTGTAACTGTAATCTGTTAAAGAAAAGAAACGAATAGAAAACCTCATTTAAAATGTGTGCTTCAAAATTAATCATTTTTTAATTTAAAATTGTGTTTTTATGTGTGAAATTGATGTGAATATTCCAAATTTATAGTTTCTGATGTTTTTGAATACCGTTAAAAGAGCTGCAGAAAAAAATGAAACAGGTTTGCATTTAGTATGAGTGTGTGTGTGTGTGTGCGAGTGTTGATTTGCATGCGTGAGTGTATGATTGCATGAGTGTGTGTGGGTTGTATGGAAACTTGTTTCAGTCAACGATAAGCTGATAAGAATCTACAAATATTGAAATCAATTGAAACTCACAGATTTTCAACTGAAACTTAAAATAATAATTTTACACTCTATTTCTTTTACAGATGGAACTGAGGCAATTTCCGGCTAGTTGAAGCACCGCCCATAAACACCAAATAACAAATTTGTGCTCATTTTCAGTTAGTCAGTTTGTCAGACGAATGTCGCATGTCAAGGTCTTATTAAACATGGAAACACTTTCAAAGCACAGTCCCAAAAGAAAGTTTGCTTCTCTCTATATATACATACATATGTATGTGTATTTGGGTGTGTGTGTATCGTTTGTCTGTCTGCGTGCCATTGACATTGACTTATGGCTCTCGCTGGGAAAGGGGAAGAGGATGTCGGGGGGTTGGGTTCGAGGTCGACCCTTTAACTTAAACTCTGCCTGCCTTTTTGCTGTCTCTCGTTTCTCATTTCTTGTTTTCGTTGTTGTCTTCGTCTTCGTATTCGCTTTCGCGTTTGCTACGCACGTTTATGGTTTGTTTTGCTTTCGGTCGCCAATTCGCAGCAACGACCTCACACACATACAGACACACATACAGACACACTTACACACACAGCAAACCATAAAGAGCCCCAAAAAATGCCTACGTGTAGTGTTGCCATAAGAGAGCAAGAGAGATAGAAGCAGCGGTAGAGAGAGAGAGAGAGTGACAACATCATCTGTCTGGGATGATAAGTAAGCACTTCAGGCACTGTGGATGACTGACTGACTGACTGCCAGACGACGGGGCGTGCAGGAAACCCGTCAACAACAACAAAAACAACAACATCGACAATAATCACTAAGCTACGATGAATGTCTGGCAACAACATTAGTAAGAATACGCGTACTCTACGATGATTACGCCAATTATTCTCATTTCTCTTTTGTTACTTTCGATTTGCAGCATATTTTTCGGCCTAGGCTCTGTCTATTATTGTTAGCTTTCCTTTCTCTTACTCTGCTTCTTAATTTCATTATTGGGGTAGGTTATTTTCATTTGGTGTTTCGAAATATATCAGAATTAAAGAACCAACCAATTTAAATTATTAAAAAATAACGTATACTGAAAATGTTTGTATTATATTTAAAGCTAAAGAAATATTCTATCCAACTCAAGGTATAGAAATATATTGATAATTTCTTTACATTTGAGATATGGGTGCTTATTATTCTCCATAATTTTGTTACGAAATTTTCATCGCTTTAAATGGGAGAGACAGACTTCAGAAAGTATAAATTCTTGTTCAAGACGATTAGTTGATTTAGCTATCGAAATGAAATAAGTTATAATTCCCGCAGATAGTACATGTATTGGAATCGATCGGATCAGAATGCAATATCATGTTGCTGGCATTAAAACGATCTGTTAAAAATCAACCTTTAGTATGAAAATCCTAGTTAGTTTTTGACATATCTCAACTAATTTCACAGATTGTATAATCGTCATTGTCTAATAGATCTTGAACAATAATAGTCGGAAATTGTATTTATTATTGCATCATGTTAGAATTCCCTCAAATCACTTTACGATTATACTAATTTCTTAAACTGCACATTACGAGTTTGCATATATTTTTTTATAATCACTGCCAATTTGTTCTCACAACTCCCTCAGTTTTCATTTTGTTTGCGGCACGATTTTCACACGGCCAATGGGGCGTATGCGCGACAAAAGTGCGCAATGATGCTGCCAAATGCCAATTGCTAACAAAGTTGGCTCTTACACATGGCCAAGTCAATTGCAATTGTAAGACACGCAGTTAGTTTTGTTTTACGAGCTGCAGGCGGGCAGCATTTGATTTTCACACACGTATAAATCAATCAAATGGCAGCAGACAGAAAAAGGCAGGGCAGAGTAAGGGGTAGGGGTAGAGGAAGGGAAAGGGGAAGACAGGGCGGGCCAATCATGATGTGCAGTCGTAAAGTTAAGTTTTACGACTGCGAACGCATAATTACGCACTCTCGCACCTACGAGCAGCGAGCACAGGGGCGGATTTGAGTCACATTCAGCATTGGGCCGCATCACGAAAAAGATATTTCTATATTTTGCCATTTTATTCGCATTATGCGGCAGATGCAGGCGTGAAATGTCAGCTCACATGACATATGTACATATATGTATGTACACATATGTAGAGCACCGATAGACGGTATACAATATGGCGATGTCTGTAGCATTTTTCGCAAACTATCAAATGACAGTTTGGTATGAGGTTCACTTTGATTTATGTTATGCATGTGGGTCGGTGGTTGCAGTGGTTCTGGGGATTGTTGCTCTATAATGAAGCTGTAAGAATGCCCCGCAGAATTTACATTTATGGGCAACAGTGACTGCTGTATGCATGCCTACCACATAGCGCATTAAATTTAATGCCACGCGCTATGCGAAGCACAAAGAGGCGACAGTCAGACAGACAGAGAGACAGACACTGAGATGAGCTGTTTGCCTTGAGTATTATCAAATTGTCGAGCTTCCCACGCGCTGCTTTAAATGGGAAAATTGACTCTCTCACAGACAGCTTAGAGTCGGATAGAGAAACAGGTATTGGGGGAAGGCGGGTAGGTGACAAGGGCGTGGCTATGAGTATGCGCCACATAAAAGGGGGTCGTCTAATTTGGTCATTCAAATTGCAACGCAGACAAGAGACAATCATAGTGTCTGCTTTTGTTCCATAGCGCATAAATTGCACACTAATTGTGTCCATTCCGTAGTTGCTTCCACTTAGAGGTTTGCACAGCTGTCGCATATTGCTCATACGCCACCGATCTACCGATCCACCGACAATCCAACCCAGCAGGCAAACTCTGTGTGCAAGTATCATGACTGGCACTTTAGCTTTAGCTTCAGCTTCAGATTCAGCTTGTACTGTAGCCCATACTCATCTTAGAACATCGTCTCCGTCTCCATTTTCATCTCGTTTCTCCGCCTTCTCCGCCTTGTGTTTAGTTTTGGGTGTGAAATCTAATTTGAAAAGTTTGTGTAGTCATTTTGATGCCGGCGCGCACTCAACAGCATATGCTACCCACCGCTTGGGTTTTCTTTTCTAATTTTGTTTGCAAGTCGTTGACGCAATATTGCCCAGCACACAGTCACTCACCTCCCCTGGCTGTGTCGACACATCCGCAATGCCATCGACTTTGCTTATAAGAACCGCAACCACATTTTCTTTGCTTCTAAAATTTAAATTACACTTGATGTCGAATAGTTTTGATAGCGGGTTGAATATGAATATGAATACGAATACGAATACGAGTCGCAGTTGTATCTAGATGTGAGTGATATTCATTATGCCAAATTAGATAGGGTCAACATTGACAAGGAGGGTGGAGAAAATATTAACTGAAACCTATCTACAATTTTTTGTAGTTTTTATAACAAGTTTTTTGAACTTTTAAATTCGATTTGCTTAGCGAACTTTTTCCACAGTTGCAGCCAAAGTCAGTTTGAGGTGAAACTAATTGAAAAACTAAATTAAACTTCAATTTTCGAGACATAATCCCCAATGGGTGATACAAAAAATGTACGCGTTGTCTCGGTTTCGGGAAAGAAAGCGAAATTCAAATGCAGGAAAATAATTGAGAATTAGAGAGCGACAGCGGAGAAGCAGAGAAACTCATTTGAAAACTACGCCCCAAAGACACAGGAACAGAGGTAACAAATTCAGAATCAAGTGTGGCAGTACGGAAAATTTTACAATTGCTGCGAGGGTCTGTTGCTACTGATGGGTGTGATGGGTGTGATGGGTCTGATGGGCGTGGCTGCGGTGGGACTGCTTTTTCCCCGTCGAGGAAACAATCAACTGATAGCACTGTGGTCCAGGGCAGGTAGGAAGTGCGAGTTTAGATATAACTAAGCTAGGGGTTGAGGTTGGGGTTGTAATAGAATGGGAAGAAGAGCTGGGGCTTTTTCGTATGCGTCTGCTGCCAACAATGGCGCAATGGCGTCTGTAATTTCAAGCAATTGTTTCCCTTCGTTTATGTCGTCTCTGTCTGTCTGTTAGTCCCGTCATTTTAAGTTCTATTCTTCCACCAAACGAAGCGTGCAAATATCAACCGTTGTTGCAGCTCCAACACCCGCCTGCCCCACAGGATTGTGCAGCACTTAGCACCTTGGGCCGAGCAATGATTCGCCATAAAGTCACGTACCGTTCGTTGTTCTACAATGCGATTTCTGAGCACTAGAGATTTTTTTCAAACGGATTCCATCTCTATTCCCCCATTTAGTTATTTTACTGACTGCTCCACATGGCTCGTTGCGTTTGCAAATTGTCGCACATTCTTAAAGGTGGGCGTCCGAACATCATTGTCCCCCCACTCTCCCATTTCCTTTTCAATCCCAATTCCATGATCGGGATGAAACTGCCCTTGGTGCTCGTTATGCGGCCTCTGTCTGTCTCAATGTCCATTTACCAGTCCGTTTCTCCGTGTGTCGCTTCCCGGCTCCAACCTCCATATCCTCCCCCCACTCACCATCACTCCACCTACCCTAACCGTTCGTCGGAGGAGCGTTTTGCATTGGAATTTGCTTTGCCAAATGCCGCCATTTAGGGTTGCACCAATAAAAAAATGATATTTATTGTTGTAACGGCCGTTTTGTGTGTACGACTCCCCTTTTTCCCTTCTCACCCCCTGCCACCTCACGCACACTCGCAGAGAACCCTCAACCACAACAGATTGTCTAACCCACGTGGCGGTTGTGTTCTCTGCCAAGAAAAATCATACACACGCGTTAGGCCTATGTACAGTGGGGCGAAACTAAACGTAATTAGACAAATTGATATTCGTATCAATTCGTATTATTGTATTAATATACAATGGAAACTTTAAAAATGTTGGTGATTATAATAACTGTGGGATGGACTAAAAGATAAAAAATAAATAAAATTCTATTGGAACCTAAAATTTTTACATTGTAATATTAAGCATAATTTGCAAAGGTTCGCTAAAAAAACATGGCACAGGTATATCGTTTTTTTCTTTATTGATATCCGTATGGATACCATTTATTGATATTCATAATTGGGTAAATGTATTATTTCAGTATATAAAAATTAATACAAAATTAATAAATTACAAATTACATATAACACGTTGGGGGAATTCTTTTAAGTGCTCGACCAGCTAATTATAAAAGGAGAAAAGAAAGTTTTTTTTTAAATAATTATAAATAAAATCAGAAAAATTGGCTGAAAAGAGTCATAACTTTATTAGGTAACAATATAGTAATCAAGATCAAAGACATGTTGGTATATCACTGGAAATATCCGTGATTTTCCTTGTTATTGTCCCACCGTGGCTGGGGGTTGGACCTTCTGGCTGCATACACAAATGAAATCTCACAAGCATAACGAGCTCATGACTCTTTGCCGTGCAAGGGTTGGGCACGGCCCACACACACACACACAACCATAGAAGTAGCTGAGTGTGGCACATACATATACATAGAAAAATATGGCACGTACTCTTTGAGAGCCATAAGTTTACGTTTTATATCGGCCAAACTGTGCAATATTATAAATTTTGAATTTTATCTTAGGCATTAGATTGCCAGAGAGTTTGGCTGGTTGGTTGCCTGGGACTTGTATCGTCTGCTATGGGTGTGCGAGTGTGTGTGTGTGTTTGCCTTCTTGGATTAAATGGAAGGACGTGCACCCGAGCAGTTGTTGGTGTGGGCTAAGAATGGCGGCTCCTTCGGCTGCCTTATTCTGTTGCCAACAAAGGGTGATTATCGCGATTGGCAAAATAGTTGCAGCATTAGTTGAAGAACAGAACAGCGAGAGAGAGAGAGAGAGAGAGAGAGTAAGAGAGAGAGAAAGAGGGAGAGGGAGAGAGGGGAGGAGGCTGGCAGTAACTTGGTAAATTTATTATTGTTAATCTTTTGTTCTCTCCGCCTTCACCTGTTTCTAGGATCCAACAGCAAACTGAAGATGCCTAGAAGAAGTTCCCCATTTCATGGGGCAGTAGTGCAGAACGGAGCACGTACTGTGCGACAAGTGCCGGAGTTTATCTAAATCTTTTGGCTAGATTCTCGCACACTAAATGTCGAGCTACTGTCAGCAACCACCAACTGCATTAAAGGACATCCTGTGAGTTCGGAAGGCAGGCGGGCAGGCGGAAACGTTGCCTTGCCTTCTGTCTGCTGTTTAAGGGAAAATGAAAACACGCACAACATGACACGACACGGCACGACACGAACACGAGCTGCTACGAAGGAGGAAACGACAATTATGGGTACTCGCCGGTTAGTTTTTCCTGCCGGCAACTCAGTTGCGACCGTGCAATCGTCGGGTCAACAACGGCAGCTGTTCACAGAGCGCAGTGTTTGATGAAACGTTGAAATCGGAGGTGTAATATCCATCGGTTGTATTTATTTGTAGAACCTGTGCAACTTCGTATACGTATACTGAATGTATCCTGAGTGTATCCTATCCGGTATACCTTCAGTATACGTAACACGAGGAAACACCAGCAACGCGGGATGTGTGAAAAACAATTAACAATTTGCAAATTACAATAAACAATTCACTTTTTATAAAACACTTTAAACAAAAATGTTCAACAATATAAATTTTAACTGCCCTGTTTAACTTTGAATAAAAAGTTAATTAAATGATAATTGAAACGTGGTTTTTTATTAATTCTTTCGTTGTTATTCTGGTTGCTTGGGGAACGCTTTTCAGCCACTGTCACTTGCCACTTGTTGCACTGTGTCACTTTTGATTGATGCCCCGCTGATTGGAGTCACACAGACGCAGTCGAAAAAGATGATGATGATGCCCGAACAGCTGACTCGAGTTGCCTGGAGTAAATGGATAGATACCTCGATTCAACCTTATCGTTAAAGAATATCCAGTGATGATATATTTTATACTTTCCATTCTATTTTGTGTAAATTCTTAGGTTTCACTTAAAAATAATAAAATATATACAATAATTATTACAGTAATGCTACTTTTAATACAATTTCTGAGAAACAAGTCTTGGCATTGAATTTGTGTTATTAGTTAATCTTAGAGTTTTCGAACTTGTTAACCATTGACAAAAATAATAAAATAAAAATCCAGACAAAATATGTAATTTTTTGCTAGAGAAATTGTGTTTTTCTTTTTAGTTTGTCAAAACACTATCTTGACTAACTGTATAAGCATTTTGCTTGAGTGACGAATGCTTATGTATGAGGTAACGTGGAATTTGTTAGTTCCAATCAAAACATCAAGGAGTCGATCGAGTTATATGTTTCTAACTAACTGTCTAATAAAATAGCAAGCAATAATAATTTTTTATAAATGTACATACATTCTTTTCATATTGCATTTAATGTACATAAGTGCAATAAAATATAAGCGAAAAATTATATTTTTATCGTACGAAAGATAACATAGCCTTGAATATCGATTGATTCTAAACTTTGAATTGAACTTTAATTCACTTTAATAAAGAAAAATGGAATTTATATGAAATGTTAAATCGATCATTGTGCAGGGAATATTCTTGTTGAGAATTACTTAATCGGGTTTTTATCTTTTTCAGAAGTTTTTTTTTCAGTTAGTTCAACAGCATTTTATAAAATTTAAAATATTTTTCAAAATAAATATATTTAATAAAAGAACGATATGAGTCCTATTATCTATAATTGTCATCAAATATGTAAAAATGTGTTTAGTTATTCATATATTAAGTTAATGCATGTGTAATACATGTGAAACGCATGACTTAAAATTTTGTAACATGCAGCGCAGCAAGCGACAGTTGCCTCAACATAAATAGCGCCATCTGTTGCGTGAGAGCCGCAACATCAGTTCAATGCATTTCCATTGACTGCGCAAAATCTCACAAGACACGATAAGGGATGAAAAACCATTCTTATCAGAATTATATATAATTCTTGAGGATTACGAATTGACTAGAATGTGAGAGTTCATAATTGTATGGGTAATACAAATACATATGTAAATATACAGTAAGGTAAAAAATAGTTTTGACAGAGAACAAAATGCATATATTTTAGTTTGTTTTCTAATTCTATTATACTTTTAAATGGATTATAGAAGAAGATTAATTTTCTTGATTTTAACAATTTTTGAAAATTATAAACTAATTTTTAAATTTGTTTATTTGTCAATAATATTAATTGACTAGGAGAAGAACTGGATGAAGACACGTGGTGTAGGTTAAAGCGTTTCTAGATGATTAACTCTTTCGAGATCAGATTTCCGATCGTGCCGGCAGCTGAGATGGCGTTGAACCTCAGCTGATATTGGGAATAAGACGAACGAAGAGAAATCAAAGCATTTTAGATGTAGAGGATGGACAGAAGACAGTGAAAAGAAGAAGAGAAGCAGGCAACGGCAGAGACCAGAGATAACGAAATGAAACGAGAAACTCACTTGACAACGACAAAGGCAACAACAATAGCAACGCCAAATGAATTTATGAACAGTCTCGTCTGCCAGGCCTGTCCCTTTCCCTCATCTCCCCCCTCTGCGACAGCATGCAACCGGTTGTCATGGCAACAATGGCCGCGGCGAAGGAGCGCACAAAGAGCAGAGCAAGAACATTTAATTCGGCCATATTTGATTTTGGAAATGCTGAAATTGTTGTTGTTGCTGTCATTGCCACTGATACGCCTTGTCGTTGCTGTTATTGTTGTTCTTTCTCTCTCACTCTATCCCTTTCTAATTTCTGTGCTCCTGCTTACTCTCGCACTTGCTCTCACTCTGAGTGAGGTTCTCATTCTCCTTTTTTGCTAGTTTCTGCTCTCGTTTCACTGTTGTCGGGGTGGTTTTTGTTGTGTCGTTGTTGTTGTTGCTGTTGCTGTTGATATTCCTAGTGCGGCTGCTCGGAGCGTTGCGTCGTATCTATTTTCCATAGTCCATTATTGACATTGAACCAAAAGTGTCTCTATCCATGTACATATACACATAAATAGAAGCTTATAAAAACTTTCGATGTAAGCTCCGTGCTCACAAATTCTACAAATGGGACAACAGCAGATGATAAGCAACAAAAACAGAAACAACAACTCTGAGGTGACTTTTACGATGATCTGTAGTCAGTTTTACGATTCCGGCAATTAAGAAACTGTGCGCTAAACACGTCTTTAAAAGCAAATAAATCACCAAGACATTGTATGTCGCCCATTGGAGATGTATATCGTATAAATATATCGTACAGATATATACGTTCTACTCACCTAAATATATTTAATATGCATGGGACGCTTATGCGCCTAAATGGCCATCGATTAACTATAAAATCGACGATTTACGATTGCCGCAATAAAATCATGATTCGTCGAATCGCAGGCCCGTAAAATAGATTTGCATTGGGCTGGGTCTTCACTGTACTAAAAGCCTTTGTGCACAATATTGTTGTCTCTCGGGGTAATTTGTAAAAATAATGATTAATTGCTTAACCAAGAGAGTCGAAACACAAATTATTTTTAGAATCCACTATAAATTTGCAGCGATAATTCCTAAAGATCAATACATGATTTTCTGACAATAAACGTTTGTAATAATAGAAAGAATTATGAAATTCTAAATTTTTTAATATCATTACTAAACGTATGAAATTTATGGAACCCTCTTATACTGGTATCTACTCTCTGTCTCTGAGATTTCTTTAAACTATATTGTCTGTTGGGACAGACTGCCAACAGATGCATAACTGATTATGACTTAAGTACATTTCAAGAGATATAATAGGTTATTATAAAATGAATTGTACATATACATATACCTAGATCTAATTTGTTACTTTCTGTGTAAATGGTTACATATGGTCGTACAACAAAAATCAAATTGTTGAAAAGGTTTTATTTTTTATCTGTGCTTATTTAGTTAATCGATTGATGTAATTAAATTAATTTTGGAGAAAGTAATATTTTTTGTATACAAGTTTTCTTAGTATGATTTGGGAATATGCAAGATAGTATTAATTTTGTGGTTATTGCATTATAAAAACTTTTTTTTGTATTTTTTGTTGGTCTTAGTATTATAAGAAAAACCTGTTTACAATGTCAAAGTCTAGTGACGAAAGCATTTCTGGACATCAAAAAAACTGATATTAAATTTTGTGCGAACAATATTATATTTAATACATAAATTATTCTCAAAAAAATTCTTAAAAAAATGTTTGGCATTCGGCATATTGCCCAAAAAGGTCCCGATTCTTTGTACCTAAAATAACTTTTAAGTGCAGTGACAAGAACTAAAGAATAATTCCCTATCACAAAATATAAACTTTTTCAACGCTTTGATGCAAAATACAGAAAAACAACCTGACTTTTCATAACTTTGGAAAGGTCACTGAAAATTTCAAATTTAATCTACTACTATCTGGAACTGTTTTTCGAATTGATATGATCGAGGTTTCATTCATTCCAAATTAAAAATAACATTAAAAAAGTTTAAGCAAAAGACTCCAACCACTGCAATCATTTAAATTTTGACCTCCCACTGACGCCATGTAAGTTACCAAAAGTCTAAGGATGCACTTTTAGTTAGTTATTTAATGCCATACCATATCGAAAGATCGGTATATAATTCGATCTGATCTGACAGTCGTTGCAAATCTACTATTCCTCCTGTACAGGTTGTTAGTCGCATTTCAATAACTTAATAAATATATACTTATTTATTAATATGTAATTTATATAAAATGCTTTGTTTATTTATTTTTTTTTTATCGATTTCCCGATGTTGTTCACATTTTAGTTGCAAAAAAAAAATGGTTTTAGAAATTTGATAGTTTAATAATTCTTAATTTTGTTATATTATCATAACTTACAATTGTGTTTAAGTATCCATCCACACGGGTCTCGAGGTTCTGCAAAGAAGAAGGGAAAACATATTTTTAGAATATTTGTCTGTAATTTCATTAAATCACAGTCTGATTTGATGTCGAGTAGGCAGTTGAAGCGCATTGAACTCCGCCAGAATATGCTCCAAAATTGGAGGAGCACGACGAGTCAATTGAGCAGAAAGACCTTCATTTCAATGACTCAAAGACAGTGATTCTTTTTAGGCGACTCGATCTAAGAGGGAGACAGAGGATGGTACGAGGGCGTTGCTGTGTTGTGGAAGCCAAATTCATGGCAATCAAGTCAGTTGGAGTAATTTATGCATTCTTTGTTCGGCCTCAACGTCGACATGGCTCTCGTGTTAATTCATTTAAACAAAAAAACAAAAGAAAGCCCAGAAAAATATATGCATAAATGCTAAACGGACAGTTATGGAAGCATGGAAGGCGAGCGATTGGGAAGGCGTCTGAGTCTGAGTTTAAGCCTGGAACTGGGATTGTGATTGTCCGTTGACAGAAAGTACATTGAAATTGAATATTTAAATGCATTTGCCGACTGTGCATGTGAAATGTGGGACGTGGGACAGGGGACAGCGAAACGAAGTGAGGGGTCAGATAGCCCCTACGATTTAATTCATTCCCGGACTTGGAGTCGCCCGTGCAAGTGCAATAAATAAGGGGACAAGTGACAGGCGTCATTTTGAATTCCTGCTGACGAGCGACTGTCACACGACATCAGCTCGATGTAGATGCGTCATAAATGATATATGAAGCAAAGATACTATATATGTATGTATAGATACAGATACCAACCCAGTTCACATATGGGCTACATTTGAAAATTTAACTTTGATAGTTTGTAAGGAGCTGGCGGACATCATGTTGCGGATATAAAATCGAGAGTGCCTCATTTTGGCGACCTCGAAATCATAATTTAACCTTTAATGGTTCTTTAAGGGCCATTAAGTCAACTCTTTGCACAGCTCTCTGCCCGACAGCCCGGGGACAACCACTTTCGTTTTTCCTTGAACATTCCAAGGGCAATTAAATTGTATATAATTGCAACTCTTTGACGAGCACCGCAAGGAAACCAGTCGAAACGCCATGAAAAACCCCGAAGAGCCCAAGAGATTTTTCCATTTTTTAGATTTTCACTCTATTTGCGGGACGTCAAACAACAACAAAACGGCAATTAAAACTGCTTTATGGTCTCTTAAAGCGAAAGCGAGAGTTCCGCATACATCACATCAACATCAACAGCAACAGGCAGAGGGAGTATGAGTTTGGTTTCGAGATGGTTAGGAAAACATGTGTAGTGCCTAAGTAGTTGCAATTGCAAGCGGAAGGATTAATATTTTAATGGGCTAGTAATTTTCTGGCTCTTTGCTAAATTTTGCAACAAATTGTTTAACGATCCAAAGGTCTTAAAGTAGGAAAGATTTGAAAAGCAATGTCAAGAAAGAGGAGAATTATTAAGAATAACTTTTGTTTTGTGAAACGAATTTTAATATTAATAGCCAGGCTTTGCATAAATATATCTTACGAGCTTATTTAAAATCGATTACTAATTAGTTTTTGACATAGTTGAAATTACCTTATGATAAACAGTTAACAGGTTATTCTGGTCAAACAAGTGGCTATATATTATATAATAGGGATAACTTAGAGCGAGGTTGATTCCAGAGAAGAGTTAAAGAGAGTGTTGAACAACAGATTATGATTACTTTATGTTATATTTCAATCTTATTTTAGATAAGGATCTTTTGGGAGAAGTGTGAGTCGAGAATGTGAACAATGTGGACCACCATACAAACATGAATTCGGTCCGAAAATAAACTCATTTTGCATGATTTGAATGCAAAGGGTCTGAATTCGAGATACATAAACAATCAAGATTCAAATTAGCAGATGATTTACAAAAATTCGCTAAAGTTATGTAAAATACGCAACTTGAGAATTCTTTTGGGTGTGTCTTTGGAGTGGCAGCTGAGCCGGTCTTGACTGCAACAAGATGGCCGACAACAAGTGCAACTGCAACTGTTACAGGAATTTAATATAACTGCATCTGCGGAATCCATTGCTAAACTTAAGAGTCTCCTTCCCATCGACATCATTCGATCTGATCTTCCCCCTCTTGGCTTGAATTGAAAGCGTCTAAAGTAAACATTTAATTGCGCCATTAATTGCGCGGTAAGTGTGCCAGATGCACATGTTCATGCCAGGATCGAGCTTTGTGTGGGGGCAAGCGAGACGGCAGATACATGGCGCAACAGAGACGGCAACTGCGGCAAACAAAAACAAACAAATTCCATCATTTAAGTGCTCAGCGGTGCACTCGTTGGCCACAGTCTGGAATATCCATTCCCACTCTCATTCCCCTTTCCATTCCCATTTCCCCGCTTTAATTCCCCCTCCCAGGTCTCTGCTGCCCTTACCCCACTGTCTTTACGAGCATACGAGTCTTCCATTAAGGAGCGCCGGCTGGGAGCTCTTTTCCCTTTACCCGCTCCTGTCCAGCAACTGCTCGATTATTCTGGTGCCTACCTTGCATCCAAGTCTGAAGTCCGAGATGCGGCTAAAACTTTTGTCGCATTAACTTTGTGTGTTTAATGAGCAAAATTATTGCCAATACAATCGAAGTTTTACGATCCTTAAGTTGACAGTTTTCTTTTTTTTTTAGTTGCTGCCTACATTTTGTTTTTGTTGTTATTCTTTTTTTATCTTGTCTTTGTTGTTTTTGTTGCCTTCAATTACCAGCCACATTTTAAGAATCAGCTAGTATACAGTTTGGATTTATTTCTATACATTTTGTATAATTAACACCATCTTAAATAATTATTATTCGCAATATTTTGATATATAACTTATATATACTATATACATACTTTAAAATAAGTCTGCACTTTTGAATGTCATAAGAGATTTTGATAATATTTGATTCGGACTTCGAACCACACAGAACGTTGCGTAACTTTATTTATTTTTATACCCGTTACTTAAAAATTAAATTAAATGGTATATTATATTCGTTGGAATACACAGAGAAAAAAGACCAACTTCTAAAATCAAGAACATTTGTCGTAAATATTTTGTTATTAAAATAAGACCATTTCAAGAGCAAAGTACTAATACTATGAATATTAATTTAAAAATTCGCAGTTCTTAATATAAGAATTAAATATGTTAAATTGTTAAGGAAATATAAATATGTCATATTTAATATTAAGACAATATTGGCACCGTGCCGCTCTGTTTAGAGCCACCGCTTCAGTTTTTTTAATAACAACAAGCGAGGGATCGAAACCCGCTCTAGCCAAGCAAAGAACATATAATCGTAATGTTTATAAAAAAAATAAATCCCAAAAAAGTATGTATATATATATATAAAAATAAGAAAACTTTAAAGTTTATAAAACACAGGACTTATTTTTTAATTTGCGTTGAGAATTTAAGACTGTTTGGTCTAACAAGAAGAACTTATTCTTATTTGAAATGTGTTTTCTAACTTAAAGAATTTTTTGTTCTCGGCGCACTTTTTAGACCAAAATTCTTAGTTTTGAGAACAAAATCTGGATTTTAGAACATGTTTTTTATCAGTGTATGCTTTGTTGTAATTGTTTTTAATTTTCTATCGGACCATTATATCGTGTAGCTGCCATAGGAACGATCAGTCGAAAATCAAGTTTTAGTACGAAGCAAGCTTCTTCTTATATCCTTTTACGAGTTTTTCAATGGTTTAATTGATAACTCTAATTGTTTGCAGTAATCATTATAATCTTAGAGTTTTTATATCTTTTTAGAGTTCAAAATTAGCTAAATACTTTAAATACAGTGGCGAACAAAAGTGAGTGAATGTTCACGACACTGACTTTCGTCATTCATAAAAACAAAACCATGCAAACAAATCAACAAAATTTATTTTTTTTTGTTTTTTTTTTTGTTGTTCTTTAGAAATTCGCAAAACTGATTTTTGATTAAGCTGAAGTAAATTAAAACTGAAAAGCATCTAGTCTTATAGCAGTAAAACACATAATATGGACATTTATAAGCAAGAATTGCAGAGATTCCCTCATTGAAATTTCAGGTGCAATTTAATCTGACAAAATATCTAAAGTGGAATTTTAAATATTGCTGCTGAGCCATTGAGTCCGTTCATTTTCAGATGGTGAGGGATGTGAATTGTGGCTAACTTGCCACACGGCATTGCTGGTCGACGCTTGGCGCCATTAACTTAATCGAATTGAAAAGCAAACAAAGGCCGCAATTAACATTAAACCCTTCACAAGGGCATTTTTCTGCTGAGGCAAGGAAATGGAAAGGGGATAGGACTGGAGGGAAAGGGGCAGTGTGCTCGTATGTGTGCAATTTCGAGCATGGAGGTGTAAGCACATGGCGCACAACAAATCGGCAAAGTATCAACATCAGTTCACACACACACGCACACACACACATAACTAACAGAGTTACATTAAATTTTAGAAAACACAAAATGCCGCTTTCCGGGCTCCTGGGGCAAGAAATTTCACATAAATTTGCGTCAAAATGCCACCGACAATATGTACGAATGCACCAAAGGGAGCATGTGGCAAGGTGGCTGCGACAGGCAGGCAGGCAGGCAGCAGGCGGGAGGAAGTAGCTGGAGTAAAAGCCAAGCCCAAAAGTTTTGCTTGGCTCTCATTTCTTTTTGGCAAACATGAAAATGTATTCCAGACACGCATCGAGCCATTTTGCAAACGTGCCACCAAACGAGTCTCGATTCGACGGCCAGGTTTCAGTAGAGGGGAAGTAAAAGGAAGGGAGCACATCATAGGACAACCGCATCCGCAGGTTGAGCCGACCAATGGAATTTTTCGCCCCTTTGCGGCAAACTTTTTCTTTTTGCGAAAATAAGTAAAGTTTGAATTTGGCAAACATAAATTATTTGTTCAAATTGCGAGGAGCGCCACATGGAGGAAGGGGAACGGGGAAATAATACGGGAACAGCGAGCTTTTCCCCACGGCCTCGTCATAGTTTTCCTTTTTTCTCTCATTTTTCTGTTCATTTTATAATCGCTGACGGAAATTTATGAAATAAATAAATAAATAAAATACGCTTGCAACTTGGGAGCTGCGCTGCCATTAGGCATGCCACATGCCACCATGGGCACCTTGCTACAAGGCACATCCTTATGCCCATACACTGAGTAATTTCATTTACCTGTCTATTTTCCTCTCTTTCTCCTGGTGGGTAAAACTTTTGCTGTTATTGCATTTCCCTTGTATCTTATGGATATACAGTAGCAACGGCTGGAGAGTCAGCAAGGTGCGCAAATTACCAAAGAGGCAAAGAGGACGCCCACCTTGAAAGCTGTGGTGTAATTTGTATCTAATCTTGCCTCATGTTTACATAAAAGCAACGACGACCCAGAACGAGCAGAAACTACAACCGCATCCACACACACACTCACACTCACACCTACAATTTGTGCAATATGGCGCTAACAGGGGATGTGCACATCCTTCGTCCTCTTCCCTGCATTGCTTGTCCATATATATATATATTGTAAATATGTATAAGTCTATATATCTATACGTATCGTATATTCATAGCAGTTGGGGTGAAGTCGGTTTCTTTCTGTTGGTTTTGGAATTTTAATAAAATTGCACAATTCCCAACTAAAGATACATAGATACTTTTCGTGTAATTTACGATGATGGTAGATAGCAACGATAGCAAAACGAGACAACTATTTATGGGAATGGAAAGGGGAGAAAAAGGCGTTGCCAGAAAACCAAGAGAAAGGTTCAATCTCTCAGATGAAAATCAATGAGATATTTAGTTACAATTAATATTTAAAATAATTATTAATAATTAAAATTAATGAATAAATTGAAGACTCAATCAATAATATAATTATATTCTATAATTATATTTATATACATCAGATATGTAATTCAAAAGAATATATAAGAAACAAATTTTTAGCTAAATAAATGTATAAATATACTACAGTAACATAGATTACATCAAAGATTAAATTTTTCTTCCTATTATCAAAATCAACGAATAACTTTAACTGTATTTCTCATAATATCAATGGTTTTTTTATGGCTAATTTTAATTCAAATATAATATTTTTGTTGAAATATTATGGAATAACATAATATAAATAAAAAGTGATAAGTGTCTCTAATAATTATTTTTTTTAGAAATATAAGAGTTATGCATTTTAGAAATCCTAATTAAAAGTTTAATTCAAATACCTTTTGGTTTTGATTTTGGATGTATTTTCTTTTGTATTTTTATAATTTAAATATAAAACTATAAAAATTATAATAGAAATAATATAATAATATTCCTATTGTTATTTCGGTTTGGATTTATTTTTTGTTGTATTTTTTTAATTTAACTGTAAAAATAATTTCTTCTTATTAATGGCATGAATATAATTCAGGCTCTGACATTTATTTAAAAAATTAATTTACAAAAATCATTATGTGAATATCAAGATCGTCTATTTTTTATTTGTAACTCGATCACAGAATAAACACAACTATTGGTTAAGTCAAAGTTGTTAAGTTTTATATCAGCTGCACGATCTGGCAACGCTGCATAGCTGTTAGTAGGAGTAGAAGTGGTAGAAGAAGAAGCAGCTACAGTACTCCACATAAGACGTGTCCCTGCTTTGGCTTATTTATTGATGAAATCAACTACAAGTTGACACGAAACTCCCAAGTCGTATCACAGAGATGGAGATGGGAAGAAGACGGAGTTGGGGAATTTATATAGACATGGATATGGATATGGAGTGAGAGTCCCTGCTTAATGTTACCCAATTGATCAATTTGCTGCTGTCCTACAGTTTAACTTGGTGGCATATGCAGATGGACGACGTTGCTGTTGCCGTTGATTGAGCCACGAAATCGAAGGCTCATAATACTTATTATGTATAAGTAATAGCAATCATGATGCGAAGGGGGAGTCGGAAGTCAGCAGGAGTGTATGAACTCGTGGACTTAATGTAATTAGAGAGTCGCCCTCTAATTGGTCATTGGAGCTAAATTGGAAGGGCATCAATTGAACATGGAAGCGACCGCCCGCACATCTAATTACGAATAGTAAATTGTCAATCGAATTAAGTTTTGTTGGCATCTACAAAGAGGACGTTGCTAAATTGGCTTTTACTCCTGCAGCTGCATGCCGTGAGGGTCCAGTTCGTTGCAAAGTGAAAGTCGAGGTTTACCTGTGCGACTGAAAGGATTCTTGAGCATCAGGTGCCTAGCGGAGAATGAGAAGTGCGAAAGAACGGGAGAACGGGTTACGGACATGAATCCTTTTGAGCGTAAAATTCTTGTCGCAAAACACACACAACAATTTCACGCTGCTGTTGGAAAAAAGAAGTACGCATCTTTTTTATGATATGCGGCATAAATGGATTTTAAACTGCTGCCAAACAGGCAGCTGAGTCGTATTGTCTCCAAGTCTGAAACCTTTGCGTGGTTATTGCGTTTTCACTGGAATTGAAACTGCGCCGTCGTCGTCTTCGTCAGGTTGCAGGCGCGCCAGGCGACTCACAAAGGGTTGACAATTGTTGCAATTCCATGGGACAGGATCATAAAAAACTTCCAGCAAACAGGCACCGTGAAGTGTCTGCAAATATATATGACCGTAACTCAAACCCCGTTCGGCGGAAAAGTGAAAGTAAGAAGGCAAAAAGGCAACATACAATTGACAGCGTTGCAATCTATTGCCAAACTCTGACTCATAGTTACATTTATTTCCATTTGAATCTCTCTGAGATACCCCTCACTTCACAGCAGCCATATTAAAAAATTGCAAGTAGCCAGCCCACTTCCTGTTCCCTATCCTTATCCTCAGGTGCTCAGTTTTCAATGGAGCTCTGTCAAGGGTTGATTTTGTCTTCTGGGTCGCTTCTGCTGTTCCCAGCATGTAAATGTTCCATTTAATCCATGTAATGGCCACATTTGGTGTAACTCCCATGGAAATTGCCCAGCTCCTCCCCTTGCCTGTGATTTTTTCCTCCAGAAAACCGGATAAACCGCAACTGAGGCAACAATAACAATGGAGTTCCATTTTCCCTTCCCTTGTCCGTTTACCTATTTACAAATTGTGCATTATTTTTATATTTTCATGGCAGCTAATCGCGCTACATAATTTATTTAGACATATTTTATTATATTTTTAAGATGAAAAGCAGTTGAAGGTTCTTCTATTTGTTTGGCTGAGGGCGTGTACCACATAAAGTTTCTTTATAAATGAAGATCCCCATGACACATTTAGGATATAACTAAACAATGACTTGAAGAAGAATTCAGTAATATATGTACATATATATTAAATCTATTTAATAACTTACAAGTATAAATATTTGATTTGAATTTACATTTTTTGTTTTGTTATTTTGATAAAATATATTAACAGTCACAAATTAGCTTTTCAGCAATTGAATGTCAAGATAAATTAGTGTTCGAAGTCAATAAGTATTATTTAATTAAATTAATTATTTTTTAAATATATGACGAATGAAGGAAAATTAGTTTTTCAGGACAAACAAAATTCCTCTTCAATTGTTAAACAGTTAAGGACCAATATAGCAGGTTATTAAGGTTGCTCAAATGATATTATTCTATAAAATTTTTAGTAATCGAGCTAACCGCTTGAGTAAATCAGATTGAATTCATATTTAACAACACTTTAAAACATATCTTATAATATTTACCTATGTATTTATACAAATTTAAGGTTTCTGCGCAGGTTTTAATTTTAAAAAAATTTCAAAATGTTAACAAACAATAATGCATCGTTATAAATATTACTTAAATTTTAAGTATATTTTTTACACAATGGAAATTGATCTGCCTACAGAAAGCAAATGGGACAAACGTTTGGTTATTGATTCATGAAAAAGAATTTGTTTCAATTGTTATACAAATAAAAAAATTCACAATATTTTACGGAAATTCTTGATATCAAATAAAAACGAATGTATCGAATGAATTTGGAATTGAAATTGCAATCAGAATGTTTTAAGCGATATTTATAAAAAACAAGAATTTTTTAAATGTTATTTTGTGTCATTAAATATATATAGAATAAATATATAGATATAGATATAAGTTAAGTTATCCATCATAATCTTACAATTATACTGTATACCATCATAATATTTGATTGTTGCAATCCAAATAAGTTACAAATTTTTATTAAATAGAATAAAATAATCTGTTGCAGAGCTTCAGAAATTTATGTATGGATAACACTAGATATAAGTTTTGTTTAATAGTCGATTCTTAATAATCAATTAACTGCTTAAATAAATTTTTAATTTATTCAAATGATAAAAAGCATATAAAGTATCGAATCTACACCTATTTTAACAATTCTTTCTCCTCATTTGAATTCCAAATGAAATGAGTTTTTTAACTTCAAGATTATCTCTCGTTTGAACACTTTGAGTTTTAATTGATTGATTTACTATAATGACTTAAGTGTCGCACGATCAGCGAAATGGCCCGATAAGATGGGAGATAATAGATTCAGAGCAAAGTGTCTGGAGTAATATTAAAATGCAATGCATATTTTATTTTTAAACTAGTCGGAAAGGCTATAGTCGAGCTCCCGACTATAGGATACCCATTACTTCTTTGAATATATATAAAGTATTTTGCGAATTTTGAATTCTAAAGATATAAAAACTAAGTTTATAATGATAACTGCAAACAATTAAAGTTAACCCCATAAAAGTACTTCAAAGTAATAACTACCCGAAAAAATATTCGACAAAACATTTATTTTATACTGAATATTCCTAAAATATAGAAAAGGGCATCCGCCCTGATTGTTACAATGACCACTATATGATATAGTGAACCTATTAAAACCAAATTCATTCAGGACGTATAAGACAAAATAATATTCATAATCAGCGAGTGATTGACAGAAACTGCAGAAACTCTCCAGATTGACAAATCTCCAGAAACAACAATAATTTTCACCCTAATCCTTAATTATCGACCAATTCTTTCTATGGCAGATATATGATATAGTAAACCGATCTTAACCTATTTTGGTCAGGATGTATAAAACCAACTTATATGCATATTCTGTAAAATCGGTTAAGACATCGTAATAAACAAAAAAGTTGTTTATACTAATACTTGATATTCGACAAGTCGGTACTATTGCAGCTATATGATATAGTGGACCGATCTTAACCAATTTTGGTTATTGTGTAAAGGACGAACTATAATGCATATTCTGTCAGTTTGGTCGCAAAATAAAAAAGTTTTTCATACTAAAACTTGAAATTTGGCAAATCGGTTCTATGGCAGCTATATGATATAATGTACCGATTTGAACCAATTTCGGTCGGGATATATAAAATTAACTATAATGCATATTCTGTCAGTCTGGTTGAGATATTTCGGAAAACAAAAAAGTTTTTCATACTACAACTTGATTTTTGACCAATAGTTCGTATGGCAGCTATGTGATATAGTCGTCCGATTTGAATCAATTTTGGTCAGGATACATAAAACCAACTTAAATACATATCCTGTCAAATTGGTTGAGATATCCCAGAAAACAAAAAAGTTTTTCATACTAAAACTTGATTATCGACGGATCGTTCCTATGGTAGCTATATGATATAGTGGACTAAATTGAAGCAATTTTGGTTAGGGTGTAAAGGCCGAACTATAATGCATATTCTATCAGTTTGGTCGCGATATTTTTGAAAACAAAAAAGTTTTTCATACTAAAACTTGAAATTCGACAAATCGGTTGTATGGCAGCTATATGATATAGTAGACCGATTTGAACCAATTTCGGTCGGGATATATAAAATTAACTATAATGCATATTCTGTCAGTTTGGTTGAGATATCTCGGAAAACAAAAAAGTTTTTCTTACTAAAACTTTATTTTCGACAAATCGGTTCTATGGCAGCTATATGATATAGTGGACCGATTTGAACCAATTTTAGTTAAGATGTACAAGACAACAATAATGCATATTCTATCAGATTGGTTGAGATATCTCAGAAAACAAAAAAGTTTTTCATACTAAAACTTTATTTTCGATATAAACTTTATAGGATCTGCCACGCCTCCTTCTGCCTGTTACGCACATTTGCACGAATACAATATACCCTTTTACTTAATTTTTAAGTAACGGGTATAAAAACTAGATAGAGAAATGGAGCAAACGAGATCTCTAGGGGAAAGAAATGTCGGGAGCAGGAGGGGCAATCTGTTGGCGTTAGCATTAACGGAACATGTGTAAATACAGGATCGTAAAAAATTGTATTATAAGACACGATTGGAAACACAACCAAACAGACTGAACAGTCACTCGGGGGAATGAAATAAATATTTACCAAATACTAAATTAAAAATAAAACAAAACACCAAAGAAAGGCTGATTTGCTGCCTCGACCAACCAGAGTGGATTATAAATTGTAATTTATTTACGTATTTTGAGATTCCAATGCCTTTTTTGGAGTTGTGAAGAAATGGGCAAGATAAGACATGGGTCAACCCATGGACTTGTCTTTGGTAATGAATGGTGACTGATGTGTCAGCCGCAGCATGGAATTTGGTTGATAAAATATGAGCTGAAAATATGAAAACAAACAGAGAGACATGACATGAAATGCATTTCCAAATATTGAAAACAAGTTTTCCATCGAAATGCATATTCAGGTTTGAAACACTTGAGTCTCGAGTGCCAAGGTCTGGGATTTGGATTGAGATTCGGCTTGCGCTTGCATTTGTTTGTGGTGTGCGCAATTGCAATTAGATCAGAGACTTCGCTCATTTCGAAGTGTCGTGGGGGTAAAATCGACATGAAATTGTTTCGGAAAACATTGAGAAAATGAAAAATGGTGCTATACGAGCGGCATGTATAAGTATCACCAGAGATATACGACTATAATGCCTGTCGATCCAAGGAGCTGTCCGAAACTGATAAATGCAGCAAGTTTGCGCATTGAATTTCAATGGCGGCCACAATTCCATCGGGAAACGGGCTATGGGCAATGGGCAACGGCATCAAGAATCAGGCATCGGGCAATGGGTGCCGAGAGACAGACACTCGTACCATCGAGTCCCACATCGTTCTCTGATGTACTTATAACAAGAGTCAAGTGCGGGTGCCATGGATATCAGTAAAGACAGAGCAAAGTGTGGAGTGGGGATTGTGAATGGAAGGCGCGTCGCCCATTTTAATGCGTTTCTTCGACAGGCCATGAAAATATGCCTGGTGATTTTTAAAATGCTTTAATTGAGGCCCCAAAGCCGAAGCGAACTCGAATCTGAACAGCAGACAAAATGTCTGTTTTTCGTTCTCAAGATGCAAAAGTGGGCAACCCAATTAAAATTCTTAAAGCATTCACTTTACTTGAAAATCTTTTTCAGCTGCTTCGACGATACGAGTTCTATCTTTCTGTTTCCAACTCAAAATCGATTTCAGTCAAAACAGCAAATGGCGACGGAAAAATAACAAATTCTCATAGATTTCTGCTTTATTAAGATATTATTATTAATTTACCTTTTGAATGTTTAGAACATAACCAAATGACAATTTTTATTTAGTTCTGCATATATTCTAATATATGTATGTTTATATATAAGTGTGAAATGAATTTTAGGAGATTTGTTGACAAAAATAAAAGCATTGTTCGGCCAATAGAAAAGTCGTAAAGTTTTAAGTCATAAAAACTTGAACAATTTGTTTTCTGTATCAATTTGAATGGAATGGATATTCTGTGGATCTCAGCTCTGGGAAGAGGCTTATCTTTCGCCCCTTCTCCTTGAGATTCTTTTCTCATTCCCACAGTGGCCTTTAAATCCGGTTAAAGTCCAATGCTTAACAAAATGTGGTTTTTTATAGTACTACACTGAAAAAAGAACCAACTTCTAAAATCAAGAACATCTATCTTAAATAATTTGTTTTTAAAATAAGACCATTTTAAGACTAAATTACTAAAACTAAAAATATTAATGTAAAAATTGATGAGAAAATATAAATATGTCATATTTAATCGGAAGACAATAATGGCACCGTGGCGCTCTGGTTGGGGTCGCCGCTTCAGTTTAATAACAAGCGAGGGATCGAAACCCGCTCTAGCCAAGGAAAAAACATATAATCGGAACAATTCTAAAAAAAGATAAATGCGAAAAACGTATAAATTACCAAAAAAAAAAAAGGTTTAAAGTTTAAAAAAACACACCTGCCTTATTTTTTTATTTTTGTCTTGAGAATTTAAGACTGTTTTGTCTAAAAGTAAGAACTTGTTCTTATTTAAAATGTTCTTAAAATCAAGATGTCTTTTCTAACATTAAGAATTTTATGTTCTCTATGAGACCAGAATCTTGCCTTCAGAACATTTTTTTAATCAGTGTAGTAACAGGAAAATAATACTATTGATTTAAATTATAATTATGTATGATATAATAGTACAAATAAATAAGACTTATTTGAAAAATTATAATGGAATTTATTAAAACATTAGTTACATTTGGGCATATCCATTTTGGCACATAAAGAGCATTTTAATTAGTTTTGATGCCGTTGCTTTTTGCTGCAAGCAGTCGGAACCGACCAGATCGAATATTAATATTATAAAGTTGGCATAGAACGATTGATTGACATTTGAGGCTTCGTATGAAAATTATTCTGGTTTCTTCAAATATTACAACGGAACTGGTATGGTAAAACTGGTAAAATCGGACTACTAAATATATCAAATATCTTTCATCAGTCGGAAATTGAATACAGGACTATGCAAGGGTATTTTATTCCGTGTGCTCAAGATATTATTCATTTAAAATTTTCTATATTATATATATTTTTCAGAAACACTTTAATATGTGCGAAAGTAAATAACACGTAAGCTTCTGTTTCCAAAATAAAAAATAAAATGGAAAGTGATTAGAACGTGACAAAAATGGAAGTTGTTTTTGGGACAATCATAATAAATACAGAACGCAGCGAACCTGACACATTTTTAAGACCCAAATAATTGTAAAAAAATTACAACGAATTTCGGTTTCAGTTGAGGTTTCGTTTATGTTCGCATTTCTTTTTTAATATATTTTTGTTGGTTTCGGTTTCAAAATACCGGCATAATTTAGCTTCACAAGAAATAAAAATTCGTTGAACCATTTTAAAAATATGTTAATATAAAATAAACTCAAAATTTTGAATTTCAAAAAAATTTCAAAATATTCAAACTAAAAATAAAAATAAAAATTCGTTCAGAAAACGATGATTTAGAAATAATTCAATGTAAAGCTTGATTGAACCGAAATTAACCGTTAAATATGATTCGGTAACTTTTCGGTTATTACAGTTCATCGGTTTCGATATAATAATAAAGATTATTTCCGGTTAAGGTTTCAGTTACGGTTATCAAGTTCAATCGGTTAATATCGGTTAATGGCTACAGTTTTAGTTACGGATTCATCCATGCTCTTAACCTTATTAATTAAAAAAAATTGTATTTTCTTAAAAAAAACCGAGAAAAATATGTTTTAATTAATTTGGGGTAAAAATCTATTACCATTTCCGTTTTTTACATTCTGTATGTTTGGCTTCGATAATTGCCCAGTTTTATTATATGTTTTAGGACTTGCGAATTCTTTTGTTAATCCATTAATATAACTGTAATAACTATAGCGATGATGATAATAAATAACAAACAAACTAATACATTTAAAAGGCTCGTACTTAAATTTAATTCATTAACTCTTATTCATTTTAAATATTTTCAATATAATATATATGAATATTTATAATAAATTTACGACGCACTTGAACCAAACGAACTTTTCATTGGCAAAGCAACAACAGCACAGATTAAAGTATTTAAATGGTGACTTTTAAGTACACGAAAGTACAAATTAAGACAATTTATTGAACACTTTGAACACTCAAAGTCAGCGTCATGTTTATGAAATATAATTAGCTAATTTGTTGAGCTTAACGCATAACAAATAAGCTGAAATTTATGAGCTGACTCAGGTACCGAATATACAGTCATACAGATAACAAGAACAAAAAATTAAGAAACTGATGCGAAATTGTCCTTTTGCGGAGTGTGCGATAAGCCAAAGTGCAGCCATTAAAAGGCACTTGAAGTCATTGCTCCTCCCCTTATCCCCGATTCCCCATTGCCCCTAACACGCACCTGCCTGTCAGCCATAAGTGTAAAGTGTAGGTTTTATATGAAAATTGTTAACATTAAGATCGCATTTATTTATACAGATATAAGAACTGGGCGTGGTAGTTAAGTTAAAAGAAAGAACTTAAATTGATTTAAAGTTAAAAGTTCTGCTCTGGTCGGAGGCTAATTTAGAGTTGCGCAGTTGATATGCAAATTGGGATACTCATTTTATTGCGAATATTAAATGAAATTAATGAAATTTTCTGCACCATAATCCTTTGCAAAACGCATAAATTTTCTCATTAAGTGTATATATGTCTGTGTGTGTATATATATTCAATGTAGCTGGCATGTATATTGTATATATAAGCGTGTATATATAGAATGCCATCACATTTCGTCATATACAAGAGTTTCTATTGATTTTTATCTTGCCGGCAGCACACAAGGGATGTTGTATTTGCCAGGACCAGGCCCCAAGAGTTTTATATAACCTTGGTCCCTGCCTCTTGTTGTTGCTGTTACTGTTGCCATGTCTTATGTATGTACAACCAAGCACACAAAAGCTTCGTGTATATAAACGACGCCCAAAACGCAAAGCTCTGCGTTTGTTTTTTTTCGAAATTGAGCAGAAGCCGGTTGTGGGAATGCGAATAGCGAAAAGGGAAATTTGTTTAAGTTATATGGATTAAGTTCTATTGAAAAGCTGAGCCCATCAAGTTTATAACATAATTTTTATATATTTTCATAAATTGTTTTATTTATAATGTTTATTATTTAATTATTTGAAGTATTTTAGTTATTTTAACCTTTAGTCGAATGAGGAAAGTACACAAATTTAGCAGATGTATGTTACCTTAGCCGATTCCCAAACCACTTAAATGGGCGCCCCCTGGTGTATTACAAGCGAACATACAGCTTGGTCGCTTGTCCAGCAGAGGGCGCATTGTATGTGTGACGCAGGCACACACACATGTGCCTCGCTAAGGTATGCATGTGTTGGTGAGACAGAGCGAGTGAAATAGCTAGAGAAGTGAGATAGATGGCTGCACTGCGCACAAATCCAGCATGGCTGCCGAACACGCACACACACAAACGCTCACGCAGCCAATTATATTTGTGCATGTGTATGTTGGGCATATTTATCTTACGTCGATTGAGTTTAGCATGCATGCGTGTGTGTATGTGTGTGTGATTTTCATCCCCCCTTTGCTAGAATGCTTGTGTTAGACACATGCGCAAATTAATCTGTCGCCGACGCTGTCGACGTCGACTTTGGCGTTGCAGCCATTTGGCAGCAGCTGCTTGTGTATGAGTTTTCTACTCTCATGTATTTTTTCTTTTTCGCAAAGGGGTTTATTCAAGTGCAGTTAAAACTTGGCTGCAGACTTGAAATGCAAATCCAAAATATGCAGAAAGACTGACATTATGCAGATAAGCTGGCTAAAATCCCGAGTTCTTCAGGCTGTCACAGGATTAGCTTCAACTTTGAAACTATCAACTGGCAAACTGTACAGCAAATTTCGGAGATACGAATACGACAGACAACTCCCATTAAAGTCTTGGTCGAAAACGGCTTCATCTGGAATGCGTGACACGTCCGCATAAATGCTGTCGAAAATTGTCCAATAAATCACTCATATTTATATAAATGCCCCTGATATCGAAGCAGAGACGACCGCATGTTAACTCTAGCCATCGCTAGTCGTGGTCGATACTCGTATGCAAATTAATAATCCCAACACCATCCCCGCTAAGCACAGCGACCAGATAAGCGACCGCTTGAAACGTGTTTCTGCATAAATTATTAATCGCCAGCATGGTCTACAAAGAGGGGACGCAACACGAGGCAGAGTCAACCTGAGCCCAACATGGCAGTACGACGACAAGTATGGTGGCTCAGTGTGTGTCATGTCTGACGCTCGACTTGGCAATGGCCGTTGGAAGTTGTGTGGCCAAAAGCTACAGCAGCCGATAATCTAATTTGAAACACGTTTAAAACAAACAGAACAACTTTGGGAATTATAAACTCAAACAAAACTGATGAATATCAATTCTCTTTGAACAGCAGCAGCTCAGTCAAAGCATAACAAAATTTGCAAGCCCTGTTGTTGTCTCTGCTCTTGGGGCACATGCTGCCTAATTAAGGCTAATAAAATGCCACTTAAAAGACAACAAAAACAATAAGAATAAACATACATACATAAGTAACAAAACCAAAGGCATCTGCATTTTCATTTTCATTCATAAAAACGCAACCGCAAGCCGCTGCAGAGACTTCTACTGCTAAGTAAATATATGTATGTTGAGAATGGTGATTGGGTAGCGAAATAGGGGAGAGAGGAGCGAGTACAGAAGGGAGAGTATGTACTTGACTCGCGTGTTAGTCTCGCGCTTCGCTTTTACGACTGACAGCCAGCCCAGTCGAGTCTATGGCCGTTTCCGTCAGCTTCCGTCAACGTCTTAAGCGGCACTTAACGATGTCGCTTGACTGTCGACTGTCGACAGTTGCCAGTTGCCGGTCGTCCGTCTTCGCTTAACGGTTGCCATAATAATGCTTTATTTTACTATCGCATGTGGGTTTCCTTACCTCTCTTTCGCACTCTAAATATATCTCTTTTTCTTTTGTTAAATGTGTGTTGTCTGGGGAGCGTCTGCGGTTGACCGTAAAATTTTAATATCCCATAGCTTCGGTGCGTGGTTCCCCTTTGGTGGTTTCCCCTCGCCCTCGTGGCCAAAAGTCAAATCAATTGCCTGGCAATCTGCAACACCTTTATGGGCATTTTATGTGCTACACTTTTCACCTTGACATTGACAATTTGAATGTGGCGTCAGCCTCAATGACCATGTCCACAGGCGCAATCACAACTACTGAATACCACTCAACCACTCAAACCACAAGTACAAAAACACAACCACAACCTGCCTCAACTTGTCCCACATCGAAAGTGCCATAAAACACACCAAGTGGCTGAGAGAGTGCGCGTCTCTGTGTGGGGGCAGAATGAGCATAATCCATCATAAAAATTTTTATGGTCGCTCTCCATTCCTCTCCTCCCTCATCACCCCTTTATTCCCTAGCCCCCGCCGCCCTACACTGAGGCAGTTGGCTTTGTTATTCCTGCCGCTGGCAGCAGTAAAATTCGTTAAATGCTCAACAAATTGTTTATTATAGCCGTTTGGCAATAAATGCGGCTATTAGCTCATTTTAGGTGTTGCCACCGCACTTGCCTCACTCTGCCACCGCCCTCCCCACACACCACATTCTTCAACGAGCAGAGCAACACGTTTTGCATACTTATAATAGATCGAACCAAAACTGTTTGACAAGATCAAAATTAATACATTTTGTTTGACATTTATTTAAACAAATAATTATTGAGTTCCATTTAGGTTTACCATTTTGGTCAAAACAATATTATAGCAAACACACCAATAAGAATTTGCACTTTGTTTATATAATCTATTTGAAGCATTAATTAAACCTACAAATCATATAGTCGAGCATTAAATGCCCTCTAATTTCTGCACTATAAACTATGCTTGTGTCTCTTTTATGCTAAAGCATCAAAATGATAAAAACATATGTATTGGCAAGAAAATATATGAGATGATTTAAAAGTTAATAAATTAGATACAAGTTTAATATTAAAATAAAGAAAATGCCAAAATCATTTGATACCCCATGTTACGTTAATTGAAAACCAATACTCCCCTTGATAACATAGTGAAATGTTATATATAGGGTATAAATATTTGAATCTCATTTACTCGTGTGCATATACCGTTTATCTGAGCTGCTGGAGATGAGTCCCAGCGGAGACCTTATGTACAATGTGAAATCTCAATGCTGCCCCCGTTTGAACTCATTTGTTTTGTTTCAAGAAGTTAAACGACTTTCGCATACGCTGCACATACAAAGGAAGACAGGCATACAGAGAGACAGACAGACAGACATGTTCAAAGGAAGGCAGGCAGTGATTGCCTGGGTCTGTGTGTCCATTTTGACCAGGCTTAAATGTTTCATGAGCATGTCAGAGAGACGCTATCATAAGGAAGTTTGGATGTGGCCATTTGCGTATGAATTTCATAAATGAAGTCACATCCGTGCATGAGATACAAACAATTTCGGCCAGCTGCTTGCACAGCCTCCTAGAGAGGGAGGGAGATAAAGGTTGTGAAAGAGAGAGAGAGAGATATAGATAGAGAATGCTTTGCTATTTATAAGTATCTTGTCCGTAATGTGCCTGCGATGTGTCATTGGGAATGAGCATCCGGATAACGTTTCTGACTGCCCCACTGCCACCCAATCCAGTTCATTCGCAAGTCCGTGACCTAGTTGCCTCCATATGGGTCTATCCATGTAGATAAATATATATAAATATATACATATATGCATATATATTTATAAATATGTGTAAGTACAACATGTTGTGTGTCAAGTTGTTTGTGAAGCTAAACATAAATATAATTGCGACGACGAAATTTTCGTCCAAGTTTCGTAATTAGTTCTATTGGCTCTGATTGAACTAAATTAAATGAAAAGAGAAATGGAAGAGAGAGAAATAAACGACAAAGAGACGGGTAGAGTATATCAAAACAAGTCGCTGCGATGATCATGTCAATCGATCGATTTTAATGCAGTTGAATATTGAATATACACATACACTTTAGAAAATATGACATTGCCAACCTGAAGCTCTCACAGTGGGTGGCAAAAGTAATTCACTCCGATAAAATAAACATTTTAGAGTTATAAAAACTGACTATAATAAATAATTGGGGCTTAAAGATTAAAGTTAAATTTATGCAGATTACTTTAGCAATAGATTTTTTTTAATAGCTAACATAACTTATAACTAATAAATAATTAATTTAAATGCAAGTTGGTGCTAATTGTTATTTTGATATAGCATGTGGTATAAATTAGACATAACCCTGTAGTGTTAGTCTCGGCTTAATAATAAGTTATGAGCGTGTTTCAATATATTTAGATTCAGGGCTCTAAAGATTCTAAAGGACTCCATAAAAATTCGTATCTTTTTATTAATATGCTGAAAAAATCCCATACAAATATGGGAGTAAAGTAAAGCAAATGTCAGTTGGGAGGTCGACCTTCGCCCACTGTGCGAACATAGTTTATATTTATGGCACTTCTTATATTCTAAATTAAAAAGCAACTAGGAAGGCTTTAAGCAAATAAAAAAAATTCTAATACTAACCCAAATAAACTTTTCACTCCTATTTCTAATTTTTACGAAATCTTAGATAAATGAAAATAAATATTTTCTCGTTAAATTAGATCTCTCTTTCGTAATAAATAAAAGTTAAATTAAACAATTTGTACTGACCATTACTGACCAGAGATTTAAACAAAATAATAATTAGAAGTTTAATTTTTAAATTGTATTTTTTTGAAAAACACTCTTAGTTTAAATTTAAAAACAATATTGGTGCTGTGCCCATTGTGCGAACGAAAAAACCGAAACAGATATGTACATATATACATATATCAATTCGGTCCAATTTGCCTTTTCCATTGCGTCACTATCTTGAGGGCTTTATCGCAGGCCTCTCTAATGGTACTAGTTCGGTTCGAGGTTTTGGTCTCTTTCGGATTCGCCGTCCTCTGCCTTACTATCGCGTGCGTGTTTTGTGAGCAGCAAAGTTGAGCGCAAAACTCATTTAAATTCAATTCAAATGTGACATTTTTTTCTTCTTTCTCTTCGTTTTTCTGTGCTGGTATTTTTGGGTCTTTGACAAATGTCGCAAAGCTGCTTGGAACGAACACAGAGGCGGGGAAGGGAACAGGGTCAAAAGACGGAGCGGGGGAGGGGGAGCAGTGTCACTGTCAGTGAACGTTTAAATCGATTTGGATTCGGATTCGAATACGAATTCTCTACCTTTGCAGTGGTTCATGTTTGTTCTGTTTATTTTATTCCTGCCTGACTCTGACATTTGTTGTTGTTATTGTTGCCGTGTGCTTTGTTAAATTCCATTGTTATCCAAAAATGGCTGCATTATTTGTACACACATTTTTCTTACATGTATTTCAACTGTCGAAACGAATAGTTGCCTTTGTTGTTCTTGCTTCTCGGTTCGGGAACTTGTCCTCCAGAGTCGGAGCTCGACTCGAAACGTGATTCATGCGAGTGTTTTGGCCATTGTTTTTTTCCTTTTCTCTTTTCTTGTTGTTATTGTCATTTATATTGATAGGGTGTATTTTATTTTATGACTGTGTGTGTGTGTGTGTGTTTGTGTGTGGAACAGTCGACATTATGTAAAAGCTGCCGTCTTCAATTGCATTCCTCGATTATGGTTTCTGTCTGATTGTTGGCAATTTTCATAAACACACTAAATAAAATTCATGGGTTTTTGCTTATTATTTACCTTGGCTCAGTGTTAAATAAGCAACTCATTCAATTAGATGAACTAACATTCGCATTCTGGACTTTAAGTTTTCCCCCTTTGCTTTTCTTATTGCATTTCATTAGGAGCTCAGTTGTTGTTATCATCATTATCAAATGCAAATGCAGCTGGTGCTTGACTCAATAAGTCCATTAGGCAAATCCTGAAACACACCCTCATCCGGAATCATTCACCAGTCCGGAAACCTTTTCCACAACAAAATCTAATTAAATATTCTCATTTTCCGTAGCAAAAGTAGTAAGAAAAAATATTAAATTCGTTCTAGCTGAGATTTTAAGTCCGCAGCAAATTAATGTTAAAATCATTAGGGAAAACTTTGAAGGGGGAATTGGACAACTATAATGGGAAATGAAAGTGGGAGCTTGAATTACTCATAGGAACAAAAAAGAAGATAATATAATTTAATTCAAAGAATACGAAACATTTCTTAGTTTGCATGCAAATTGTAATCAAATACATTTCCATTATGAATACTTGTTCTAAAATAAAAATAAAAGCAAGCTGGAAAATGACTTTAGTCACGCAGTTTTTTCACTCATCATTTAATTTAATTACATCAATTAATTTATATTCGACTTAGACTTTCTGCTGTAGACGGAAAAGAAGATTCAACCATTTGAATTCTTATTTATTTATAATACAGTATTGTGAAATTATTTCTAAATATGAGAACTTTCATCTATATAAATAATTTGTCCAACATATTAGACATAAATAAACTTAGGACTATTGGATAAATAAAAATGACAGCAAATTCAAAATATTTCAAAATAATAGAGATTTATTCATGAAATTGTAATTAAGATCGACATTGTTTGCGTGTCAAATCGAGCTCAAAGTTTAAGACAAGTAAATTATTCACTTTCAGTTGAATCTTTGCCTTTATCTGGCCACTCATACGATATAACAATCTGGCCAATAGTGTTTAAAAGTAATGCACTTCATTTCACCTTCTGACCAGACCAATAGTCAGGCAGTTAGATAAATCCGAAACTTGATTAAAAGAGACAGAGAGAGAGAGCAGACAGACACCCAAAATGAACCAAATTGAAGCAGTAGCAACAAAGATGTGAATGAAAACAAGAAAAAAAGGTAGAAAATAGTACAAAATAGAAGAAAAAGAAGAAAATCCAGACAAATGTTATATATAAATAATTCATTGTTGTAACGTGCCAAGCTCGTCGAGACCATTTGAGTTAATTAATGAAGCGCATCTCAAACCAAAATCCGCATGGCAAGAACGGCAACAACAAAGAGACAACGATGCAGAGACGCAATTGGAGCTAAACGGCCCCAAAAGAAAATAAGCCGAGAGGTGCAAACGGGGCAAGTGGAGCAAAAGGAAGATGCGGGCACTGACGGAGAATCTGCCAAAATTAATAACAGACACAAAACTCAGACGCAGCTCCACGGGCAACGCTTCAAATTTGAACAAATGGCGCAGCACGGCGCTTAGGAGAATGAGAAGACGGGAGGGGGAGAGGGAAAAGCCAAAGAGTTTCGACTTTCGTCTAGGTGGATGCAGAGCAAAGTGCAAATAACGACGATGGGCAACGTGTGCGCTTGGCTGATGAGTTCGTCGTGGTGGTTGCAACTGTTTCCACCACCAATAAACGTGCCACACACACACGCACACGTGTTTGCATGTGTATGAACATGATTCCCAGTTGGGTTTGGGGTGGTTGCTTTGCCGAAATAAGTATATGCTAGCGAAACGATATTTAAATTTTCTGCACAAAAACCTCACGAAGCGCATCGACAGCAACAACAACAACAACAGCAACAGGCCATGGGACGAGAAACGGGGAGCTGGAGGTCGGTTGGATGGCATTAGCCACGTTTTAGGCTAAAATGAAAGCGCCCAACTCCCGCAACTGTGATGCTTATTACACAAAATTTGCATTTAGAAGCAAAACAGCTTGAGATATGAGAGGAAAGAGAAATAGGAGGAAGGGGGAGCAGCAAAAAGTGCACTTAACCATAACTCGAGCCCGTGACATCGCTTTGAATCTTCCATTAGTTTTACCCCTCACCATTCCCCCTCCAACTTCTAGCTGCCACATCAGCATCTCATCGGTTGCATACGAAATTTGCCGCTAAGTAATAATCGCTTTGACATCAGCGACGCATCATCATCATTATCGGATCATCGGCATCGATAAGCGGGAATGGAAATGGTTGAATCACTCCCGCCAATATTGAAATGGGAATTTAAGAGCAGGCAGTCGATGTGCTTCTTATTTATGAGCCAATATCTCTGTGGGGCGAAGGGAAACCATTGGTTGTTGGCTAATAAACTCATCGCCAGCCAAATTTATTGCTTGTCAACGTCTCGATGCTCCAAGCAAATCCAAGTATGTTACAAATGTGCTGCACACCGTTTCGATTACTAATTAAAATGATTCAATTTTATTGTTTTTTTTTTATAATTGTTCTACTATATTACAGATAAGAGTGCAACTACAAAACTGATATCCAGGTAAGCTTACTTAAACTATATTTAGTAGTAATAGTTTCCATATATATTTGCTTATTAAACCAACCAAAAATAAACACAACAAAAACCAGCTGGTTCTGTCTACTCGAGTCACCCTGTGCCGGTTTCCCATGCCAAACCTGACCGAAAGAGCGCGAGAGTTCTCTCTTTGACAGAGAATGTCGATGTGTTTCTCTTGAAAAGTGCTGAAATTGGGGTTAGCATTGCGACTCTTCCATCATAGCAGGCGAAATATATGAGCTTATACATATGTATTAATTTATAAGGCACAAAGCATATTTAAACTATAGTCGAATAAATAAACTAAATATAAGAAAAATAATATATCAATTGCATTTCCTTAAAGTTTTATTAAATTTCACAATTGTGAAATATTTGACGAGCCGAAGCTATTATACTATTAGCTATTATACTATTAGCGCATTATTACTATATCAGATGTATATTATTCTAATTTTTTTACTTTATTTTGCTTAATCTTAACTTGAATATGATGATTCTTATGTAGAAACTTGTTTTTAATATTTTGTATGTGGGATAACGAGACATCATATAATATATATTATCAGAGTACGCAAATAACAGTTATGTCTAGATCTAAAAAATCAAACCTCGAAAAATAATTATATGAATAAATGAGAAAATTTCAGATATACTTTAATGAATAGAGTATCCTCGAAAAAATCTTATAATTTTAATATTTATTATGCAAATTAATTTGAACACTTATTTCTGACTTTGGTTAGAAAACTTGAAATTACATTTTTTTTATGCGTGTTAATTTTAAGTTTGTATAATAAATATTAATAAATATTTATATTTTATTTTTATAGTATAAATGGCAAATAAGATTTTTTTAGTTTTTATAAAAATAATAAAATATAAGTTTATTTTTTGTATAAAAAAATTAAAAAAACATCTTTTTTATTTTTATAATAAGTACGAGTCTTTCTTTTGATTTGCTAAAAAATAAAAATATAATTATTATTTCTAATTTAGATGTATAATAAAAATCATCAGGATTTTTATTTTTCTGTTCTTATTATAATAATAATAATCTTCACGGGCCCAGCATATTATAAATGGACTTTAGTAAACTTTAAAGGAATATTTTGCAAATCGAATTTAGAATATACGTAACATGATTATAACGATTCAGAAAGTCAACTGATGAAGAATGTATATACTGTGTGGAATATAAATACTTTGCGGGATATGCTATCGTCAATGCGTTCAAAGTATAGGGACAGTTTAAAAAAACCTTTGCCAATAATACGAAAATGGATCATAGTTTTTTTAGACTGTGTAATTTGTTACTTAAATTATCTAATTTTAATTACGAACTTTACTTATAACTTCATGAAAATAATACGGAATAATGCTTAGCCTGGGAGTAAATGTAATTTAAGTGAAATTGGATTTTGTAAGCTCAGCAACGATAAGTGAAATTGGATTTTGTAAGCTCTCCCACGATGAATTGGGTACTGCCCTCTGATTGTCCAGTTGCAAGCTGAGCTGCGATTTGTTTTTATTATGCGAACCAATTTTTCGATTCAATTATTCTGAATGGCTTGCAATGTGAAAAATTCGAGAAGTTCGAATTCAAAATGCACAAGCTGAGCAAATCTAGACGGCAGCATCGACTTCCCGCTTCCCTTGGCACCTTCTCAATCTGCAAATACGTGAAATTGGCCGAGGAATTTGTTACATTTCGCTCTCCTATTGATGCCCCTTTTCTTACTATTTCATTTATATAATTTTGGGAGGTTTCTTCTTCTTTTTAGTAAACTGAACAAGACGTCTGCAAAGTGAAATACTTGTAATCAAAATGCTTTGACTCCACTCGATTTGCTGCAGAAGGTGTGGATAATTCTCGAGCATGCAGTGCGAGTGAATCTCAGACAGAGTGCGTTGGCCTCGTCAGCGTTGGACCCAGAGGAGCAGACCATAACTGCAATGTGGTCCCCAGCACCCAATCCCCGAGCTGTCCAAGCAGCCCGAGCAGCCACTAAGCTCAATTGAACTTAATTCGACGGAATCGAGCTGAGGCTGCTGCCGAAGCTGGAGCTCAACTCAACTGGAGAAGCTGGAACGTGTTCAATTTGCGCTCATGAATGTTTCAGCATGTAGTTATTGGATTTACTTTCGGCACTTGCCACTAAGCATTTTTGTCGTATATATTAGATACTTTTATCCGAATTTCCTCAGCTGACGAAGCGTGTACAAAATTACCAAATAAGCAGAGAAGAGAAAACTATCGATAAATTTTGAAGTGCGACTCGAAGATTGTGAAATGAAAACGAAAATGTCAATAATAATTTATAAGTACATAGTATATACAAATATAAATACAAATAAAAATACATCAAAATACAGATATGGATATAAAGATAGATAAAGATATACATATATACACTCTTTACCTCTTCTCGAAAATAATAGATTGTTGATTAATTGTAGGAAATGATTATATAAAGTAAAAGTTCAAGAAACTCAAGCACTCGAATGAGTCCATTAATAAATACTTACATCTCTCTAGGTGTTGTATCTGCTAGAAAAATTGGGTCAGTCGAAGTCTGGCGATGAAAGCAGCCAACAGATGTCAACGACAGTCGTAGCCTGAATCGTTGAATGGCTGAATGGCCTCGTGACGTAGTGACGACTGCGCCATAAAAAGTAACATAAAATTCACGCAGACGACCTTGAGAAGCAGTAAAATTTTTAATGACTCTCACTTTTTACTGCCAACTCTCGTAGACCGTAAAATTTTGAACTGGATAGCGGCATTATAAAGAGGAAGAAAAGCAGTTCACAGCCAGAATAAGACAGGGCTCTGGCTCTGGCTCATTTTGGTGATCGGCCGTTGGCCGCAAATTGTCAATGGACCCACTGTGCGGCCCATAATAGATTTAAACTGGTACCAGTCTACCATGGTCACATGTGCCTGTTTGCCTGTTTTTTCTGTTGTTGTCTCTGTGCAAATCCTTCCTCTCTCTCTGCTGGTTTTCACTTTCCTTCGATAGCCTTCTCAGTTGTTTCTTATGGTTTTTTATGCCATCTTGCCATGTTGCTGCAATTTTATTGTTTTATGATGGCAGCTTCTCGGCTAAACAGCCGCTGACTGGCATTGAGCTCATCACTACAAGAACAACCCTTCATTTAACCAAGTGCTAAACTGATGCCTTGGCTAAAGACTCAACCCTTTGCAATACATCGAGGAAAAACTAATGATAATTGCTCGCAAGTTATGCCTAATTTGCTTTCAAGGTCTGCTGTTTTTTGCAACGACTTGGAAACCCATTAATATTGTGCGACCTCCGACACCCGACTTCCGACTTTATGCCATATATTCTTGCAAACACAAAGAACATTCCTATAGTTAGCTTTTGGAAAGTGTAAATAATTACAGGCAAGGTGCTTGCCAAGGCTAAACAAAGAGTTGAGTTGTAATTGGAGAAAGTAATTTCTTAGTTAAGGAAACGGACTATTTGGCAAGAGGACGAAAGACAATAAACCAATTTAATAAACAATCCTTTTAAATTCGACATATATTTTACTAAAATTCGATTTATTATATATATAGGAAAGAACAATCACAAAAAAAAACCTCTACGCGAGGTAAAAGTCTAGTGACGAAAGCGTATTCTAGCCTCAAAATTTCTGATACCCAATTTTGTGACGAAAAATAGTAAATTTAGCATGAAACTTTAAAAATAAAAATTGTATTCCGCAGTTCCGGACAGGAGTCCGCGCTAGTGTCGAAAGCGGCACGAAGTGTGCAAAAGGCGACTAGCAATATATACACGAAGAATGGAAAATTTGCTACGACTGTTTGATCAGGTCGAGTTATATAAAGATCGAAAGGTATAGTCTTAACTAACTAAGACTTTTGGTAACTCAACTGGTTCATCAGATAAGGGGGTGTAAGTGGGAGGGGCAACATTTTAATTCTCGCACAACTTTTAGGGTCGTTGCAGCTTTTTGGTGAAATTTTATAATTTTAAAAAGTTTGGTTCAAAAGATATATTAGTTTGAAATTTTTAATGGCCTTCTTAAAATGAAATGAAAGTTCAGTTTTTATGTCTGATTGTCTGTTTGTTTGTATCAAAGCGCTAAAAAAAGCTTAGATTTTATGGTGAGGAATTGTTTCTTATCAGAAATCTAGAAACTTTTGTTCTACGACTTTAGCGGGAAATGGCTAGATTAGCGGGAAATAGCTAAGACCCGATAAATTCGAAACACCTATAGTTTCCAATCGCAAACTACAGATGTGTTCTAGAGGTGCCTTGAATATTTTTTTTGAAAAGCGCTCAGGTAAAATGCTACAGGTGAAAAAAGGTTTTTTGGCTAACATTTTGGCGATTTATTCGAAAACGGCTTTAATGATGTTTATTTAATTTCAATATGTTGTTATTTCGCTACTTTTGATATATGACACCCATCTTTCAGCCATACGCTTTGGAAGATATGACTTGTTAAATGAATATATACATTTTACATGTATTCACTATACTAATTTGAAAATTAAGCTTTTGTACGAAAAACTTGTTAGTTTCTCAAGATATGTCAACCAATTTAACAGAATATGCATTTCAGTTGGCTTTATACATCCTGATTAAATTTGGTTCAAATCGGTCTAATATATCTATATAGCTGCCATAGGAGCCATCGGTCAAAAATCATGTTTTAGTAAGAATAACTTTAATGTTTCTCAAGATATCTCAAACAATTGGACAGAAAAATTCATTTCAGTTGGTCGTATACATTCTGAACAAATTTGGTACAAATCGGTCCACTATATCATATAGCTGCCATGGAACGAACAGTCAAAAATCAAGATTTAGTATGACTTTGTTGTTTTCTGAGATATCTCAACCAATCTTTCAAACTATTTATTTTAATTAGTCATCTACATTATGACCAAAGTTAGTTCGACTCGGTCAACTATATCTTATACATAGCTGCCATAGAAATGATCGGTCGAAAATTAAGTTTTAGCATAGAAAACTTTTTTGTTTTCTAAGATATCTTAACCACTTTAAAAGAATATGCATATTGGTTGATCTTATACATTCTACCCAAATTTGGTTAAAATCTTCAAGGGCATCAAATCTTCGTCGTGCCGAACAGTATCTAAGTGTCTGGGCTCAGGGTATCCTACAGTCGAGTACACTCGACTGTAGCCGAACTTCACCACGAGCGAAGTGAGTTTTTTTGTGTTTATTCAAGAAAAAAAAGAATTGCTCCTTCATTTTACACATCATTTCCGCGAGCTAGTCGAATATAAAACCTGTGTTATTAGTCGAATTTTTCAAACGAAATTTTGCCTAGATGACTTTATTTTTTTATTTTTAATTATATTCTGAATTATTTATTATAATTTAGCGACACAGAATACTAGTATATATGTATAAGTATATGACAGAATCGTCATGGAATTTATCCTTAATTATTAAACTCTGAATTATAAATTATTCCATTTTCATAGTAATAGATAAATTAAATCATTTCATAATAGATTAAAACTTCTTGCAATTAACCATTCATTTAACAAAATTACACTTGTTATTATTCAGCAGTTTTACAAACAAGTGCATTGACACCTGTTTGTTCATCTTAGTGTATCTGCCATCGCTGCTTGGGTAGTTTTTAGGAGAATCTGGGAGAGTAGGGCATTTTCTAATTTTGCGTTCTGCGCCACCCGCTTGGAGTCTATTATTAAGATGGCTTTTGTCTGCTGATAAGGACGCGCTTGTTGGTTCGACAACAAACATCGAAACTTTTAATGAGAAATGTCGCATAGTGCATGCGGTTCCAATTTTCTCGACGCATTTGTCGTTGTCATTTTTTCCTTTTGCTGTTTTCGTTTTGTCCCAGCGGCGCTTGGCAAACTCGACAATTTTCGTTACGAGCCAACATTCTGTCAAAATGAGAAAACTTTTGCCAGCACCAAACGTGTCGATGTTGATGTTGACGTCGACAGTTGGCCGCATTCCCGGTTGGCCAGACCCGAACCTGAAACCAGAGTCAGACTCAGACTCTGGTCATAAAGCTTTGCCAGGCAGGAGCCATAAGTTGCCGAAAGTAAATCTGTTTCAAGTGGTATTCACTCCTCGAATTGGCTGCCTTCTGTTGACTCTCAGCTCACATCTTCCCGTGGACGTGGTCCACTAGCATAGGTGTCTGCATCGGAGTCTAATCAAGGGGTGGGAGTAAAGCATTCCTGCCTCCTGTCTGAACTCTTGCAAAACGTTTGCTTTCCTATTATTTGCACAGCAGTTGCAACAAGCCACTAAATGGGAAAGGGAAGGGTAAACAGAATCAACTCCTACGTCTTGACTTTTTGTTTATTTCTGCATAAGGCAACGATGCGGAAGAATGGCTCCGTTACGCTTTAAGGAAGCTCTGTGTTGTTCCTACAATTACCTCTCCTACCGGAATGCCAAAAGCTGCATTTGTGACAAGTGACAGCTCAGCAGAATACACTGACAGAAATGTTCACATCTTCGGTAGAAAGATGCAAGGCTGCAAAAGCTGGTTCGAGCTATAGAGTAGAATTTGGGTTCGGTTCGAGAACCAGATTATATACATTCTGAGTCTAAGGTTTAGGGTTGAACCATCGTTCAATCACTACGGACGGCAGTCCGCGCTAGTGACAAAAGCAGCAATCATTTATAAATTATTTACAAAAAAAAGCTGGCACTTAAGCAAACATTTTTTATTTAAGTATGTATTCAGGATATTATTGTTAAGTTAAGACAATGTACGGAAAATAAGGCAACGACTCAACCTTAAAATGCGTAAACTATTTTATATAGATAAAAAGAATGTACCGAACCCCGAAATTGATTTTATTTTCTGTATACAACCGAATATTTGCATTGTTTTAATTATTTCTTGATTTTTTAACAAATTAAATTTAATATTAAAAAATTCTAATTTTCTAAATTATCGAAATTAATTTGAAGAATATGACTTATTATATTTGCAAGTCTCAAACTGTGGCGCTATATTAAAAAAGCATGATCTTTATGTAATTATGATTTAATTTGGAACCGAACCTTTTATTGAAGAAAGTGGTCCGGATCAAGTTCGGGTTGTTAAAAAACTCTAACCGGACCGGATATGCAGCCATGAAAATAAGTCATATCGGGTTGGACTTTTTTTTTTTGCAGTGTAGAACTAAAATGTCACGACTACAAATGCGGAAAGGTAAGCTTACTCGCAAGCATAAGCACTTGAATTCCCAGCGCTTGTTGACATGTTTCGTCCGTGGTAAATGCCACGCCAATCGAGGGAACACGACGTAGTTGGTGACGGAGGCGTAGATGAAGCACACCTTGATGTACACACGAAATTGAGGCAAACAAACCTAAATAAGCTAGCAGAAAATATGATTCTATTTGGTACGGCCTGCTTGTTGTCTGTTTGCTTTCATATTTTGATGATTGTGGCAGGGACTGGGCCGAAAACACAAATTGGTCTGGGCCTGGCCTGGATACGACCCACAAAAAAAATAAGACACCAGTCAACAACAAAGTTGTAGATCTTAAAGGTTACTTTAAAGAGGAAGCCACTTGGTTGCCGGCTTGCTTGAGATTTGTTTTTAATTCCGGGTACCAAAAGTGTTGGCCAATATTTTGGCAAAGTTTTTTTTATGGCCCCAACAGATTTGTGCCGTTGTCATTCGCTTGACTCTGAACGATGTCTAATGAAATTTGCCACCTTCTCGTCGTCATTTGCGTGCCTCACGCTTCGTTCATATTGCGACAAGTTCTTCTACGTCTTCGCCTCACAAAACTTACGGCCAAATCCAGTGCCACGCCACTCTCTTAATTGCTTCCGCTGCTGGATTCGGCGTCGAAGTCGGAGCTGGGGCGCCGTGTGTGGCAGCTGGCACATGGACGAGGACAAAACTTTGATTTATCAGGCCGTAAATCTCAGGCTCAGCAAACCCTCGAACTGCACGCTGTGCCAGGGAATGGGGACGCCAATCCCAATAGGGAACAACCAATGGAACCAATGGAACAGCCACGGGATGTTCATAAATCAGCGGGCGGAATGTGAGGCGGCTTCAGGGCGACCAGACCAGGGCATCAATATAAATTGAACACTTAATGGACTCACCTGACCGGAGACAAGACCGGGCCAGGCTGATTCAGTCGCATCTGGTTGACTTCTCAATAAATTTGCGTGCATTATGTGCGCGATGTAAGTTAGGAATTTTATATCTGAATTAAACGTAAAATGAATTAACGTGACTAAAATATTCGTCTTGGCCTACAGGACTCGCAGTCAAATTACGTGAATTTGCATAAATGCTCAACGAGTTGCAGTTGTACGAATATAAATACAAATATATACTCATACTTACACTCACACACTCGCAATCACACTTTCTTTAGTCGATACTTCCTCTCGTTGTCGTTGTTGCATTTATCCGATCGCCGTTGATAAATGAGAAATGCGCGTGCTTATAAAGTAGCTAAGCTTATGCAATGACTAAATAAAAATATTTATGCAAATTTATTTCGTTTTTATCTTAAATTTAAAGATAAAAGAAATTGACATTTTACCGACTACAATTTAAAAAAATACTGAAAGTAAAACATTCGTATGTAATATTTTAGCCGAAATCCCGATAGTGTCTTTGACTTGGATAGATTATGTGGAACATTCTACAACTTGTACACAAAAAGAAACAAAAAAGTTTTTCATTCAAAGTAATTCCATGACCTCTGACCTCAGTGAAAGGCACTTGAAAGTGGAATTTTGCAAAACGCCGTCTTATTGCACAATGAAATTGTCTCAGTTACGTTGTGTGAAAATTTCAGCTTTTTACCCTTAGCCGTTTGGCCTACACGTTGATGTGTCAGTTAGTGAGTCAGTCAGTCAGGACAAAGAGTTTTATATATATAGATATTAATAAATAATAAGATTTTACACAATTATTGTATTGTAGTTCACACCACTGGCAATATAATAATACCCTTTGCTAAAGTATTAATATTTATAAGCTCATGAAATGCATCTAAATTTAAATAAAACTAAGTTCTAGTCATTATATGGATCTTGATTGATTTTAGATGAATAAATTATTCCACGAGTCAAGGCAACATAACTTACTCGTAACATATTCATGAGTTTTAGCAATTGTCGCCCCAATTAGTATTATCGATGTACTTGTACCCAAGCTCATTGCCCGAATTCAATTCAAATGAGAGGTTCTCGTTTCTCGGCTGCCTCGAAGACTCCACAGTAAGTTGCAATTAGCACTTGGCCACTAATTGACCATTAATTTAAATGCTTCTGGTTTCTGTCAGAGCATTAACATGAAAGACAATTAAATTCATTCTCTAATAATTGTGAGTGGTTTCAAGTGCCGGCGGCAACTGAACTGACAAACATTGATTGGATTTGAGTTGAACGCTTGAAATAAAATAAGGTGAATTATATGAGAGAGTCTCTCTCATTCGGAATCTTATATAAATAAAATAAATTATACATTTTAAAAGAATTATTTACTGCTTTTGTTCAGTAAATTAAGAGATTAACAAAATCTTTACTGAAACTCTGATAAATAGCATAAAAAAGGATGAGGACTAATGTAAGATAAATATTTGGGAGTTTCTCTCAACTTTTCTTAATCTGTCACATATCTGGAATAATAAATCAAACTTTTTATATAATTCAAATAATTGATTAATTTAATAAATATTAAATTAAAAGTTATAATTATAAAGAGTTTGATAAATTGAAGAAAAATTCTACATGAGATTGTAGACTCTCTTCAATTGAAAATGATACAGTGAATCGGGCGCCTTTTTGTGGACTGTTGGACCGGGAACGGTCCCAATGCGAAGAGTTTCCATGGCAACGGAACCACAAATAATGGAAGTCACGCGCTTTGGTCAATGGCCGTGGCAGCTGCAGTTGACAAGAAGGCATTGAGCAGGGGCAGGGGCAGGGCAGAGCAGAGCGGCTGCGGCGAAGCGAGCTGGCTCTGCTACGTTGTTTTGTACGAGTATTTGTGCGTGTCATGGTGTGTGTGAACAGCGTCGTCACTTCTGCCGACGTCGACGTCGCAACGTCAGCGCAGACTGGCTGGCCGGGTGAGTTTATGCCACGCCTGAAGCCGAAGCGAGTCGAGCGCATGTGCGGGAAAAGGACGCACTGCGTTGCGTGTGTGTCAGATAAATACGCCAGTCAGATAAATTCAACATGGCCGCCTTGGCAGATAATTACTATTAGCAGCTCGCAATGTTAGCGGCGCCTCGCCAGCGACATCTAGCGGCGAAATATGAAGCAGCTACTGCTAGACCATCTTTATCTACTGCTCACGGGACAGCTCTCTAAGCACTCGGGCAGCGCAGTCATGGAAGTGGAAGGATGCCATTGCCTCACAGCTCACAACTTGCAACTTCGAATAGAGCTTCCAACTTTATCCGCTAGGCTTCACTTGTGCATTTCTCATTGGAAAACCGAATGCGACAATCTGGTTAGGGTTATATGAGACAACTTCATTTCTATTACACTCGTATCTTCAGCTCGTGTATACATATCTCATAATAATGATTGCGACCAGTTCAGAGACTAGCCAATGAATCACAATGTTGAACGGTACCATTTGGACCTGGTTCTTTATAATTTCCAAAATGACATTACTATAAACACATGAGACTAAATAAGGCATTGACACTTGAGTAAATTAATGTTCTAGAAGAACGACTACATTTCAACAGTAATTCCTAATGAATTTCGATGTCTCAATTAAATGAACTCAACTTTATTTTAATTCATTCCCAATATATCAAGATAAATACAAGCCATTAACACATATTTATTACTCATAATGAATGAGTCATCCAATTAACTTAGCCCGTCTGCAGACTCGAAATCTGTTTTTTTAATCTTTTTTAAGCACTCTTTTATTTAGGAACCAAACATCAGGCTGGAAAATGGTCTGATTCTTTGCTGAATATTACAAATTTCGACAAGTCTATCGGTCTATTAAAAAAATATGCGTAGATCAAAAAGTCTTACAATAAAATAAAATATTAATAAACTGCTATATTTCCTAAATTTGCTAAAAAAAAACAATGATATAAATGAATGCTAAGAATAAACTGAAGAAATAAGAAGCATTATCTATTTATTTCAATTTTTGATCATTTGTGTGGATAAATCGATGTTTAAAATTCAAGTTTAAACTACATATTATAACATTAAAATAATTGCAGAAATCTCTCTTCTCCGCGATCTTTGTAAGTACATAAGTGTTGAGCAATTCAAATGAAAATTTCTAAGAAGTAATGATTTATCTATGACTATGGAATTTATAATAAACATAGTTTTATTGTCATTTAATTGCTAACTTAAAGAAAACTAGTTTCGTTGTAAATTAATGAAATGACATAGATTCCAGTAAAGTAATAAAATTAAAAAGATTCAAGTGCCAATAAATAGTCCACCTTCAGATGTCTCACGATTTGCATAATAATATATAAACGTGCACAACTAACAAGCTCTCATTAGAGCTATTTTCGATGAGATGTATAAATGGAGACACGGTTTTTGGGTTCATGTCCTTGGGAGAAAAGCATTGGGTTGTACTGAGGCGACACAAACAATTTGTAATCAGTGGTGTTAACAAGGCGACCCATAAATTTCTATTGACCTCTGCACGCTCTTAAGATTTTCAGTGGATTCAGTCTCCATCTCCAGCTATGGCCCCAGCCCTGCAGCGAGTGAATTATGCAAGTGACGCGATAAAAGCAAAGCCCGGCAAACTAAATTTATTGGATGCCATGCACTCATTAGCATCCAAATGCGGAGACCGCCAACTCGAAGTCGATGAAAACGAAGACGACGCGAACGAACTCATTAAGAGCCCCAGTTGCTGGGGCAGCCATGCCCACAATTGACAGCCCGGTCAATGGGCGGGCCATGGCGCTGAATAAATAACAAAGTGACAACCACAAAAAACAACCGCGCCGATGATGGAACAGCCCTCAAGGCTGGAGACAGAGTCGCTGGAAGAACCAACAAGAAAATGTACAATAATTGAGCTCACAAATCACAGGACGGAGCAGGAGTCGAAGCAGTTGGAGTCGCATGTGGAGTGCGAGGTGTGGAGTGCAGATTGAGGGCTAGAGCAGCCGGCGCACCAATGAACACGAACCAAGTAAATTGAGATTCTTTAAATTTATGCACATATTTTTTTCTTCAACAGCAGCCAGCGACTGCCGAACTTGAAAGTACGTGTAGCCACTTAAGCTCCTTGTCGTCTTGGCCCCATATTTGCGCCTCTTTCCTCCCGCCCGAGGCGGCATCTCGAGAATTTCGAGCGACTGGAGTAAATCCACAAGCTACCCATCAGCAGGCGCCTCCGATAGCTCCAGCTGCTGCTGAGTTTGACTCTGTCTGGCTCCGTCTCTAGCTCTGACTCTGGCTGGTTGGCCATTTAGTTGGTTAGCCAACTGAATGTGCATGCTGATGTGGATGTCTGTCTGTGTATGTATGGCGTGGCATATTGATGAACCGCAGCAAATTGGCTCCACGGTGGCAACGGATCCTATGCCCATCACAGTGGCTCAATAACAATTCTATGCATATCGAAAATAGACGACTGAATATCTATTAAGCAAAATATCTATTAAATAAAATAATAATATTACAAAATAAGAATGTATTTTAAATGTTTTTTAAAAAATTTTTTTTTTGTTTTTTCCCAATCCTTACTACAATTGTTAAATCAATTATTACATTTTTGAATATGCTCCAGCTGAAACTTAAACTTAAACTTAAGTTTTTTGTAATTTTTCAGTTATGAATAAAAATTTATTATAATATTAATTTTACATTATAATTCAACAATTGTACTTAAACTATAATTTATTATTTTTTCTCTCTGTCGACGTCTTTTAGTCGACGTTAAATAAAAACTATATAACATAAATGAAGTGCGATACCCAGAAGTTTTTGTATTTGTGTATATTAATAACATTAGAAAAATAGTTACAAAGTTTTTTGTCTTATAGTACTTAATGGCAGCAACATTTTAACGTAAAATTGTTTTACGTTTCGATAATAAATTCTATAACATTTTAGACCATTTACATTTTAATTTCTTTTCCCAGAAATATTTTGAAAATTTTTAATAAAGCTTTTCAACGAACCCAAGGAAAACCCAACTAATCTGTATATATTCCAATTTCTACTTATAGTTTTAAGTTTAATATATATTGAAAAATATATGATTATTTCAAAATACATTGATACAAATTATGAACTTTTATTTCAATTTGGAGTTTTCCAAAATCATTCATTCAATTCTTTGAAGTAGATTCAAATCGGCTTGCTGAAATTTCAGCAACAGACTACCGTTCAACTGTACATGTATGAAAACATATATTTGCATGATACACGGTGGTCTGTTACAAGCCGAGTTTGAAACTGTCTCTGTTCCACTGTGCAATCTTCTTCATGGGTGGCTCAACTTTTTCTAGCCGTTATACTTGACAAGAAATTGTAAAAAAAATAAACAAACAGAAAAATGAGAAAAAATAAAACAAACGAAAACAGAAGTATCTTGTTTGGCTACCCTGCCTGCCATAGTCAGTATCTATTTCCCCGACTGTAGTTTGTAGTAGTTGCTGCTTGGCAATCTGCCATCATTTGGCATAAATCCCCCATGATAAAACCCACGATTGCTCCCCAAAGTTCGTGGGGCACACTAAGGCCACGCAATTTTGAGTTGTGCCAGGACGGACGGGGCAGCAGATTGGAGATCTACAGGGGTGGTTGAATAGTTGATACTCCTCTTAGTTGGTGTTCTCAGCTATAGATACGGGTATACTTGGTATACATTTTTTAAAATTATTGCCCTGCCCTCACGAGCCACGAAGTTTTGGCCATATTCCGCAATTGGCCATTTCTATGCCAATTAGGTGCATCTCATTTGACTTTCAGTCCACTATCAATGGCGGGTTCAATGCTCGACTTGTGCTCAGAACTCACAATTCCATAACGCACAGTCTCCTCAGCTCGAGAGTCTCCCCTTTTTGGGACGATCATTATAGGATGCCAGTGATGTCAGTTAATTGGACCCTTAACAAGAGTCATCATTCATATTTGATGACATTGTGGTAAGTTTTAAAGTTTGTCTTGATTATTCGTGTTTATCTCTCGCTTTCCCTCTATTCGACTAGAGATTTTTTATTCGCTTTCGTTCATATATACATACGTATTATATAAGTCTTTTTACTTTTTAACAAAATGAAAGCAGTTTCAATTAAAGTTTTATTTTTTTGCTCACCTTAAAATACATAACTTGGTTTTAAAAATAAAAAAAATAATACAACTTGTTTGTATATTCTGTGTGCATTAAAAAATGTAAATAAATGTGCCGACACACACCCATAATATTGTTGTTCTTGTTGTGTTGTGTTGTTGTGCCCTATGGTGAGTCAGTTGTACACACACACAAGCACAGAGAAATGTTTCGTTTTATTCTCATGCAGCCGCAGTATTCTCGGCCTAGAATATAAATTAAATTCCACAACATCAGCAACAGAATATGGTACAATAACAAGAAACATGAACAGATTTTTGAACCTTCCCTCACACCCCGCATCCATCTTCAAGCATTCGGCTTCACTTTGTGTTGGGTGGGGGTCGTTGTCAGCGGCAGAGGCGGGGTAAATGCCGTTTGGTCGCCTCTTTCAATGGCCGCCGCTTGCCACGCGAGAGTTGTTCTCTCACTCTCACGTGGACTGTGTGCGAGCGAAAAGGATGCACAGTGTGCACTCGCTGAGTTCCGTGCAAGGAATAGAGATAGACAGACCATCACTGAGTCCACAGTGGTTGTTGATGCTACAGTTAGAATTTGAAATTCAATTTTTTTTCTGTCCAGATGTCAAACCATAACGGTTCTCGTACGTTGCCATACCTTCACCCGGTCAACACTCCGACAATCTATGGCCACAGGAGCTGTTGTCCATCTGTTTATGGTTTCAGCAAGTTTGTTAACTATAACAAAGCATTTGGTTCTTGTTGGTTTGAATATTTTTAATTAACGCGGCCTTCAAACTTCAGAGGTAAATTAATCAAATTACAGCGATGAGAAGACAAATTTGTCTAGTTTAATTACTACACAGAGGGAAAAAATCAAGTATTTCGTACTTAAAAGTCACATTTAAAAACTGACTTCTCACTAAGATTGAAATTACTAATGTCGGGTATTTCGATCTTATTTCAAGTACGAAATTCTCAAACTTAAATATACTACAAAACGTACTTGATTTAAGTACAATTCATACTTGATACAAGTACCAAATCATGTTAATATATGACCATGATACTTGCAGACTTAGATCAAAATGGTGTAAACTTTATTAATATGTATAAAATGTTGTTGAAATAAGTATTATGAGCATCATGGAATAATAAAATTATCAATATCATAAGAGTGGGTATAAAAAAGATTTCAGTTAGTGTGAAATTAAGTGAAGACTGACTACAGCAATACTTCTGTTGAATACATCCGTATGTTCTCAGTGTTCTTCAAACTATATCAAATATAAATATTAGGTTTCGAAAAAATTTAATTCGAGTTCATTCGAATTTACGCCAGTTTTCTCTCTGTGTGGACAGCTGGAAAGTGTTTTGATTGTCTTCTTGCCATTTCCAAGGGGCAATTAATATTTAATTTCAACTACAACTCCCTAACACATCCACAATTCGACCACTTGGTATGCAAATGAGCTGGAGTTGGCCAATCGGCAACAGCTTCATTCGCTTAATGAACTTTACCTCGTTTGGCAGTATGGAGCAACCCTTGACAGCTTTTGTCCGACTCGGATGAAAATCGTCGGCCCTCTAATTGAGCATCTCTAATGTAATTAAGCTGCTTCAAGTGCCCCCGTGAGGAGATCCGCTCTGGCTCATGCAAATTTCGCTGCCAAATTAGTAAAATTAATTCAATTTCGCTACGCAATTGGCAGCTTGAAACACTGATACAATTTCAACATAACGTCGAAATAAAAAATAAGAAAGTAACGTAATCATTTCAGCTGAATTTCCTTAAGTAAACTTAGCATGATTGCGAAAAGAATTTTATTAAATTTGTCATGCTTTTTTTAATGAAAGTATATAAGTCAACATTTCTTTCACTAATATTTATTGTTATTGAACTCTTACTAACATTTGAACATGTTGCGATAATCAGCTGCATAATATTAGAGACTTGTTCTTTAATATATTTAATATTTCAAATTTTTGAATTAAATAAATTAAATTTAACATGTTCACCAGCTGTCGATAAGCCAACTAAATTATGTAGCCATAATAAACTCTCGTAGAGTATGCAATCTGGATGCACATGTAGTCAGCCAGACGTCATTTCGTTATTTATTCAAAAGATATTCGACGTGGCAAGCCAGAATTTAGCTTGCTCGAACCTGCCTCGCCCCTTTAAACACACGACCAATTTAGTCGACACCGGTTGATGTCTGAGATACTCGAACATATGTACATACATACGAGTACTCGTACTTGTACTTGTACAGATGATACCAGATCGAAATTCCGAAACATTTTGTTTCATTCGTTTAAACAAAAATTATTATGAAATTGTAAACAAAAATCGTTTCAAGTAATTTTGGGTTACTTTGAACTGGAAAATTGCAAAAAAAAACCTGCCCAAAAATAGATGAGAGTAAAGAAAGCGAAATGAATTGTTTATTTTATACTACACCACAAAAACACATGAGTAAAAAACTCATTCGGAATGAATATAAATGGAAAATAGCTCTTCGGATAGCATTAATAATGTGTCGCATTGGTCAGGGTTAATGACTGAGGTGGTAGAAGTCAGATAAAATATTTTCTAGTCTGATTTAATGGCTTTGGTACAACTTTTGGCTAAAAATTCATGCATATCAATATCAATTATCAAACTAGCTCTATAGTCAGTTGGGCACTCGAGTGGGGGATTTTTAATTTAGAAACTGAAATGAAATTGACTCGAATTGACTTGAATTTAATTTATTGTTATTTACAACTGAGACATTACGTTCACTATCAGGTAACAATATGAAGTCTGTGTGGCATATTTTAATTTAGTTGAGCTCGGAAGAGAACGTTTAATTAAAAGCAAAAGTACTGGCAAATTGCGACCACAAATAAAGCAACCAATTGAAGCGGATGTGGAAAACGCTTAATGAAAACAACAACAACAACAGAACCAGAAACAAGAACCGGAAAGAACTCGTAGTGCAAAACACACGCAAGTCTTGGGAAGGCAAATAAACGAGGTATTTATGTGGCTTTCAAAGACGTAAGACAGACATATGGTATGGGGTATGGGGTAGCTAAAGCTCAAGTCGGCCCCGAAGAACTCGATGCGAGGAGGGGCAACATACATAATTGACTGACGGTATAATTTACTTCCGTGCACTTGCGTGTTTATTAAATTTCTGGGGTTGTCTCCGGGCATTGATTCAGCAACCGAAGCTCGAGATGGAGTAGAAGATGGAGCAGTGTGACAATGGCTTTGCCAATGCCAATAGCAATGAGCGGGGTCGAGTCAGTGCGTTGTTATTACGTAACCACATGTAATTACATGTATTCCTCATTAGTTGGTACAGTTCGTAATCGTGACGGGCTTTAACTGCAAGTCGACGGCGAAATGGCTATGAACAATGGAACAAATTCATGATAAATTTTAATTCTAACACCTATGATGAAATACACTTTTAATACAGATTTATAAATCCGATATCAAAAAAAATAACATCCCAATATATAATACAATTGGAAAGAAAAAACCCAAAGTGGTGGATAAATATTAATGCATTGACTTATCTTTTAACTTTTAGTAGATACATTTAAGGAAAATCGTAAAATAACAAAAATTTTAATTATTTTTCTGAAATATTTGTATATGGGCATTGATTTATTAACCAAACATCAAATAACCCATCATCCATTTCCAATTTAGTAGAAAATATTGAAATTCATATGATTATAAATACTTTTAAGGAAAAGAATAAAATATTTTGCTTGCATTGAGTTGAGCACATTCCATTGTTCAATTGCTTCAATTCGTGTCCAGAGTCAGAAAGATGGAGATGGAGTTAAAGTTGGAGACGTGGGCCCGTGTTATCGAACCAAAGGCAACTGCGAGTCACGTTCGTCAGCCAACCCATTTACTTAGCTAAGCGATGAGGGTTGTACCTGCCGCCATAGCTATGCTCCATTCCACCGCCATCCCCGTTCCCTCAAATCCTCTGCCCACATGGAATCAGCAGGGCAATAGAAAGCACCAGAGTACCCACCCCATGTGGGAGAGATTCGCACAACTTGTTACTTGGGTTGCTTGGGATGTTTGGAAGGTCGATGGTTGGCTATCCCCGATTGATGAAAATCTTTGAATTTAGCAACATACGAGTACACGTTTCGACGCTTATCGCAGGAATATGGAAATTTCGCCATTTATTTGATCAACTTTTGCCTTTTTCATATCGAGGCGGAATTTTTCCGGAATGGGCCGAGGCGGATGTGAAAAATAAATGGCAAAAAGGTAAGAAAAAGAAGAACTTTGGGGCCCAAACAACTATTTCATATGTCATGCGCATTGTTATTGCGTTCTTGGGATTGCAATATAGCAAAAATCTTGTTGGCAAATAAAAATGGAAAACGTCATAAGAGAGTTGAGCTCGTTAAGGGCCACTTTTGGCCATTTCAGCCAAACTCCATACTTCTGTGTATGGATCTGTGGACGAATCTGTTTGAGTTGCACCTGCGTCGCTTTTTAAATTGATAGTTGACATGTGACGCATTTATTGTTTTATATAAATATGTACTTTATATTTTAATATAGAGAGATATGCGCTCACCTGCAACAGCTGCCCTCTACTCAGGAGTCTCATCAGGGGGTCACTGCAAAAATTCCAAAATAATCCACCTGAAATCGAAGGGGGAAAACACGCAAATTAATTAAAAATCTTCCTCTATCTTTGCATCATATTAAAAATTTTATTTTTAAAATTAATATTAATAAAGTTTTTGATAAATGAAAGGTGTCCTTATGTGGAGAAGTTAAACGCTCATTTTAATATCTTCATTTCCGCGGATGAAAAGATAATTATAAATACTAGTGAATAAGATATATACAGTATTTATAGTAAGAGTAAATTTAAACTTATTTAGAATCTTACAGAAAAGTTTAAAAATGTGTACTCTGGATTTCAATTTAAGACAAATTGTTATTTAATATGTAGAATTCGAGTTATAATCAATAAATTATATTATGAGTAAATATTATTTATAAACATTGTTAATTTTGTCAGGGTAAATATAGTTGCAATTTCGAAGAAAGTATTCATAAAACAGAATACAGACATTTGAGAATAGTATGCAGAAGCTAAAAACATTTTTACTGTGCACCTAAATTTAAAAAAAAACTTTAAGCATATAGAATTTCAATTGAAACTTTAATTGTAAGTTATACTCTCAGAAAAAGGATACACAATGGTAAGCAAACCACTTAACAGGCATTTACGAGAGTGGATCTCTCGCATCTTGAACATGAACATCGACATCAATTGTGAGAAACTTTTCACAGACAGTTACATAAAGAGCACAAATTGTTTTGCCCAATCCGTATATACACCATTGAGTAACCCCTCCTCACCCCTTTCAATTACATCGCATGGCCGACGATAGAATCGCCATTGAATTTGAGTCTATTCGATAAGATCCATCCGAATTATGCCGGAACACGCTCCTCATTATTATTTCACGCTTATCATATTATTTCAATTTCCACAAGATGCTGCGCTCCTCCTCAAAGAGGGGAAAGGGGAGACTCTAGCGAAAGTGCGCTTTCCTGTTTGCAGAAAACAGAAATACAATAAATTTATAGTTGGTTCGCTGGGCTGGGAGCTTACGAGTACATGTTTATAAGGATATGGTAGAGTGCGTCGCTGATGCATTCATATTCCATTGGGTCCAGTTGTCTCCCGCCTCAGCGTTCGCTCCATTACTTGCCGCTCATTCGATTATGTCGCCGCGACGCGCTTACCACACTTGCCACACCCCTCCCATACACTTGTCTCCCCTCCACACCACACACTCACACATGGTTGTGCGTTACTTTTATAGGTCATATGTTGGCCCTTTGCCATCTCCAGGCCAACTCGACCCACACCTCCACCCGTTCCCTCACAGTAGTCATCGTTGTTGTCGTCGTCGTTGTCGTCGTTGAGTGGTCGCTTGTTTGTTTATCAGTCGTCCAACCACCCAACCGACCCAACCAAACGAGAACGAGTCATTGAGCAGCAGAAGGCTTCTAGAGCATCCCCAACCATCCAAACATCACCATCCACATCCATTCAACGACGTCATCATTTTTCCCATATGTATCTTTTTTTCGGCTGCTTTTTGGCTAACTTTTTAGTTCTGTTGTTATTCTCGCTCTGACTGTTCTTGTTGTTGTTATTTGTTAGACAAACAGAGAACTTCAACTCACTGGCCGCCACCTCGAATTCCCCAATGGAATATGCTCGTGTGCATAAATTCTAGTTAAGCATTCCCCAGGCCAGGACAAAAGACACGGACATGAGCAGGGAGCAATTTTCCTCCTCGCACTACTCTGACTATGTAGTTGGACATGATTGAGTCTACTATCTGCCTCTGCTTCTGCTCCTGGTCTGCTCCTGATTCGCCTTGGAGCACTTAGTATATTCGCGTCTATGTCTGGCTGTCAAATTGGTTACATTTTCATAATGAGCAAATGCCGAGCACAGACATGTTTATGTGTGTGTATCTGGCTATATGGAAATACAATAAAAGTTCTTTTCTTCCCTCAGACCGATAAAGTTTTTCCCATTAATAATTTCCATTTTCAGAAGATTAGCAGCCAACGAAAAAGTTTCCCAATGGCCCCCCTTGGTAAATTCAAGGCGTTGATTTGTTGTATTTACTGAACTGGCTTATTTATGAACGATGCCATCGATAGAACTGAGGGTCACGAGTGAGACTTCGATATTTTGGAAGATCCAAAAAGCATTTAATGTGTGAGATGCCAGAAAAACGGAAAGTGAATTTCAGTTCAAAGTGCTTTAGTTATATACTGGACAAACGATTAAGGAAAAGTCGAAGATGAAGTGAGAGTATCGAAGATCTACCTGCTGCCTACTACTGTCACCCCTCATCCGTCACCCGCTGTGGAAGTAGAACTTATCTGTCAGACTCTGGCGGCGCACAACATTTGAGAAAAGGGTTCGAGTTCGCTTACGGGTCGAGTTTACTTTTTGCGTCTGTGCCGCTCTAAATTCAATTACCAAAAGGCAAAAAGTATATTGAATTTTGTCAAAGAAAATGAAGCGTCTCTAATTTTCCGAGAACCACAACATTTCTTGTTCATTGTTGTCGCAACGGGAAAAGTGAAAGTGACAAACGCGGAGCCGCCGTTTATGACAGCCATAAAAAGTGCAATGTTCTAGCTGAAATTTTTGCTATCGGTTCGGTTCGGTCCGGTTTCCAGGGAAGGGGTTAAGAGATAGTGTTCTCTGGCCACTGGTCTGTGATCTGTGATTTGTGTTCTTTTTTTTTTGCTCTGTTTTTGGCCTGCCTGTTTGCCACATGCTGCTTGGCAGCACAAATATTTGCCAACGCCAGCTGCTGTTGCAGTTGTGTCTCTGTTTTTAGACAGACTCTTTGTTATGTGTATTGACTACCGTCTGCCTACCAAGTGGACTTTTAGAGACCAATCTCAAAAAGCGTTCCCCAACACTCGACTTTGCTCAGCTATTAGTTTTGCAATCGTAAAACTTATGGATACCAAAAGCGACTCTCTGCTTGGCGGATCAACGAACCAATTGCAACAGATGCCAGAGGCATCTCCCCAGCATTTCCTCAATATGAATACGATTTTATATATGTAACTTGTTTGATATACATTATTATTTAATTTCAAATAAAACTGCGTCCGCCATCTGCACGGTTTGTCGACAAATGCAATGGCTCACCGCTGGGTGCAGTTCGCCATAATATTAAAATGCATAAAATGCAACTTTCGCAAAGCGGCTTAACCAAGCGACCCATCGAGGGAAACGGGTTTCCGTCGCCCTCTATCGTCTGAATTATATACTTTATTTAAATACGCCAACTTAAGATCCTAAAGTATGGATTTTATTCAAATTGCGTTTCTGAATAATGACATTATTGAGAAAATAAAATGATTACTAAACGACAATTTTACTGGTTGTAAGTGTGCTAATGTACTTGATTATATCAACGAAATAACATTTACCGCATTTCGTATAAAATTTATTTTATTAGTTTAAGTTTTTAAAAATAATCCTATTATTATCATAACTGCTTCACATATATTATAAGAAAAGCTCAACATTAATTGAATTTGAGGTCAAGGGTCATTTAATCAATCAGCCATTGGGCTTACAGTGTCTACTGAATATTTCTACCACCCCGCTAGCCGACCGAAAACTACAACTATTTTTTGCCTTTCATTGCGCATGTGCGAATATTCATCATTCTAGAAATTTGTGGTACACACACTTGTGTAAATGTATCTGCAAGTGTAAAGTTTAAAATTGTGGTTCAACGAAATGCTAACCACATTGCCACGATGTCCACAAATTGGCTGCAGCTTTAGATCCCTTTGCATTCGCATACAAAATGTGCAGCAGTAACAACAACATTTCTGTGCGTGTGTGTACGTGCTGTTACGATGGCTGCCGGAATGAGAATAAATCTCAATGCAGCTCTCTGCTGTATCATTTCTGCACTCACGCGAATGAGCGAGTGTGAAAGAGACGACAGTATTGAACTGCATCCTGAACATCGGTGAATGTTATTGCTGCCTCCCTTGCTTTAATGCAATGCAGATAAGCAGCAGTTCAGGCCTCAACCTCGGCCTCAATTTGACAAACGCTCTCTCCCGCTCCCGCTTCAACTACAGCCACAATCATAACTTTCTCTCAATTTAACTTTGCGTCTCTCAAATCAGTTGGTTTCCATATGCATCATGGACAGTTACTCACATGGGAATAATCTAATGCAAAGTCGAGTATCTGGCAAAAATAGTTAAATTCAAAGAAGCCTTGTCAATGGTATCAGCACAACGGACATCAACAGATAATAAAGCTGCTTTATTGTTATAGTTGTTGTCGTTATTGTTGCCGTTATGGAACTTTTATGTCCCTTTAAATTCATTACTCTCGTCACACTCCAATTTGTCAAAATATTTACTATGTCGATTAATGAAAGCGCGCTTTTGATTCACATTTTATTACGACATTTATTGCCAACAACAACAACAACACCGCACAGACAACATGAGACTGGGGAAGCCTTTAAAAACATAAATAAACACAAGTACATATGTATGTATGTTTGAATGGTAACTATTAGATACACCTACCTATGGAATAAATCTCAAAAAACAATTATAATTTATTGAGGTTGTGCTAGCGAGTAAAGACTATAATAGTTGAAGCTTATGTTTAAATGAATCTCATTCGCAGATTAACTATAGTTTCAGATGTCATCTACCCAGAAGGAGCAAAGAATGAAATTGCAGGAATATCTGTCAGGTGCTCTGCTTCATTATCTCCTTTCTTTCATTATCTCGGTGCGTGCTTTGTTTACAGTACATTTAAGCATTAGAAAACTGTGAAACTGAACTGAACTCAACTGAAACTTAAGCTGATACTCGAGAGTATGTGGGTGTTCGGGTGGTTGAGTTCGATGTTGGCACGTCTAAAGCTGAGAGTGATTGACACTCACAAGGAAGCTGCTGTGACTTTCAGCATTGTGCCAAGTGGAATTTAAGGAACGTGATTTTCGGTGTTGCTGTTGTTGTTGTTATAAGTAAAATTATGATGCGAGACGAAAATGCGAACGAGTCAAGTACGAGTCGAGAATGAATGACAAGTTGAACGAGAAGTACAAACGTATAGGGTATAGGTATAGGTATATGTATTTGTATATATATATGCTCAGGAATAGTAGGTACGTGCCCCAGTACATACTTATTGGGGGATTGTTGTCTGAATGGAAACAACAGAAATTGGCAAAAACAACAAGAAAACAACAATGGAACATGCCCATGATGATAATGGAATGGTGATGATAGCTTTGTTGTACTTTTGTTATTTCTTCTGGCAATGAGCGAAATGGAAACTCAACGAAAATAAAATCCAAAAGGAAAAACAACAATGGATGAAATGGAAACTAAAGTAAATCGCTTTCGGGCATTTCCAAAATTACACTATAGATACATATACGTATATGTATATAGTATGTATGTATATATGTTCTGAGAGTCGCGTCAAATATATTTTAAGTTTCCCATTTTTCGTTTCTCTCGTTTTCGTAAAAATATTTAATTTTATCTCAGAGAATGCAGCAAGAAAACGCGAGAAAAGATACGGCAAAACTTCAAAAGCTTTCAACTAAATTAAATAATTTGCTTTTCTTCTTTCCTATGTTTTTTTTCTCTTTTCATTTCATTTCAGTTTGAAAATGGGAAAAATTCTAGAGAAAAGCGAATTATTTAGCAAATTGCATTTGACATTGCGCAGGGTGAAGAGCAAAGAGCAGAAGATGAACTGGCACTTTCCAAGCTATAAACTGCAGAGGGCATCATGGGCTATGTATACCCTGTATATGAGATGAACTGAAGAGGGAGTATTGAAGCTGTGCAAATGTTCGTTACAGAGTGAAAAATCATTTTCAACTCTTGTTCCTGTTTATGTTCAAGTGTTTCGAGACATGAAATGAGAACAATGTATATACGCGAGACTAGTAGATGCCCTATAACCAGCTCTAAGATATGGGAAAAATTACTTAATAATTTAATCGAATAAAAGAATAGACGTATATGACTTATGACTAGACTGGCTCGGAACTTGACGAATTTTTATAATATTTAAATTTGGAGAATACTCTTTCTAGTTATTTATATAGACCCTAAATTTTGACTGTTTATAACAATTTAAAAAATTTAAAAATCTCACATAAAGCACAAATATATAAAGGCAAACCTCAATATAAAAATAGCTTGCTATATCCAGACTAGACTGTATATAGCGATATAAAACGATATAATCTATAACCACAATATAGAACCATTTTCGGGATACGATAAGTATATTTGTAAATGGGTATTAAATAAGATAGAGATACATTTATGTATCTGCAGAACATGACAAATGTCTGCTGGAGACTCAGCTCTCATGTCTCGGAACTCGGTTGTAACTCATGTTGACAGCACAAATGAAATATGGCCGCAACGGAAATGCTAAATGGAAATCCATTCTCGATTACCATTCTGGCAGTCTACTGACTGTACGGGTGTATACGAGTATGTGTGAGTGTGTGGTTGTTGGGGAATGGATAATATCAATCAGCGGACATTCTTCATTTTTGTTTACTCACTTTTCACTTCACTTCACCTTTTGAGTTGAAGCTTGAAGCCATTGCGGTGTCGGTTGTTGGGCTTCTGTTTGCTGCATTTGTTGTGTGTTGCTTGTTTGTTTGATTTGGAATGAATTGTTGTTGCACATTCACATTGGGGCCTTCTGGCCATTTTATGTATTCCAACAGCATACGAATTGCCAGTGGAAGTCGAAGTTGCAACTCAAGTGGCAGCACACACACTTCTCTCCAAGATACCTTCTCAAATAAACATTGCCTAACTGCGTTTGACTCTGTCTGGTCAATATCTGGCCAATGCCAATGCCAATTGGCCATGGTTCATTCGATTAGATTGAAGCAAATAGTGGCATGTCGGAATGTTGGCATGTCGGCGTGTTCAATCGATTGCAATCGCAATTCTAATTGCAATTCAACTTGCTTGCAAATGCGCCATAACAAATATCAATTGGAGTCGGGAATTGCGATGATTGCCAACGAAGGCCAAACGAATTTTGCATACCATTTCGCCTATAGAGATAGCAAAATCATTAACATTTCATAAATCTATTGAAATTTGTGTATATTGTGGAAAAATTTATAATTCAGAAGGAAACTTTTGGAATTTGGCATTTAAATCAGTCGAAATAATAAAAAAAAAATTTGTTATTTAGTCGGCAATTTGAATGTATAATAAAAATATTTAAAAGTAACAAACTTTTCTAAAATTAGTATCCGATACAAGAGCATAACTATATTAAAGATACTTCAATACAATATATAAGACTTTTCAAGTTATATTTTTGTTTATTTTTGTTATAATAGTTGCAGTTATTGTATTCATTAAATTTTTTGTCCAATTATCCAACTTAACATGCATAACATAATTTGTCAGCTTTTCTTTCATTCTTGGCTCACTGTGCAACAATTGACATTGTGATTTACAACAATAAATATTATTCAAGAACGCAACAATACAGCAGCAGACATATTTGTTTGGCCGGACAAAACTCTCCCCTTTCCGACCCGCCCCAAACTTCGCCTCGTCACATACTAGCTCCGCCCGGACGCGGACGCACCTGTACAGTGAAGACCGCAGGCGACGCCGCCGACTTTTTGTCATAAAAAAATAAAACGAAATTGTCATCAGTTTTATGACTTGCTGTTGTTGGACTTGAACAGAGAATGGAACTGAGACTGCGATTGCGACTGAAACAGGGATTGGGATGGGGACTTGGACTGGGATTGAGTCAGAGAATTAGTATGGGCCATGTTGGGAGCTGGCTCGTGCTGGTTGCGTGTGTCGGAAAAGTCGTATATTAGGCAGCTCCTTAAAAAGTCACTTGAGCGGAAAACGCAATGTCGAGTTATGACGAACCTCAACTGATGGCTACTGGAATTCGTAGTGGGCCTCAATAAATTTAATGAGCTGTCAAAATTATCATAAAACAATTAAATGCACTTCTCACTCATGCCTTTTGGGTACCTCATGGGTATTCAATCCAATCCCTTTAGGTAAGGTAAAAAACATTCTCACTCCGATTCCCAATTCCAATCTGAACGCCTTGTACTCCTTCACATCCCGCGTCTTTCCCTTCGCCTTCGTCTTTGTCACTGACACTAATTGGCAGCTTTATAGCCCAGTTAAATCGTAAAACTCAAATTTTATGCTTTGTCACTGAAACGATTATGACGTCCGTTCAGGCAGTTCACAACAGTTGAGATTCAAATCCCGCCTCCCGTTCCTCTCCCTGTCCAGACCACATCTTGGATCTGGAAGTGGAGGACAATCACTGCACTTACGGTAGCTTAGCACTGCCGGGATTTATGTCTTTACTCACAATATTTTGCGCCAATTTACAGTTTGATTTCAGTCTTAAGTTCTTTCTCTTTCTCTCTCTGTGTGTGCTTATTTATCGCATTTTGCACATACTTAACTTTTTCCCTTTCCTGGCCATATTTTATGGCCAAAAGACAATTGACAAGAGATTTGGCGTTGCAAGTGTAACTGTAATTGGAGGTGGAAGCAGCAATTCCATAAAACTCACTCATTCAAATAACGATAATTTATCCTTTTTTTACTTATAATTTTGCAATGAAATACATATATGTAATAACATTAATAAAAAATGTTGATTACTTTTAAAGAAATCTGTTTTAATTAAAGAAATCTTCTGACAATTATCAAGTTAACATTTCTTTCATCATTGCTCTGATTTATAGCTAAATGGTTACAAAAACTAACGTATTCATGTATTCAAATGCGAAAAGTAAACAAAAAAAAAAACGCAAATACAAAAGGCAAACGTATTTTGTTTCAATAACAATAACAAACTGAATACGTGTGTTCATATGTACATATATATGTTTAAAATTGATATATAAGGTTGTCAAAAAAGTCATGCGGTATTTTTATTAAATTTTCAATTGTTCATAAAATTGGTTATAATAATGCGATTTAAGTCAAATATGCGCCGTTTTGTTCGATGACGAGTTCCCAATGAGATGCCAACTTCATAATGCCCCTCTTATAGAAGCTCGCTTCCCTATTGTCAAAAAACTCGGAGAGCCAATTTTCACAGGACTCTCTTGTGGTCAACTTCCGACTACCAAGCTCGTTCGCCATGGACAGAAATAGGTGGTAATCACTTGGTGCGCGATCCGGACTATACGGTGGATGCAAAAGAACCTCCCATCCGAGCTCCCGGAGCTTCTGGCGCGTCACCAAAGATGTGTGTGGCCTGGCGTTGTCCTGATGGAAGACAATTCGGCCTCTGTTGATCAAAGATGGCCTCTTCTGCATGAGTGCTGCATTCAAGCGGTCCAGTTGTTGGCAGTACAGGTCCGAATTGAGCGTTTGGCCATAGGGGAGCAGCTCATAGTGGATGATTCCCTGCCAATCCCACCAAACACACAGAAGAACCTTCCTGGCCGTCAATCCAGGCTTGGCCACCGTCTGGGCAGCTTCACCGCTTTTCGACCACGACCGTTTGCGCTTCACGTTGTCATAAGTGACCCACTTTTCATCGTCAGTCACCATCCGCTTTAAGAACGATTTTGTTACGATTCAGAAGCGATTCGCATGCATCCATACCGGCAAAAATGTTTTTTTGCGTCAAGTCGTGTGGCACCCATACATCGAGCTTCTTTTTGAATCCAAGCTTCTTCAAATGGTTTATAACGGTTTGATGACTCATGCCCAGCTCTTGGCCGATGCTACGGCTGCTACTATGCCGGTCTCTTTCGATCAATTCAGCGATTTTATCGCAATTTTCGACGACAGTCCTTCCGGACCGTGGCGCATCTTCGATCACCTCTGCACCAGAACGAAAACGTTGAAACCATCGTTGTGCGGTGGAAATGGAAACTGTATCGGGTCCATAAACTGCACAAATTTTATTGGCAACATGAGATGCATTTTTGCCTTGCGGAAATGCCGCAAGACTTTTTTGACAACCTTATATAAACATATATTATGTGTATCTTTGGCCTGTTAAAGTATTCAAATTTAATGCTGCGGCACGTGAAGGTGAACCTGTGACGAATAAAATGCGATGCGGGAATGTGAAGGGACAGAGGAAGAAGAAGAGGTAGGTCAATTCTCTGCACCTTATCAGAAATTATAGATTTCAAGTCTCGTCTCTCGCCTGTGTCGATAGAGGCAAAAGTATCGATGCCATTTAGTTAAGACTAGAACCACAGTAGGGCAGAATCCAATTAGATTCGGTGACCGTTGGAATAGTAAAGTAGATGCTCTTTGCTTATTGCTATTGTTGTTGCTATTCCTGCTCATTTTGTTGCTGTTGTGTTTGCAATTGTGCCAATCATTCTTATCAGCATTGCCAACAGCCATGGGGCATTGTTGTTCATGAGTTGCAAACACTCAATCGCCCACACACAACAGCAACGAATTGCAAAATTGCATCGGTAGCCAACTTTGTTGCCAAGTGGGGAAAAGGAAAAGCGCATTATATTTTCCAGCGAAACAAAAGTCCCTTGCGAGAGGAGACTAAGGAGGAGACAAAGCAGCGATAGCAGGGTCCATGAGGAGATGGCGAAAAGTTGTGAAAGCGAACCGAACCGAAAAGAATGCAATGAATGCGAGAAAATCATAAAAAAAAGGAAATTGCATTTACCCAAAGCTCAGAAACTTGCGCAGGACTTTGAGATTCTCATAAATTCTAACAAGATTTCAAGCTGCGCCGCGACTTCCCATCGGAATAGAAGTTGCATTGGTGGGAGGCCGCCCTGGAGTGGGAAATGGCCTTAGTCAGACCATCTAAATACGTCCAATAGGCAAATGGCAGCAGCAGCGGCCAAGGCAGAGGCAGAGACAGCGATTGTCACAAGAGAGCGAAAGCATGTAAACCAAAACAATGCGACTCTATCAACGAGGCAAACAAACAAAAGCGTTGCTAAGAGAGTCACTCGAACATGAACAGGTGCAACCATGCTGAGAGCACATTTAAGAGAGGGCGTGAGAGCCAAATGGGAGAGCCAGCAAAGAGCGAGTCACCAATACCAATGCAAAGCGACGCTCTTAAGAGAGCACTTTTTAAGAGAGCGGGCACGCATACATTGACAATAAGCCAGCGAAGAGCGCCGCACTAATGCTAAGACTGTGGCATCTTGTGAATATGTTAGTGAGAGCGCGCTTTTTGGCAGCAATGCGTTTAGCGTTAAGCAGTTTTGAGTTCTGCGTTTGAAATATACAGATTTCAAATATCATATATCAATATTTTTTTTTAAATTTAAAAGCGATTAAATATTTATAATAAATAATTTAAATTTTATGTACCAAAAAAAAATATTTTTTCGGAGGTCTATTTTTGTTTCTTATTGGGTTCGTAAATTTGAAGTCATATTAGAACGTTTTGTCCTCTGGTCAGAACTTAGCACAGACAACATCAGACGGGTTCGTGTATTAGATAACAACCCTCGTGAAATACCTTCTATCTCCATCTCACTCATACATTCAGAGTGATCATTTCAACCCCCGTTTGCCCAACTGTTCATTTTCATTCCTTCACTTACCTCGACGACGACGCTGTCGCTGCCTCTGTCGCTGCCTCTGCCTCTGACGCTGCTTCTATCCATCCATCCCTGTGCCGGACAATGTCGCAGTCCGGGCACAACGCAGGCGCACTCGTTCAACAGTCGCCGCCACCGTCGTTACTGAGGCGTTGCTGTCAGGCACAAAATTGCCGCACAAGCACAAACAACGTTGGCGTCTTGTTGCTGCGGCTCTTGTTCCGATATTTCAGTCACGTCACAGAACTTCACAACAGCCGCAGCTGCAGGTGAGTGTCGGCAGCTCGCCAGCAGCATGGCCGCTGCATGGTCGCTCTCTCTCACATCCAAGATGGCTGCCGCTGCCGTTGCTATGACAACGCATTCTCTTCTTCCACTTGTTAGCGTCGGCGCTCTCAACCATACATTTGCTTGGTCTCATACATACTCCACTTCGCATGCAGGTTTTCAGGTTTCTCGCCATTGGTTTCATCCGACGGCATTTTGTAACTGAAAAATGAATGAAATGTTTATATGAGATTAACAAAAACTGTTGATAATAAATGCAAATAGATGAAAACTCAATTGAATAAAATATTTATGATTCAAATAATTTATATATTCTAAGTAATTATGTATTATTATTACAATTTAATAAAAAATTATGTGGAAAATTTTTTTCTTAAGAATAATATGGGAAAAACCTATAATTTTCTTGTTATTCTTAAATGCAAATAGAAATCTCATATTTATTTTAGTAAACGTACTCAAAGCCCTATTAAAAATTATTACCAAAACGTTATCAAACGTATAAAAGAAAGTTTTTGCGACGGAATTAGTTAAAATTGTAAAAAAAATATCAAACTTGAATATTTGGAAGACTACATGAAAAAATCAATTTGTTTACGTTCTATTTCGAACTAATTAATTTTCAGTTTTTAGATTCGACACTATATACGACTTAATACTTATGCCAATTTCAATTATAGTTGCTTCAACCATATAAATAAATACGAGTTTTCTTTAATTTTAAAATAATTTTTCGTTCTTTATAAAAAAAATTAAATGAAATCAAAAATATTTAGATAAAATGTGCATTATTAGATAAAAAGTCAAAGAGAGGAAAGAGAATACTACATTATCCGAATTTAATTAAAGCAATTCAAAGTTTCCGGGAAGGCGATCAACTTTAACTACCAAAAACAAGAAATTTAGAAATATATTTTTAATTAAAATTCAGAAATCGAATTTAAAATAAAACACAAAAACTATTTCCGTGAAATGACCATAAATTTAAAGGCATTTCGAGAACAGAACCAATGAAAGCTTCCAATTCGATTTCCATTTGGCATACTAACACAATCCCCGAAAACAAACTTATTTTGTGAGATATCAGCGATGCTTTCAATACTGTCGAACAAAAGCAGAAACGCCTCGTTGACATTTGTCAATAAAAATAAATAAAATACCATTTGGGCTGGAACCACCTACGTGAAATCCTCCTACTCCAGTGTCCCTTTCCCTTTCCAAATTTCTTTCCCACTTCCTCTTACGAGCTCTCGTCCCGCTGCCAGACACACCGGTGGCAGCCATATACGCTTCAGGAGGAGCAGCTACAAATAAATGCCGTCGTTTAGGCAAAGTCAAAGCAGTCAAGGCTCAGCAGCCGCCTGGGAGCACTCTAAGTCATGCAAGACGGATGAGGTTGGGGCCGTACGTGTGTACATTGCGTTGCGCATTTTAATACAATTTAATGCCCCATCAAGCGCCACCTCCTCCACCCCACAACCCGCTATCCGAGGCAGGATTCGGAGCAGCACGGCAAAAATTGGGCCTGATAACATCGCGGCCCCGCCGCTGTCCAACAACGTTACCAATACCAACGAGTACAAGAAGATTCATAGAAATCCAAACAAAGCCCTGGCAAAAGCAAAGTCAAAAGCACAAGGAATAGAATTTCCGGCGAACGGGCGCTGCCGTATTTTATTGGAAATCGTTTATCTTAGCGTCAAATGCTCGGCCCAGTGGCAAGAAGGTATCTGCAGTCAGTCAACAGCTGCACAGTGGCTCGAAAGCGTCAACTATAAAGATTATATTTAATTTTTTAGAAAATTGTTTCATTTACTCATATAGCTTATAATGGTTTCTAATCTCATCTATTAATTATAAAATGAATATACTGTGATAAACTTGACTCTATATTTATTGATTTGTCCCACTGTTCGAGAACATTGTTGGGTGTGCTTTTGCCATTTAACTCACAAACGACGGAATTAGTTTTCCGTTTAGTTGTCATTTCAGTTGCCGTCCATTAATCCGTGCCCATCTTCGTATGTCACCCGACTTCGCCCTCTCTCTTAGCATCCCCTTTCCATCTCGCATCCAAGGCATCAGTAAGTGATGACTCTGCCTCAGAGCTTTTCGGGATTTTCTACTTCATTGCTATGCATTATCGGTAGATGGCTGGATGGGGTTGGGCTCGTGTTGAATTGCACTAATTTAGTTGGGCCCCCACTTCCAATCCGGCTGAGCTCCATCTTTGGGGCGCGTGAGTAGTTGTCGCTGCCTTGTTTTATGATGATGAGTTCGAAGTTCAAGCATGTTCAGCATTAAAACGCCTAGGCAACAAGAATTCCAGCTGCTAGCCCATCTCGACAAGGACATTCTATTCAAAGAATGATTGAAAGAAAGAGTTCGAATTTCATTGCCGCTTCGCTCTGAATTGTAAATTATCAAATATTGTTGGCACTAGTCTTTAAAGGTAATTATATTCCATATTGCTCTCAAGGCTTTCATAAAAAGAAAACACATAAAACAAGCGCTTTGACATGTTTCACATGAAAACGAGAGCAGTCTGATAAAATTTAATGACGTCGAATGACCTTCGTCTGATTGTGAGATTCGAAATGTAATATTTCATGCTCATATCCATAACTGGAGCGGTCTCTAACGTTGAAAGGATTGCTCTACGCCCTCGGCCTCGGGTCAATAAAACTATTAATGACCAGAACAAACGGCCTTTGTGACGCTGCGGCTGCTCAAGCCGACGAACACTGAGACTGAGGATGAGACGGAGCTCCTGCCTCGCATCGAGGCCAATTCCCGCTGTGTATTTGGTGCGCAGTCTTCTCAGCCTTCCAGCCGCGAAACTCGCTCAAACCCATTAGTCTCTTGGTTCTCTATGTGTGTTTCTTTGCCTAAGCCTGCTTCCAATACCCTTTTAAAGAGTATTATAATTTTGTCACGAAATGTGAAACATGTTAACAGAGACGTGGTAGCAACCATAAAGTATATATTCTTGATCAGGACAGATATAACTATGTCCGTTTGCAAACTAGACTCTCCGATGAGAAGATATCTCAAATAAATTTCGCAAATGATTGTCTATATAACTATCATAAAAATTGGCAATCGAATATCAACTACCAGTTTATGTATTTGAAATTGTCTTACAAATTCTGATCAATATAGTTTTAAGTCGGAGTACTATATTATATAGCTGTCATGGAAACGATCAGTCGAAAATGCAATCTGGGGTTCTGCAAGAGAATCAAATCTTCGTCGTGTCGAAGATAACACTTCTTCTTGTTTATTATCGTCATTGAGTGCTTGTTTGAAATAGTATCTGTATCTGTACATATCTGTTGTCATAACGCCGTTGAATTATGTGCACTGTCGTCAGTCTGATAAGCCCGTTTGTGGGTCTTTGCTTCGATTTCGCGCCTTCGACTTAAGCCTTTAACTAATCCATGAAATGAGAATTGGAATGATAATTCCTTAAGTCTGTCTGTCTCTTATTCTTACAATGTCCCATCGCCACGCCCGTTACATGCTCCAAGGATGGTTAGAAATACTATTTTAAACTCGACTCCCATCACCTCATCCCCATCTTCATCGACATCCACGACGTCGTCATTCTCGGTTGCCAGTCAACCAAATGGCGATGGCATCTTGCCATGCAACGTGGCCTCAGTTCAAGCCAAAGGCGTGGATTCCTCATCTTCTAAGTTTTCATGCTGGCGATTTTATGCACGCGCATACACTGAGCGAAATAGCGACGAAGATAACACAAAATAAATAAACTTATATATATTAAAATAATTATAATTAATTTATTTTATTCGTTTTGTTCAAATAAAATTATATACCAATTATTTGAATTATTAATTTTAGGTCACAATTGCACATTTAATTGTTAATTTAAGTAATCTTTTGTCAATTGTGCTTAGTTAAATAAATAAATAAAATATTATTTCAGTAACAAATGGATCTTTAAAAGAAGACAAAGAGATCTCAACAATCGGACAGTTCTTGCCAATTTCGCTCAGTATAACTGTAATTTAAGCCAAAGAGCAAAATGTGAAAAACTGAAGAAAAAACACCAGAGAAAAAGAAGAAGAAGAAGGAAAATGTACAAGGGAAAAAATAAAAGCTTCTGCTGTTTGTCGACATAAAACTTGCAAAATAAGTTTCGCATGTTTCAGCAAATTCAGGTAGGAAAAGGTTCGCTTCTGGATTTGGCTGACGGGTTCTTTGGGCTGCGATGGCGCTGGCTTGGGCTTGGAAAAGGGAGTCGGGAAAAGCCGCTTGAATATTCAGCAAATATTCTTCAAATGCCACTCCGCATCCCTCGCTGTCTCCATTCTCAGTTTTATATTCTCGAATCGGGACCCGCCCACCTGAGCAGTCACCGTTCTAGGTAAATGAGAGCTTGGCAGCCGGCGTCGTTGCTCGTAATCCGCCATTGCAGAAGGGGTGCATGGAGGAAACGGGGAGGTATCACGAAATGTACTCCAATTTAATCAAGAATTCTATTCTGTAAATGACTTGCACAAAAACATGAAGCGGCGTTAAGTTTGAGAAACGTGCGAATCCGTGGAGGGGAAGATGGAAAAGTCGCTGCTTCTTCTTTCTGCTATTCTGCAAGAATTTTAATTTCGCGTTAAAAAGAAAAATTGCATGACTTTGAAACTGAAAAAGGTTGAAAAGTTCTCCCCAAGGCCTGGGAACTGTTTGCCATATTTGCGATGAAAACAACTTTGTTGTTATTAGTCTGTCAAATTATGATAAAACTTCTTCAACTTAATCGCATTATTTGGTGGCATGCATTTTCACTGCGGACGGCGTCATTTTCCGCGCTAGTGACGAAAGCAGCACGAAGGTATTTTAATGATTGCAGCTAGTGGGGCAGTTGGAGCCTTTTGGTTAAATTTTATAATTTTTAAACATTTTTATTAAAAATTCGCGTCGAATGATACCTCGGTCATTCCAATCCGACATCGAGAACATAAAATTCTTAAATTTAGACAACACATCTTGATTTTAAGAACATTTCAAATACCATTTCCTAAATTCTCAAACCAAAAATAAAAAAATAAGGCAGGTGTTTTAAACTTTAAACTTTTTTTTTTTGATATTTAGACTTCTTTTGGATTCATTTTTTTTTATTCCGAATATATGTTTTTTCCTTGGCTAGAGCGGGTATCGATCCCTCGACTTGTTACCAAACTGAAGCGGCGACTCTAGCCAGAGCGCCACGGTGTCATTATTGTCTTCATATTAAATATGACATATTTATATTTTCTTATCAATTTAAGATTTTTAATTCTTATATTAAGAACTGCGAATTTATAGATTAATATTCTTAGTTTTATTAATTTGGTCTTAAAATGGTCTTATTTTAAGAACAAAATATTTAAGATGAATGTTCTTGATATTAGAAGTTAGTCTTTTTTTCAGTGTACAGAAATCGCATGTACATACATATGTATACAACTAAAATTTTTTATTTTTTGAGTTTTCTTGATTAAACCGTTAACCAGATACATACATATATACAATCACAAGAAAAGTTAATTATCTAATGAACTTTGCTAAAAATCAACAGTTATTGGTCTCTTCATTGTACTGGCTCTAAAAAAATTCAAAATTTTGAAATATTTAACTCCTTTTCATCAAAGATTAGTTCAATACTAAGGAATTTTTAATAAAGTTCAACTGCCTAAGAATTTCATGCTTCAAAGTTACAAAGGTGTTAATTGTTTCACATTTAGTGGGAATCATCTATCACAGGTTTGAGATTTGGGATAAATAGACATTTGCCTGTGCCTTTTGCACAACAATGAAATACAATTTCGGGCAACGTCTGGATATATTTTAAAATAATTTTCGTTAATTTTCAAAAGGCGGAAAACAAGCTATATTTAAAAGATCTTGAATTTTTGGTTCATGCTCATCAGCATATTTTTAGTAATCCAAACCCAAGTATAATACTTAGATAATAGTGTGGTATTTGTGATATCATTTACTAGTCATGTTAGTTGAATTCGGCTCTTTGGAACCACTTAGGAGAGGTTTCTTTATTTAAATGCCGATGTCAGTCGAACAAAAGAAATTGACGAAACACTTTCCCCTCAAATTGAAAATAACAAAAATGTTAAATTATGCCGGGCCCCAAATAGTCGAATTTTCCCATTTCACATTACAGAAACGCATAAATTGATATTCGAATATTTATGCAGTGCCTCAGCGACAACGACAACGAAAACTGTACAAATATTTGAAATGTAAGATGAAGTCACTGTGGAAAAGCGAGAAAACAACAAATACAATAACAATCTGAATGGAACCGGAGCTGAGAAGGGGACTAAGAAGGGGCTGGTGATGGAGCTGGAGATGGAGATGAATGGCTGGCGTTGTTATTGAAATAAATTATTATAAATAAATACGCAAGTCGAATTTATGAAGTCGTCGGTTATGATGTTATGTTGTTTTCTGTGTGTACTCTGTCTAAATGTCCGCTGAAGAGCCGGATTCCCGGGGACAGACCATCATTATTTTTGTTTATGCGCCGAAACGAGTCGACCGTCCAGTTCGTCGAGCGCCGTAAAAACAAACAGCTTATTACGCCAATGACAGTTGCGATGGATATTCTAAAGGTCTTCGGACTTGGGAGTGTAACCAGGGCGCCAATGACTGTCATTGATAACTGAAGAAGTTGCTCGTAGGCTGGACATATCGAGTGGAAGGTTGACGGATGGATGCCATGTCTTCTTGAATTTGTTTATCTTTCGTTTGTCAATAGCTTGTTCTTCAACCTTAATGCCCCTCTCCTCATCTTTTGGCCTTTAATCGTTGTTGGGCTGTCTGTTTATTTATTTGTCTTTGACTCGAGTTCCCAATTCCCATTTCGTTTTCGGCTTGTAAACATTCCACTGCCAATTGAATTCGTTTCCATTTATTTATTGCACACCACGCGGCTAAAGGAAATTGAGGGGGATTTTGTTTGTGCGATGCGGCCAATAACAACATGGAGCTACGTTTTATGGCATCCACATCCCAGTTGAGAGCAACCCAACCCAGTGAAAGTTCAATTAGAATAGGAAATCGTTGAACAAGATCTTAGTACAACGTTTTCTTATATAATATTTCCCATTTCCATTTATGCAAAATCACATTCGATTGAGCGAAGTGACAGCTGCTGCCTCACAAATGACAATGGTAGTCCTCATCTCCTCAGCTTGCACCTCGGTTGATGCATTAACAACAGCCTCTGACCAGGGGATTGTTTCCAGTATTGTAGGCTTAATTATGAGCTGAACATGGGTCTGTTTTTCCCCCTCCTTGGCTGTGTTTTATCTGACACACTTGCTGTAATCATTTCGCTCTGGAGGAGAAGTTATTTTTATTGCTGGATAGTTTTGTGAACTTTTTTGTTGGTTCTCATCTCCAGCTCCAGCTCTCATCTCCAAGGATGCTTGATGTTTGGCCAAACTAGAAACTCGCATAAGAAACTTTACGATACGAGTGCAAAAAGGCCAAGGAACGCATATGTAAATACACAGAGACAAATGGGTGGAGTGGGAAACCAGGGAACATCAATTAAAGAACTCTTAAGTGTTTCACGCACCCAAAAACTTTTCCAGCTCATTCATTTAATGATTGTCGACAAAACTTACTAGCAATTTAATCAGAATTAACGACACATTCTCCCAACCTCAAGGAAATGCTTTTAGTTCCCCGACTATCCTGTGGGTATTCTATGAGTTTAAGATGGAATTTTATCAAAATGCACAGGGCTTCTATTGTTCTTCTATTGAAGAGGAATACTAATCTATTAAGACTGCACTTTTAGGGATTTCATTTCTTGCAGTGCAATGTTTTAAAATGTTCTTTCCGGACTTTTTCGTTACGCTTCCTTGGCACTCGGAATGGCTTTGCCCAATAACGCGAAACGTAGCAAAATTTCGTTTGGCTCCAGCAGCGCGGACAGCGATCTTTGTTATTTTACGATGGCAGCCACTCCTCCCCGCCATCCTCCTCTGTCTCTGTCTCCAGCTTCATCTTCTCCATCTTAAACGTCGCAGCTACAAAACTTGAAATGCAACCAGCGAGAAATTGCAACTGTGGCAGGAGCTGTCGATGTAGTTGGAGTAGGAGACGCTTATTGGGACTGAGATGTAGGGCCAAAGGCGCCAGTTGGCTAAGCGCATATAAAAAAGTTTAGTTAAATTAAGGTGGAGCTCGAATGAAATCATTTTCCGTTGCAGCGGAATAACTTGGTTGCCAATGCTACTCTCGCTTGGCTACACAACACTACACTACATATCAAAATTCCCTTGCAGTTTAGTGTAAAAGTTTTCTTTTTAATTTGTAAAAAGATAATATTATCGAATGTTTAAGTTATTATTGAGTCGAATACCCAAGTAGACAGTGAGCGCTAAAAAAGATTTAATTTAACAAAATACAAAAATAAAAATAAAAATGTATTATTTCTTATTTATCTGGATTTAATTCAAGCTAAAAGCCAAAAAATAAGACTAAAAAAGTAACTTGTCTGTAAATATTTCTGTCTTCTCTTTTCTTGATTGAATTAATTTAATTTAGTTTAAATTAGCTATACTTCCTTACATCTGAAGTAAATATCAGCAGCTACTTTAACTTGCAGTCAATGTTAATTTCTCGCACAACAAATTACAACTGCATGGAATTATGAAAAATATTTTCTCTTTAAGAAAAGTGGAAATAAAGTTGTAAGTTGAAAAAATTTAATCATTTAGTTCTTTCGTTTTTTCTTTACTAAAGTTTATTTACTTAATTTAATTATAGTTCATTTGTTATTATTATACATTTCTATAAGAGGCCATAACATGAGACTTTTGGAATTGAGTTTGCTATCTTTTTATTTGATAAGATTATAATTTTTTATACATTTATTATAGACTCGTATGTCCATTATTTTCCATTTTCTTTTTCTTTTAATAAGAATCAAAAATGCTTTATCCATTAACCTTATCCCAAATAATTGATTCATTTATTAGATCATATTTTGTAAATATAATACGGTCGATCTCTCTGATGTTGCACAGTGCAACTAAAAGGCAACAGGACCAAGAAAATGGCATGCAGAGATAGGAGTGAGAATTGAGAGAAAGAGAGTGAGAGAATTTTGAGAGTGTGAGGGGCTTAGATGACGTTGAGAACGTGGCATTGTCGTGACTTGGTGACTTATTACTTTTCGTACTGCTCCTCCTCGCCTTCCTGCCACTCCCTCCTCTACCATCTCCTGCCTGTTTGGACTGTCAACTACCAACTACCAACTGGCAAATGAAGTCGTAAAAAGATTGGCCAAAAGTTTTTGTGTGCTGCGCACAAAAGTACATGCATATAAAAATGGCGAAGTTGGGATTAGTTTCATCAAGGATAAGCCAAATGGCTGGACACGACGACGACTGAAGGCGGCGCATATAAACGAGGCGAGCATTGCAGGACAACGGCAAGGAACTGAGAACTGGACTGGGATTGGATCAGGCAATCTTGCTATTTCAGCTAGCAACTTTTTATGCAGTTGCCTGCTTTGCTCTTGGCCAAGTACAGACTGGCATATATGTATGTATGTACATACATATGTACAGAATAGTAGTAGAACTTACATAAACAGAGCAACAATTTGACATGATACACGTAGATACATCATATTGTATGTGGTGGCATCTTTATCGAGCCCCAAAAACACATATACGTATGTACATATGTATGTTTGAGTATTACCTTTATGGTCGCATCACCTCTGGAAAAATGTCATCTAAGCACGTTTGCAGGATCTGCATAATTTATGTTTGCATGTGGCCGACCAATTCCCATCCCCAATTCCGTCCTCATCCCCATCCTGATTCCATTCGCCTGTAGATGGAGTGCCTCGGCTTCTGCTGCCAGGGATTACCCTAGAAAATTAGGTTTTCAGTTTCATGGTAGCGGACGCTGTGTGGGACTGGTATAAAAACGGCACGACCTGGCCGCCATCTTCATAACTCTGCAACTGAGGTGTATGGTGGCGAGTTGGGAGGGGAGACTAGGGGGTGGTTGAGGGATAGCAGGTTATGCTGAAGCAACGGGGCTGCATGCTCAAAATGAATTTATATATTTGTGTGTGCTCATTTTATGACTAATATCTCGGAATATCTCCGAGCATGGCAAACGACAGCATCGCTCGACAGTCGCACTATCAGCCTGCCCCCCCCCCCCCCTCTACAGCCCCGCCCCTCTGTCCGCAGAGCGCAACGACATCCCACGTCAACGACAGTCGCATATTTTGCAGCGCTCCGAAAAATAAAACACAAATATAAACCCGGGCAAAAACAAGTATAAAAATTTGTTTTTCCAACATTTGCCAACGACCAGAAAGACACGATGACGCTGACACGAGGCTGTTGAAGTTGAATATGGCAGCAGCAGTTGTTGCCCCAACCATAATCCACACAGAATCCCAATCTACCCATACACGAATCCACCGAAACCACTCACTCCACAGTCAGCATGTTATTGTCGTTGTTTGCATGTGACGAACTCTCAAAATGCTCATAACCATTCCCCTAGCTCAGATCCAGGTGGTTCCAAATTCGCACAGTCGGATCAAAGTTATTTGTTAAGTAATTTATCCAAAGTATACAGGTTATTATCTTTAGAGGAACAATCATTAAAATTTGTTCGATCTATCAAAAAATTGAACAACTTGCAAATATGTCAGAAATGAACTTAAGAATAATATTAGCATCTATTAAAACCTTTCTTAGTTTATTACAATATCATCATTCAATTTGAATATAATTAGCGGAAGTTTCGGCCAATTATAACAATTATTTCAGTAGTGTTTATTATGTTAAACTGATAATATATAATAGATTTATGCACAATAATAAATAAGAAAATATTAAGAATCAACAAAATAAACATTGAGAAAGCTGATCAATTTTAAAGATTTAAATTGATAATTAGTCAGTAAGATTATAGTCTAATGAAACAATCTTTCAAATCTACGCTATATTTGCCTCACAGTGAGCGGACTGACAGAAGGAGAGACAGAGAGATGAGACAGACAATTTTCACATGCAGTGCTCGCACTTTGAAATAATTCTCGCTTTGGTTCGGTTCAATTCGGTTGATTCTTGGTTCAGTTTAGGTCGGGTCTTGCTTTTTGCTTACTTCTTATGCATGTCGCATGAGCAATAACAATATTTCCAGCTCTGACACTGCTTATTCTTTCGATTTGCACATTCGTTTCTGTTTTTACGCTTTGCCATTTGCTTATTCGCTGGGAACATTGAGAGGGAGAATCATTGGCAAATGTATTTTTTCAGACGGAGAACTGCGAACTGGAAACTGAAAACAGAATTTAAAATTTATGTAGATACTTAGTATATACAAATATTCGCATTTTTTATACACAGGAACACATATGTGTGCCCAGTCCGATTCTGAATGGGAACACGCCTGCCTCCAGCTAGACATGCCCATAACTTCCATTTGGATTCTGTTTCTCATAAATAAAATGCGTGAAACACGTTCGATGTGTGAAACTTCCTCTTCGATGTTCGAAATTGAAAAAAACAACAAAAAGTGCACATATATTGAAAACTGTGCTGTGCGCAGAATACGAAATTCGTTGTCTCCTTCGACTATATCATATCCATAACAAAAATATATTATAGTCGGATGTGCCAATGTGATGCGACCATCAATGGTTGTAAAGTTTCCTTTGTCTTGGCCATCATAATTGATGCGGAAACACAGCGAACGTGTGGGCCAACATGGCGTTCTTATTGACAGCTGGTAACCATTTTATACGTATCCTTAGACCCGGCTATCGCTTTGAGCTCTTCAAGAAACTCGTACAAATAAATTAATAAATATTTATAATAAGTGAAATTTTAAAGTAAATTTTTGATCAAATTTAACAGACATTTTTAAAAACGCACTTCGTGTTCAGCCGTGCACACCTAAATATCAAAAATCTAAACAGTATTTTTGTTCGATATATTGTCCCTTCCTTAATATTATTTATAAAACTGTGTATATATATTTATTTAATTTAAACTTGCTAAAGTTGGGTCTTTTTTTTTTTAATTCTAAGATTGAATTCAAAAAAAATGAAATATGTAGATTTTTTTATTTTTTTCAAACTGATAAAAAAATTGCTGTATGTATTCCACATATATTCTGTTGACTCTCCCAGTCCCTTCTCCCTTGCTGGAATTGTAGCTTGAGTGTATGTCCATGTAATTAACGAAAGAAGCAACCGAATGTATTCGTAATAGAGCGCTTAGATTCAATCGACTTGCCGATTGCATTAAAACCTCCATTAAGAGGGGCTGCCGAATGCAGTCGAGCATTCAAATTAAAATTGAATCATTATTGAAATTCGTTTAGGAGCGAGACTCACAAACTCACCGACTCGCCGCCTCGACAATCTCATTAAAATGGATAGCAAAAGCAGTTAACGCGACAGGACCGAGTTCGAGACAGACCCAATGAGCTTTGGCTGTGTATGAGTGTATGTGAATATGACTGTGAATGTGTAAGAGTGCATCTGTATCTGTATCTGTGAGTGCGTATTTGCATTTGGCAAATTGTAAAAATTTAATTCGCATATCATGCGCGATAATCAGCGGCGTGCATTATAAACCCATAAAAATCGCAAAACGCGGCCATAAACCGCAACTGAGGCAAGTTGAGGCAGCTGAGGCAGCAACTGGGAACAGGAAAAGAGGGGAGGGTCAATTGTCGCATGCAGCGCCAATAAATATCCGATTATATGGTAATTGTATGCTCTTATAGGCTGTGTGTGTGAGTGAGTGACAAAAATGGTTGTTCGCTTAGTTTTCAGTTCCTTTTGGCAAATTCGAGCGCAGTTAGGGAAAAATTTACATTTGGCACAGCTGCAAATGGCAAATTGAATGTGAATCTCTGTTTAAATTTTTGAATTGGAATTTTAATAAATATTTATGTTATTGTTGTGTTCATTATTTTGCCAAACTCAAGTTGAGCACAGCTTATAGCACAGATTCTTACACAAAATGGAGGTATTTCAAATGGGGGAGGGCGTTTAATTTTCATGTCCATTAACCAAACAAAATGGATTTGGGCTGAGACAACGAGCGAAAGGATAATCTGAGCCCGGTCCCAAACTGCCTAGAATTTGGAATTGAAGTTGACGCACAAAATACGAGTATAAATTCAAAATAAAGTTTAACGAAGCCAATCTGGATGTGGATGGAGATGATGGAGAGCAGATTCATGGAGCCACTGTTGGGAATGAAAATAACCGAAAATGGGGATCAGGAGCATGCAGTAGGCAGCCAGTCCAGGGTCGGGGCAGGGCCAGGCTATGAGCCATGAAAGTTATCAAAGCGTGTTATTACGAGCAACGATGCGAAACGCGGAGCAGACCGAAGAAATCTCTCTCAAGTGGAGGAACGGACTGCTTGGCTGCTTGGCTGCCTGGCTGCCTGGAGCCACCACTTGTGGTTGCCTGCCATGAAATGGTTTTCGTTTTTGTTTTTGTTGTTGTACACGCTTTCGTTTTTCAGTCCTCTCCTCGCTCCCAGCACGCACGCAAATAATCAAATGAAACGCATCAAATTCGTGAAAGGGATAAAAGGCAACAAAATGGCTGTGGCGATTTTTAAAAATACTCGTACGTGCATGCTCCCTGTTCTTTATTTTTCCGTTGACGCAGCTTCTTTTGGCCCCGGGCTGAACGGTGATGGGGACGTGGACGGGGAGGAAGGCGTGGCATATCAGCATAATCAAAATTGCCGATCCCCGGACGAGCTGCTCAGGTTGCTCGGGCAGTAAATTTGTGGCTGCCAATGGTAATTCAATAAATTTTAAATCTTAACGCCAAGTGGCACAGTGGTGCACTATCAAAAAATTTACCATAAAATATAAATAATGATAGGAGATAATAAAATATATTTAATTAATATTACAGTTGATATACACATGATATACAATAATAAAGACATTTATAAATTAATCTATGTACTAAATTATGGTAACATTGATTATCTCTTTTCCAAATTCAATGTTTTGTTGTAAATTTTTGTTTGTATTTTATAAGTTATTTTGTCTTAAAAAATGTTATTTAAATAAATGAGCCAATTCATAATAAATTTATCAATAATAAACTTTCCAATCTATTTTAATGGAAAATTTATTAAAATTAGCGAATTAATAATGAAGGCATAAAGTAACCATCTAAATCTTTCCACTTGAATAATTGAATAAAATGAAAGTTTCTAAACTTGATTTGTAATTGGAAATTGCCTAAGAATCTCATTGATTATTTTCCACAGTGCGCTGAAAAGTGAAGGAATTTCACTCAAAATGGGCGGAACAAAAGTCGCCCTCATGTCAGTATATTTTACTTTGTCCTACCTATTCCTGATTCTCGTACTTATAATCCTACTCCAGCTCAAGGTACTATCAACTCACTTGTGCGTGAGTTCTGTGAGTTGAGCAGAAGTAGAGGAAGGGGCAGGGGTAAAGGGCGTTGGGTTTCAATTTATGATGCAGTGCCGCACGTGAAATCCTGTGAACGGTTTTACGGATTTTTTAAAATAAAATTTACGGATTAAGTTATTGTGCGACGTATGCATGAGATTTAGCTGCCACGCTAGACTGAACAGAGACTGGCACTGGAGGGGCAATATTGAGGACAGGGGAGGAGCTCTAAGGTCGATTACGTTTTACAACGCAAGCATAAAAGTTGATTGAAAATGCTTATTAGATGCAAGATTAGATGCGATGCGATGCGATGCGATCCGATGGCTGCAGCAGGCGAGCGACCATTTTGGAATCAAAGCCAAAAGTCCAAGCATAAAAGTTCGGCGAAGCTGCGACGTGAGCAAATTTAGCTCTGAGTTAATACCCTTGAGACGGAGACGGCTGCAGGAAATCGCGGATCCAACTTAATTGAAATGTCGTGACAGACAAAGTGTAAAGTTTATAATATTCCAGCCAGCTGGCAAATGGGCAGAGGTCGAAGTACAGAGGGCGAAGGCAAAGGTGCGAACGAAAAAACGGAGTCCACAGGCTTTACAGCCGGCGAGCAGCAGGTAATCTCATTTATTCCGCATAATATGGCCACTTGGCTTGTTCTCCGACCGAGTTCAAATTGAATATTTTCTCTTTATTTCATTTTATGCAGTCCAAAGAAAAAAAAGCGAAACACAAAAAAAAAGTTTTTTTGATAACAGTGCTCATCAAAAATTCAGCTACAAGCAAAAACTTTTATAAACAAAAAAGAAAATTTCAGTGGGATAACCACGCACAGAATGCGGGGGGCTCTGCAATAGCCCGAAGACCCAAGAATGCCGAGGAAAACACAACTTGAGTTGAATTTCAAGTCAATTCCAGTGAGCACATTGACTTTTTTTATACTCTTCATGCTATCTTTTTGAAAGATAATTGTAAAAGCTAGAAACACAAAAAAAAAAATATCCTAGAATAGTATTAATAATTATTGTTTGAATATATTCTTGACAGAACATCGAATATTTTCTACGTCCTGATGCCTTAATCTAAGAGAATTTTGTAACAAAATAAAATAGTCAACCCTTTATGAATTATTTTAAACTTTGCAATAAGTCTCATTCTTCTTGGGTAACTTACATTTTTAAAGGGAGAGTGTGTACAGTAAGCAACCTTCTATTTACACAATGAAATTGAGACTCTGACAACGTCGTGTTATGCGAATTTCATGAAACATTCATGACATACAATACCAAAAAACAACAACAACACGAAGAAGATGAACAACAACAATAACGAAATTAATCCGTAAGTCGAAAAAACCAAAGCAGAAAGCAGCTAAAAGACACTTCATACTCATAGTTGCCTGCTTCGGTCGAGCCTAGTCCACAATCTCGGCCCCACCGCCCCCTCCCTGTTCCTAATGCCCATCAGCAGTACATAAAAAATACAACAAAAAACAGATACTTTGCTGTGGCTATTTTTGGGCTGAAAGTTAAATGAGAAAAGTTCGGACCGACAGAATTTCGGCCATAACTAAAAGTGCGCGTTTATTAACCGTAAGTAATTCCCAAAGTTGCACCGTCAAAACTCCCCAGAGTTAGCGGGAGATTCAATTCAGATTAAATTCAACCATCAACAACCTAAGCACAATATATATGTAGTTCAAAACAATTGCAAAATATTGTTAAATTTAACCACACAATTTATAAATAACCTACAAGAAATATGATATCAAGTCGAAAATAAATAAAAACAATTTCGGGATGTTATTTATTTCAGGATTGATTGATTTGCCTATAAAGATGATCATATTATAAGACTAATTTTTATGTTCAGTGTCAAGTAAATAATTTTTGGAAAGAAATACACTGTAAAACCGAAGTAATTAATCAAACAATTTAAATGTTTATTTTTTTTAATAAAAAAAGAAAATATACATTAATTAATAATAGATATAAATAAAAAAAATCTTAAAAATAGTCTTAAATTTTATTTTGTGCAAATATAAATTTATTTAAATACTGTCTACAGTTTAGCGGAGTGTATTTGATAGCTGCATAAACCCACCCCTATATCTAAAAGCGGCTGACTCGCATCTATAGCTAAAAGTAGAGCTATATTTGGTGGTGCGGTGCTCATGCTGGTGGTGTTGGTGGTTGTGTTGTGTTGTTGCTGTAAAAAGGTCGTGCCGGCACAACGATTGCCCCTCACTCCTCACTCTCCCCCGAGTCGGAAATTGATGGCTGCCGAGCAAGCAGCGGCCATGCCGTCGAGTTGCCGTCGGTGTATCTGATAGATACGAGATACACAGCTAGCAGTTGCACAACGCATGCGAAGATGCATGTGTACGAGTGTGTATCTGTGTGTATGTGACTAGGGAGTGGCTCATCAGCCTGCGATGGGAGGAAGACTGGAAGGGGAACTGTAAATCTACTTGTGTTCTGGTGACGCGTCGATTGATGCAGGATTCCTGAGCATCTTTCAAAGATCTAATTCTAATTTTGTACAAATCCAAAGATGTGGCATGTTGATTGTGGCAAGATGGTGGACGGGGGTGGGAGGAGGAGTATGTAGCAAGTTGAGTGAACGCAAATTGTTGAATGATATACAACGGGGGCCTTGAGACGCATTTGCCTATTTGCCGTAATGTGTGTCCCGGCGTAATTTACGACCAGCCCGCCGTATGTTGCGCTCAGTTGCCTGGCGTAGGTGTGTGTTCAGATTTATGGTGGCATCATAAAACAATTAACAAGCCCAAACTCGTGCCACATAAATCGCTGCACTTTTTCTCTCACAGCTTAATTCCCTCCCACACTCTTTCTCTCTCTTTCTCTCTCGCTGCCTTTCTCGCTCTCTTTGTGTTACATTTCACAGCATTTTATTATTACATTTGGTAGACGGAGATTTGGTTTTTGGTTACGAGAGTTTAAGGCCAAATTGGTAACATTGGCCCGCGTCATTTCAACAGTTCGTTCTTCTGTCTATGTCTGCTGTCTTCGGACTGCTGCCTTCTGTTTCTTTTTTAATTAACCACACAAGATTTCTACTCATTTTCATATCGTAAACGTTTATCCAACTTAATAAGTCGTAAACGCGCCACCGACGACGGCTTCTAACAAAGTTTCATGACTCGTCTCGGCTTTGGCCCGGCTGCATGCGTGTGGGATTTGCTGACGGCGCAGGTGAAAGTGTTCACAAGTTGAAATGGCAATGGTACATACATATGTACATACGTATACATATTTATAATCATATACATATGTATATAAATCCTGCCATAGCGCAACATGACAATGGCCGGGCCAGCAATAATTAAACTTTCAATATCATACATACATCGTATAAATGTCGCAACGAGGTAAACCAATTGCAGTTTAACTAGACAATGGGACAAATATTGAAAATAGCTTCAAAAAATATTAAATACGTGCATAACTATTTTTAATATAACAAAAAGAAAGAATTTAGATTTTTATGGGGAGTCTCATTCGAGCTCCGAATACTTTTAAATAAAATAATAAAATTTATAAACAATCCATATATTTATATCTATGTATATCTATTTACTTTTATTTTATTGTGCCGGTTACAATTTTCCAGTATTGTATATTCCAGAAAATTATCATTCTCATGTCTCTACTCGGAATGTGTAACAAATTAAACGATAAGGAAGTGGACCCTAATATTTATAAACAGACACTTCTTCACTGACTCTAGAAAATTTTTAATGCTGGTAAATGCTATGTATCTTTTCTGGTTCCTTTTTAAGAGTTTTTATACAAATTATACAAAAATATTAAACAGTGGGAGGAAAATGCAAGTGTCGAAACCCAAAAGGTTATTAGTTTCGACTTTTTCAATTATTCGTAGAATTTTTTTGTTCCTTATATTAATATTCTAATAACTTTATTCCAAATTTTGTTTTTCAAATGCTTACTTCATAATTACATGCTTCCTAGTTTTGTTTTTAAAATTTTTATATCCAAATTTTGGTATTCTTAGAATAATTTGTCGAATTTCTTCGATATATCATTCTTCTTCTATATATCATATCAAAAGATCTATAAAAGTCATTTGCACCCACTGTATATGTGAACGGGGTTCACTTAACTTTGAAATTCTCAAACTTGAGCTAACAAGTGAAGCGCAGGCCTTATTTAATATTCATTGCTGTCTCCTACCGCTGACACCGAGTCATTTTCTCATTTTGCCGACAGGTGCTCGAGGCAACTTTTTGTATTCAGCGCCTGACAATATTCTTTTAATGACAGCGATTAACACACAGCAACCCCCCTAGAACCATCCACCTTTCCCCCCGCTGATGTTGCGTGTCTCTCGATTTAATTAAGTCGTCGCTGCTGCCGCACTGCCACACTGCCACGCCCCATCTGGCATTAAGTGTGCCGCAATCCAAGTCTTTGCTAGAATTTTTTGCTGATTCCATTGTTTGACTAATCTCTGTTTGCTCAGCGACCCCCCATAACTGATTGTGTGTGTGCCTCGTCAGCTTTGTTGTCGGCAATGTGAACCCTTTGTGGCCCCGGATCGGGGCAGGCCTCGTGGCACATGTGGCATGCCATAAAGCTACCCACACGCATATCCGAAAGATACTGTCAACATGTTTGTTAATGCCATTTTGAAATTAACAAGTTTTTCAGATAAACTTTGAATTTAATTTCAGTCAACGTTGCTCCTCCATTGCCATTGGCATTCGTATTGGCCACCTTTTCTGTTCCAGCTCTTATTCCCGCTCCCTATCGCGATACCTTTCCCGATCCAATCCATAACAGTTCCATAAAGAGCGCAAGTTATGCGAAATTCTGGTTTGCATTCGACTTCGCCTTAAGCGATGACAACAACAGCAATACACCTAGAAGGGATCATTTGTATATTCATTTATTTATTCTTCTATATAAATGATTAACCCTTTGTGGCCAACGGCTTAGAAAAATTGTCATTTCCATTGCCTGTCTTTGCCAAGATCATCGTATGTTTAATTCGTCTTGGGCTGCTTCGGTTTGCTTTGCTGCTCTTTCACTTGCTTAGAGTTAAAAGCCATAAAATTATTTATGATGCCATTAAATCATCATTATTGTTGTCTCGACGACCTTGAACCATTAGCCAGTGTTCCAACGCTCCCATTTTAAGCGACAAAAAAACACATTCGCTTTCCTTTGCATTTCTTTTACTTTGACTCATTTTATTGTATGCCGCCTTTCAATTTGCGGTGTTTTCTTTCCATTTATGTCCGGTTTTAATGATGTCGATGCCTTTTGCTTACTAGTGAATTTGCTCTGCAAATGGTCAGCTGAGAATTCAGTGATAGTTGGTACAACTGGAGATTATTGAATAAAACTTAATATGTATAATACTGATACTTTATAAATGGGTACTATTATAATATTTGAGTAGTCGCTCAATTTTAATGGTATGTGAATATATACAGTAAGTGCTACAATTTATTCGATATATCTTATATGCCAGAAATAAGATTACCGGAAATATAGCTGCTATTGTAAGTAAAAAGTATGTAACTGTATGAAGTGGTTTATTTTTATTTTTTCAGATCAAACATAGCTTATTTCAGAGTATATAATTTACAGATTCTGACGAAGTCGGATTAGATTCGGATCATGATAACATATACGATCATAGGAAGAGTCGATCGAAACAAAAACTTGTTGGATGAAAAACTAAGTCGTTTTCGTAGATCTTACAAATAAAATATGGAAATCTTTGTTATAATTTTGTCATAAGTGATGTAAATAAATCAGAAAACTTTCATATAATATATATTTGTCGATAGAAAATCAGACAAGAAATAAGATTTTGCATGAGAACAAAATAAAGTTAGGAATATTAAAATAATTAGAAAGGTCGCCAAATAATCCAAATAGGAATATTATATAAAGCAGAAGCAATTTACAATCTGAAAATAATAAGTCACTTATTTTATTTAATAGTTTACTACTATATTTTCCTTTTATTTTATTAGCTTATTCATAAAATAAGTTCAAATATCAATTTGTTGATGTAAGAAAAAGACATCGAGCTTATTACGACAATTGTATTTGCAACACAAAAACTTACTTATTTATTAATTGATAATAACAAAGGAAAGGGACCTGAGCTGATGCGGTATAAGAAAATATAGCAATAAAACATTTTTCTTTTCCTGCACTCGTCCTGTACTAATTCTAATTAATAAGTTAAAGAAATTGAAGCATTTAATTTTCTTAGCAATTGCCCCATATACTAGGGCAGTGTTAGGGGCAGAGGGTGTATAAAGGGCAGGGAAGGAGAGGAAAGGCAGCTTGTGGCTCGTTGTATTTTAGTGCGCCTCGATTTGTGCGAAATTTCTGACTGATAAAGCAATGGCAACGGCAATGACGCGCACGAGTAAATTTCCTTTTCGGTTTCTTTATATTCCACGGCTTGTTTCCATTTGTCTTCGCTGTTTGTGTAAGTTTTCCATTTGGATAATGGAAAAGGGCCATTTCATGCCATTACTTGGCTCTGGCTCTGTTCGCCGGCCGGGGGCAAATTGAGGCGAACTATTGTAAGAAGCGGCGACGTGGCACAAGTGGAAGTGGGCACGGCGCCATTGGAGCAGCCACTGCCACTTAGAGGGCTAGAGGGTAATACATTCATACATTTATTTCAAGATACGAGAATGCTTTTGTATCTAGTTTGTGCTCTGTGAGCTATTCGGCTTTTAGCTTATTTCAACTTTTTTACATTTGCAAAATGAATTGTAATGAAGTGGAATGGGGCGTGACTTGTGACTTGCGATGGGCCACGCCCTGACCTCGATGCCAACCCCGACCTGCCCCTGGAGCATTGGCCGTCTCTGGCAATAAAATCATATTCTTCGGGCGCCAGCCAAGCTCTCAAATACATATACATATGTATAATTTTTGCACAAAAAGTCATTTGCAGTGTCTTTTTGCTTGGAATTGATATGGGGCGATGGGGTGATGGGATGATGGGGTAGCTCTTGTTGTTTGGAGCTGTTTTTATTGGTGTTATTAGGTTGAAAGCACTCCAATGATGGGCGACTTCTGATGCCTCTGCCGGATGTGGGACAGTTAATACCTAATGGCTTTCAGGTCAGCAGTCCCATAATGCGAATCACAGCAGCAATCACAACAACAACACCCACCACGGTCAATAAAATACGATTGCTATTTCCAGCTGCAGGATCACTCCCAATCCTATGGTCATCTAGTATGTCGACATATTCGTTGAGCTTGCACATGTCTCTCTCGATTTTAATGTCTTCAATAATTTGTGTAAGAAATACATTTAGCTGTCATTCAACTCGCGCTGATAAAATATGTGTAAATCAACGTTAATATATGGCTTAAAACAAGTTTTCCCTTTGCTGGACAGAACAATGTCGGAGAACCAATCACAATGGTTTGGATTATGTTGATACTGTGAGAAATTCATTTAATAAGATCACAAATTGGTTAACATTTCTTTTAAATCGATATTAAAAGATTCTTTTCCCTTGCATTTGCAATACAATCTGTTTTATTTCTTCAAGTTTTTGCTCCACTGTGCGCTGCTTTGACTCCGTAAGTTAATGGCTATGGAGTGTCTTCATTAGCGAATATCTTTTGTTTAGAAAAGCGTAAATTCTTAATGACAACATTTGGCACTTCTCAGCAAAATGGAGGTCGCCAAGCGGGACCACGGATCAGTCCCAAATCAATGGAATGAGATCAATAAATATATACAATTTTAAATAATAAAGTTGAGTAATCTGATGGCATTCAATTTCGGTTCCTTATAGTATGAGCAATTAGTTTGGAGTACAATTTACGACTTCCCTTTGATTATTTTGACAGGCTTCTTGACGAGGGTCCTTATGGAGTTCCTTCTCCGCCGGAATTGGATGCACTTGAGCAATCGGGTAATCAAATATGTAAAGCCATTTGCAAGGAATTGATTGAATATGATTATACTGTGCCACACATGCAACATGGCGTACTTGGATACCATTTTAGATTTTTAATTTTCCATTTTCAATTGCAGCCAAGTGCCAAGAGCACCACTTGAGGCCTATAAAGCATTCGTATTTGTAATCAGTTGGATATTTTGTTTAAATATTCTTGACTCGTTGCGGTTCAAATTTATGGACTACTTGAGTTTTGAACGGTGCCTGATGTCTTATTCAGAGTTAGGGATATGTTGCATCTTTGAATATTAAATGATTTCGATTATGAAATGACAACAGTTCAATCATTGTCATCGTTTCATTTCATTTTGATTTCGGGTTTCATTCGATAGTTCGGCGCACGTGTTTGCTTTTCCAGAACGCGCTCACACCAATTCATTTTCCTATTAGTTTAGTTTTTATGTTAGCCATAAATCAAGTTGGAAACAAACGGACGGGCAAGTTAAATTCAAGAAATGGATTTCGGTTCGATAAATTATGTCAAGTTGAAAGAAAGGCTAATTAAATACATGTTCTCCTAATCTCAACACGATTGCTCACAGCTCTCAAACATGCTCAATCATATATGTATTTATCTTGCCTTTGGCCTATTCGAAATCCAGAATCCCAGAATATCAGAGTACATTTCGAACTGTTACGGAATTCCAACCGATAAAATGGTTCCACTCAGATTCCCACGCACACGACGATGTCGTCGCCAACGGGCAACAGCACCAACACCAATACTTTCAAATCAGACGCACTAACACAAGCGCATTTTCAAATGGTCGCGCCTGTGTTGGTGAGAGCGAAGAGCAGCAAAGAGAAAAGAGAGCGAGAACAGAGCGAATTCCGGTTTGCATTTGTGTTGGTTAAATTGATTTGCGGCGCCATCTACAAGTCGATGAGTGCAATCTACCGCTTAACTAACAACACCAGAGGTCGCTTCTATCGGGAGGGTATGTGCACTGGCTGCCTTTGTGCTAAAATTCGCTAAATCGTAGAATGTTCATAATAGTGATGTTAAAATACATCGAAACATCGATGAATCGATGATTGCATAAAATTTTTTTAAATTTAATCAACTTTTTATTGTTAATGTGTTGAGTGAAATAAATCAATCATAATTTGTATGATTGCTCTGTTCTAATTGGAAATTTTGACAGATAATGTTGTTTCATATATTTGACTGTTGCATTAATTTTTTCCAACGAGCATAAGAATTGAAGTACACGTTCTACTTTTTTCAATGTTTGGAAATTTGTATGGAAAATCTATAAATCCATCTAGTTTCCCAATGAGTCGACAATTCGATATTTTCATTAGCAATGCTTAAAATAGAATTTTTAACTCGATGTTCAGTTTAGTTCAGATGTACATCACTAGAACATAAATATAGATACCTTTGGACTAGTCTTATAATATTTATTTAATTATTTGCGGAACTTTTTCTTTTGCGTGACTCTAAGTTGGAAGCGATTATGATTTAAATAAGTTATTTTTTTATTCGAAATATTAATAATGGCGCGATAGAAAAGTACAATTTATCTATCTTTTTTCCTTCGAGCGAAATGTTTTTTTTATAAAAAGTGTTCTGTAGTACAATGAGAGCGCCACAACTGTAGTTTATTTTTTTTAATCATAGTAAAAGCTATCTCAAAATGAGATGAAAAGTTTGTTTGTCTGTTTGTGTCAAAGCGCTAAAAAAGCTTAGATTTTTTGATGAGGAATTGTTTCTTATCAGAAATCTAGAAATGTTTGTTCTACGAATTTAGCGGGAAATAGCTAGTTTAGCGGGAAATAGCTAGTTTAGCGGGAAATAGCTAAAACCCGATAAATTTGAAACACCCACAGTTTTCAATCCGATGAAGCTACAGATGTGTTCTGTATGTCTAAGGGCTCTTAGACGTGCCTTGACTATTTGTTTGCAAAGTGCTTAGGTAAAATGCTACAGATGAAAAAAGCTTTTTTAGCTGACATTTTGGCGATTTATTAGAAAATATAAAATATAAAAATTATAAAAAAAAAGTTTGGTATTCGGCCCTGCGCATTCATATTATTTTTAGGTACACAGAATCGAGATCCCTTTGCACAATGTGCCGAATGCCAAACTTTTTTTTGTTATAATGATTATATTCAAATGTATGTTACAAATATAAGGAATCCAAACGATATATATGTATATTCAAATATTCTTGATAAATTGATTCTGATAAAAAAAATGTTCTGAAATCAAGATTTTGGTCTCAGAACTAAGAATTTTGGTCTAAAAAATGCGCGGAGAACATAAAATTCTTAATGTTAGAAAACACATCTTGATTTTAAGAACATTTCAAATAAGAATAAGTTCTTGGTTTTCGACCACAGTCTTAAATTCTCAAACCAAGTATAAAAAAATAAGGCAGGTGTTTTAAACTTTAAATAAATTTTTTTTTTGATAAGTATAAATATCAAAAAAAAATAAAATTAATAAAGTTTAAAACAAATGCCTTTTTTTATGTTTGGTTTGAGAATTTAAGACTGTTTGGGGTAAAACCAAGAACTTATTCTTATTCTTAGTCTTCTTTTTTTAATTTTTTTCTTTTTATAAATATTCCTATTATATGTTTTTTCCTTGGCTAGAGAGCGGGTTCCGATTCCTCGACCAAACTGAAGCGGCGACTCTAACCAGAGCGCCACGGTGTCATTATTGTCTTAATATTAAATATGACATATTTATATTTTCTTATCAATTTACGATTTGTAATTCTTATATTAAGAACTGCGAATATTAGTAATTGGTCTTAAAATGGTCTTATTTTAAGAACAAAATATTGGTTGGTCTTTTTTTTCAGTGTATCAAGATTAGAGTATGCATATGTACCACTGACCGTCCTTATGAACACATCAATCTTAAATATTATAAGAGTTACAGAGTTGTAAAATCAAAAAAATAGAATAGTTTGAGACTTGACACACAACGGACACAGTACACTAAACAATATGGACCATGGACTATACAAAAACCTAAATGCTTCTCTTTTTTTGATCAAAATCCCAAAATATTATTTTAAATTTTAAAATAAAAGTATCGGATTAAGAGTTATTTCAAATAGAATTTGTATCATTTATTTTTATTCAAAAGAATAATGACTCAAAGCTAACAATATTTATGAAACACAAAAAACTGTTGTTCTTCTCAATGAGAGCCAGTACAATGAAGTGCACTGAGAATTAATTTCCAACAAACTACAACAGATAATAAACTCAACTTTTTTGTGATGGTAGATATGTATCTGACAAACAGTTGCATCTTTTGTGTTAAGGGATTTGTAGGTTGAACAAGCATGCTTGCTACTTGTATTAGTCCTTGGAGGACATGAAATGTATAATATGAATGGTATTGAGTTATTCATGATTACTATTTTTAAATTTTGGTAATACTAATTCAATACATATTTGGTTGTAACTTTTATTTTTAATTTTTAAGCTTACACTTTTTCTACCACTTTTACTTTTAAATCGAAAATAAATTGTATATCCTATAACTTTAAAATACGAATTAAAAATGTGAAATATTGCTTTAACAGTATAATAAAAATTTGAAAATAATTGTTATGTCGTAAGCAATTAAAATCAATATTAACAATATTTGAATTGTAGCACTATTGTATAATAATGAGTATCCTAGTCCCGATGTGTCTTAAAAATTGCATATCGACAACATAAGAAATATCGAACGCTATTCAATAAAAAATTTTCGTCGCGACGCGTCGGATCAAAGAGAAAAGAGAAGAATACGTTTTTGGGCATGTAAGGTTCTGGGCAGGGTATCTCGTAGTCATGCCATCTGAACTATAGTATTTTGTTTACTATTACTAGTTTTAAATTCATAGAATGTGATGTATCTTTGAATTTTAAATAGTATAGTTTAGCTTAAAAATTAACACTTAATCACACATAGTCGAGTTAAGTTCTTTAAGTTGGAAGTTCAGCTAATCGAGACTTGGGAGTAAGTAAATGTGACGGAGATATATTCACCATATTCGAGACAGAGCAGGAGTCACTGAGGCCGGGAGAAGTGAAACTCACCACACCCGCCTGAGTGTTGAACCCTTGGCTGCGACGACCTTAGCTCCGCCCATTTTATAATGGCCTCTGCCGCGTTGCCAGAGCGACGCATGCGCCATGCTGGCGAATATGGAAGACAAAGCAAGCAAGCAAGAGAAAAAGACATCGTGGAAGTCAAACAGTGAGTGGAGTGAGAAGGCAATCGAATCGCATGGGGATGGAATGAAGATGAAGCTGATGATGAAGTTGGAGTTGGAATTGGAATTAAAAGGAATGGGATTGTACTTGTATGTATATGGGTTGGGTCTAGAGCGCGCGTTTTCCGTCGCTGATTACCATTTTGATAAATTTATTCAAATGAGAAGCGCTCAATATGGAAATGACTCCTGGGGCCGACGCTCTAGCAAGGCAATTAAAATTCAAATGGCTTTATGATATTTCTCGCTGCCGACGACGACGACGACAACGACGGTCGACGAGCGACAGTAACTCCAAGACGAGACTAAGAGAGGTTGAAAATTTTATTGTCCCACTGTCGCGCTGGGCGCTCCTCATTTTCCCTCCCATTTCCCTCGACTTCTACTCGTTTCGACTCTATCCCGCTGCACTGCAACATGTGGCATTAATTATGCGGCGATAATGTCTTGCTTTGTTGCCAAGAGTTTGGATTCTTTTTATTAAAGTGTCAGAATAAATTACATTATTTTTAAGCCGTGTCTCGTCTGTTCCCTGGAAGTGGAACTGATTCGACTAGCTGTAGCTATAGCCTATAGCCCCCTCATTCCCCTCTTCTCTTAACCGTGCCCCATGCCCCAAACGTGGGTGAACAGACTTTGAATTTCAATGAATGTAGGCGGTGACACTTGCCTACATGATACTCGAATGTTTTTCTATATATACATATGTCTGGGCATACTTATGTACATATGTGGGTATAAATATGCTTCATACTTTTGCTCTCGCCCACTCCCATTTGACATTTGTCGCCATTTGCCCGGGAAATATGGGGGAAAATACAGACACAGAACGGGCTTTCAGGGAGAACCCATGTCGTGGGTGGAGGACCAATTAAACTGTGACATAGACATGCAGTTCCACACGTCATCAATTAGCTCTTTCTGTATTCTGTATTCATTGGGCGTTCAATTGGACGGAGGGAACAACAGATGTACATATGTTATGTTACATCATCGCATGGATGGCAGTGCTACGGATTCAATTTCATATTTGTTAGCTCTTTCGCTTAAATTGGATCTCCAGCTGGGTTTTCGCCGTTGTCTTGTTCTGTTCTCTTCCTTTGTTCCAATCAAAATATTTTGAGGCTCTCTCTGGCTGCTGTAAACACTTTACGATGTGGCCATAAATGATCCCGACTTCACGCTTTCGCCAGACCCTACAAATCTGACCCAAAACTGGACCGTCATTAGGCCAAAACAGTGTGCAGAACCCCGTTTTGCGTCACTTACTTCCTTGTACGTATCGCGAAAGGTCGCTTCTCAGTTCACAGTGCCATAAATCATTCTATAGGTAACCCTTTCATCTGCCTTATATGGCATATACTAATACCTGCTTGCTTGCGCAGTTTGTTTTGCTTCACTCGTTTGTTATGGAAAGTAGTCGGAAATGCTTTTTACATTTTATGCCGATGCAAAATCTGAAAACTGTGATTTCAGTATTCCTACATGTATGTCGATAGAGAAATATCTCTATTTAATTTTATCTCAAGTTGTAGGGTTTTAATGAAAGTCTTTAAAACAAAATAGATCGAAAACTTGAGAATCAATAATGAAAAATGCATCTCTATATAACCCTTGAAGCAATATAATACAAATGATTTCTATCTAATTAATTAATCAATCTATACAAGCAATATGTATTATTTAAGTGAAAATTTGACTTGTTTAAAGCATTAGTACATATATAGTTTAAGACAATATACTTGCATTTACTGCATGGTTCAAATTATAATTAATATCTGGTTGCTTCCAATAAATATGTATATTGATTTCAGACATGTGGAACGTAGTTTGCATTTGATCGGCTATAAATATTTATATGAAGCAAGTGCAAAATGTTCTTTTGGCTACGTTTGTTGTAAAAAATATCAGAGTAGTAGTCAATTACCTAAATTACTTGTTTATCAATTTTAATGGATCATAAGCCCGACTCTATATCCTCCATATAAATTTCAATTATTCATTATAAAAGTCTGCCTGCCTCTAAGCGAAGCATCAGATGATGGTAAAAATCAACATTTATATATCTCATTCACTACGAGTATCAATGTTCAATGTTTAATAAGATTTTTTCTACCAAAATAATTGGTGTCAGAAAAAAAATTATAACATTCTAGATACTAATTACATAGTATATAATGTAATGAAAAATATTTATTTGAGTTCTTAAAAAAACAAGATGATGATATAAAATATTCGAGTCTATTATTGATAATTCAATGAATTGTGTGGTAAGTACCGTCGGTTCTATTAAATCAAATTGACAGAATTGTTATAGCTACTCACCAGAAGTAAAGCTCTCGAACAAGTTGTGGTGCCAATGTTGTTTTTGACTTTGTTTACACGAGAACCTTGTGCCATTAATCAAAGCCACTATTTATGTCCCGAATGTCAAGAATTGCGGCAACAAATCACGTTAATTGAATTTACGCCCAGCAAAGCAGAGATACCGACCAGGAGAACGAGCGAGAAACATTGGAGAAGAGAAATGGATGGTCCCCGGGTTCCAGATCCACAAACTGACCAACGGCGACAGCGGACCGCGAACCGCAGACCACAAACGGAACACACAGAAAACACAAAGCACAAAACTGAAAACACAAATCACAAATGTTGTTAACGTTAACTTGTAGACCCGAAAAGCACACGCGAAAATGTAATTCATATTCGTATTCGTATTCGCATTCACAATTGGCCGGGAGGTGCTCGAGTTTCTTACTGCTGTAGTTGTTCTTTGTCATTATTATAATTAATTCTGTTATTTTTGGCAGCACACGAACCGGCTTCAGTTGATTTACAGTCAGCTTCTTCATCTTCATCTTTCTCTTCTCTTTATTTTGTTTTGTTTTCGTTTATCATTTAACTTCATTTTTTCTTTGGGCCATTTTCAATTATTCACAATTGGAATCACTCTCGGTTTGAATGGTGAGGACGGACAATGACGGAACCGGGCTGTGGGCTCCGCTGTCAGACTCCGAATGCGACACATCAATGGGAACAATAGGTTGCTCGACCTCAATACCTCGATACCAGCTGCAAATTCGACGGACCGAACAAGAGACCGAGACCGAGCCCGTTCCCGAGTGAATCCTTGGGCCAACAAAGTCTTCTGCATGGAGCTCGATTTTAAGCTTAGCAGAGCTGAGACGATATCAATCGCTGTATGGCGAATGGAGCAGGACGTCTGGTTGACGCGGCGTCGACCTGATAGCAAAGTGTCCAAAAAATAATATTTGCTGTTCAGTTTGACACAAGTCAGTGGCTGTCGAGGCTGAGGCTGAGGCCGTGGCAGAGGCAGCGCGGTCGGCGCACGAAGTGTATGGCGTCGAGGCAAGAACGAAGCGAAAAGCAACTGAAACGTAGAATGAGAGTGAGAATATAGCCAGGGCAGAGGCAGAGACAGAGGCAGCAGTAACAGTAACACCAACAACAACAACAGCAATCAGATACAGACAGACGAACGGACGCGTTCCGCGCAGGGGAAAAAGGTGTCGCTTTTGGCGGTGGTTGAGAGCCCAGAGCCTGAATATTTTACATGCCACATGTGTGCGTGTGTTTGAGTGTGTTGCGAGATGTGGATGACGATGACAAGGCGTTCGCTGACAAAAAAAGGTCATAAACCCGCAGCAGAAGCAACGTCCGCAACACTCACGCTTACGAGAACGCCAAAGGACAGAGCACGCAGAACGAGACGGAGAACGAAAACGAAATGAAAATGAGAATAGGAATGGGAATGGGAATGTACAGGGAGCAGCAGCCGACGACCGATGAAAAGATGAAAAGCCAGAGGAGCAGAAAGAGCAGCAGAAGCGAAAAGGCAAAGCGACTGGTAATAAAACCTTCATACTCCTCTCTCTGTCATTCGCCCCTCGTGCTCTCTCGCTCATGCACACACAGAGAGATAACAAAAACAACCACCGGAGCACACTCACAGACATTGCCAGCAACACACACACACACACAGAGACATGTCCAATCATTTTATATACGCCATTTGCTGTCTGCCGTAGATACATTTGTATCTTTATGTGCGAAACAAGTCCACGACGCGTCGCTTCGACTTCCACCACAGAAATATCTGTATACTTGACACACATACATACACATTTCTATATATGTGTTTATGTGTACACATATACTCCATGTCTGATGCTAACGCTGACGACATCGGCATCAACGACGAGTCAATTTTGAATTCCAGTTTCGCATCCAAGTGGTTGTTGCTCTTGCTGATGTTGTTTTTCTTGTTGTTACTACAATCATTTGATTGTTATTCTTTCTGCATTCTGGAAAGCCTATGTCAAAGCAAACAAGCAATCTGTCTAGATTCACCACCACATCCACTGCAGCCACCAAGGGCCAATCTTTAATGTTAACTCCAGATGAAATTTGGGGTTCACTTTGCCTGCCAGTATCTATAACACGTACACGTATATCATTTGATTACCACATCGAATTGTGTTGAATTAGGTACATATTTCTCTGCATTTGCTACATTCATTACAGCTACTCCAGCCCTTACACCCCCTTCCATCCACAGAGCCTTTCGAGAATAGGCTTATCAGTTTCTTTTACCTGTGATATCCAAAATGAAAACCACTTTAAAGACTCCCTCGAATGTGTTCAAATTATCTAATGTAATACTATAAATTATATGTTAAGTTAAATATCGTTTGTCACAAGATATTAGAAACTAGACTTTTTCCTTGTAAAGGATATTTTATTTAAATATCACAACTTTTTTGAACTTTCTGACATTGTTACTTTGATAGAAAATCATCAACAATTTAAAAAAAAATAATAATTTTTTCGTACTAAAGCTTATTTTTCTAAATCTACCTAATATGTATACATACATATATTCAGTTAGAAAGTAATGTCTTCCAATCCGTAGGCCAAAAAATATGTGCAATACACTAAAAACCTCCAAAATAAATATTTTTCGATCTGTTTTGTATTAAATCGGCAATACGTTCAAAATATTATGGCCAATTTCATTTGTCTTTCAATATATACACTGAAAAAAAGGACCAACTTCTAAAGAACATTTATATTACATATTTTGGTCTCTAAATAACACAATTTAAGACTTTTTCCTTGTAAAGGATATTTTATTTAAATGTCACAACTTTTTTGAACTTTCTGACATTGTTACTTTGATAGAAAATCATCAACAATTAAAAAAAAAAAAATTTTTTCGTACTAAAGCTTATTTTTCTAAATCTACCGAATATGAATACATACATATATTCAGTTAGAAAGTAATGTCTTCCAATCCGTAGGCCAAAAAATATGTGCAATACACTAAAAACCTCCAAAATAAATATTTTTCGATCTGTTTTGTATTAAATCGGCAATACGTTCAAAATATTATGACCAATTTCATTTGTCTTTCAATATATACACTGAAAAAAGGACCAACTTCTAAAAAACATTTATATTACATATTTTGGTCTCTAAATAACACAATTTAAGACCTAATTACAACATCTAAGAATATTAATCTAAAAATCAAAAAAATAAAACAAGAATATAAATATTATAAGTTTAAAACATGCCTTATTTTTTTTTGTATTGTTTTGCTTTTGTTTTTGGTCCTTAAATGTGAGCTCAGTAAACAATTTTTTTGTTGGAAGAATTCATATTTTAAATTATATATCGTTTGTTACAAAATTGGATATCAGAAATTTTGGGATATGGAAAGTCACTAGAATTTGACTTTGTAAAGAAAATTTTTCTCGATATCGACATTTTTGGAGTTGGTTTTATACATCCTGACCAAAATTGATTCAAATCGGTCCACTATATCATATAGCTGCCATAGAACCGATTTTAGTCGAATTTCAAGTTTTAGTATGAAAAACTTTTTTGTTTTCCGAGATATCGCGACCAAACTGACAGAATATGCATTATAGTTTGTCCTATACACCTTAACCAAAATTGCTTTAAATCGGTCCACTATATCATATAGCTACCATACGAACGATCCGTCGATAATCAAGTTTTAGTATGAACAACTTTTTTGTTTTCCGAGATATCTCAACCAATTTGACATGATATGTATTTAAGTTGGTTTTATACATCCTGACCAAAATTGATTCAAATCGGTCCACTATATCATATAGCTGCCATAGAACCGATTTGTCGAATTTCAAGTTTTGGTATGAAAAACTTTTTTGTTTTCCGAAATATCGCGACCAAACTGAAAGAATAAGCATTATAGTTCGTCCTTTACACCCTAACCAAAATTGGTTAAGATCGGTTCTCTATATCATATAGCTGCAATAGAACCGATTTGTCGAATATAAAGTTTTTGTATGAACAACTTTTTTATTTATTACGATATCTTAACCGATTTTACAGAATATGCATATAAGTTGGTTTTATACATCCTGACCAAAAATTGGTTAAGATCGGTTTACTATATCATATATCTGCCATAGAAAGAATTGGTCGATAATTAAGGATTAGGGTGAAAATTATTGTTGTTTCTGGAGATTTGTCAATCTGGAGAGTTTCTGGAGTTTCTGTCAATCACTCAAAGAAGTAACGGGTATCCTACAGTCGGGAGCTCGACTGTAGCCTTTCCGACTAGTTTTTTAATGTATATATTAAATTAAATATTGTTCGTCACAAAATTGAATATCAGAAATTTTGGAGCATGGAAAGGGTTTCGTCACTAGACTTTTACTTTGTCAAAAAGTTTTTTTTGAATATATCACTGCGGACGGCAGTCCGCGCTAGTGACGAAAGCAGCACGAAGTGTGCAAAAGGCGACTAGCAATATATACACGCAGAATGGAAAATTTTCTATGACTGTCCGATCGGATTGAGTTAAATACCGATCGAAAGGTATGACTTTACCTAACAAAAGTGCATACTAAGACTTTTGTAAACTCACCTGGTTCGTAAGATATGGGGGTGTAAGTGGGAGTGGCCAAATTTTAATGAATGCAGCTAGTGGAGCCGTTGGAGCCTTTTATAATTTTTAAAAATTCTTATTAAAAATACGCGTCGAATGACAACTCGATCATTTCAATCCGACATTTGGTTCAAAAGATATATTAATTTGAAATTTTTAAGGGCCTTCTCAAAATGAGGTGAAAAGTTTGTTTGTCTGTTTGTGTGTTTGGATCAAAGCGCTGAAAAAGCTTACATTTTTTGATGAGGAATTGTTTCTTATCAGAAATCTAGAAATGTTTGTTCTACTACTTTAGCGGGAAATAGCTAGTTTAGCGGGATATAGCTAAAACGTGATAAATTTGAAACACCCATAGTTTCCAATCCAAAGAAGCTACATATGTGTTCTATGTGTCGTTAAAAAAAAGTTTGGCATTCGGCACTGCGCATTAAAATTATTTTTAGGTATACAGAATCGAGATCCCCTTGCGCAAGGTGCCGAATGCCAAACTTTTTTTTTTAAATAATTTATGTATTAAATTTAATATCGTTCGTCACAAAATGGGATATCAGAAATTTTGGGGCAGGAAAACCCTTTCGTCACTAGACTTTTACTTTGTAAAGAAGTTTTTTTTTAAGCTTAACAGGTAATTTCAGATATGTGTGATATATCCAAAAACGCGGAATTTTGTTGAAGTTTAATAAAGATCACACTCGTCAATTTTTCTTAAATCGCGAGAATGTGGTATAAAAAAAACTTAACTTAACTTTAGTGTTTTACCTGTACGTTTTAGAGAGTAAGTACACCTGAAAGCCCTCACAAATACCTATCCATTGATATATAGAAAACGTCTGTTGCTTCTGGGGTTTGGAAACTATGAGGGTTTAGCGGATTTTGCCGTTTTCCCGCTAACGTAACGTCTTTTTTTTTAAAGTCGTTGAACAAACATTTCTAGATTTCCGAATAGGAATAATTCCCCAAAAAATTGAATCTTTTTCAACACTTTGATGCAAACAAACAAACAGACAACATAAATGTCTTTTTATTTAATTTTGGAAATATCACTAAAAATTTTAAATTTTCTTATCTTTTGAACTAGTTGTTGGATTGGGATTATTGAGGTATCTTTCGACGCGTATTTTTTTTCATAAAAATAATAAAAATAAAGTTTAACCGAAAGGCTCTAACGGCTCTATCTGCTGCAATCATTTGAAATTGTGCACCTCCCACTTACACCCCCTTATCTCATGAACCAAGTGAGTTATCTGCTCGGACAGTCGCACACTAGAGCCGCAGGCCGAAAAGTGTAACAAAAATATTTTCTTTGTGGAAAGCGTTTTAAAAAAGTAATTTCGATAGAGAAATCTTATAAGATTACGATTCTAATAGAATTTTAAAATCAGATACAAATTGTGGGCGTGACAGCCTCTCAAATTTGATCCATTTTTCAGTACGTGCAGAAATGTGCAAACTTTATAAAAAATACTATCTTTAGATTTGAGTTATAGACAAGTTATGCGACCGATTTTTATGTTTTTGGTTTCATCTGAAAAATATGTTAATTTATAATGAAATACCGGACTTCATTTTTATATCTTTATATCAGCAATGTTAAAAAAACACTGAAATTAGGCAAATTTAAAACATACTAGGGGCTCCGCCCCTGCTCGCTTCGATCACCAACCCCGGGCTCGCTTCGCTCGCGGAAATGAAATTTAGTTATGTAAACCTCTAGTATGAGTTTGGTTGAGATATCTTAAGAAACACAAAAATTTTTCTTACTAAAGGTTAATTTGCATCCGTTTTATCCTATGGAAGCTATATGATATAGTTATCCGACTTTGACAAAATCCGATTGTCCCTATGGCGGTTATATGATATAGTAATCCGACTTTGACCAAATTTGGTCAGAATGTAAGAGACAGTCCCAAACAAATTATCTGTAAGTTTTGTTTGAATATCTTAATAAGCAAAAAAGTCATACTAAAGGTTAACTTACATACGATTATCCCTATGGCAGCTATATGATATAAGTAGTTATCCGACTACCAAATTTGGTCAGAATGTAAGAGACAGTCCCAAACATATAATCTGTAAGTTTGATTAAGATATATTAAGAAATAAAAAAGTTTTTCTTACAAAGCAATTCCATGACCACTGACCTCTGCTTAAGGCACTTCAATTCTCTAAATAATTTATATAGATTAAGCTGCACCGAGCTGAAGCCACGGTGATGCAACCTCGCAAAAAAAAATGGTGCAGAAAAAATAAGAAAAATAAGTGCGTTCTCGCTATGACTGCCTGTCAATACAATGATATAATATCGAATTGCAATTTGCTTATAATTTATTCCTGTTTTATAACCGTTTTAAAACCGTTATATTGCAATTAAGGATCGGAAAAAGTTCATTCAAGATGCAAAATAAGTCCCAATACAGTTTTCTCCATATTCACAAAATTCAGTAGGTATGTCACTGCAGACGGCAGTCCGCGATAGTGTCGAAAGCAGCACAAAGTGTGCAAAAGGCGACTAGCAATATATGCACGAAGAATGGAAAATTTGCTACGACTGGTCGATCAGGTCGAGTTATACACCGATCGAAAGGTATGACGTTAACTAACAAAAGTGCATGCTAAGACTTTTGGTAACTCACCTGGTTCGTAAGAAATGTGGGTGTAAGTGGGAGGGTCAAAATTTTAATAATTGCAAGTAGTGGGGCCGTTGGAGCCTTTTGGTTACATTTTATAATTTTTAAAAATTCTCATCAATACTACGCGTCGAATGATACCTCGATCATTCCAACTGATATTTTTAATGGCCATCTTAAAATTAAATGAAAAATCAGTTTGTCTGTATCAAAGCGCTGAAAAAGCTTAGATTTGATGATGAGGAATTATTTCTTATCAAAAATCTAGAAACTTTTGTTCTACGAATTTAGCGGGAAATAGCTAAAACCCGATAAATTTGAAACACCTATAGTTTCCAATCCGATGAAGCTACAGATGTGTTCTATATGTCGTTAGAAAGGTATTTTAGGCTTTTAGACATGCCTTGAATATTTTTTTTCAAAATGCTCAGGTAAAATGCTACAGGTGAAAAAAGTTTTTTGGCTTACGTTTTAGCGATTTATTCGAAAACGGCTCTAACTATTTTTATTAAATTTCAATATGTTATAATACGTATACTAGCCCCAAATTTTCTGATATCCAATTTTGTTACGAAGTTTATTACATTAAATATATGAATTATTCTGAAATAAAAAAAAAATAATGTTTGGCATTCGGCACATTGCGCAAAAAAGTTCACGATTCTCTGTACCTAAAAATAACTTTAACTTTAAAAATAGAATAATTCATATATTAAATGTAATAATTTTTGTCACAAAATTGGATATCAGAAATTTTGGTTTTTTATGTGATATAAAACAACGCCACATTCACAGCTCGCAAGATTCGTTGAGATATCTCAAAAAAACAAGAAATTTTTTCATACTTAAGGTTAATTTTAAATAGATCGTTCCTATTGCAGCTATATAACATAGCAGGCCAATATTTAGCAAAGTTGATCAGAATACACACGACTATGTTAAATACCAAATTAAGGTTAAACAAACATATAGTATCATGCTTTTCATAAAGAAAGTTGATTAAAATTGTATAATTAAGATTAAAAAGTAAATTAATAATAATGGAGCACCCTGTTGCATTATCACCCTGTATCATAACTTCAAAATTATAAAGTTTTCTATCAAATGCTTTATAAATTTTTAAAATTTTGTCACTAGTTCAAAAGATACTATATGAAATGGCCCCACTATGAGTCGTAGCAAATTTTCCATTCTTCCTGTATATTATTGCTAGTCACTTTGGTGATGTTTTCGTCACTAGTGCGGACTTCAACTTTTTCATCAACAATCTGAGATATCAATTTGTCAATCACTTCAGTTGTATGCAGTGAACTCGTAAGCCATTAGATTGCGGCTGAAAGTCTGAAAAAAAGAAAATTGCATGATGCATGAAGTTTTCACAATGGACTTGAATTGATATAATCCGTGACGCTTTTCAAATATCGAAGATATCAAGCTCATGTGTGCTTACCGTCGACGGCAACTTAAAATTTTTGCCGATGTTGGTTGTACATTTCATTGGACTCGAGCTCGGAGCAACCCACCAATATTCAACCCAAACGAAACGAACTGCCGTTCGATGGATGGAAGCGTTCTTCGTAGTACATAACATAAAAAACGAATTAAGTCGGGCCAAAGCGATACACTTTACCTCACAATCTTTGAACCATCGCAGAGGGGAAATGCCAATGTTTACATAGCAGGGTGCATTTTATGGCATTTCCCTCCTTTGCGCTCATTTTCCAGCCCCGTCTCGTTGCGTAAAATGAAAGTATCGAATGAGTTCAGCGTTGAAGACGCCCAGATGAAAATTGCATGTACTTATCCCTGTAAATCACTGCGGACGGCAGTCCGCGCTAGTGACGAAAGCAACACATAGTGTGCAAAAGGCGACTAGCAATATATACACGCAGAATGGAAAATTTGCTGTGACTGTCCGATCGGATTGAGTTATATACCGATCAGAAATGGTAAATGACCTTTACCTAACAAAAGTGCATACTAAGACTTTTGGTAACTCACCTGGTTCGTAAGATATGGGGGTGTAAGTGGGAGGGGCCAAATTTTAATGATTGCAGCTAGTGGGGCCGGTGGAGCCTTTTGGTAAAATTTTATAATTTTTAAAAATTCTTATTAAAAATACGCGTCGAATGATACCTTGATCATTTCAATCCGACATTTGGTTCAAAAGATATATTAATTTGAAGTTTTTAAGGGCCTTCTCAAAATGAGATGAAAAGTTTGTTTGTCTGTTTGTCTGTTTGTCCATTTGTCCATTTGTTTGTTTGTACGAAGGCGCTGAAAAAGCTAAATTTTTCTGATGAGGAAATGGTGGGTATCAGAAATCTAGAAATGTTTGTTCTACGACTTTAGCGGGAAATAGCTAGCTTTAGCGGGAAAAAGCTAAAACGTGATAAATTTGAAACACCCATTGCTTCCCAATCCAAGAAAAGAAAGCTAGAGATGTGTTCTATATGTCGTTAGAAAGGTATATTAGAGGGCTTTCAGACGTGCCTTGAATATTTTTTTGCAAAGTGCTCAGGTAAAACGCTACAGGTGAAAAAGAGAATTTTTAGCTTAAACTTTTTGGCGATTTATTAGAAAACGGTTCCGACGATTTTTATTAAATTTCAATATGTTGTAACATGTAAAATTTCGCGTCTTTTGATATATGACACATGTGTCTCAGCCACTCAGGTTTGGAAGATATTAACGGTAAAGCTGAATATATACATTTTACTATTTACTAGTATGGTACTAAATAGAAAATCAAGCTTTGGTACAAAAAAACTTTTTTGTTTTTCAAGGTTTCTCAACCAATTTGACAAAGTATGCATTTAAGTAAGTCTTACACATTATGTCCAAATTTAGTTGAAATCGGTCCCACACTATATCATATAGCTGTCATAGGAACGATCGGTTAAAAATCAAGTTTTAGTATGAACAACTTTTTTGTTTTTTAAGGTTTCTCAACCAATTTGACAGAGTATGCATTTAAGTTAGTCTTACACATTATGTCCAAATTTAGTTCAAATCGGTCCACTATATCATATAGCTGTCATAGGAACGATCGGTTAAAAATCAAGTTTTAGTATAAAAAACTTTGTTGTTTTTTCAGATCTTGATCACACTGTCAACATACGCATCTGGGTTGGTTTTATACATCCTGACCAACATTGGATAAAATCGGTTTACTATATTATATAGCTGCCCTATTTATTTTTTATTTGAAGTGAGCATTTTGATAATTTTATAGCAAAATTACACTGTCAGAATCATATTAAATTCCAAAAATTTCTGACTAGTCTTCCAAAAAAAACTTTTTAACAAAAGTAAAAAAGTCTAGTGACGTAGGTCTTTCTCAAGCACCACAGTTTCAAATGATCCTATTTGTGACGAACGATATTAAACTTAATATATAAATAATTATAAAATAAAAAGTTTGGCATTCGGCACTGCGCATTAAAATTATTTTTAGGTATACAGAATCAAGATCTTTATGCGCAATGTTCCGAATGCCAAACTTTTTAGTTCGTAAGTATTGATATATTCAGTTCTCCGATCGTCCGTCACATAAATGGGGATATCAGAAATTTGGGGGCAGGGAAAGACTGTCGTCACTAGACTTTTACTTTGTTAAAACGATTTTTTTGGAAGATACGAGTACACACATAAATACATACATAGGTAGAGTAAAAGGATATTTACATTCAAACTGTGGAATTAGGTTTGCAACCCTGTGGACTAAATACTATGTATGTACGTATGCATATGAGAAATTTGAATAAATATTCGATTATTAAACTTACTGCCATCAAAAAAAGAAAATTTTACTATTTATACAAACATTGTAGCCATCAAATAGGAAAACTGATACGAAGTAAAACAATAGAAAACAAATGCGAAGATCCAACAATTTAAAGTCCCTTTTTATTTTGAAAAACATTTACATCCATTTGAATATCAGAGCGTTGCATAGCTTAGTACAAATATAATCAACTAACAGAGTGTGTATCGACCTCATTTGAATCAAATTTTATCTGAAGATACTCATCGCAGGTTAAATATTGGATCTATAATTATCAAGGCTGCAAACCGGTTCTGAACCACTCCCCGCAAGACCGGTGATAGTATACAAAGGAGTCGACTAAATGTTTGCCAGAAATTATTTCATCAACTACACAGATGTGATAATAAAGCTGTAGCATATGTAAGAATAAAAAAATATTCACTTTTTAGGAGTTCCCGAAGGACAACTAAAACTATTGAACGAATGGTTTTGATAGTAAAAAGCAGTAAATTCAGAGCTGGCGCCATCGAGCGTACGTATTTTGCAACATATTGGTTACATGGAGTATGTAAACTTGTTTTCATGGGTTTAAATATGTATGTATGTTGGTGCGAATATGTTTGAGGGTTTCTTATGATATGATAAGTGATAAATATAGGGGATAACTTTGAACATTATAATTCTAATTCGAATACCACTTTCGGGTATATTCGAAATGTTCTTCGTGTCATTGAGCTGTTGAAACACCCAACGAAAGGTATGTATTTCATTCTGTAAAAAAATGTTATGTCAACGGACCATTTATTAACTTATCCACAATCCAGAATAAGGTACTCATAACGATGTTTCAACATCATCACTCGCGACATAGCTAAACTGTCTTAATCTTTACAAAGTATAAGTCTAGTGACGAAACCGTTTCCATACCCCAAAATTTGTGATATCCAATTTTGTGACGAACAATATTTAATTTAATGTATAAAAATACCTTTCCATCGATATATAGAACATATCTGTAGCTTCTGTATTTTGGAAGCTATGATGAATTCAATTTTGGCGGGTTTTTCCGTTTTCCCGCTAACCAAGCGTTTCTTTAAAAAGTCGTAAAGCAAACTTTTCTAGACTTCCGATAAGGAATAATTTGCTTTGATACGCACAAACAAACAGACAACAAAGGTGACTTTTTATTTCATTTCGGAAAGTTCACTGAAAATTTCAAATTTGCTTCTCTTTTAAACCAGTTGTCGGTTTTGGATTGAGGTATCATTCGACGCGTATTTTTGATAAGAATAACAACGCCAAATACCAAACCGAAAGGCTACAACGGCTCCATCCGCTGAAATCATTTAAAGTTATGCACCACCCACTTACACCCCCTTATCTCATGAACCAGGTGAGATACGAAAATTCATAGTAGTCAATTTTGTAAGTTAAGACTATACCTTTCGGTATATAACTCGATCTGCTCGGACAGTCATAGCAAATGTTACATTCTTCCTGTATAATATTGTTAGTCACTTTTGCACACTACTTTTGCACTTTTGCATACTGCCGTCCGCAGTTATATATTGAATATTATTTTATTATTGTAAGCCGTCCGGATACCCACGATTGGCAGCTATATGATAAAGTAGTCTGACTCGAATCAAACTTCGTCAACATATGTAAGACAGTACTAAGTACACAAATAATAAATACACAATCAAGCTTGTGATATCTCGAAAATCAAGAAAGGTTGTCGTACTAAACCGATCCTTCCCAATGCAAACAATGGGCACGTTGATAAGAATGATTTGCTCTCTGAAAATTTTCATAATTTTCCGTTCTAGTTGGAGAACTTTTCAGATACTGTATCATTATACCTGAGCTATTATCTATGTTGTGTAACAGGACAGGCAATTATATATTCACAATATGATATACAGATTATAAAGCTATTTTAATTGATTTGCCTATTCACTGAGGATCACTGTTAGGATAGAATAACTAAGTAATTTATCTCAGTCTCGTGTGGCGTTAAAGTATGTCCTAAAAGTTTTAATTGCAGTAATTTCCAAAGCGGTGTAAACTAGTCGGGTCAGATTCCTATATGACGCCATACCATTACTATAGGATCGGTCGACCATCTAGGTTTAATATTCAAAACTTTGTCATATTTAATTTGACAAATTGTACGTTCCGTATTGACTTATATTTACATACTGACCAAATTCGGCTTAAGTCAGATACTGTATTATGTAGCTCTCTCACATGTACATCTCTCGAAAATAGAATTGAAAGATATTTTATTATAAGATATTAATATTTTTTTATCTATAAGGGTATCAAGTGCTCGGCATATCTAAAATAATCTTTTTTCTTTAAATCCTAAATTAAATTTAATTGATAAATATTGAAACTTCATAATATATATTAGAACTTGTTTATCGGCATATAAAACATTTTAGCAAGCCAATAAATCAGTTGCGCGCGGGCTTTATCTAGATGCCAGTCCATATAAATATAAAATGGTATCATCACACTTGACTCGAAGACAATTCAAATAAAATAACGCAGAGTTGGTTTTGATTAAGAGTGAACGTTCGACTATGGGATACCCTGTTTCTAGCGCAGAAATACGACAAGACGTAATAGCATTCATGATGTATCTATTCGATTTGGGTATAATAAAAAAGTTATGTTTCCGTTAGGGTTTCAGTTACGGTTACGAATTTCAATCGGTTATTATAGGTTAAAGGTTACGGTTTCGATTACGGTTTTAATCCATGGTCAAAACAATTACTTTACTAACTTTATGTCTTAAATTAAAAGCCTTCATCAATACTTACTTATAAAAGCTCACCTCTTTGCAGATTATAAAAAAATCGTTTGACAACCCAACCAAATTTATTCATCCAGCATAAAAAGGTCATCTGTATTCTTTATGTATTTTGCGATCAACGAAAAAAATGTATAAATGATTGTGATCAGTCCAACAGTTCATCAATTATATTATCAAACCATTAATGACGTTAGTACATTTAATTGATGTGAATGAAACTCCAAGACATCACAGTTACATAATAATTTATTTAACCTTACGACATATTTGAAAACAGGACTATTTTAATCTAGATTTAATTTGTTTAAGCACTGTATTACATTACAATAAAAAGCCAAATTAGATTGAAAAGACAACTTAGAGATTGCATAACAAATTATTGATATAAAATGAACTAATTTTTTATAATTTGTTTCGACGAGTTTCTTAACTGAGATACTCTTTTAATATTACTTTTTGAATGTGATTGCAAATACATACGAGTGTGTGTTGAGTGCGGATAGACACTATGAATATTCATACTCTCTATGGATGCCTTTCAATAAATTCGATGCTGAGAGGTCGTCCTTGGAACGCAATGAGCGAAAACCTCTGCGGTTAGTCCCCGTATCGCGACGGTACTTACCAAACAAACCCGAATTTAAAAACTGAACCAATCAAAAAATAGATAATAATCTAATTAACAGAAAAGAATACAAAAATAGAAGTAAACACTGGTTCAGCATTTTGAAGTTAGCTTTAGACAAATTTGGGTGTTTGTATTTTAAGACTTTGCGATAATTACAAGTCTTGAAGGTGTAAATAAGTAACAAATGTGGGCGTACTCGTAATTGGTTTGAATTGTATATAGTTTTGCATATATTTTTGCAAACTTCATATATTTTATTCACAATAACTAACTTTTTAAAAAAGAGAATTGCTAATGCTATATCAAAATTTACTAAACAAACTATATATTTATAATCGAACATAAGCATAAACATAACCGACTTTAGACTACAACTTATGAAAATGGTGTGAAATAATAATAATACAAGAACTAGGATAAAGCAATTGGCGAAATCATTTCATAATTAATAATAGTAATAGTAATCGTAAACATAATCATAATAATGTGTAAGTGTTTATAGGTATAGTATATGTATACAAGTATAATGTATGAAGCAAAACATTAACAAAAATTCGATAATTACACAACATAACTGAACTTATATGTAATATCAGGATTAAGCAGAGTCAGATACACATAGACTGTATGTATATGCATATGTATGTGTATTATAATATATATATTTGTATATATAATTTATGTAAGTAGCTTTAAGGTATGTATTTTAAATAACTTCTCGCTTAACTTCTCTCAATGTCAAATTGTATTCCTTATACATATTCCAAATGTTTTTTCCCTTTAGCTTTACTTTTAGTTTTTCTTTAGTTGTAAGTTACGTGCAATTATTAATTATGTTTTTTTTTGTTTTTAGGTTGAAAGCGCCTTTAACTATGGAGTAAACATGCACACACATCAAAAAACTTACTTTTATAAAATTGAATATGACATTTCGCATTTCTAATTGTTATTTTTATATGTTTCTTCAAATTGTGTTTATTTTTGACTTGTTTTTTTTTTGTTTTCTCAATCTAAGTTAAACTGTTTTTTGTTTTTGTTCAAAATTAGTTTCAGACGGTTTCACTAATTGTTTTTTTTTTTTTTTGATTATTTTTTCTGGTTTTATGTCTTAGTTTATATACAGGAACTTAAAATTGATCTAAGAGCACGACACAACGAACAATATCTGACAAAATTTATGCTAAAAGTGCGGCGCTGTGTCTATGTAAGTGTATTTCTGTGAGTGTTTGTGTGACAATTGTTAAACAATTTGTTTGCTGTTTATTTATGAACATTTTCTGGGTCTACAATTGCAATTTATGTACGAACTGCGCTTACAATTAGAATCTACTACTCGAATTGATGTTGTTGTTATTTGTTGTATTGTATAATTAATAGGGATAGTACAATGTATTTTGTATATGCATATATTATTCATAGTTGAAAATTATTATTAAGTAATGCGCGTTTATTTATTAGAGCGTTGATAGAAATACAAATACAAATACATACATATACTATATTTATCCTTTGTTTCATTTCATATTTTCCATTTTCTCATTTTGTCAATATCTGTTTTTATGATTTCCTCATTTGCCTTTGCCAAGCATCGATTAACTGGGCGATTTACATTTGTATTTGTTAATATATATTTTAAGAACTGACTTATAAATTAACTGCATTTCATTAAACGTAGATTTCAACTCCCCCATCGTGCGAATTTAGCTTTGAAAACAGCGACGCCAAAGCATTTCCAACCATAAACCAACTCCCATCTCAACCCCGATCTGTGACCTTTAACCTCGGCATACGCAATGGGATATACACCTGTATTTGTACTGACCGAACTCGATTCAACATGCAACTAGCATGTAAAGTCCATAACCATTTCATTTTTAATTGAATTTAGATTGTGATGCGGATCGGAATTCGGGTGAGGATTTGAGTTGGGATCGGGATTGGAATTGGGGTTGGGATTCGGATTGGCTAACTGCTAGTAGGTAGCAAAGCCCATGGCGCTGGCGCTGCTGTTGTCCAAAGGTCACTGGTGCATTTTGGTTGCATGGTGACCCATGCTCAGACCCAAGTTCAGGTGATGGTTGTTGTGGTGCTGCTGAGCCGCCTGGGCATGGTTGTGATTGCTGCTGGAGTTGTTGTTGTTGTTCTGCTGTGTAGCCTGCCGCTGTGAGTTCTTCTTGTTCTTCATGCGACGATTTTGAAACCAGATCTTAACCTATACAAAATGAATATTTAGTTGTGATTCACACATTCGCTCCACCTCTCCTCCACTCGCCACTTACCTGACGCTCTGTCAACTGCAGATTACGGGCCAACTCCCAGCGCTTCTGTTTGGACACATACGCATTGAATAGAAACTCCTTCTCCAGCTCCAATGTCTGGAACTTTGAGTACGGCTTACGCTTTTTTCGCACCGACACCTGGCCGGTCCACTCGTGCATCGCATTTGTAGGAGTCATCGGACCCACTGCACCAACCGACAGACCTCCTGAAGTTCCTAAAAGAAGATAATAATTTATGATATACATGATTAGGATATAAAATTATTGATTAGTGACACACGTAAAATCCTCTCATACGACTTTGCCTAATAAATTAATATTCGCCTTTAAAAAATAATAAATGGGAGTGTTCCAAAATTTTTCCGTAGTTTTTGAAATTAATTTCTTTTTTGACGCAATATTTCAGAGTCTGTATTGCAATTTTTGTTATTTTTAATTAACTGTTATCAGAGACTTTTAATTTAATAAAAAATGTTAAAGTTAATTTATTATTTTAATTAAATAAGTCCGCAGACAACTGTTATTTATATGTTGACTATAAAAATTTGAAAAAAAAAATGTATTATTATTTTGATCAATTTGATTAGAATTAATTTTCTTAAAATATTTTAATCTGAGGGCTAGAAAAAATAGGGAGATGCGCTTATAATTTAAATAATAATTAAGTAAATAAAACTAAATTGTCAATACATAATTTACTATCAGATTGCTTGGAAACTGGCTGGTTGACTGCACTCAGTATCTTAGTTATAGAGGACACACCCTGGCGGACAGGAGCACAACCTCGGTCAAATGTCGCCGTTTGAATTTATGAGGCATTTGGCAATACGCTAATTAAACGGCAAACTTGACGTCGCAAGTGTCGCAATTTGCAATTTACATTTTCATATTTAGATACGAGTTCGAGTATGCCTTAAAACTTGCAGTTACCTGTGCTCGAGTAGGCCTCGGGGAACGCGCGCAGCCCACCTGGGGAGGAGTAGGTGGGCGTCTCGTAACTGGACTGCGAGGTGCCCTCCACCGATTGTCGCGCCGCTGCTGCTGCGCTGACTGATGCATGGCGTTCGTCGGTGGCGCTCATGTATGCCGCCGCTGCAGCGGAGCTCGGTTGATCACGGTAGTTGGGCCAATATGCTGGCTGTGGGGTTAGATAGAAAGAGAGAGAGAGATGGGGAGAGAGGAGTTGAGTGGGTTAAGTTGACATTGAGTTATTTACGAGACGTCTTGCGACAACTCAGACGCGCAATTCGAGCCGGAGTCAAGCATTGTTGTATTGTGGTGTGTTGACCTCACATTCTTACCTGAAACTGGGTCTCTGGGTAGCCATAGAACATAGGCTTGCGATCCCGGTCGAGATAGTATGGCGAGGCATGGTACTGGTTGAACTCGTTCTCATATGGCCACGGATGCGCATGTCGCTTAACTGGCGTCGTGGCATCCGCCTCGAAGCCGGGCCTGATCGCGGGTATATGTATTGGCGCTAATGAGATGGACATGTCTGTAGAAAAATACAATCGGAAAAAAAATACTCGTTGTTATTGAAGAGCTAAAGCAAAATACGATTTCATCGACGTTTCCTATTCGAAATTAAACTCTTAAATTAATCTAAAGCTTAAGTTCAATTTATTCAATCTTGTAATCTAATCTAATAATTTAACTAAGCTTATAATTATAATCATCTACAGCAAAAGGAAAATCTAATTGGGCACCGTTTAGTAGTTGATTATTTATAAATTTTACAAATAAATAAAATAAGCTTGTATCTTATTTTAGATTATATAAGCAAATTAGCATTCTTATGATATATGTATTATTGCAAATAAGTTTATTGTTAAAAAAAATATATATTGATATTTATTCATTTAACGTCGACTAGAAGCAATCGCCAAAGAAATTGATTAGAAGTTAATATAAAATTATAAAAACTGATTTTAAATTAAATTAATTTATAGAAAATTTTACATTTTAAACAAAAATATAAAAACTTCAAACAAATACACGTATTTATATTTAAAAAAATTAGAAAAAAACGCAACATTCTTTCCCGACACATTAAAAAAAATAACAAATGCTTTCTAATAAATATTGAGTTAACATACTAGTTAATGACATTTATTTATTTATATTTTTGATACATTATTTATCAGTCTCTGACAGTGTGGGATTCAAGCCCCAGCTATTTTTCAAACTGAAATTATTTGTATTATAAAATTAATTCTCAATTATTTAAGAAAATGGTATACATACATACATTAAATTTTCGAATAAACAAATTTTAATAATAAAAGGGAAAAAGGGATAATATTTATAATTCAGAAAGACTCAATTCGTATCAGTTGGGAGAGTTGAAATCAGTTAAATCTATGAAACGACAAACCTATTAGTTAAAGATCAGAGAGACAGAGAGAGAGATAAGGAAGGGTTTTGGGTGCTTCAGGGTAAGTTTTCAGAAGGATCGTGAGCTGCTGGCAAGATGTGTTCCAATTGGAAACCAGAAGCCATGCGATTTCTCACCTGCTTGTTGAGAACTGACACTGGAGGGAGAGACACTCGCCGTTGTTGGCGCCACAATTTGACTTTGGCTGGACGCCACCACCGAATTTTGCTGTTGTTGCTGTTGCTGCTGCTGTAGACCTGAAGAACCAACACTCGAGACGCTATTTGGAGTCTGTTGCTGCTGCTGCTGTTGTTGTTGCTGTTGTTGTTGTTGCTGATGATGAGGTGATGTGAGATGCTGGGGTTGTTGGACGACGGGTCCAGTTGGTGTCTGTGCGGGACTAAGAGCACCACTAACGGGCGCTGATGCAAGCTGTTGTTGTTGCTGCTGCTGCTGTTGTTGTTGCTGCTGCTGTGGCGGGGGCAGATGCTGAAGTGGCGTCTGCTGCTGTGGCTGCTGCTGCACAGGAATAAGTGGCACGGGTGGGGGATCCTCATACATGACCGCATGTGTGGGCGTGGAATGTGTTGTGGGCGTCGTCTGTTGCTGCTGTTGTTGTTGCTGCTGCTGGAGCACAGATGATGGCGTGGATAACGCAACCGAGGCGGATGACACGACCGTGTGCTGTAGGTGGTGGTGCAGTGGCTGAGGCTGAGGCAGGTGGTGGTGGTGGTGCGGATGATGATGCAGTTGCTGCAAATGCTGCGCGGACTGTTGCAGTTGCTGCTGTTGTTGCTGCTGCTGCTGCTGTTGTTGCTGTTGCTGCTGTTGTTGCTGTTGCTGCTGTTGTTGCTGCTGCTGCTGTTGCAGATGGTGATGTTGCAGAGCTGCCGCCGCCGCACTGCTCGTCGATGAGGGGTGTGGATGTGGGTGTGGGTGGGAATGGGGATGTGTGTGATGTGGCCCCCACCAAGCCCCGGCAGCGGCGTGCGACCCGACTGCCGAGACATCGTGGGGGTCGTAGAGAGCGCACGCCAGCGGGATGGTTGGGGTTTGGGGAAGGGGTGGAATATTTACGGTTATTTTGAATGCGTTTCAATCAAACGGCGGGAACGAAATGCACTGCGACACACGCACACGTACACAACAAGCACCAAACGGGACGCGGATCAAGGCCACAGACCCAATTGGTTGCAACTCCTTCTTCCTTATTGCTCTCCTCAGTTGGCTCGCAATTGTGGTCAATTTAATAAGTAATATTAATTAAGCTTAATTCAAGTCAATTATATTGCGATATTTACTGCTGCTCTTAGCTGCGCTTTGATTTGATTTTTATTTGCAGTCATATGAAAACGTTTTTTTTACGATTTAACCAGTCGATGTTTAGCTCACGCACACATGCATGTAGACACGCATGCATGCACGCACACACACACACACACACACGCACGCACACTGAATGAGTAAACGACGGATGAGGGAGAGTGAGAGAGCCGCAGTTGACGTGTGAAGAGCGGACGCTGGATGGGACGAAGAGAGCACGATTTAAATGCCACCCACAGTTGGGGCGAGCTATTCGATCAAAAGTCAGTCAAAGAGACGCAAGCACAGGGTGATTACGGTTTTCAAAACTCGCACAAATCTTTTCAAATTGGGTCTATTCAGTTATTTAGTTGATTTCAGTTTGGAAATTTGAATTATTTTTATTCGTATCTTTTTTTTATAATTTTTCAGTTGGTGTTGCTCACTTTTCACTTTTACCTTCAGTTTTGCTATTCACAAGTGCATAAAAATATGCAAATATTTAAAGTTATAGTTTTGTTTGAATTTGTTGCTATTGCTATTGTTGTTTCAAGTAGTTGAATACCGGCACAAATGGCGCGAGAAATTTTCTGTGCGTGAGAGCGAATATGAGTTGTGAGTTGTTGTTCTGGTTGTTTCTTTATTATTATTATTTTTTTGCTTGTTTGCTGTGGTTGTTGTTGCTGCTGCCTTTTTGCTTTTTATGTTGCTGGTCATAAAATTTGATTTTACGATCAAAACAAACAATTAAACTCGGCGCTCGAGCTGCCATTTTTTAGGCATACGCATTTTCTTTTGTATTTCTCTTATAATTATTTGATTCTTCTGTTTCATTAATGTTTTGTGAGTGCCAAAATTATTATCGAACCGAACGGTCACAACACTTTAAGCAGAATGGAAAGCAAAATCGAATCCGTTCAAGTCAAAGTTCTCGTTCTTGATGTTACAGTTGCTGCTTTGGATACTCTGGATGTCGTTGTCGATGTTGTTGTTGCCGTTGATATTAAGATAGACGCCCGCACGCCTGCAACCGTACAGAGCGAAGCACAAATCTACACTGACAACGCCAGCAAAAACGTCGACAACCAGCAGAAGCAGCACCAACAGCAGCGACAACGACAACTGCGGCAGCAGAAACGGTGGAGTCTTGCTTTCGACTCTTACTCTCACAAAACATACGACAGACGTCGAACGACAGAGAGGACAGACGACGAAAAGAGTCAGTCGAAGTCAAGATGTGAACAAAAGGCATTCGATACGTGTGCCTGACAGCGAGGCGCCTTCAGTTCGTGTACCCAAAAGAGAGCCTCGCGCATGCGCATGCTGAGAGTAGCTGTTGTTCTGGTGGTGGTTGTTGTTGTTCCTCGCAGGCAATCGTTCGCTCTCTTTGCGGCGCGAGTTATGCACACGCACACTATGCGTGTGTATGCATGTGGAGACGCGTACATTTGTATATGTATACATGAGCACACGTATACACATACACACGCATACACGTACATAGACTCTACGTACGTGTATCCCCATGCTGAAATTAAAGAGAACAAGAGAGCTTCAACGTTAACTAACTTAAAAATCCCTTTCAATCATTTTTTGAATACTTTTCTGTTTCAGCTCAGAGTAAAGCAATATCGATATTAATCAGTTGGTGGAGATTTAGCAGGTGCAGGGGCCAAAAAACGAGCATGCCAACACACACACACATTGAGAGGCAGAGACACATATACAGTGTACATGTGCTTGGCCATTGTTTGCTCTCTTCGACGATGTTGGATTTCTCTCTATAGCTCCCATTCTCTTGCTCACACGTACAGTCGTCTGTGTGTGTAGCAGCAACAACAAAGTTTTCTTTCTAGCTGTTTGCCGTTTGTTTGGGGCTGATTTGAATATGTGTTTAACTCTCGCGCACTACAGCGCCATCTATGGCCGAGATTTGTGTGGAAAGGGACTGGGGTGGCAGCCTCTACATTGTTGTTGGCAGCGTGCGATGTTTTTTTTTATCATTCTTTTTCACTTTATCCAATTACAGTTTGCTACTTGAGGCCGCCCTCTCCAACAACCACAAAAATATTAGTATTTGGGGCGACTGGTAGTCGCACATTATGTTGTACACAAGCAGCGAGAAATAATATTAAATCGACCCCTTTCCAGGCGCTAATTAATCACAATGAGCTAAACAAATACACACAGCTATAATCACAATTGACAAATTAAGACAATTCGGAAATTGCCTTTCTCAGCTCTCATTCTCAACTCTCAGTTGCCATTCACCCTTATCCCTCACCCAAAGAGTAATGTCTGCGGGTCTCGTTCCGTTCCCGTTCAGCAATTGCCGAATTTAACGCTGCAATGGACAACTATAATATTTTTACGACTATTTCCATTGCAAGATGGAAAACGACAAACAGAGAAATGTTGACAAATCATAAAAGGATACGAATTTTCCATTCACAACCCTTTCACGGCATGTCAAAAGTCGTGAAGTCAAAGAAAGATGTTATCATATATCATGTTATCATATATCATTCCATATTTTTCATTTTCATGTATACTAATTTAGCATGGACTTAAAGTTAATCTATTGCACTTAATGTTAATCTATGGAATATGGTATTAAGTTGGAGTTGGGGGTTGTTCTTACCTGGTGGCTGGGAACTGATGCTGGAGGGAGAGATATTCGCCGCTATCGGCGCAACAATTTGGGTTTGGCTGGACGCCACTGCTGAGATTTGCTCTGATGTCGTTAATTCAGCTCAGTTAGTTTTCTTTTCGCGTGGAAGTCTTCGATTCAATATGCAATGTGTGCTGCAAAAGAAAGTTGAGAATGTATGTTTAATGGAAGGAGAAGCAAGGGGCAGAAGGAAATGTGATAAATGTGAAGGCGCCGCTTTACGGCCATTTTCCCAGCACACTTAAGGGTTAAGACATTGACATGACGTTGCCCGTCCTTGCCTGACCCGACCGTCGAAGTCATCTAGCGACTTTATGGCTGGCGCAAACGTCTTGTTTGCATTTGACACCGCGCAGGTAATAATGCATTCGGCCCAGACAACCAACCAGGGCGCAGGGAACAGAGACAGAGGCTGATGAGGGCTGTTGAGATGGCCCGGAGTGCGGAAGTGAGCGCCGAGCTAGGCAAATACACAGAGACGGACGGGCGGACGGACAGGGAGACAGTCAGACAGCCGTCAAACACGTCGTAAAATTAGTTTCCTCTTTTCGCATTTGCATTGTGCAATAGCTCTGGCTCACACTTCAACTTCAACTACAACTGCAACTGCAACATCCACTTTCCGGTTGCCTTTGGCATGGCCTTTGGCGGTGTCAGGGTCAAAGTCAAATCTATTTGTACTTTCATGCCCAACTGCAGCACACGTACACATACATATATGTACATACATATGTTACTCTGTACACTGTTCACACATGCATTAATTTGCCTCCAGAGAGGAACTCAAAATTAGCGCCTCGATCGTCATTTAAATACAGTTTCAACTCCATTCCCATTTTCTGTTCCCTCATAAAAACCATTCTACTATTTGACTCCTTTCAAGCTGACTATGAATAATCATGCAAATAGCTCAATTGAATTTTAATGAATTTCCTTTGAAATCTTAGATTAGTTATGGACTGCATAGTCTTTATTCTAGAAAGCTAGGCTGCCAACCAGCTTGGCTCGGCTTTTTTGAGTGTCCCAATCGTCTAGAACCAGAACCGCACCACTTTCTTAAAATAAATAATAATTGGTTTGAAAAAAAAAATTGGAATATTTTCATATATTTTACATTGACTATCTATATTTTATTTTATTTTGATTATGAAACTGTAGAAAAATTAAGCTAAAGTCATTTTCCTAAGTTAGCTTCCCAAATAAGTTACGAATCCTTTTATAAATATAATAACATCAAGGAAAATTGCAAAACGATTGAAAAAAACTTACACGTAAATCAATAATACCAAAAACAAGTTAAATGTGATGAAGCGATAAGTTAAAAGATATATGATAAGAATATATGATCATTGAAGTACACTAAGTATTTTTTTTCTTGTCTTACTGTTTTTCCTTTCTTCGCTTTTTCCCAAATGGTAGCCGAAAACAAACTTAAATTAAGTAAAGAATTACGCCAAAAATTCACACCAAACAGATCCTGTTGAATAAAGACATTCACCGAGACGGTGTAATTATTTGTCAACAACAATGAAACCTTTCATCCCATTTACACCGACGAGATCCGTTCACTTAAAAAAAATATATGTATAAAAGAGGGGAAAAATAAAGAAACAGAATGAAGACAGAGGGCCATTAAAAAGAGTTTCTTCCATATTTAACGATGCTCAAATTTGAATAAGCTAATTAACAAAATTAATATTCAAATGGGTTTATTACCGCAATGGCGGCTTATGGCTTCATTATGTGGACCCGGTCCGACTCAAAAAAAAAACAAAACAAAATAAACGTAGCACAGAAATGAGTAGATCTTTCCAAATAAAAATTCACATGCAATATGAAGAAGAAGCACAATTGTTGTAGAAACGCAGGACGGTAGACGACAGTCAACTTGTCTATGGTGAGAGAAAAGTTCATCGGCTCTCGGCCATCCATAAAAAAAGAAACCACTAAGAAAAACAAACATAGAAATCGGGTTTTTGGTGGTCTCTGCGATGCTGCGAACGAATTAAATTAAATTTGTGTTATCCAATTAGACACAGCACAGCTCATTGTGCCGCACCTCGGTCTCTGAGGGTCTGTCTCCACCTCAGCATCCCCAACCCCCTTTCAGACCCTAAATTTAACGATCTTTCTCCCAGCTAATTATGGGACGCCGTCGGTTTGTCTCTCTGACTGTCCAAAGCCCAATAGCATTGCTGAGAACTTTTAATTGCCTTGAATTTCTTTATTCTCAGAACCCTTTTGGCTTAAACTGTTTTCCATGTAAAGAGCTGAAACGAAGAATCGAGATTTGAAAGATTCCAGCTAAGCACGAAAACTGCGCAAACTGAGCTCATCTTATTTCATTGGCGTGGATGAAAAATCTTGTGGTTTTTCCACTTCCCAGATCCATAGACATCATTTGGGATTTGGCCTGAAGGAGCCGCAAAAGTCGACATCGAACAAGTTTCTGTCTTGGCCTTTCCATTCCTGTTTTTTATTAAAATGAAAACGTGTTTTAACCAGGTCTCAACCATGGCTATTCGTAAGAAAAGAAGTCAGACAATCCAACAGAAATTCAACTAGAGGAGAGACTATAAGATACACACACACTCACATTCATTCCATATTTAGAACAAAGAAGTAAGAATAGATAAAACATAAAGGGACGGAACGAATAAGAGAATTGAGAGAGAAAAGAGACAGAGAGAAATATGAAATATCTCACTGACAGCGACGAAGCGAGACATTCTGTGGAAAAGTGTCAGATAGATGGAGGGGACACCATTGAAATTGGATTCATCGGGACGCATTTCTAGAGCATGTGTTACTGCATCTCTCAGATGCTGACAGAGGATGCAAGAAACAGTTGCCTATTTGTCAGACAGCCTCAACATGGACGCAGCCCCTTGAAACAATTCATTGATTTTCAGTTTCAGTTTCCCTCCTTTGTACTCTCTCTTTCCTGTATAATTTATGATTCTCAATACAATGCTCTAAATACTCGTATTTGAGTGTAGAATTGTGCAAACACTTACATCATGTAATTCCTGTCGGTTGCATAATCCAGAAAGAAACTACTCTAATTTTACTGAATGACACTCTTTATCTTACATATAAGATTAAGATAAGATACAATACGAATGATTTGTAATTTTTCGAAGTTTCTAATTAGTTTCTTTAAATGCTTTAATTTTCATATGTAGATTTTTATTACTTTTGTTGCTATGATTTATCGTCAACTAACCAAAAGTAATTTCAAAATTCAATCTACATGATTATAGCCCTTGCAGTAACAAAATCTAGACAAGTTGGTCTTCAAGTCAAAGATATTTTTTTATCAACTTTAAAGTGATACTGAAAAAGTCTGTATATTGTAGAAAATTTTAGACAATATCGATCTAATAATGTTTTTAAAAATACGGGCTGAGACCTATCGACTTTTCACGGTCAACTTTATTTCAAGAATGTTGTGAAAATCGACTCAAATAAATATTTTCTGCATGATTTATATTTTGCTCTTTTAGGAATTTTTCAACTTGTTCAGCATTAAGAATTACAAGGGTATCAATTTATGCCCAATTCAAAATTTGATATCACTGCGGACGGCAGTCCGCGCTAGTGACGAAAGCAGCGACTAGCAATATATACACGCAGAATGGAAAATTTTCTACGACTGTCTGATCGGATTGAATTATATACCGATCGAAAGGTATCACTTTCTCTATCAAAAGTGCAGACTAAGAGTTTTCGTAACTCACATGGTTCATGAGAAAAGTGAGTGTAAGTGGGAGGTTCAAAATTTTAATGATCGCAGCTAGTTGGAGCCGTAAGAATCAAATTCTTATCAAAAATACGCGTCGAATGGTACCTCGATCACTTCAATTCGACATTTGGTTCAAAAGATATATTAATTTAAAATTAAATGGATGAAATAAATCAGTTTGTCTGTTTGTTTGTATCAAAGCGCTAAAAAAGCTTAAATTTGATGATCAGGAATTATTTCTTATTAAAAATCTAGAAATTTTAGTTCTACGACTTAAGCGGGAAATAGCTAGTTTAGCGGGAAATAGCTAAAACCCGATAAAATTATACAGATGAAACAGGTTTTTTTGCTTACATTTTGGCGATTTATTCGAAAACGGCTCTAACGATTTTTATTAAATCAATATATTCTAATACGTAAAATTTCGCGACTTTTGATAAATATTGTTTGTCACTTTTGCACAATACGTGGTGCTTTCGTCACTAACGCGGACTGCCGTCCGCAGTGATATGACACATATCTGTCAGCCATAAGCTTTGAAAGATATGACCTGTTAGCTGAATATATACATTTTACATGTATTTACTATATGAAGTAGAAAATCAAGCTTTAGTACGAAAAACTGTTATGTTTCTCAAGATATCTCAACCAATTTGACAGAATATGCATTTATGTCCAAAATTGGTTTAAATCGGTTTACTATATCATACTTTTTTTTTATAATAATTTATATATAAAATTTAATATCCTTCGTCACAAAATGGAATATCAGAAATTTTGGGACAGAGAAACCCTTTCGTCACTAGACTTTTACTTTGTATTTATATAAATCATTGAATGATTTTCATCAAAATAAATAAACCATTATATTTATATAGTTATAATTTGTAGGATACAGTAAGGGTATTCAAAAATTTGGAAAAGTAAAGAGCATCTAACAAACGATCATTGAAAGTTCGCTTTTTTTTTAAGGATCATCGTAATATGATTGAAATATTTATAATAAAATTAAATGAAAGTGAAATCTAAAACAATTAACACGTGATTAATTTGTTTAACGTCAGACTAATAAACTGTAAAGATATATAAACTATATTATCATGATATGGAAATATTCTTTATGATGTGTTACAATAAAACGTTGTTGATTATTCCTTTTAATGCTGGACAGTAAGCCTCAATTGGGCAATTAGAGACCCTGTTAAAGCACCTGAGAAAGTGCCGTGTCTGTATGTATGTTTGTCTGTTGTAATTGTTATTGTTATTCATGTTGTTGCTGTTGATGTTTTTGTTGTAGCTGCTGCTCAGTTGTTTACTGTGTACTTAAACAATATTTTAGTACAATAAATCTAGCTAGTTAACTGCTTTTATTGCCAGCAAAGCGTTTTACGACAAGCAAACAGAGGAAACAGGGTGTCTCAAAGGCAATGTCAGGGTGCGTTTACAGAACAACTCTTTCGAATTGTGTATGCATGTGTAGGTGTGTGTGTCTGTGTGTGAAAGTCTCGTGCTGCATGTGGCAAATAATTGTATGCAGATTGTATTATATATTCCAATAAAAATAAAAATTACAATGAAAATAATAATAAAAGTAAACACCCCTTAAATGAAAGTAACACTTTGAGTCACATTACAAATTCAAATGGAATTGAAATCAAAATAAAAACCGAGAGAAACAGAGCTGTCAGTGTTCCAGTCTTCACGGGGAGAGTAATCACTAAACGTTGAGCGAGTCATTCATCTTTTCCAATGATCTCCAACGACCTTCGGCCATATTAAATATTTCATTATACACCACACGTCGACAGTCGACAGTCGAGGACGTAGACGAAGTTGGAGATGAAGGTGGATATAGAGAGACGGAGTCACAACAGTTGTGGCCATAAAAATTGACACATTTGCAGTCAAATCGGGTTGGCCCTGTTCTGTTCTGACGGAGAATTCAAATTCTGTGCACTGACTCTTTGTCTCACTGGCCAATTGGCCAAATGAAGAGCCATAAATATGCGAGGTCTGTTGAACTTGAAACACACACGAGTCGCCGCGACTCATTTTATGGTAGCTCTTTTAGCATCTATTGACATACAAATCGACATCAACAACAACAATAACATCAGCAACAACTGAAGGTTCTCACGCGCCTTCTAGGCATTTATACATGATACATTAGTTGCGGTTTTCAATTTCCACACCACAATATTGTTTAGTCTTTTGTTCTCTTTTAATTTTATTTTTAAAGAAAACATTTAATATAGAAAGCCCGGTGTGATCCACAAATATCCACAGATTTGGATGACAATTGATCTTGAAAGCAATCGAACCAAATATTTTTGCCCCAAGCTTAGTTGAGTACCACAAATAATAATAATTTTTCACGACTCTGATTTGGAAAATTTGCACTGACTCACAGACGAGCAGAATGCAAGAATGTAGAAGGTAAAAGAAAAACCAAATGTTTCGGGAAATTAATAATAATCAAAAGGGATCTGTAACACAATGCAATGTACCGAAGTTATTCAGCTTCTCCGGCACTTATATATATTGATAGTTCACTTTAACTAGATGTCATAAAATTAAAATACTGATAAATGTAATGTTTTATATAATACGTTTTGGCTATTTGATTTACAATTTCATGTTTGTATTCGGTTTGGTTTATGACCAGTGGGTCAAGGTGTTAATTGCTCTGCAACAGTCCAACCAAACAAGGTGTTAATTCCACGTTTATGGGTATTAAATTGGCCACCAGTTAAATGTCGAATACCCATTCATTTCCATCCACCATCTGACAAAATGCAGAGAGTTATGATGTCGTTAGGAGACGGTCTCATCTCGCTAACTTCTCTCCTTCAAATGTTTGCACTCGGCATTAATGTGCGATAAAAGACGGGAATGCGAAACGAATTTCATTTGAATTTGTTTGGTAAATTAATTGTCGAAGAATATTTGAAGCTTATCAATAGCCTAAAAATATTGTGGTAGTCGTAATCGAACCAATACGAAAATCAGAAAAATACATAAGAAAGTCAGTCAATTTTATTTTAACTTTAAATTTAAAGTTTTAAAAGATTACAGAAAAGTCACTATATCCTTAGAGCCACAAAGCCAAAAGAAGAATGTGGTAGGGCTGATAAAAATCTCATTTTGTCCAAATAAGTAAAATCATCAATTTTGTTGTTTTTCTTTCATTTTCATTTCTCTTCTTTGGATTTCTATTCTCTGAATCTGAACTTTCTTGGTATTCTGTTATCTCGCACTGCGGGGGATGGCAACTTTGTTGCTATTACTTTGTTGTGGACTCTACTCTATGCTGAGCATAAGGGAACCCTGGGGGACTTGGTCTTCCTCTTAAAGAGGCCGGGCACAAAGCGGCTGCCTCATTTACATAAGCATAATTTACACATAGAGTAGTTACATAGCAAAATAGCTAACTCACACATACATACATAGTCAACGAGGATAAGTTAGATACCCCCCCCCCCCACACACACACACATACACACGCATACACACAACAACAGCCAAAGTCAGCAAAATATTTATTCAAATAGCGTTCGTCTTTCTCCCTTCGCTCGTCTCCGTCTCCTTAAAGGTTAATTTCAGTTTTGCTCTATCAACGCCGAGGCCATTGGCAACCCCCGCATGATATCCCCTTTCTACCCCCGCCACTGCCGCTGCCACTGGAACTTCTGATGACGCCAACAACGACGCCTCCACTGGATACTAGAGTCACGAGCAACCCCCACAAGCGACCGGCAGACGCGATAAGCAAAGTCAAAAGCATTCAAAGATTTCAGAAAATGGAAAATGGGGGAGAAATGAAAACGTGGCATGGCCGCCACAGTTCAGCCGAACCGCAAGCAACCCCAGGAAAAACTGTCGAGCTGTCGCGCTGTCGAGTTGCCGAGCAGCCGACGGCATTCGGGCAAACTGGCAAACACTTTTGCTTACGTTGTCGCTTCAACATAGATACACACACGCACAGTTCAGCAACACAACCCCAACAGCATGTCAGAGTGCAGGGGCTGCGGGGGGTTTCAGGACCCGTTGTCGTTGTTGTTGTTGAGCGCATGTTGTTGCTTGGCATAATATCGATCCCTCTTGGGTCGTTGCCTGAGCTCAATGAGTTCTCAATTTACTCAGTCCCTCCCATCAACCACCTCTTTGTCTCCCTTTGGAGCACACCCGTGGCTCGGCTCATGTATAGATTTCGTATCTACAGATACACGCAAACTTGGCGTTTTGCAAAATATTTCACAATTTAAGTGAATTTCTTTTTCTCTTTCTTACCAACATTTTCAACCAAGTTTGCACACACATACCAATACTGTCTATATAGTATATATACTTGCTCAGGAGACAACAGGCATTCCTGCATGGCATGAATATTCCACATTAATTATCGATTTCGATTTCGAAGATCTTTGGGATACGTTTGCGTTGGCGCCTATTAAATGCCATTGCATTCACCACGTTGACATTATTAATTGAATTATAAATTTTACATTTTATTATTATGTCTGTTGCCCCCTCCCCGACCATACTTGGCACATCTTGTGCATGTGCAATGCGCTACGTGATATGCCTGGAAACAATTCCCCCCATTCCACTGTTTGAATTCGTGGAATTTCAGCTGAGTAAGCTGGTAATGGAGGACCTCAAGCTAATTTTCATTTGGGTGCATGTGAAGTTGATAATGCAGCGCAGACAGCCAGAGGCAGCAGCACAGTGGGGCAAAAGTAAAAAACTCAAGAAGTTTTATCAGTGAATTGCAACTCTAACTTAAGAGCATTTATATCTTTTACTCAATTCAGATAATTTTAAGTATTAAATATACATCTTGTAAAAAAAAATTTTTACAAAGTAAAAGTCTAGTGACGAAACCGTTTCCATGCCCCAAAATTTCTGATATCCAATTTTGGGACGAACAGTATTTAATTTAATATATAAATTATTTTGCATTCGGCACAATGCGCAAAAAGGTCACGATTCCTTATACCTAAATATAACTTTTATGCGCAGTGCCGAATGCCAAACTTATTTTTTTTAAAGTAATTTCGGCTGGTTTTTCCGTTTTCCCGCTAACATAGCGTTTTTTCAAAAAGTCGTAGAACAAACCTTCCTAGATTTCCGATAAGGAATAATTTCTCATCAAAGCAAACAGACAACATTAATGACTTTTCATTTCATTTCGGAAAGTTCACTCAAAATTTCAAATTTGCTTATCTTTTGGACCAGTTGTTTGATTGGAGTACCATTCAACGCGCATTTTTGATAAAAAACAAATTTGACCAAAAAACTCCTACGGCTCCATTCGCTGCAATTATTTAATATTTGCACCACCCACTTACACCCCCTTATCTCATGAACCAGGTGAAATACGAAAATTCATAGAAGACAATTTTGTAAGATAAGACTATACCTTTCGATCGGTATATAATCGAGCTGCTCGGACAGTCGTAGCAAATTTTCTATTCTTCCTGTATAATATATAGTTAGTAAACGTGCTGCTTTCGTCACTAACGCGAACTGCCGTCCGCAGTGATATAAAACTTATGAAATTTTCGCAATAGTAAACCCGACCTGCAAGTGGACCAAATTTGTGTTAAACATTTTTTTTTTGAGATATGTAGATGTCTAGACTTTGCTCACGGATTGTGAATTGTCTTAAACATCCTTATGAAATTTTGTTAAAGTCTAACTACTGTCTCCTATAACTATAGCCATCAATATAAAAAGTCTTTGTTGTATCTAATAATATCTGAACCAAAATCAGAGTTGTAAAAATGTATATCCATACATATATATATATATATATATATATATATATATATAGATGGCAATTCCACAGATTCACATTCCTGTAGCTACAAAGGCAGTCAAGTCACGGGTATTTTGACAATTTGTATCATATATTTCTATTTATTTCAAATAGTTATTGTCTGATTTCAACCACTGTAGTTGGTTAAAACTCAACCGTTGGGGGAACTTAAGAGAACTCGAGTCCAACAGTCGAGCCGCCACTCGATTAGCCGAGCTGAGCTGAGCGACGAGGCGTGCTGCACAAAAGGCAGCACGAAGCGCGTTGACGTGCACATATTTTACGAGTTTTATACACAGCCGGGCAACGGATTCGAGTTGTATCTGACGGATGCACATGCTACAGGCAGACACTTTGACGGACATCGCATTCCACTTGCTGCGGAGAGAAAGGCAAAGGCAATGGCAAAGGAAAACGAGAAACGAGAAACAAATGATGTCATCAAAAATGGCCACGAATTGGCCTCCCTTCGCCTTGGCAGGCTAGTGAAAGCGGCAACACTCTCACCTGCTGCCCTGTCGGAGTTCAGGGATCAGGAGTCAAGGGTTTCGGTATGTATGTCCTGCCCCTATTCGGCTGCAGATCTGCCGATCGTCAGCTGCGATGGCTGCCCGCAGAAGCGACAGCGTCGATTCCTGGCCTCGATTAAACCAAGCGATAACCCAACAGCTAAAAACTAGTTGGACAACTTGCTGCCTGTTTTCTTCTGTTTTCTTCTGTTTTATTTTATTTTTTTTTGTCCATTTTATGGCTTCATAAGTGGAACTTGGTTGCTTTTCTTCTTGCCTCTTGTCGCGCACGAATTTCCCTTTGTTCTGGCGAAAGTCGTAAACATTTTCGACAAGCTACAAGTCCGTGGGCAAGTTCCTCTCAGTATCTACGTGGAAACAACAATGGGAATTCAGTTGTAAATGTCAAGATTTTGAAATGCATCGCTTAATCGGGAGGAGCGACGTTTGATGATGCACCTGACAGAGCAACATCTGGTATATCGCACCGATCAATTGGACAGCCTTTGAACCCAGCGCCGGATTGGCTCAGTTGTCCAATTTCTCATGCCCATAAAAATTCACTTAAACTTTTGAAATGAATTCATGATTGGCTGCCACCCAAGTGGCATACAAATCAAATACAGTGGGCATGGAGCTGGTGGGTGGTGGGGCGGGGGGGAACTGCACCCCTCAGGAAAATCCACTCATAGGCGACATTTTTTTCAGCGCTTTTGTGATTTTTGGCAATTGATTTAATGTGTCATTCATAGATTTTTATTGCGTCATTTTATTGCTGTCTTTAACTTCCGATTTACCACAATTGGCCCGCTTGGACACTGGCCCAGACCACGCCCCCACAAATGTCATTCTGACTGCCATTTTCTGTAAGTATATATGTGTGAGTGTTGTTGTGTGAGGCATCTTAACAGGGAAATCATGTACTCGCCGTACTTTACTTTATTTATTGCCATTTTTAATACCGCCCCGACTCGCCGGCCGGACATTTTAACACCCTGCACGCTGTTGTTGTTGCTACTGTATAACGGTTGTTGGGGGCACGGAAGAGAATCAGGAGGGAGTGGGAAAGCGGGCGGCCACTTTATGTTACAATAATGTTCCCTCGACACTGGCGCTGCTTGCAATCGAATTGTTTTGGCCATAAAATCAAAAAGGTAATTCGAGTAGCTCGACTGTGCTAGCGACTGGCATTTATGTCCATGTCCTGAAACGAACTTCGACTCTATTCCCACTACTTATGGGAGATGTCCACTATAAGTATCTCTATCAATTTCATATGCAACAATTATAAATTATCAAAAATTGATTACTAAGAAACAATTGAGTTGAACTTACCGCAAATTATATCAGATGGTGCTATTAGTGCTTTTATTTATATGTAAATAACTGCAAAGAAAGAGAATACGAAGGAGTTTAATAATAATGGAATTATCAAATTAAGTACTAGATAAAAAATCTAATAAATACTTAGCACAGTTCATTATATTCATAATAAGCGTTTAAAGAAACTTTTAAAATAAAATTTATGCATTGTAAAAATTAATATAATAAATATATTGATTGCTCCAAAAAAATTTTATAAAATCATTTTTAAAGACATACATATTTAACGAATTAATGCGAATTTTAATAATAATAATTTTTTTTAATTAAAAGATTTATTGGGGAATCCGATGTAATTGAATGTTGTTGTTTAATGACCTTTTTTGTTATTTAACTTAAGCAGTTTGTTTAATTATCAAGATAAAGCTTAAACTAATTTGAAACATTAAGAAATATTATTAAAATTAAAAAATATATATATGTTTTGCGTACTGAGAACAGTTTTTGTTAATGTATTTATTTAAATTATTTATTTATATATTATTGGTTTATTATTTATTTAAGGAAATGCAACAGCCAAAAACCCAATTGAGTTTTCGTCTCTGGACTCCGATTTGCAAAAGATAAGCACACATATGAATACAAATGTATTTATGCATATGCCCTAACATAACCACAAAATTATGATGTATTTGCTTATATAATGCGAATAATTATCTTTTGGAATTCCAGTTGACGGAAGAATGGCACTCACCGATTCGAGGCCCTGATAAAGCGGCTCGATAATTTTAACAAATCAATACAAATAACGATCTGCCTGCAAAATGTTTATTAAGATTCGAGGCACTCGTTAAATTTGAAAAGAAAACGCGATCAAATCCCGCTCGACGATGGCCTCATCCAAAAGCTGCTCTGAGTTGGCCAAGAGTTGGGCAGGAGTAGGGAATGTGGCAGGCGGTAAACGGGATCGTGCTCGAATCGGGATTAACACACATACATATACACGAACGCACACATACACTGATACACACGCACACACACAGTGGCACACAGGCGCCAAGGCAAGGGCCCAAACAAAATGAATTCCAAATGGAATGAAATCAAATCAAATCCGCGACGCGCATGCGAGATAACGACTCCGAAATTGTTAGAGAGCAACTAACACTAAAAAAATTAAATTCAATATTTTTTGTTTAGACAAAAACTGAAGTGAAACGAAAACCGAAAACTGGCGAACCGAATGCGAACGCGAATGCCGCGAGAGCGAGTGGCAAGCCACCGAGACAGAGACAGCGACCAGAGACCAGAGACGGAGACCGATACTCAGCCCGAGTCAGCTCTCACGTCAACTTGTGGCAAAGATCTCATAAGAGGGCAGAGGTGTGTTAAGACGGGTGGAAGGCAGAGAAACACACAAAACATTTTTACATAGTATTATTTTGGTTTTTATTACCCCCCAACTGATGGACGGACAGCAAAAATAAGAGGGGCGAAAAGAGTCAGGGACAGGCAGAGACGGGGTACAGGGCACTCTCAGAGCCACAACCAGAAGCAGAAGCGGAGGCGGAGGCGGAGGCAGAGAACGAACAAGTATACATTCAAATACGAGCGCACGAACTCGCGATCTCGCGATCTTGGCAATGCTCCAATGCTGGACGTGGAGGCGGAGTGGAAATGAGAATTGAAATGAAAATGGAAGCTAAATGCGGTTCATCTTAACTTTGACTAAAGCGCGCCGACAAAGTTCAAAATATAAATGCATGCATACATATGTATATTTGCATGTACATACATAAATATATACAGTAAGTCAAAAAAGTTTTCTGAACAAATAAAACTTAGCATATTTATCTTTATGTTTTTAAGAATAATTCAATTCTATAAAAACTTTTTTTTCTTCAGAAATAAATTAAAAATCCATATACATAAGTACAGTTTTCTCGCAAGATAATATGTGTAAATTTTTGATTTTCTCGAAACACTTTCTTGACTAACTGTATATTATATATATTTTTTGGATTTTTTAAATTTTATTTGAAATATAACATGTACAACGAGTGTGTAAGTGTGTGTGTGTCGCTGAGTGTGCGGCCATTCAAAAATAAATACACAGTTACTCAGCATACTTAGTTATTTAGGGACACTAATACACATATGTAAGTACATATGTCGCACAAACATATATTCATATAAACACTCGTCATATATTCATATAAACACTCGTACGAAAAAAGATCGAGAATTTGAACAACTTCGCAACTTGGTTGGGGCAACTTTGTGTATGGTTGGCAATTCCCATGTACCTTCCCCTTACCACTTCTGCCTCCTCCGTTCACCAGCCATTCAGATGTCACAAATTCAGGCAAAAGTTGCTTGAAATTGCGAACATTGTGGGTCAGAAATAAGTGTGTTAAAGTAGTTCTCTTCTCGGCTAAAGATACCCTGTTGGAAGTTATCTGATTAAAATGGTTAGGGCTTAAACTACAACATTTTAAAATCAAAGAGAGATTTTATGCTGTTGATTAAATACTTTTTCACAATTTTACAGTTTGCAAAGCTAAGAAAAAATGCTCATGCTAAGTTTATTGATTTTTCTTCCCTTGGCAGCATATTGTAAATAACAATAATGAAAATCGTATTTATATGTGTGTTATAGCATTGGGAAACTTTAAAAGAATATTGAAAATAATAAACCGACAGATACACATTATATTATAAATGAATAAATCAAACAATCAAAATAATAAATGTCGCACAAAAATCGCGCTTACGTTAATGGAATAATATGAATAAGAAATCAAAGGAATGATATTAAATGTATTGAAAAATACGTATATGTATATAAAATAAACAAAAACTAAAAAAAAACAACATGAATAATTACAATAAAAAAGTAAATTAATTAATTAATTAAAAGCTGTTCTAGCTGTGATTTATTGCATAAAAAAACAAATTATGGTAAAAATCAAATAATATTAGAATCACATGATACATATACATGATACATGAGACATATACATATACATAAAGATACATACATGCATTCATAAGTATAAAAACCCATTTATATAAAATAAAATCTGAATATTATCATCTAATGTACTTTATCTAGTTCTTATAATCTCTGAAATCTGTATGTTTATACATTTGTAACCTTTGTGTAATGTACTAAGATCTATTCCACACCTTTCAGAGTTTAGTTAACTAATATTTTCAGTTTGAATTGCATTTACATATAATATTTATATTATAATATCCCCTAGGAAAAACATAAATTAGTTATGACAATTTGTTTATTTAGTTTGTTGGTTATGATTTGTTGGATTTAACTGCAACTAAGTCATGGCTTTAGAAGGCAGGCATACTTATAATATAATATATCTCGAAATAACATAGATTTAGGTTGTATCAGTTTCTGTTCATAGTTAGCCAGTTTTCAAGCTGTTGAGCCGAGTAGCAACATGAATCTCAACAGAAATCGTTAAAAATGAGCAATTGTTGTTTTGTCTGCTATTGTTTTTGTTGTTGTTGTGGTTGTTGTCATCCTTATTTGTTTGCAAACTCGTTTGGACTGACAGCACTGAGGTTGCCAATCAAACCTGTTCCGAGTCAAGTGCAAAAAAGCAGCTCTGAAATTGCAACTTAACTGAAAATCAAGTTAAGCTTTAATTAAAAACCTGGAAAATACAATTAAAACTCGCCAGCAACAACAACCTGTACAATTAACAACAGTCGAGGCGAGAGAAAAAAATAATGCTTAGAAACATCTTGCCAAAGTGTTGTGTGTAATTGGCCAGAGGGGCAACTGGCCGTAAGAAGGGAGGGCAGTAGCAGGGGCAGGGGCATGTGCTGACAGTTGTGGGCTAATGCTATTGCTGTGGCTGTGGCTGTGACTGTAGTTGTGTGGTTGTGGCTGGGATTGTGATTGTGGCTAGCGACTGCTGCTGGCCATGAACGAACGAACGAATACGTTGATCACCAGTGCGCACATCACCTGCCCACCTGCCCACCTCCCTCCATCCCCCTCCCTGCCGATCCTCGGGAGTGCGGCCTTGGAGCCTGTTCACTGGCTGATTGCGGCTGCTTTGTTACCTGATGCAAGCGAACAAGTCGAGCGGGCTGCCTCCATCCCCCTTGTCCCCTTTCCAGCAGTGTAATGAACGGATGGGGGGAGGGGCAAGTAATAAGAGTGTTTCATAAATTGAAAGCTGCCACGACGGCAAAAGTTATGAAAACGATGAAAAAGAAAAAAAAACGCCATTTAGATTGCAATCTGGCGGCCAAACCGGCGAAACGAGCGGTGACCGTCCACTGGCCAAATGACCAAATGGCCAAATGGCGACTGGAAAAAGCGCTCAACTCGAAAATGGCCGACAGCAGCAGGCAGGCAATGACTGGTCGATGGGGACACGAGGGAGAGCGGGGAGTGGGGCCACTGTGGCCAGCGGGCCAATGTACAAACACGAAACGAAACGCGGCCATAAAACGCTTCAAATTTGCGGCTTTCTGCGGCAAACAAAGCATAAGCAAAGAAGCAACAACATCAAAAATGCGAGTAATTATTTTTATTAAAGAAAATGAAAAACATTCAAACAGTAGCAATCGACCCTTGTACTTCCCTCGCTCTCTCTCTTCCTATCTCCTTCTTCCGCCCATTACCTAAGCTTCCCCTTTCAGCTCAGCGCTGGTTTCATTAGAACTGGTCACACTAGAAAAGACGAGACGGCTAACAGACCCAAGCAGAACCAGCCAAAATTGTAACAATTGCTAAACATCATTCCTCCAAGCACGCAGTTGACCAAATTACCTGACTTGCAAATCACGTTAAAACTCAATGCTGACTTTATAAGCCACATGTATGTATGGAAGTACTACATATCATATATATAGGAATTCCTTCTGATGAAGATAAAATCTTAATAATGAGATCATATAATGATACTCACATACAAGCTGATACTTTGCTAAGTTTTGTTAATGAAAGAATTATATAAAGCAAGGCTCAAAACTTTAAAATTTTTTGAAAAGGATCAGTTCGATGGCATGAACTAGATTTTGCACTTTACAATTTTCACTTATTCTTTATCCTATAGAATAAAAATACTGTAAAGAATTTATATCTAAATATTATATTGCAATTGAAAGGTTCAGATTTTGAGAAGAGGAGTGAGAAATAAAACAGAAGTAAGCATTGCCCAAACTCTCATCTATTATTATACAAGTACACCAATTACTGGCACTCTGAAAACATCTCTGCCATCCTTCATTCTATTACCAACCCCACTGTGAAACGAACATCTATCCTTTGATGTCATATCATTGGCCATTGTTAATTAAGCCTCAAGATTAGCGGAAAGTCATGCCAGGCTGTCGATGACAATGACATTATCAATGAATGGCAATTAGACAAATGCAGTTATCAACAGAAACGACGATGGAGCTGTCAAATTTAATGGCTGACTAAATTACAAAATGGTTAAACAAACATTGAGTCGGAGACAGATGAGAGGAACACAGATGTGACTGAAGAGTGTACATATGTACATATGTACTTACATGTACACTGAAAAAAAAGACCAACTTCTAAAATCAAGAACATTCATCTTAAATATTTTGTTCTTAAACTAAGACCATTTTAAGACCAAATTATTAATATTAAGAATATTAATCTAAAAATTCGCAGTTCTTAATATAAGAATTAAAAATCTTAAATTGATAAGAAAATATAAATATGTCAAATTTAATATGAAGACAATAATGACACCGTGGCGCTCTGGTTAGAGTCGCCCCTTCAGTTTGGTAACAACAAGTCGAGGGATCGAAACCCGATCTCTATCCAAGGAAAAAACAATATATAATCGGAATATTTATAAAAAAAAAATCCAACAAAAAATATAAATATCAAAAAAAGTTTAAAACCACCGGCTTGTTTTTTTTTATATTTGGTTTGAGGATTTAGGACTGTTTGGTCTAAAACCAAGAACTTATTCTTATTTGAAATGTTCTTAAAATCAAGATGTGTTTTCTAACATTAAGAATTTAATGTTCTCGACGCATTTTTTAGACCAAAATTTTTAGTTCTGAGACCAAAATCTTGATTTTATACCATTTTTTTCATCAGTGTATGTGTGTTCAAGTACATTTTGAAGTCAGTCAGGCGATAGGGGGAAAACTTGTGAAAATATTTGAAATATGCAACTGTAGCAACAATGCCAGAAATGCCAAACAAAGAGGCAACAAAGGCAACCCGCCAATGGCGGCCACTAAAAGCGCTGGAAAAGGAAGTTGAAATAAAGAGAGAGAAAAACAGTAATTTTCCATCCATCATAAATAATGTTAAGCGCCACGGCTGAGGGAAAAACATGCACGGTCCATTAACTTTTTGCGGAGCGAGGAGCATGTTGAACGGGAACGCGCTGCTTGCCACGCAGCTAGCAGCGACGCGACGTCAACGTCGACATCTAGGCGGCCTCGACACCAGTTCCACATACATACATACGTACATATGTTGTGTGCGAGTGTGTGTGTGTGTGTGTGTTACTGCCATTTCGAAAGCTGCAAGAGATTTGCAACCAAGCAAAAAATCAAAAAAAAAACTTGAAGACACAAAAAAAAGTTGCAAACTGTTTGCTGAATGTTGTTTTTGTTGGTCACTTTGCTAGCCTCGACTTGCCATATACATGTGTATATATATATATATAAATGAATGTGTTCGTGTGTGTGCGGTTAAAGGTTAAAATGGGGGTAAGCAATAAAGTGAAGTTGAATTTGGCAAATTTTTCTTCTCTGCTGACAGTGTCTGAATTTCTGACTGCCGACTGTCGAGTAATTGTAATTGTCTTAATTGTTAATATTATTTTAATTATATCTTTTGACTCAAACGCTCAGATGTCATGCTGAGCTTTTGCATTTAATTTCAAAGAGCTAATAAATTTAATTGTGTGGCGATTAAGGCGCCAGCGAATTGTGCATTCAGCAACTAAAGCGCAACGTCATTAAACCGCACCTCAGTCTCTGCTGTGTGAATCAGTCGGAGGCTGCATTAACCGAAGCAAAAGGTTAAAACGTTCAAATAAGTCTACAATCTTACTGGCCATAACTGAGCATTCGATTTAACAAGTGGAGCTATGTTGATCCTATCAATTAGTGATGTAAAAATATTATCACAGTTATTTTTCAGAATTAAGTCTAGTCGTTCAATTTTATGAACGATCGTAATAAATAACCAACAAAAATGCCAACATTTTAATCTAGCATTAAAACGATATAATAATAATATATATAGCGATCTGATTTTAACCATATTTGGGCTGGATGTATTAGCTCAACATAAATGCATATTCTGACAAATTGGTTGAGATATCTTAATAAACAGAAAAGTTTTTCATACTAAAACTTGATTTTAGACCGATCATTCCTATGACAGCTATATGATATAGTGGTCTGATCCAAAAACAGAAACAAACTTGATCTGTGTACGGTATACAGGAACCCCATAACAAATTTTAAGTCTCTAGCTCTTACTAGGATGTCGGAATACAATCAATCCAATGCGGTGTCGGAATTTCGGTAATCATGGATTTTCTTAAACCAAGTACCAAATACTTGATTCAAGCACGATATTTCCGAGCAATATTTTATTTTTCGGAGGTTTGTACATTTCTTTTAGTTAAATCAAATATTTTATTCTTCTTTGACTTTTTAATTTTGAGTCGTTAACATATTATTCGCGTATTGTCTTAATTTAACAATAATATCCTGAATACATACTTAAAAATGCTTGCTAAAATCAAGAATTTTAAGCTTGCATTTTTTAATATTTTTTTCTGCGTACTATCAGTACAATAAAATCTATCCCCTGTCAGTTTAATATGTGTTTAAGAAAACTATTGAAATTTATAAATTTCGAAATTTGTCAATTTCCCCTGCTCAAAACGTAGAAATTGAGCACCAAAATATATTTACAAAAGTAAAAATAATTCAAAATAAATATATGTACAACTGCATAACTATATATAGATGTTTGTATTTTACTTTCGTCGCGTGTACTTATGTACCTAAAATATGTATGTATAATATATATACATAAGTAAAAAGTGCAGCAGCTGCAGCAAATGGCAGCAGTCCACTATGGGGCGTTTGAGAAGTTTTTTTTTGGCATTAATTAATAACACGGAAACTACACAAGATATTTAGATGCGGTTTTTTTCTAGTACTATACATATCCTTAGAAGTGTTTTGGAAAAGCCCGCCCATTATTTTTATTATTTTATTTTTTTAATTATTTCGGGCGCTATTCAGTTGAAATAATAAACATCTACTATTTAAATGACATTTTCTATCAATATATATTATTAGCATTAAAAAAAAATCGTAATTTTTTGATACAGAAAGATGTAAACCCTCTAAGAAGGGTGTGAACATAAATAACAAAAAAATAAAATTTGGGGGTGGGGGTGGTGACACGCCCACTTTTCCAAAATACTTCTAAGGGCGTGTATAGCACTAGAAAAAAACGGCATCTAAATATCTTGCATAGTTTACGAGATATTAATTAATATAAAAAAAATGATCAAATTCTCCATAGGGCATTGCGAACAAATAGTCATTTGAAGCTGTGAGGTTACGTACTAAAAAATTAAATTTTGCAAAAAGTGCAAAAAAGTGCCCATTGAGACAAACTGTTCTGAATTCAGAATTAATCACTCTACAACATGAATATAGACATTAACTTGACAAGTGCTGACAATTTCTTGTAACTCTTTGCAAAGTTTAACTTTCCGTTCAGAAATTATTTATTGACACCACTTTTAAAATGTAAAAATTTTTAATAAGACACGCACAAAAACAACAAAATATCAGTTGCAGCATTTAGTACAAATGCGAACTGTTAAGATCCAATACAAATTTTATATTTTTCATGCAGTTTTCATTACTAACTATTGATTATAAAATGCACAGCAATTTTACATCTTATGAAAGCACGCGGCCTTCGGTTAAAACAGCTGACTTTAACAGCTGCTATCTTAACATTGGTCTGTTATGTTAACATTTCGGTATGGATCATAACAGTTTGATGTAATTTTAATGGCAAACTAAATTCCTGAATTTGCATACTTTCGAAAAATGAATTTAAAAAATCTCTCTTCCCATAGTGCAGTCGTAATATCAATGCATGGCATCAAAACAACAAGTCCTTGGAAGTTAGAGACCAAACAGTTTCCTTAAATTTAAACTTTAAACAAAAATTGTCTTTGAAACCATCGTTGTAAATCAAAAAAGTAATGATGCAGTTCGATTCTAGAACCCGAAATAGGGGAAAACCGATGAGTTTGGTAATGATTTTTTTCGACTTGCACAGTGCTATAAATAATTTTATAAATACAGATATGGTTTGCACAGTGCAAATATGTAAATGTGCATAAAATTAACTGGGACAAACCAATCCTCGACAAATTGTCTTTCACTACTTGAATAATAACAAATTCAATTAAAAACTAAAATGGCTTTTTATCTGAATGTTTTTAAAAATGTTCTAGCTTTTTGAAAATGTTGTTGGCAGCACTGCGCGCCTGACTTGTGCATTGATATGTTGCTTTTACGCTTGCACTCGTCACTCGTCAAGCGTCTCTGCTGGCGTCGCTGTCACGCAGTGTCAAACTCAACACGAAACCAACGAAACTCACCACAGTCGACAAAGACGCAGAGCGGCATGCTGTTGCTGCTCTCCTCTGTTGTCGCTGTGGGATATTAGTAAGAGCGAGCTAACGATCGCGTGATCGCACTTCCCCTGTCAGCCATTGGTGCGAGCGAGATGCAAGACCAATGGCCGACACAGCATGGAACTGCCCACTTCAAATGGAAGTAGAAGAATAAGAAGTAGCAGTAGCAGCAGAAAGAGTACAACAACAAAAACGAATGGGAATAAAGCAAGTGTAAGGAATGCATGAACACAATGCGAAATTATTGAAATAGATAATAAAAATAATCGCTTTTTAATTGTTTGGCATGCTTTTGTTCATGCCGTCGATGAATCACTAATAAAATGTCAAAGCAGAAGCAAAACAAAGCAGCGCAAACGACGCTAAAAATGTTCAACAAATCAAAGTCACTTTTGTTGCTGTTGTTGCTTTTGTTTGTGCACATTAAGTGCCGTGGCAGCCCCTCAGCCCCCACTCCACTGCGTTCCGCTCTTCCGATCCCCCACAATCCCATCCGTGTGTCTAGTGAAATTATTGCTAATATAAAAATATTTTGTAGGCTCATAAAAGCGACTACGCCGACACAGACACTGTCAGACGGGGGAACTAAGCGGGACGCGAGAGCGGTAGCATTGAGTACTATACTTGTGTATTGGTGTGGGTGTAAGTCCTTCTATAGTTGCGTGCGTGTGCGTGTGCGAGTGTGGGTGTTGAATGTCTATTGATGCAGTCCCGCTGCTGCCGTCGCCGCCGTTGTTGCTGCCACTGCATTCGCCAAACGCAAATCGCACAATATTTTAAGGCCTAATTTTTTGACGAGTTTTTAAACGATTGTAAAACTCTTTTCTCGCTCGCCTGTTTTTACGAGTGCGAGGCCATTCAAGTGTTTGAGCGAGTGAATTATGGGACAGGCCCAAGATACATACATAGCCTACGCCCGCTGTCGATCTCGTTCTTTGCTGTTACACACTTACACATTTACATATGTATACATACTCATACATCGGTTGTTATTGCGGTTTATGGGAATGACGCAGGGTAAACCAAAGTCGAAGTTGAAGCCGAAGCCGAATCCAAATCAGTGTGACAAAACCGAGTAAACTGGGTGGCGTTTATTACGTGAGTTATGACACCTTTATCGACAGCAACAAAAGAACTATTAACAATAGTAAAATTAATTTGAAAACAATAAAATCCGCACTAATATTGCATAGTAATGAGGGCCCGCTCCAGGTAGCGCCCTCATAAAAATGTCAATTGCAAAAATCACAACAAATAATAAAAGTTTTTTATTTTATTTTTTATTCAAATTGCCCATCAGTTAGCGGCGGCCGTTTTTTGTACTTGACTCAAGGAAACATCAATCATTCAGTCAATTTATCACACTCTATTTCTTTTACTCACTTGAGATTTTCAATTATTATCCAATAAATAATTAGAATTGTAAACAAGCCGTTTCAACATGGCATAAACTTTCACATTCTTCAATTGCATATCTTCGAGTTCACAAATATGCCAATCAAAGAGCTAACTAGTACCGAACTTATTCATTTTCATACTCATAAATAAACTTGTTTTTCTCTTCTGTTCTTAACACAAACATAGAAAGAGGCAAACATATTGTAAAACAATTATCACCTGTTGCAAATTATTCCGATTTTATGCCCGGCGCGTAATATCAGTGGCTGTTCTACCTCGGTCAACACGCGCCGCCCCGTCCTCTGTCCTCCCGTTCAACATGTTCCCCTCCTTGTCTCATATAGCACTCATAAATGCTGCAGAGACATCATAAAAATGTTTGAAGCACCGCCGAGACAGCCCAACAACAACATTATGAACATCAACAGCAACAACAAGAACAACATCCATAAATCCCGATTATGGTTTCTGGATTTATTGCGCTCAGTGGCAACAACTGCCACGCAGACTGCGGTCAAAACGCTAAACGGAGCACCCTGTATATGCATTTGCATCTTTCGTATTACGAATCTCACCAAGTTCAACACATATTTAAACAATTCTCTTAACAACAAACACACTATGCTAGGTAATAGTTGATATGAAGACTTTTGTTAGCATAAATAATGTTTATTTATAATTATATAGATCATACCATAGTCTTAACTTATTGATGATGATGTCGACGACTTTCCATCCGCATCGAGCTATGAATCTCTCGTAAAATTTGCAAACAGCTGTTCGTTGCCAAAAACAAAAAAAAGAAAAACTGCATAAATATTAAGATCAACGTTTGTAAATAATGCAAGGTTTTGTTTATGGCAACGATTCTGCACAAATAAACAATATTCAATCTGAAATGATTGCGAATGATTTGCCAAAGGAATTCCGTTGTGTATTTCGTAGCAGTTTGTTCACCTCAGTCCAATAAGGCTGTTTTGGTTACAGATGAAAATAATTTTCATCTATATGAGTATTTATACATATGTATGTATATATGTATGTATGTACATATGTATCTACTATAGATGGCATGTGGAGAACGTTGCTCATTAATTTATTTCTCCACGATTCCATGGCCTAATCAGGGGCCTGGCATCATCGCCTGGCCTGGCCATATAAAATGTGACACTTTTATAGGGCACTTGGAATTCGCTGCGGGCTGCGACGATTCCATGGACGAGCCCAAAACGTCTTGGTAGAAGCCGGCAGAGACAGAGGCGAGATAAAGGCTAATGCGCATTTGCATACGTTAAATTTACATATGAATCTAACCGATGCAACTAAAGACAGCGTCCACATAACCATACCAGCATCCATTAACCGTCCAACCAACAAGCTGTCAAGGCAAGAAGGAGAGTCATAGATGGAATTTAAAAAACCATTTTATGATTCTGTATTCAGCATATGTATTTGTATCTGTATCTGAATCTGTATCTGCTGGAGATACATTTAAATTAGAGCATGACCTGCACGCGCACCAAATCAAAATATGTACAAATACAAATGCAAATAACAACAAAAATGTCACAGTACTCAGGCAAGACGAACCTGCTCCTGGCTCCTGTCCCTGTTCAGTCACAGTTCCTGTCGAGCTCTATTTGCGTCCAGTTAACGCGACTGGGACATAAATCCCAGCCGACCGTAGAGCCTGAAATCGCCGTACAGTTACTTCAACCGCTCCCGCTGCTTGAGGCGAGATTCAAATTTTCCGTTTAGCATCCGTTTGTCTCCTGCTCCTGTTCCTCGTCCATCCTCAGTCTTCCGTCGTCTGTCATCCCATTTTGCCTTACACAATTCATTTTATGATTTTATTGCATTTACGCATATTGCGATGCCGATGTTGATACCGATGCCCAACTGATTTATGGATGCGACGGTTGGAAGAACCCTTTCGCCTTTCGCCTTTTCCTCTTGCCTTTAGCCTCAAATATGGAACGCGGCGTATTCAAAACTCAAACAAAGGACGAAGAGACCGTGAACAATGAAATTAGAGCAACGCATTGAGGGTGGTATATCGTTGCCAGGGATTGGAATACCAGCCTGACGAGCTGACGGGCTGTCGAGCTGCGTCGGGGTGAGTATTCAACGAATACAAACAAAAGGATTGTTTGTGTTTTGGGTTCGCTTATGTAACTTTCTAAAAATGTGCCCATTCTGCCTTTGCTTTATATTATGTTTCAGTGCAAAATAATTCCAACTACGAGAATGGGATAGCAAGAGTCAGAAACAAATATGTTTTAACAGTCGAGCGATTTGCAGAAGTAACGCAATTCTTAACGACTACAAAGAAAATAATTATCATTTATTTAAAAAAATGTATTTTATAGTTATAATTTACGAATCACGTATACAGATTAGTAAAATACAAACAAGCCATTTATTTTCTATCCATTTTGGATATTAAATATATAAATATGTTGAGAATATGTGATTTGGTTTTTTAGATTTAAAATAAATATAATTCCTTATAAGTACAATATTTTTCTAGTAAGTATTTTTTTCAATTCTTTTCAGAAAATGGTATACTTACATCTTTTTTGGAAATCTTTTGATAATCTTTAATCAAACTGATCTAAATATCCTGCCTGTAACTCATAGAATAGATATTATAGCTATAATAAAAGAACTAGTACATCATTGGATTGAATTTAACGATAAAAGATCAATTTTAGTCTCAGTCCAAGCTCGTTGCCTGAAGCACGTTGGAACAGTGAAGTACAGTTTCATTTAAGAGTAGGAGACTTGAGTAGAAGTCCGGGGACTTCTGATATCCACAAATTAGACAGCATCCAAATGGAGACTATCCCAAAGGCACGAAAAAGTCAGCCAACACACACTTACAACACGGAGTAAGAGACAGAACTAAGAAAAGATAACAAAATAATTTAAGAAACACCTCGCATCGCAAAGCATAAACAATTTTAAGAAAAGAAAGAAAACAAAAATAAAAAAGACGACGACAAAAAAGAGGAGGAGGAGAAAAAGCCAACCTTCATGCCTATAAATCCATCGAAATAATGGATCGGATAAGAAGCGCGCATTTCAGATGAGTATAATGCCGATTGCCTCCAAGTGAGTTGAGCGCTGCTTCTGCTTGACCGTCCACAGCACGGAGGACTTTCCACTGTCGACTGAGACTTGGCAATCATGCCGCAGAGCTTGCAAAACGAATCGCAAAGCTGCCAAGACGTGAGCTGAGATTCTCCTTTTGAACTACGTCCAGGAAGTACGAGAATTACAACGACAAATCGTGAATTGTGAGTAATGCCGACGGCAATGGCAACTCCAACTAAATAACATGAAAAATGGCTTTCGGTTCGAGCATTTAACCCCTGCAAATGGACATGATGAACATGGCCGCCATATGCCGTCCGAGAAGGTTCAACCACCAAATGGATTCGGATTCTGACAATGAATGTAGCTCAGAGTCAACCATTTCTGTCGCGGCCTGATCAAAAATTCCAAATACGTTTCAAATTTAATATGTGCATTTATCTCAGCCCCCTCTTTCTCCCCTCCCTCTCTCGTAGCTTTAGAAATGTGGGCGAAAGGGATGCGACCATTTGATATTTCCTTTATGGGGCTTAAATATGTATAAGCCCCAGAGTTGGTTACGTGCTTCTCCCATTCATATGTGTGTGTAATATTTCGACTAAAAATTTACGCCCTGTGTTATTCTATCAACACCTCGGCATTGTCGCCATACTCGACCCCAAAGCCCCAGAAGCAGAAGAAGAAACAGAAACAGAACCCCATGCAGCGGCTGATGTTGCATACGAAATGAGATTTGTGGCAACCGCTGTGCTCCGGCTGAGCCAGGATTTGTGTGGAATGGTGGCGATGGTGTGCTACAATAAACGGGGAAGGGGTAAAAGCGAAGAAGAATGAGAAGGGATGAGTACGTAGTGGAAATAAAACTAAACTCACGGCGAGTCTCCTGCTGTCACAGTGGCTGTACACAATTATTTATATTATTTATATATTAAACAAACTTCTTTACGAAATAAAAATCTAGTGACGAAAGACTTTCCATGCCCCAAAATTTCTGTTGAAATATTAAAATAAAGAAAATCGTTAGAGCCATTTCTTTTAAATCGACAAAATGTGAGATATAAAAACTTTTTATTTTTTAAGCATGTAGCATTTTATATTTTTTAACATAAAAGTTTTAAAAATAATTTTTTCGTTTCTTGTAAGTATATGGGTCAATCTTTTATATATATCGCAAACAGAGATTAGGCAACAACTGTTTTCATCTTAAGCTTATTGATAACAAAAACAACAAAATACAGCGCTGTACTATAGATGATACTTATGCATTTATGAAAACATAACTTAGTCCACATTTCTTATTTAACTGTTGTCTTTTTACCATTGTCACTATTTTTTTTTGCTGTTTTCGGCGCATTATTAAATTTTACAAAATTTTTTAAAATAACTGTACACACAAACACCAAAAAAGCGTTTCCACAATATCGAAGGGCAGATATGTATTTCGAGTTCGTACTAATATTGTAAATTGATCTTAAACTAAATCAAAGCAGATCAAAATTCAACAAGTTAATTCTGTTTACTATATGCCAATTAAATTAAAATAGATACTCTATTTTTAGTATACATATTTAAAAATCACCATAAATTAAAATGCAAACAGAAACTGAAATATATTTTTGTCAAAAGAGAAGATATGTTCCCTGCCGCCGGCAAAGTGCATAACTTAAAAAAATCTCAACTGAATACTTTAATATTATATATGTTTTTAGATAATGATTTGTCGTACGTATACGTATAATTCATCAACTGCTGAAAAACTAATCAACAATATACATAACTCAAGACCTAAGAATATCCCGTATGTGTTTGCATTGAAATCGGCGGCATTCGTGTTCGCATTCATATTTCTATGAATGAATATTTGAATATGCATACAAATACGATTCTTTTGTGCAGCTTTTTGGGCAAACGAAAATTCAAAGTTGATATTTTGAATGCCGCGTGGGGCCGGCATTGTTTTTTTTTCTCTAAATTATAGTTCGTGTAATGAAGTTATTACGAGTCTTAATGCTCAAATTTATGCGCGGCCATTAAAAATCGAAAGACACGTTTTTCGAATATTTTAACATTTTTTCTCATTTGATTTTGTTGTTTTTTTTTTGCAGTCGATGTCGCATAAATTAGGCGACGTGACTTGTTTGCGCCAAGCGATAACGAACCGCAGCTCTAAGTCGAACCTCGAGGCTCCTCAATATCTACAGGGTTTGTACGGGTACGAAGAGAGGTGTACGGTCATCGTCCATTATCGGACATAATATCGCGAAATTTACAATGCAAATTCCGAGCTCTGGCTTAATCGAACTGTGCAAAATGGAGTCGAAGACCAACGCACGGCCCAGACAACGATGATGGTGATGATGATGATGATGACAATCGGCGTACCTCAATCTTATAATTTCTGCTGTTGTATTCGTCGTCGTTGTTGTTGTTGTGGCGTGGTTTGTGCAAGCTTCGAAAACTGAGAAACTCATTCAGCATCGGCTTCAAACTTTGTTGCAGGTTGCTGGAACATATTAATTGCATTTTATTGGCCTGGCTTGGTCTGGTCTGGTCTGGCAATGGACTAAGACAGGGACTGGAACTGGGACTGCAACTGCTTGCAGTTTAATAACGCGCATTAAAATCACAGATTTATTGCTACACGCAATCCGATTTCACGACTACAATTGCCGTCGCCTGGCAGAGACCAAAACCACATTTGCCATCACACTGACTGGCAAAGTGGCAACAGCAGCTTTTGGATTTGAATCTTGTGGTTGCATGCATATGAATGAGGCCATGATTGCGTACTTGGAGTCAAAGCAGCAATTACAATTGTCAAAAAGACAGATCGATAGACAGACAGACGGGCAGAAAGACATAGCGACTGTCAGAAAGTGGCCGTAAAACAAACACCAAGATAATTAAAATAACTCAAAGGCTTTCGGAACATTCCGCAACAAAACGGCGTTTTGCCAAATTTCATTAAACATTTTAATTGCCGCCATTTTGAGAGGGTGCAGGGAGGGAGCGGTGAGGCAGGCGACGTCTTTTGTTCCCAAAATTATTGCATTCCTATTCGGGCCAAATTAAATACAATTTCATTTTCATTTTCATTTTGGCACTGCTCAAGAATGTGACCAGAAAAAGGGTTGCCAGCCGAAACAAACGGAACACCTCGACGCATCCCCCTCTCCACGCTCCACGCTCCACTCACCACCTACCCCCCTCAGCATTCTCGTAATCACTTCAGCACGCAACAAAAGCCAACAGCCCCAACGAGAGGAGGAACTTCCTCTTCCTTCCTTACCCAGACAGTTCAGCAAGCACGCAATTTTAAAATAACAACAAGCCTCACGCGCCACCCTCTCTTTCCGTCGTCCCGTTACCCCATCACCCCATCACCACGTCACCCACCCCTCCAGCTGCTGCCGCACCCTGTTTTGGGAGTGGGTTAAAGTGCGAAATGGCCCAAGGACCAAGAGGACTGAGGAACGAGAACCGACTCCACCCCCCGCTCTGATTTCGCGCTGCCTCATTCGATTGCATAACTTGCGCTTTGTCGGGGTGTGGGCCACCCCCCTCCCCATTCCTGCTCCTTCCCCTCGGGTGACTGTCGTTGTTCGCCATGTAAATATGTAATTTCCTGCTGGGGTGTCGTCCACAGTCCCTGCTCCTGTCACCGCACAACCTTCCCTGGTCGCAACAGCCATCACACTCTAAATTTAGTTAATGAACGTTGTCGTTGTTGTCGCTGTCGCTGTCGCAGTCAGTAAAACAACAAAGAGAAGGCAGCGAGAATTCACATACAGTCACCCACGCGTGTAGACACACCATTCCCCATGTCAGACCGACTTTTATATACATATATAAATATATATATATCTATACACTCACGCACGCACATTTTTGAAAGTAAACAAAATTAGACATGATTATGTTTGTGCCTCAGGACATAAAATAAATTGGCTCCCAACTAATCCCAGCGTGCAGCACGTGGAATGCCGGGAGACGCTTCTCCACAAGTTTGTCTTCCTTTTTACCTCCTCTTTTTCATCTTCATCATCAGCTTCATCGTCTGCTTTGTGTTCTTATTCCGTTGGCAGACAAAGTTTGTTGTTTGGTTTTGGCCAGCATTGAAATCAAGATGCCAAGTTGAAAATCGCAGTAACAGCTTTGGCTCTTTTTCTCTATATATATATGTACATATATATATATATATATATATATAACAAGTAATACATACTAAAAACTTGAATATCCATAAAAACATACGCACACAACTTTACTTTGAAGTGTTTACATAAACTAAAGGAGCTCAAAAATCGCTTTGAATATCGATTAAAAATCTCAAAGAATATACAATAGTTCTGCTTTCATAATGAAAGAATCAAAACACCTTTAATTCTATGAACATGAGTAGGTTGTAATTCATAAATATAAATATGGACTAAATATTCATGCTATTTTGAGAATATTTAAAAATTGTTTAGCAATTATTTTGAATCGACTTTTGTCTTAGTTCCATTTTAAAATTATCTTAACTTCTAACTCAATTGTGAAACTATTCGAGATAATTTTAAATTTATTAAATATTTATTTTTGTATTTTATCATTTAAAATACTAAAGCTGTTCACATTAAGGAAATAAATACACATAATTATGAAATTTTAAATACCAAATAACAATTTAAATGATTGCATCGTAGTCCCTGGTATAAGTATCAACTTGATAAGGCGTTAGGCACATCTGCTCTGTGGATAGTACTTAGGGAAATGAGAGGTGTGTCGATTTAAGTGAGTGCCAAGGTAATATAGACTGAAGAGCAGCTGATGTGAGATTCATCGAAGAAATAAGTAAGCAAGAGTATCTATAAGGGAGGGAGTGTGCTTTTCCATATGTGGCCACAGCGGAAGTCAGCCAACTGCACGGGCAAATGTGGAGCAATCAGCGACTGACTGTTCCACGAAACTGCCGGCGGACAGTGAAGTTGCAGCAACGGTCATGGGATGGCATTTTTTCCCTAAGAATTCAATTTGCGGGAAACGGAATGAAATGAAAATGTTCGCGACGCTGATGCTATGTTCTTGGAAGAAGTTTTCATGTGTTCAACGTACGCTTCCCAACCCAATCTCTGTTCCGTCTCTTTGCCTTCTGTTCAACTTGCACATGCTTGGGTAATTTCTGGCTTCCTTCCTCTGGGCAATGGCCCAGACATCTGTGGAGACCGCTGTGGAGTCAGAGTTAGTAACACAACAGCAGCAGAAGTAGAAACAGTTGTCGAACCCAATGCAGAACCAGATACAAATACAATTCCAAAGACATGTCCCCCGAGAGCTGCCTCGCTCTGTAGCAATTGCAGTTGAAATTGTTCATAGATAAAAGCAACTGAGAGAGGGCGTCTGTTGAGTCCGTCCTTTAGCTTGTCACATTTGCCATCCACCATTTGTCTCCCCCCACCATTTTTCCAATTCTCATTTTTATTAAACTCGCTTTTTTTGGCTTTCAAACTTGAATATCTAAATGTTTCGATACGCCATTTTAAAAAAAAACTAGTCGGAAAGGCTACAGTCGAGCTCCCGACTGTAGGATACCCGTTACTTCTTTGAGTGATTGACAGAAACTCCAGAAACTCTCCAGATTGACAAATCTCCAGAAACAACAATAATTTTCACCCTAATCCTTAATTATCGACCAATTCTTTCTATGGCAGATATATGATATAGTAAACCGATCTTAACCAATTTTGGTCAGGATGTATAAAACCAACTTATATGCATATTCTGTAAAATCGGTTAAGATATCGTAATAAATAAAAAAGTTGTTCATACAAAAACTTTATATTCGACAAATCGGTTCTATTGCAGCTATATGATATAGAGGACCGATCTTAACCAATTTTGGTTAAGGTGTATAGGACAAACTATAATGCATATTCTGTCAGTTTGGTCGCGATATTTCGGAAAACAAAAAGTTTTTCATACTAAAACTTGAAATTCGACAAATCGGTTCTATGGCAGCTATATGATATAGTGGACCGATTTGAATCAATTTTGGTCAGGATGTATAAAACCAACTTAAATACATATCCTGTTAAATTGGTTGAGATATCTCGGAAGACAAAAAAGTTTTTCATACTACAACTTGATTTTCGACCGATCGTTCATATGGCAGCTATATGATATAGTGGTCCGATCGAAAATTTAAAACAAACTTGATCTGCGTGGGGTTTATAGAAGTCTGTGTACCAAATTTGGTTGCTCTATCCCTTATAGTCTCTGAGATCTAGGCGCTCACACAGACGGACAGACGGACGGACGGACAGACGGACAGACGGACGGACGGACGGACGGACGGACGGACGGACAGACGGACAGACGGACAGACGGACAGACGGACAGACGGACAGACGGACAGACGGACATGGCTATATCGACTCGGCTGTTGATGCTGATCAAGAATATATATACTTTATAGGGTCTGCCACGCCTCCTTCTGCCTGTTACGCACATTTGCACGAATACAATATACCCTTTTACTTAATTTTTAAGTAACGGGTATAAAAACAATGTAACGAATATCTAACTTTTAATAAACCAGCTGGATTCTTTTATATAGAAGAATGAAATAAAAAAAGAAGTTTAAAAGATAATATTCTTTCATCCCAAAAATCAGGAATATTTAAAATAATAAATCTACAAACATTTTTTTCCAAACTATTAACATATGAAAAGAAGTTCATTTGATTTTGGTAGTTGGTCTAATTTCTTGAAAATAATGAAGGCATCGAAAAACAGTTGGCAACGCTAAGCGACATCTATCGGCATTAACTCATCATCTTAATAAAATGGATAAAATAAGTCAAACTAATATAATTTATGTTTTTAGCTTTTAATTACAGCCATCAGTCCGACAAGTACATCAAATAAAATTTATGTCTTTTATAATTCAAATGAGTAGAACAATGCAAAGCTCTCGCATTTCATTAATTTTTGACATTTATGTACATATATCCGTCTAATCGTCCGTTCATTCATTCACCTCATTCATTTTACAGTTGCCGATTGTTTAAGTAATGATGTAAACCCAATTTTTATGTTCCATTTTGACTGCCGGTTTATTTTAAGTATTTTTTGAAGCGCGCTCTGTTGTTGAGTTTGCGCACTGCACTCTAAAACGGCAGTCTGTACACAAACCAAACTGTCAGCTTGCCTAGCGGGGAAGATGCGAACTAAATAACTGGGTTTTTTAACGAGCGAGGGTAGCCACGAAACTAACTCGTTAAGTGTACTCGTTATATTTGGTTGGTAATTTTACTATTCAATAGTTTTTAACTATGTGAGTTTAACTACATACAAATACTAAAAAACAAATAAATTAACACGGATTAAATAATTATATATTGTATATATAAAAATATATATATTTATGGACGTACATATAAATAGCACAAATTAAATGCATAAATATATTTATATGTATATAAAAATAGATCAGTACATTTGGCGATATAAACAATTCGACCTCAGCTTCAGCGTCAATTTCCCAATAAATAAACAATTTACTTTATTCAAACTTAATTTATTATTAGGTAATATAGGCAAAAGTTATACAATAAACCAATTTGTTTACAGCACACAGCGATTGTTATCTTTAAGCGCTACCTTTTTTGTTCAGCAGAATTTTTCTCAGTGTAAACACGCACAGTCGCAATGGCAGCTGAAGCCATCATGGCCGCCTAATCGCATTGGCCAACCACCACCGTCGGCAAATGGTGGCAGTACGCATGTCGCATAAAAAAAGATACACACACAGCACACCATTTAGGCCCTGCCTCTCGTACTCCAGGTAAAGGGAAGTCACCTTTAAAAACTTTGGAGTTTGATTGCGCTTTAATGAACTCATGCAATTGCAATCAGAGTTTATTGTGACCAGCTCCTGCTCCTGCATCTCATTTAGGTCCTATTCTAGGTAGACGGTAAACCGACCGCATAACGATTAACTATATTTATGAAATGATTGCCGCAATTATTTAGGGCTGTGATGTGCAGGTTAAGATGCAATTGCGAGTGGCCAGCAACGACACGCAATGGATTGCAAATGGCGATGACGACATAGATGCCGTCTTTCCCGATGCCTTCGACGATGGCGATGTCGACGTCGATGACTGGCGCTAATGACTTTAGTGCCGCTAATAAATCCATTCAAGCGCACAAACAGAGCAAGCTCTTCCTTCATCGAGTGCCCGTGCTATTAAGTGTGCCATCAACGCTCAATTGAGGAGATTCGATCATAAAACGGACACAGGAAAATGCCAAAGTCCTTGGCGAGACGTTGTGCAATTAACACCTGATCGGTAATAAAGTGTGAACGATGTGTGTGTATTTGTGAAAAGTGTGAGGTTCTAACTACGAGTATATTGACCTCATTCATTAGAGGTATTACAATGATTCACAAAAACTATTTTTTATATGTTTTAAGGATATGAAGATGGGAATTTTAATTCGAGTTGTATTACGAATAGAATTAATTCTGAAGCAAATATTTAAATTTTTAAATGGATAATTAAATCTGATCACTTACTTAAAAATTTTTTGGTAAGAAAACTTTAAAAAAAAAGGTAGAAATACAAAACATTTATGTTTATTGTCAAGAAAACAAAATATCACAATAAAATGTGCTACACTGAAATTTGTTGAATTTTTCGTAACCAAAAAACATATTGCAAGTTAAACGAATGTAAAGTAATTCTATGCTGAAACCAAAGTCTAGACTCAAAGCGAACCAAATTTTTACTCTTCACGTTCTAAACTCCGCAAAGCAACTCGGAATATTTTAAGGTTTAACAGCTTTCTTTATAAGCAGTTATTATTGCCTTCTGTTATTGCATAGAGTAAATAAACCATTTCAATTATGTATAAAAGCTATTGGTTTAACTTCAACATTATACTCATAGAGTAAACTATTATAAACAATTCAGCTGCAAATAATTTGAGTATATTATAATTGATTTAAGCAAACGAAAGTAGACAAATGTATAACTGTCTTCGCATAAATTGTTTCAATTTTTATTGCACTTCTTAAATAAATTTTAAAATTTTCGATATAACGGAACCTTAATCTTTAAACTTCTCTCAGATTTTTTAAGCCTTCGGAAAGTCAAAAAGTGTTAAATTTCAAGCCGAAGTCAGACACAGCTGAGGCTACGGCAATTGCATAATACAAGTCATGCATACGTTGCATCCGACAATTGCCTGAATTGTTGGAATTGTCGTAAGTTGTAATGGAAACGGGCAACGGCAAAAAGTAAACGGCAAATGGCAAATGGCTGCGACGTGAACCCATTAAATGTCAGCAACCTTGAAGCGTTAAAGTTAGCACCTAAAACGGCGGCATCGGTGTAGGTAACCTTGCCAACCAAGACCAAGGACCCGACCGAGGACACTGTTCACTTAATGATTCACATTGGCCAATTGGACACATGGCACATTCATAACTGCCAATTAAACAACAATTGCAACACTTATGAAGATTTAAGCTTACTTACGTGACGTGCCGGCTACTTAATGGTCGTTATGTGGTTGAGATTGTGGCATGCAGCTTGCAGTTTGCACTTGCGGTTAAAGAATTTGTGGAGCAGCCCTCGCCCAGGCAATCTGCTTGCATTTTCACTCGCGCCAAGGCACTTAGAAGAACACTTTCCCGGCACTATACATATATCAACGGTATATTGTATATGTTGTATGACAGAACTATTGAGAGTTGGATCTGCAGTTCAAATCTGACTTGTGCGTAATTCGCATTGTCTTATTGATATTTTTGTTTTCTTTCGTTTTTCTCTTATTGCCAGTTGTTTTTGTTGTTGTTTGCATTCGATTTGTGGCGTTCGGTTCTCACGCGCTGCGATCCGCTCTACACTAACAAGAAGTTTATGACCAAATGCCATAAAATTCGTTGTAAAAAGTCGACGAGGCTGGAAAATGTGTTTTCCGTTTGCTGCTCCGTTTCTTTGCCGCTCTCTTTCGCTCTGGCGCTCTCTCTCTCTCTCTCAACCTGTGTCTTATTCTCGTCTTTTGCTGCCGCTGCCGCTGTCGCTGCTTCTGCTGCTGCTGCTATCGCCTTTGCGTTGGCTTATAAGTAATTTTGTTTTGCGTTTGCTTTTGCATTCGCTTTTTCGTTTGTCCTCTCTCCGTTTGCGTCGTGTCGTTGTTGCCGTTGCCTCGGTTGGCTCTTTGCGGTCGTCGTCAGCTCATTTTCGGCACTCTGACCACCTCTCTCTCTCACTCTCTTTCTCACTGGCTCGCTCACAGTCACACAGTCTGTCATCTCGGTCGTACAAGCAAGCGCGCCTCTTTGCTCTCGCTCTCGCACCAACTGCTCACTACATTTAACGAAATGTGTGTGTATTTGTGTGTATCTATCTGAATTTGTATCTGTTTCAGCAGCCGTTGTTGTGCCTGTCATCTCTATCTCATGCTTCGGGGTATCACAACAAAAGGTGGAGAAGAAAAAAAGAAAAATCTGCCCCTGCGCTCGGCCGTTGCTCTCCCTTGTCTTCTTATTCTCATTCGCAGCCATTTTATTGCTCCCTCGTTTTGTGCTATTGCCTTGTCTTTGTCTCGTATCCATTTTCTTGGTATTGGCTTGGTTTATTCTGCGCCACATTCAATTCATTCGCTCTTTCAGCAAATCTCTAATCAGCGAACTCGACGAATTTGTCTTCGTCGAACTGCACCTTTAAATTTCCGAAATTACATCGATGAAAATTCGTACTCACAAATTTTCAATCTAACTTAATATCACTGCGGACGGCAGTCCGCGCTAGTTAGAAACCGATCAAAGGGTATGACTTACATTTTTTTTTTATTATTCTTAACAAAAATAAGCGCCAAGCCTTGATAATTCCAAACCGACAACTGGTTCAAAAGATATTTTAGTTTGAAATTTCTAATGGCCTTCTCAAAATAAGATGAAAAGTTTGTTTGTCTGTTTGGATCAAATCGCTAAAAGAGTTCAGATGAGGAATTCTTTCGTATCAGAAATAACGAAAAATTTTTGTTCTACGACTTTACGGGAAATAGATAGCTTAGCGGGAAGTTACTAAAATCTGATAAATTTTAAATGCTAAGCTTTTTATACCCGTTACTTAAAAATTAAGTAAAAGGGTATATTGTATTCGTGCAAATGTGCGTAACAGGCAGAAGGAAGCATGGCAGATCCTATAAAGTATATATATCCTTGATCAGCATCAACAGCCGAGTCGATATAGCCATGTCCGTCTGTCCGTCCGTCCGTCCGTCTGTCCGTCTGTCCGTCCGTGTGAGCGCCTAGATCTCAGAGACTATAAGGGGTAGAGCAACCAAATTTGGTACACAGACTTCTATAAACCCCACGCAGATCAAGTTTGTTTTAAATTTTCGATCGGACCACTATATCATATAGCTGCCATATGAACGATCGGTCGTAAATCCAGTTTTAGTATGAAAAACTCTTTTGTTTTCTGGGATATCTCAACCAATTTGACAGGATATGTATTTAAGTTGGTTTTATACATCCTGACCAAAATTGATTCAAATCGGTCCACTATATCATATAGCTGCCATACGAACTATCGGTCGAAAATGAAGTTTTAGTATGAAAAACTTTTTTTTTCCGAGATATCTCAACCAAACTGACAGAATATGCATTATAGTTAATTTTATATATCCTGACCGAAATTTTTTCAAATCGGTCCACTATATCATATAGCTGCCATAGAACCGATTTGTCGAGTTTCAAGTTTTAGTATGAAAAACTTTTTTGGTTTCCGAAATATCGCTACCAAACTGACAGAATATGCATTATAGTTCGTCCTTTATACCGTAACCAAAATTGGTTAAGATCGGTCCACTATAACATATAGCTGCAATTGAACCGATTTGTCGAATTTCAAGTTTTAGTATGAACAACTTTTTTGTTTATTACGATATCTTAACCGATTTTACAGAATATGCATATAAGTTGGTTTTATACATCCTGACCAAAATTGGTTAAGATCGGTTTACTATATCAAATATCTGCCATAGAAAGAATTGGTCGATAATTAAGGATTAGGGTGAAAATTATTGTTGTTTCTGGAGATTTGTCAATCTGGATAGTTTCTGCAGTTTCTGTCAATCACTCGCTGATTATGAATTTTATTTTGTCTTATACGTCCTGAATGAATTTGGTCTTAATAGGTTCACTATATCATATAGTGGTCATTGTAACAATCAGGGCGGATGCCCTTTTCTATATTTTAGGAATATTCAATATAAAATAAATGTTTTGTCGAATATTTTTTCGGGTAGTTATTACATTAAAGTACTTTTAAGGGGTTAACTTTGTTTTCAGTTATCATTATAAACTTAGAGTTTTTATATCTTTAGAATCTAAAATTCAAAAAATACTTTATATATATTCAAAGAAGTAAAGGGTATCCTATAGTCGGGAGCTCGACTATAGCATTTCCGACTAGTTTTAAATAATTTTTTCCGTATTACAACATATAAAAATTTAATAAAAATCGTTAAATAAATAATAAAAATAAAATAAAAATAAATAAGCTTTTTTTAACTATTGAATATTACCTGAGCACTTTGACAAAATGTATTGATGGCACACCTAAAAGCCCCTTAAATACCTTTCTAACGACATAAAGAACACATCTGTAGATTCTATGGCTTGGTTTATTTATTTCAAATATAGAGTATATAAGATATGAATACCAAAAAAAACTTCTTAACGAAGTAAAAGTCTAGTGACGAAACCCTCTTCATGCCACAAAATTTCTGATATACAATTTTGTGACGAACAATATTTAATTTAATATATAAATAAATTATTAAAAAAAAAAGTTTGGCATTCGGCACTGCGCATAAAAGTTATTTTTAGATATAAATAATTGTTACCTTATTGCGCATTGTGTCGAATGCCAAACTTTTTTTTTAATAATCATTTGCAATCATGCAATCATTTAATATCTTGCACCACCCACTTACACCCCCCTATCTCATGAACCATTTGAGATATCAAAATCTTAATAGGCATCTTCCATTCTTCCAGTATAATATTGTTAGTCACTTTTGCACACTGCGTGGTGCTTTCGTCACTAACGCGGACTGCCGTCCGCAGTGATTACATTTTTGTAAAACATAGAGCACGGCATCATAAATACGTATGGTATATCTGCATCATTAACTTAAACTCGACAAATCTCTATTTTTTAAAAAATATTCTTCAACATTTTCTAATTTTTATTTTTTTAAAATCCTAATAAATAATAATAATAATTCGGAAAATTAAAAACCAGTCGTTTTTTTTGTTAATTTATGCAACTATGTAATTTGTACATTTTAGTTTACTTAAAAAAATCGTAAGTTTTCGTTTCCTGTTATTTTGTCTCATTTTGATTCTTTAATACGGTTTCGCAAACCTATCCTTCCACAATATTTGAAAACGTACTATTATCTGATATAGCTTGGGAGGATAGAATCTTGAGTCATTATTTATTTCATTGTCATAATGTATCATGTAAAGTATACGTATCTTTCACACTGATATGAAGTATGAAGTATAAATAGACTTACAGAGTCTTTTTCATTTCTTCAAGTACATAAAGAATGTATTTGTAAACAACTTCGAGGACAGACATACATAAGTATATGTATATTCTAGGAACATGAAATCAAGCTTGAATAGAAGGAGCGGCTGATAACCTTAAAGCTCGCGTGGCGATAATAAGGATGAGCCTGGGGGTCGTGTAACTAATAAATAAAATATTTGAATGATGAACAAACAAATGTACATATATAAACACCAACATATGTACATACACATACCCATATAAAATACACGTGCGTCTGCTGATGGGCAACTTAATTGTCATAGCATGCTAATGCAGATTCTGTTCCTATGCTCGTGAAATGTTGCTGTTGTTGTTTTCAGCATTTTTGGAGGTTGCAAATTTAATGGGCATTTCCCCCTTTTTACGAGCTTCCCTTCTGCTTACCCACAACCCCACGGAAGTCCAAGCTGAAACGGAAGCATCAGGCTCACGGTCCCCAAACGGGGGAAGTTTGCATTGAATTTGTTTGGAAATTTTACGAGCTTAATTCCTTTGGAAGCTGAGCTCGGAGGGTGAAAGCCGCCATTTGCAAAAGCAATGGCATGCATACCCACATCCACATTCGCATCCGCCGCCACATCTATATTCCACATTCCACATCAGAGACCCATTATAATTTTACAAAATCCGAAAGTTAATCATACGAAATGACTGCACCCGAGCAGGGACGCCAGCTTCGGATGTGGATTTTTGCCGGGTCCGACACGGAACGGAAACTGCGCATTGCGGTACATGTTTTCAAGACATAAAGCGCAGCCACAGCTGCTACCAGACCCAACTACAGAACCAAGTCCCCATTCCCACCCATCTTGGTTTTTTTTAAATGTTTGATAATTTCCGTTAAATAACTAACCGGGCAACCGGAGAGTCGAAGAACCGTAGAGTCGAACTATTGAAACAATGGGAGTCCGACTGCGAATCAGTTTGCATTATTTGTATGTCAATTAAACGCATCCGCATGGTCAGCTACTGGACTCCAAGATGTCTGAGCTAAACCACGACTCACTTTATGATTCAATTTATCTTTTTATCAATTTGTGCGCTCGCTGTCTCACTGTCCGGCTTGGTCATGGTCTCTCCGGCCCCCGCCCGCTATTCAATTTTCATTTAACGAGTACTTAATTTGAGCAAGTGTTTGCTTGGCTGTAAATATTTATGGCCATCGCCTGTCTGCCTTCTCTGCCTTCTCTTTCTCTCATTTGTATCTTTCTCGACGGTGGCCAGTGCTTCATAATTTTATTGTTTTATTGCTGTAATTATGCATTAATTTCATTGAGATAGTCGTAAATGGTGCGCGCTGAACAGATCGGCAACAGACAAAATGCCTGCCATAATAGCCAATTCAGCCAATTGGGCCAATTGTAATTAGCCAAACGCCGTTTGTCCTGCCTAATTAGCAGACATAGCAGCGGTGTGTGGCCGTAATTGATCAGACGTTCAGGCAATCAAAATTATTATTATTGCCATCATTGCTAGATTCCAGAAAATGCACAAGAAGTAAGAAAAAATACATCTTTAACTAGTAACTGATATAGGGAAGAATTAAAGAGAATAGGATTTTCATGCTGATAATATTTTATTCGTAACAAATCGATTTTGGAGATTTTATATAAAGAGACAAGAAACTGGACAAATAAACTCAAGATACGGCCATATACTTTTTCTGAATCAACTATAATGAATTATAATGCAGAGGGAAAAAAATCCAGTATTTCGTACTTAAAAGGCCACATTTCGAACTTGATTTCTCACTAAGATTGAAAATACTAAAGTCGAGTACTTCGATCTTATTTCATACGATATTTTAGGTACAAAATTTAAGTATTTTAACATTTTCAAACTTAAATTAACTTTAAAGCGTACTTGATGAATGAAATGAACTTGATCCAAGTCCTTTTAATTCTGTAACTGAGTACAAAATAATGTTAAAATATGAACATTATTCTTGATTTAAGCATATTGCAGACTTAATTCAAAGTCGTCTGAACTTTATTTGTATGCATAAAATGTTCTTGAAAGAAGTATTATGAAGATAATGGAAGACTTCACACTACCTAATAAAATGATCAAAATCATAAGCGTGGGTGTAAAAAAAACTTTCAGTTAGTGTGAAAGTAAGTGAAGACTGACTACAGAAATTATTCTGTTAAATAAAGTCTTATGTTCTCAGTGCCCCTCGAACTGCTTCTCATTGCAAATACGCTAGAGCTAGTATTTGGGAATTCGAAGCAAGCGAACGCTAAAATGATATAAGAATTAAAGTATTTAATTTAAGTTTTACATACTTGATGTGTGAGTCGAACTTGAGTATCGAACTTATATAAAGAATTTTTATACTCATTCCAAGTAAATTTAGAGTTTTACTTGATTAAAGAGTTTTTGTTCTTATATCAAGATTGTTAGTACTTGGTCGTAGAATTTGAATGCTCATTTTAAGTAATTCGTGCTAATGTCAAGTATTAATTTTAAGTATAGAAAATACTTCATTCGAGATCATTCATACTTAATTTTAGAACGGCTTTTTTCTGTGTATACACTGAAAAAAAAGACCAACTTCTAAAATCAAGAACATTCATCTTGAATATTTTGTTCTTAAAATAAGACCATTTTAAGACCAAATTAATAAAACTAAGAATATTGATCTAAAAACACGCTGTTCTTAATATAAGAATTAAAAATCTTAAATCGATGAGAAAATATAAATATGTCATATTTAATATGAAGACAATAATGACACCGTGGCACTCTGGTTAACAAACAAATCGAGGGATCGAAACTCGCTCTAGCCAAGGAAAAATACATATCTATAATCGGAATATTTATAAACCAACAATTAATATAAAAAAAGTATAAATATAAAGAAAATAAAAAAATAAGTTTAAAGTTTAAAACACCTGCCTTACTTTTGGTCTGAGAATTTAAGACTGTTTGGTCTTAAATTAAGAACTTATTCTTATTTGAAATCTTCTTAAAATCAAGACGCGTTTTCTAAATTTAAGAATTTTATGTTCTCGACGCATTTTTTAGACCAAAATTCTTAGTTCTGAGACCAAAATCTTGATTTTAAAACATTTTTTTATCAGTGTATACATTTCCAATAAGACCCATTCTAAATTGATGTTCCAGTATTGGAATTGATGTCAAAATTAGTTTCAACGTCAGCATTATTCTTCATGCTCTTCACGAATTGTATTTAATACCACAGACCTTAAAATATTAATAATAAGTATCAGAAACTCCATGAGAAATAAAACATCTATTATCAAAACTTTTTTAAGCCACATGAAAATATAAATTGTAAATAAAGTATTTTCAATAGTTCTTATTGTTAACGAAATAATGTAATTTTCTCGTTCTGTTGTTAATTGCAACATTAAAAAGTATTTCTACGTCACTTATTAATTTTTCACCTTTTAGAATTAAATTATAATAATCAGTCCATATTTATAAGTACGTAGCTGATCGATATTTTAACATAAAATGAAAATAATGTAATGTTCATTTTAAAAACATCTCTCAGTCAAAATCTAACTGGATTTTGCAAAATTGGGCTTAAATTAATTTAACCACTGTTTTCAGCCTCTATTAGCTTACAAATCAGCTCGTACTTCAAGTTGAAGAGTTCACATATTGAGTCAATCTAAATGGTTCAGACTTAAATTATAAATAAAATATGAAAATAGATTTCATATTAAACTTTTACAAATAATGTAAGTACAAAATTTATTGAAATAAGCATAAGAATATAAATGAAGCAAGGATGGTTTTTAGGGCCCGAACTGCTCCTCATAGAAGACAAGTGAAATGTTTTAAATATCTGACCGAACTGCTCCTCATGGAAGTAAAATAAAATCTGATAAATATTTCACTTTAAAAGTTTCACCAAATATTTAAATTAACTATAAAAATATTTGATTTTAAGTTAAATAAGTAATTAAAAAATAGTTGAAGAAAATTTAATTTGTATTCCATTTCATACACTTTTGCAATATTTTTTGAAAGGTTTATGGTTAAACTTTAAATTAAATATGACATTTTTAATTTTATGTTGTTTTTTCAGAGTGGTTCTACTATGTTCATTTTAATTTTTACGTTCAAGTATGATTTTAGTTAAGTTAAATTTAATTTTAATACCTTTCTAATTGAATAATTTGTAATATACATACATACGTTTTTCTGTGTAAGAATACAAAAGTGTAAGACAAGTGAAGCACATATTTATTATATAGTAGTTAGTCTGAGATAACATTTTGCAGCTTTTCATTAAGATGTGTTACTAAGTATAATTAACATATGCAACTTAAACTGCAAATTAACATATTAAGAGTCGATTGTATTTTTCTATAATATGACAAAAAAAAACTGGTATACTAACTCCTAGTTTTCATGATCATTTCAATGAAAATTAAAAAAAAAAAGTTTTCTTGTTAATTAAAAATTTAATTTTCATTTGACTTATATAAAATACACTTTTAGTGGTGTACTTACCTCAATTTTCACTCTATATTGTGCGCAAATAATATGCTAATTGGGTTATTATTTTATTTCTTAAAGTGGGACACGTCGCCAGCGGAATTTCTTCATTTTATTAAAGTATTTAATAGTTGATACTTGTAACAAACACTTGGCACTGCACTATTGTTATTAGATTATAATACCTGAGTCAGTTTTGTATAATTGACGAGCACCTCGATATAATTGATTAGTTTTAAATGCTAGGTTTGAATTACGCGAGCAATTAAAAAATATTGAAAATTGCCGAGCTGCGATTGGTGCTGATTATATCTGGCTAAGATTGAGTTGATTCTACGGGTTTATGGCTGACACTCCGCGGTTTTAATTTCGACTTTATGCGGCGATGATGACGACGACAATGACGACTCGCGGGTACTAAAACTCCATTGTAAAGTGGTAAATACTCGGGCGGCGCACCGTAAAAAACGCCAAGCGCCAAAACCAGAACAACAACATTAAAGAGGTATAGACACACTCACATACACACTCAGGCACACAGAACAGTGAGTGTCTTGGTGTGTATAAGCCAAATTCGAAATCACCACTTTGCGAGTTGAAATCTCTTTGGCTTTCGGTTTGTTCGCCTCTCGCTCTCGCTCAGTTCGCTTTTCCTTCGTGATTTCCTGTGCCCACGACAGCGACAGCCTTCTCCTCTTGCTCCCCCTCTGACATCACCTATCCTCTAGAAGGCCCGCAGCGTTGCCCATCGCACAGAATTGAAAATTCGAATTCGACTGAGGTTGCATTTACCATGGATATAAGCGCGCACTGAGTGCGTGTAAGTGCAACCACCCATCTAATTTCCAGTTTCATTATCATACGTATTCGCCTCTTCTGACCCTGGACCAATATTCAATATCTAGCATATATAAGTATATACTACTCTTAAAAAGATGTGTTAAATCGAAAATTGATCAGACGCCTTCAAGACAGAAAGTTGCGAGTAATATTAAATTAAAGTTTAATCAGTTTCTACTTATTAAAATAATTAAAATTGTTTACAATTAAATCTTGTATATTCCTCTATTAAAATTAAATTCTATTCAATTTAATGAAATAACAGCTATTAATTCTTAATTTAATGCAAAATTGATAAATAATAGAAATTAGATCCAATTAAATAACTTTGACAAACTCTATGAATGGAACTTGGTAAATTCTTTATTTACTTTACTTTATTTATACAGAGTTATATGTAGTATTAAAGTAAGGTCAAAAATGAAACTATCAATAAATCAATAACTGATTTGAAATTCTTAGGTGGTTATTCATTAATTCATGTGCTTGGAAGTAATACATTTGTAAACATTCTTACAAAATTGAAAATAATTGTTAATGTTTGTTATTGTAGTTTTCGTTCGACTCAATTTGATTTGAGTTGAGTTGTCGGAATTGAATTACGAGACAATAATTTACGATTCGATTCAGTGAGCTTGAAAATATTTTGCAATTTGGCGAAATTGTCGTTGCCAATTATTTTGCTGTTTTGTTGACGATCAAACAAACCTCCCTCCCCTCTGCAGCAACAACAGCAGAAACTACCCTTAAGACATGGCCAAGTCGGCCATCTTGTACGAACATTTTCCATTTTCCATCGGGCTTGGGGAAAAGGGGAAGGGACGACACTGAGTTTTGCTACTGTTTCGTGTTTCGACTACCAAAAGTGGACGTCGCGGCGCCGACTGCTAATCGCATGGCAAATGCAATACATTTAGGGAATTGTCCTACACATTTTCGCATTCAACATTCCATTTTCGTGGCATTTTCATCGCCCTTTGCGCCGTCTTAGAAGCTGGCAAACATTTTACGACTTATAAATTATCGTTGTTTTTCTTTTAGTTGCGCCTGCCTGCCGCAGGACACCCAAGAGGGTGTGGACTACAAGACAGGGACTGGCCGCTCCTGGCCATTGCTGTTGCTGTTTCTGTCGCTGCTTGCTGCTGATTGTGGCATAAATTTAGGACAGCCGCCCCATTAAGACAGTGACAGCCACAATTTATGGCCTCTGCTGGCGCTGGCAACGACAGCGGCAATGGCCATAAGGCTTGGCTCTCATTTTCTTCGCTTGCCACTTGGGCTTATTTATGTGCACACCCAGATACATACAAACACACACACACACACACACACACACAAACACACACATACACGCTCTGATTGTAGAAACCACATGTGCAACCAGTCGCAACTCAACTACTAAATTGGCTAACCCAACACTGATATGACGGGCAGACAAGGACATCTGCAAATATTGCTGAATGCATTTCAAATCCCACGAAACCTGCAACCAGCAGTTCAAAGCCAAGCCAAGCTTCTCGATAATGGCTTAACGCTCTACTTGAAGCGAAACCGCAACCCATTAAATAACTTTGCCTTTGCCGCATCCAAAATGAAATTTCCCTGAACTTCTCGGTTCATGTGACAGCATTTCATCCATGGCCTTGTCTTTGCTTTTGCCATCAACTATTTCTGATTTAACTCCACTTGCCAACTGATTGATTGCCTTTTGGTACTAGGTGAGTGTGCCCCTAAGGATGATTCGGACTTTTAATTTGTATATTCCAGGTGATTTCTCTATAGTTCAAAACTGATCTTAGGTATTAGCTTCGACAATTCAAGGCATCTCATAAAGTCTTTTACTAATAAAATCACACACTGCAGCCTGTTTCCAGTGTTGACTAGTGTAAAATCGACTATTTGTTGTGATTTTCTTTCTGTCCATACTAAATTCAATTCGCTATTAACTTAATTAAATATGGTAATTAGCCGTTATTCCAAATAAATTTACTTGTAATAATTCGAGTTTTATTTATTTTGTTAGATTAACAGCAAAATTATGTATATACCAAGTTACCAATAATGTGTATACCCTTATAATTTATCACGAAATGTGCTACGCATGTCATACCACATAAAGTATATATATTCATGATCAGAACAGGATTAATCTTTGGTATGAAAAACTGTTTGCTTTTAGATGCCACAGAAATATCACAGAAAAATATCACAAATGCATAATTTGGTGTTGTCCTATAAATTGCCTAAGATTGCCTTTTTTCTAGTTTAGATTGCATTGATTTAACTCAATTAATTGAACTGTATATTTATTTTAAATTTCTTAACATTCATTGTTAAAATTCGTGATAAAAATCATAAAAGATTACATTTACAAGACTCGAACTCAACGAAAAAAAAACATGTCCAGCCAAACTAAAACGATTTAAAAACGAAATAAATTTTTTATATGAAATTAATCACTGCGGACGGCAGTCCGCGCTAGTGACGAAAGCAACACATAGTGTGCAAAAGGCGACTAGCAATATATACACGCAGAATGGAAAATTTGCTATGACTGTCCGATCGGATTGAGTTATATACCGATCGAAAGGTATGACTTTACCTAACAAAAGTGCATACTAAGACTTTTGGTAACTCACCTGGTTCGTAAGATATGGGGGTGTAAGTGGGAGGGGCCAAATTTTAATGATTGCAGCTAGTGGGACCGTTGGAGCCTTTTGGTAAAATTTTATAATTTTTAAAAATTCTTATTAAAAATACGCGTCGAATGATACCTTGATCATTTCAATCCGACATTTGGTTCAAAAGATATATTAATTTGAAGTTTTTAAGGGCCTTCTCAAAATGAGGATGAAAAGTTTGTTTGTCTGTTTGTCTGTTTGTTTGTTTGTACGAAGGCGCTGAAAAAGCTAAATTTTTCTGATGAGGAATTGTTTCTTATCAGAAATCTAGAAATGTTTGTTCTACGACTTTAGCGGGAAATAGCTAGTTTAGCGGGAAAAAGCTAAAACGTGATAAATTTGAAACACCCATTGCTTCCAATCCAAGAAAGCTAAAGATGTGTTCTATATGTCGTTAGAAAGGTATATTAGAGGGCTTTCAGACGTGCCTTGAATATTTTTTTGCAAAGTTCTCAGGTAAAACGCTACAGGTGAAAAAAGAATTTTTAGCTTAAACTTTGGCGATTTATTAGAAAACGGTTCCGACGATTTTTATTAAATTTCAATATGTTGTAACATATAAAATTTCGCGTCTTTTGATACATGACACATGTGTCTCAGCCATAAGGTTTGGAAGATATTAACGGTAACCTGAATATATACATTTTACTATTTACTATATGGTACTAAATAGAAAATCAAGCTTTGGTACAAAAAACTTTTTTGTTTTTCAGGTTTCTTTCTCAACCAATTTGACAAAGTATGCATTTAAGTAAGTCTTACACATTATGTCCAAATTTAGTTGAAATCGGTCCACTATATCATATAGCTGTCATAGGAACGATCGGTTAAAAATCAAGTTTTAGTATGAACAACTTTTTTGTTTTTTAAGGTTTCTCAACCAATTTGACAGAGTATGCATTTAAGTTAGTCTTACACATTATGTCCAAATTTAGTTCAAATCGGTCCACTATATCATATAGATGCCATAGGAACGATCCGTTAAAAATCAAGTTTTAGTATGAAAAACTTTGTTTTTCAAGGTTTCTCAACCAATTTGACAGATTATGCATTTAATTTGGTCTTACACATTATGTCCAAATTTAGTTCAAATCGGTCCACTATATCATATAGCTGTCATAGGAACGATCGGTTAAAAATCAAGTTTTAATATCTTCGCTATTTACCGTCCGATCGCAATGCAATTTTCTACACAGGTCGTGGACTATTTACGCTTCATCTATGCATAAGCATTGGAAAAAATTTCTGATATCTTCCAAAAAAAACTACTTCTTTACAAAGTAAAAGTCTAGTGACGAAAGGGTTTTCCTGCCCCAAAATTTCTGATATCCAATTTTGTGACGAACGATATTAAATGTAATATATAAATTAAAAATAAAATAAATAAATTATTTAAAAAAAATATTAAAAAAAATGGCATTCGGCACTGCGCAAAAAGTTATTTTTCAGTACAAAGAAGCCTAACCTTTTTGCGCACAGTGCAGAATGCCATTTTTTTTTATATTTTTTTAAATAATTTATTTATTTTATTTTTAATTTATATATTACATTTAATATCGTCTCAAATTGATATCAGAAATTTTGGGGCAGGAAAACACTTTCGTCACTAGACTTTTACTTTGTAAGTTTTTTGGAAGATATTATATCACAAGCACATTGGCTTCCTAATCATTTATTCAATTGGAAAGAAAATATTTTGCTGTATTATTATTATTATTATTATTATTATAAATAATTAAAATAGTATTAATTATTAATAATTTTACAGAATATCCACATGGTTTGTCTAAAAATTTTCATCAAATTCATTTTAAACGCCTGTTTACTTTGATTTCTTTGATTTCCTACACAATAAATCATAAAATATCGTATGCAAATTACATTTTTTGAAAAGGGGCTCCATAAAATGCAAAAGATTTTATTATAATTTGTTTTTTCTTTGTGTGTTTCTAAAGGAATGAGAAGAAGTTCTTAAAATCAGGGCGATGGATGCATTTGACATCAGCTGTCGAACTCATTTTAATGTTGCCGAAAAATGTAATTTCCGTCGACGACATTTTTGCCACAGGGCCATTAAAATGATGCACAACTTCATCGGCTTCATCAGCGTAAAAATTGAGTCTGGCAACAATGACGATGCCAACGATGTGGAAGCGGCCAAGACGACGGCCCAAAGGCAACAGGATGTGCTCGAAAGTATCTCCGTACTTGGAATTGCGCATACGCCACGTAAGGCGTAAAGGTATATGATATGGATATAGATTGACAAACGTTCGAAAATAATTACTTTAAAGATTCTGCAACAGTTTTGGAAGCACTGCAAGCATTTACTATTTTATTTAATTGCCTATAACAATTTTTACTATTGAATGTCAGAAGTTGTCGACTCATTTATATCGTCGCCAAAGTTAAAGCAGCTACTGCTTCCATTGGTTCTGGTGTTGTATTCCCCGTGCATGACAACCAAAAGGCAATTGACACCCCTCGCGCTCGTTTGCCGCCCTTTTATTACCCCTACATACTAGGCAAATGCGCTGAAGCTTCGAGTTTGGGTTGAATTGGAGTTCGAGTTCGGATTCGGGTTTCAGTTTGAACTTTTATGTACCTTGAATGTAACCAAATTGTTGCTTCCTCGACTGGGTTGACTATTCACCCAAGCAATTTATGATTGACAGTTCCTACTAATTGAGACATAAACTTCACTTGATAGCTGACTTCATAAAGACGCCATAAAACCCTCAAATCAATGCCAAGTATTGGGCCAACTATTTGAATGTCGAATGAGCCGTTTTCATGTCGATTTGCATAAATAGGTAACACAGTAAGTGAATCAAACCTTACTTTACTCTATCAGAGACATGACAATGTTTCCTGTCAAGCAACATATTTGATTGCTTACTTTGTGTTTCAGGCTACGTTGATAATAAATAAAATATAGCATTTATAATCAAGGTTGAAAACTTACAATAATTGGAAAAATTTTGGTCCGATAGCTCGGGTCAGAAAAAATTGTGTTGATAACAAAATATCGGAAATTTTTTCCATAAGGAAACTTAAGGATATAAAATCTTTGTTAAGTTTTACGTAAAAACTCATGTAATTTTCTTGGTTCTTTTCCAAATTTTTACATTTTAAGCCTATAACATATTTTTACAAATAAGTTCGGAACTTTTGAAAAATAATTATTAAGAGGATGATTTTGTTGTTATATTTTCATGTACACAAATCAGGCTAGGTAGAAATTATAGATATTAAAATCAAACTATATTTTTAAACTGAACTTGTATTTTCATAAAACTCAGTTTTGATATTAAAGTAGAGCACGTCTGTCCTTAAAGCCAGCCAACGGATTTATTTAGAATTGAAAGACTGGAGCAGTATTTAACGGAGATTCAAAACTGAAACGTCACAACCAGTCGATACTCTCATGGCAGGTAAATCGCCTGATCGTTACCAAAGATAACCAAACAGAGAATAATTTATGTTATTGTTGCTTTTGAAGCACCATCATGATGCGGATCATATGCGTGGCTCCAAAATGGCCGCAAAGTCGACTGAGATCGATACATAGAGAGGCGAGTTCATGGTCCAGGGTCTGTCAGTACTCGAATTTGAGATTTCTTGTCGTCTGTGAACTGAGCTCAGCTCGCGGCATGCGTTCAATTACAAACACATAAATTCCCATTTCCATTTGACACATGACAACCCATAAAACTTGTTAAAATGTACAGCAACAAAGGCCAGCAACCTCTCGGTGGTCAGAGGCTGGTACAGACACCAGCAATGGCGATGGGAAGACGGTTGGGACTGAGTCAGGGACTGGAAATGGGCCTGGGACTTGGCGATGACTGAGAAAAGAAGAAAGAATACAAAAATACAGAAACTGTAACCAAAATGGTAAAATCTGCTTCACAATCTTGCCGCGTCGCACATAAAAGACGCGGGTTCCCTTTTTTTTACGGACACTGAATGATATCAGATTTCTTTTCATTTTTGTATTTCGTTTCGTTTTGCTTGGGTTTGGTTTGGTTTTGGGCTTGGGTTTGGTTTTTTGGCTTTGGTTCGGCTTATTTAAGTCATGATAAAAGAAAATGGCGTATGGCATCATTTTATGGAGTCCACCCCGGGCTCATTATACAAATCCCATTGATCCGCCATTAAAATGTAGTCCGTATATAGTCAGGGGATATGGGGTGCACAACAATGAGAATACCCAGCACGATACCTAATCGCATTTTATGATCTTAACCACCTTCGACTACTCATAGCTCTACAACAACATGTGGAAATGCATTTGCATTTCGATAATGTTGAACTCCATATTTAACTGACGACAGTCTAGCACTAAGTGTTACTTTTATCATCGTCTATAAACATACTAATACTTTTCATATAAATCATTAGATTAGCTAAATAGACAATTCTTCAAATCAAGTTACAAAGTTGAATATTATGTTTGGCAATTATATTTATTTGTAAGAATCTTTGTTAAAAAGTTAATTGATATTGCTGTTCCCATCACAAGTGCAATATAATTTGAAAATTTTTTTTCTAATCATTTTACTGAAATTATTCAATTATTTTATTGTCAAAATGGAAAATAAATAAAGTTTCCTAATTCTCACAGAAATTTCATGTAAGGAATGTATCTTTCGTCTGTTTTTTCATTTTTTTGAGCTATTTAAAAACCTTTAACAAAGTAAACAAAATGACGAGAGACAATTTTAAGAAATGAAACGATGGACAAACTTGAAATCCACTTTGTGACAGCAATCCGCATAAGCTTCCCAAACATTTAATGTCGTAAAAACGAAATTGACATTTTCGGAAACTCCGCTGTTGGCAATAAATTTACTTCTTTTGGTTTCATTTCGCATTCGCATTTATTTTTGCCTTTGTTGTCTTCGTCGCGCTTTATTTCTACGCATTTCTTCGCAGTCGCGAACAAAAGGCAGCTCCAACATTGTAAGAAATACACAATCTTAGACATTTGCCCCCGGCACTTTTTTGTTTGGGACCAGAGCCAGTGGCCAGAGCCTTGTCCTTTTATGGGTTCACGTAGACGAGGGACCGGTCCGTGGTCCCCGCAAGACCGGCGATTTGGATTTACGATGGCGATGACGCTCTAATTTCGCTTAGATTTTGCAATCGACGGAGCAGAAGCTTAACACTTAAATGCAGAATCCACGCGCCGTTCTTTTATTACCGCCGGCATTTGTGAGAAGTATCCTTTCAAATGTCCTCGAACTTAAGCCCGCACTAACTTAACAGTTACTCGTCGGAGGAGAAATTCAAAACCACACCGAAAGACTGACCGATCTAGTAGAAGCACATGTTGAGCAACGTTCGTGGCGAAAACCGCACTGATTTGCATCACGGGATCTCCAGGCGTTGCAACCTAACCGTTCCACATACGCAGACCCATCGACCGCTCTCGCTGACCTTGAATCACCAGACCATTTACATCTCACGCTCAACTTTTAACTCTTTTCCAATATCCAAATGGGTTTAGAAATCGCCCCTCAGAAACATCTCAAGGTCAGGTACCGCACCTGACGGACAACGTCCCTGCCATATTAAAATCCTTTCTGACGCAATCTTACACGCTCATTATGCCATCGCCTGCCCAGATGGGAAACACAATATGTATGCCAAGGTCGCCATTAAATAATTTAAATTTTTCTATTTGTGAGATTAGCTAAAAATCATCTCTATACAAATGCGTAATGCACAAAGTCTTTATAGAGTATTCCCAAGAAATGTTTGAAATGTTTCTAAATTTTTCCGAGATAACATACTTCTAAATTCTCTCGAGCATATTTTTAGAAATTATTAACTTAATGTAAAATTGTAAGCTATACTACAAAAAAAAATGAGTACCCCGCAGCCAAATGGGATCAAAAATAAAAAACTTAGAGATACTCCCTGTTCAATATATAATAAAGTACATGCATCTCCGTGTGAACTGTGATTTTAATTATGATTTTCTGTATCTTTCATTGCTTGAAGTGTGTTGAGTATGAGCTCCAACTGTGGTACTATTCATGAAAGTATATAAAAGATACATAAATGTTAAAGCTTTAAATTTTCAGACATACTTATTTGCGGATAGTCGAAAAACGGCTGTCATAAATTAATTTTAAATATTGACAAAATCATTAACTATGGATATATTTAGTACAAAAAAAATGTATAAAAAAATTTATTAATTAATTTTTTACAATTTAAAACTAGTTTGCGAAAAATACACGAAAACTAATACGACTAAGAGGCTCTGTTGCTAATACTAATATTCATGTGTGTTCTACAAAACTCTAAGAACAACACACAATTATGTGGTCGAGAAATAAAGCTAATGCTTTCAAATGTCAATAAAAATTGCGTGAGAATTGTAAATGAAACTATTGTGTAAATGTTAAAAAATGAATTGAATGAAATTATAAATTATATGATATACTATAAAAACAAATTATGGTTCAGTTTTGTTTCGACTTAGCGGGGTAAACAATATCAAAAGTCCGGTTCATAATCCGGTTCTAGAATTCTAAGAACCCGGGTGGGTCATCGAGATTCAGTTCAGAAACGGTTTGCAGCGTTCCTTAATGTGTTAAGAAATTTTAATATATTTTTGTAAGAAATATGAAAATTCTTCTTAATATATTAAATATTTTAATGTTACTTGTAGTTGTGGTCTTGAAAATTCAAGAATGTTTGGTCTACCTAATGTAAACAAATTTTCGAATGCCGACGCATTTTGACAAAATATTAATTTAAAACCTTTATTCATCAGCGTACATCCAACTATAAAAATGTCACAATTTCCTAAAGAAACAGCTCTTAACTGTGGGAATTGTATGAAAACAGACTTTTTCATGTACAGCCACAAATATGCATCACAAGATTATTACAGATTCATACTGCACGCATTTTTTTCAGTGTACGCATACTCTTTATGACATCTGGCGGCCATTATGGAAATAGGCCCCGCCCTCTTATACTCGCATTGCGTGTAGTAGACCGCTCTTATAAATTACTCACTTAACAATGCGCAGTCATAAACAGTGCTGCCAGGTTTCGAGCATGTAAGTAAGCTAGATCTGCAGTAAAAATATGATAAAATAAAACTAAAAATAAATAAAAACATGCTGCAAAATAAGCTAAGTCTAAATGAATAATAATACACAATATCGTCAACCACCAATTTCATGCTCATCTTCGCGATGTATGTATATTTATCATTAGACGAGGCCATATTTAAATATTTATGTGGCAAATCATATCCCTTTTCTCTTGCAATCGCACAATTTCGCAAAGACTAAGGGACTGGTTGCATCAGAATTCTTATCGATAGCAATTTACGCAATTGTTTCTGATTTTTCTATGCCCGTAAAACATTTTAAACTCATAAAATATTTCATTATGATGCAATATAATTTTTAAGCTTAATGGAAATTAAAATATGCTAAATTTTAGGCTATGAGCTATTCGCTAAATTTATATGCTTTTCTAGCCTGAAATATGCTAAGCTGGCAACACTGGTCATAACAGACACGCTCATTTTACATTACAGTTTTACTCCACACGTTACCAGAATTACTCCACACTGAACGAAGTTGTACAAATCTGAAAATATTTTAATATATTCGTTCAGAGGCACTTTCGTCAAATGAGCAATTTCGTTAAGGACGCAGCCATTTTCAGCAGCAGCGACATCTGGTGTTCATTAAAGTGCTGTCTAGTTAACAAAGTTAATAATTCTATAGGTAAATAATATTTTGAACTGAAAAAATGTTCCTGAATATAATTTCTTTGCTTTGTTGGTTGAGTTTCCATTAAAAATATAATGCATACAAAACAATATTTAATAAGCCTAATAATTATTTCATTCATATCGATTATATTAAGTGTGCATAAAAATAATATCGTTACGACACCGTGCTGCGTTACTAGGAGGTATTTAAATATTTATATGTGTTGGTATATGCATTCCATATACATACATATGTACATATATATGCATTTGATTATGCTCATGATGCAAACAATTCGCTTCCATTAGTCGTTATAAATACCGTGATTGAAATATATACCATAATAATATCTACAATAAATTATACAAATATCTGACTGTCTGGCAACGCTGTTGCGCGCCATTATACTTCAACCAAGACCCGCCCAGAAACACTCATTGTAACAATGTTATGGCGCGCGTTTGTGTGTGTATATCGCGTTAACTATGGTTGGTGGTTGACGATACTTTATTTCAGATACTGTTTTTATACACATATACTGACCATGTGTATGTATGGTACGTAGATACTGTATATGAGTCTGAGGGTTGCGTATTCATGGTTCCATTTTGTAGACACGGATTAGGCAACAGCAGCCCTCAAGTGTCGCCATTTCCATTATCTGTATCAGTGTGTGAGTATGCGTATGAGTGTGTGAGATTACGGCCGTACGTGATCTCTGAAATGGTTTTTCTCTGGATGCCGTGGGAACATTTAAAATGCCTGACGCACCCGCGCCTTTATCGGCGGTCATAAAGCATAAAGTAGAAATAGAGACAGGAAATGTTGCTGTTCCAACTCCCTGACTCCCAAACTGGAGAAAATTAAGGATTTCATGAAATTGTATCACGTACGCCCACGAATAGTGCAATCGACTTAAAAAGCGATAAAACACTGCAAAGATAACATTGTTTTTTTAATGAAGCTGATGCTTCTACTTCGTATGGAAGTAACGCTTTTACTTAGTATCTCTTTAATGCTATGCTAACTTGAAAAGATGTATTTAAGCATTAGAATTGGCAATGAAATCTTTAGATGCTTATTTGCATATTATGGATAATAAAGTATACTGATATTTATATAATTGGACTAAGCATATGCGATATTATAATCAATATACTAAAATCATAGAAATTTACTCCACTCTTTTACGGTTGATTTCGATTATGAACTGATAAAGCACACATAAAATTATGAAAAATCGTTCAAATGTATCTAACTTGAATTCTTCATGATTATGAACATTAATTTATTATGTGTGTTTTGCGCTCACAATGACAACAGCAATATTATCCAGTTAGGCAATACTGTATAATTTTTAACAGTAAACAAGACATATCAACACAGAGAAAAAAACAACCAGGTAAATATCACTGCGGACGGCAGTCCGCGCTAGTGACGAAAGCAACACGTAGTGTGCAAAAGGCGACTAGCAATATATACACGCAGAATGGAAAATTTGCTATGACTGTCCGATCGGATTGAGTTATATACCGATCGAAAGGTATGACTTTACCTAACAAAAGTGCATACTAAGACTTTTGGTAACTCACCTGGTTCGTAAGATATGGGGGTGTAAGTGGGAGGGGCCAAATATGATTGCAGCTAGTGGGGCCGTTGGAGCCTTTTGGTAAAATTTTATAATTTTAAAAATTCTTATTAAAAATACGCGTCGAATGATACCTTGATCATTTCAATCCGACATTTGGTTCAAAAGATATATTAATTTGAAGTTTTTAAGGGCCTTCTCAAAATGAGATGAAAAGTTTGTTTGTCTGTTTGTCCATTTGTCCATTTGTTTGTTTGTACGAAGGCGCTGAAAAAGCTAAATTTTTCTGATGAGGAATTGTTTCTTATCAGAAATCTAGAAATGTTTGTTCTACGACTTTAGCGGGAAATAGCTAGTTTAGCGGGAAAAAGCTAAAACGTGATAAATTTGAAACACCCATTGCTTCCAATCCAAGAAAGCTAGAGATGTGTTCTATATGTCGTTAGAAAGGTATATTAGAGGGCTTTCAGACGTGCCTTGAATATTTTTTTGCAAAGTGCTCAGGTAAAACGCTACAGGTGAAAAAAGGATTTTTAGCTTAAACTTTGGCGATTTATTAGAAAACGGTTCCGACGATTTTTATTAAATTTCAATATGTTGTAACACGTAAAATTTCGCGTCTTTTGATATATGACACATGTCTCTCAGCCGCAAGGTGTGGAAGATATGACCGGTTAACTGAATATATACATTTTACTATTTACTATATGGTACTAATTAGAAAATCAAGCTTTGGTACAAAAAACTTTTTTGTTTTTCAAGGTTTCTCAACCAATTTGACAAAGTATGCATTTAAGTAAGTCTTACACATTATGTCCAAATTTAGTTGAAATCGGTCCACTATATCATATAGCTGTCATAGGAACGATCGGTTAAAAATCAAGTTTTAGTATGAACAACTTTTTTGTTTTTTAAGGTTTCTCAACCAATTTGACAGAGTATGCATTTAAGTTAGTCTTACACATTATGTCCAAATTTAGTTCAAATCGGTCCACTATATCATATAGCTGCCATATGAACGATCGGTCCAAAATAAGGTTTCAGTACGAAAATCTTTTATATTTCTCAAGATATCTGAACCAATTTGACACAGTATGCATTTAAGTTGGTCTTATACATTATGTCCAAATTTAGTTCAAATCGGTATACTATATCATATAGCCATATGAACAATCGGTATAAAATCAAGTTTTAGTATGAAAAACTTTGTTGTTTTTTAGATATCTTGATCACACTGTCAACATACGCATCTGGGTTGGTTTTATACATCCTAAACAAAATTGGTTAAAATCGGTTTACTATATTATATAGCTGCCCTATTTATTTTTTATTTGAAGTAAGCATTTTGATAATTTTATAGCAAAATTACACTGTCAGAATCATATAAAATTCCAAAAATTTCTGATATCTTCCAAAAAAACTTTTTAACAAAGTAAAAGTCTAGTGACGAAAGTCTTTCGTCTCCAAAATTTCTGATATCCCATTTGTGACGAACGATATTAAACTTAATATATAAATAATTATAAAATAAAAAGTTTGGCATTCGGCACTGCGCATTAAAATTATTTTTAGGTATAAAGAATCAAGATCTTTATGCGCAATGTTCCGAATGCCAAACTTTTTATTTTATAATTATTTATATATTAAGTTTAATATCGTTCGTCACAAAATGGGATATCAGAAATTTTGGGCAGGGAAGACTTTCGTCACTAGACTTTACCGTTAAAAGTTTTTTTGGAAGATCTTTACACTTTGATTGGACTATTTCCACCTCCAGTCTTGCACCACATGTTTCACTTAACTCTCAAAACATATTAAATATATACATTGTTTTTGTTATTTTATTCAACACAATAAAATGTATGTATACATATAATCACAGTATATTAAATATGAAACCTCACGCTGCCTAAAAGAACTTTGCAAATAATCTCAGTCGGTTTTAAAAGCTTTCAGTAAATGTGAAACTAAGTAAATAAGGTTGGACTACGTAAATAAGTAAACGATGATTTGAAGTTTAGTCTTAATTTTGTAGTACCTATGAAACTGCTCGCCTTTACGAACAAGCTAGAACCGATTGAGAGTTTAAAGTAAAACATGAAAAATATTCCACAATTATAAATTTAAGTTTAAGCTGGTTTATTAGCTTAAACTTAAATTTATATATTTCTTTTCATTTTCAGTTAAAAATTAAAATTTATTATATTATTTAATTTTTAATTTTACTTTTAGTTTTATAATTTGATTTAATATTTAATTAATGACTTCTGTCGACTGCTTTTAGTTGACGTTAAATAAAATAAAATAAATTTTGACTTTAACTTGGAAAATAAAAATTGTGGTCCCGTTAGTTAGAGTTTGAATAATAACTATGTTTTAATCCCACACTGCCATGAAAAAATCTGTAATACAACCTGTCTTGTAAAATATCCTGATATGATACTGAAAATGCTTTGTAACGTGCTTATAATAATAATAAATAATGCATCAAAATAAAAAAAATTAAATAAAAAAAACTTAATGAAAAATATATGATTTGAATAAACGTCAATTAACATTTGTGGATGATTAAATAAATATGATTTAACGTTGCAATAAATCTATTTGTTATTATTTATTTATTTTATTACATTTATGAATTTCTAATGTTACTATGTACATTCATAACCGCTGGTGTCACGGCAATATTTATCGAAATTTGGAACCCTGAAAAGGTAGGGATTTTATATTTCGGTCACTTGATTTCGAAAAAGCAAAGAAGTTATTTATTTGTTGACAAAGTTCGATGACTATCTCAATTTGGATGTCAGAACTCAAAGTTATTTTTGGCAGTGACACCGACAGTTAGCTTTCAAGGGAAACTTGGCTGGAAGCGATTCCTGTAACACCCCCGATTAAACTTCACATTTAAGTACACACATTGTTGGTTAAATCAAAGTGTTTTACGAAATCATAGAATTTCGAAAGGTAATACACACAAATATTACATTTTTTTAGTGAAGAGATTGGTGAGCTATTTATTTAAAGATAGCCCATCGATATTCCCGTCGCAAACCAGGGTCTTAAAATAAAATTTATATATCGCTCATTTATTTTAAGACTTTTCAAAGAAAAATACTATTTTATGAGTTATTATCTTGTTCTATGTTGTGTATAAACTTAACATTTATATCTTGTGTACAGAATTAAAAACTTTAATCGCTAATAATGCTTTTGAGTTATGACAGTCTTAATTTAATTTAATTTAATTTAAAAAAAGTAATATTGGAGTATTTATCGGAAATTAATTACTTTATCCTTCATGAAAATGAAGTATACATTAATTTGGTACGAGAACTTACCGTTTTATACACAAAGTCAGTTAGAAAATTAAAAAATCTGGCCAATCCGATTGGCAATTGGATTCGCTAGGAACACTTGATCACATAACATTAGTTCAAAAATAGTTTGCACTTTGAGGATTGCCACTTACCGTCGGCTCAGTTGATTATTGAAATGAATCGTTAACCCGGAAGTTGGCAACGCAATGGCGGTAGCCAGTTAACTGTTAATTGGCTATTGACCACTAACCAATTGGCCATAAACAATTGCTAAAGAAATCGAGGCGTTAAATGTTAACGCGATAAGTGCTACCGTTGCCGTCGATATTCACATCACTCGTCAGCGTATTCGTCTGCGTATTCGTATTCGTGTTTGTATTTGTATTCGTTTAAGTATTCGTTTATTATGATGGTTATAATTAAAAAGTGGCTGCCGGAGTTGAGGAAGGGCTTGGGAACTGGCGCTAAATGTTTATGAGACTTGTACATTAAATTTGTTTTTCTTTCGCTTTTTTATACAATCTTCTGTCGCTTTTATTGTTATAATTGAAGGTGTTGTTGTTGGTGGTATTGTTTTATTATTTTAACACTTTCGATATAGAGCACGCCGTCGGCCAAGTTCCAGTTGGAATTGCAGTTGGAGCTGTGCGTTGTGCGTTGTGCGGAACGGAACGGAACGTCATCGGAAAACGCTCAAACTGTGAATGCGATGTGCGAGTTTTCTGCTGGGTGTGAATAGCTGTTAGATTCCAGGAATCGAGTCACATCCACACCACCAACAAGCGAAACCAAACGACGCCGACGCTGACAACAGCAACAACAACAACTACGTCAACAACGGCGACTCCAACGCCAACGACGACGGCAAGAGTCACAGTCACAGTTAGGGCAACAGTGATACCAATAGGCTTACCAATACCAATACCACTACCAATGCCAATAAGTAACAGCAACAAAGCGACCGTAACGAGCCGAGAGCCGAGAGAAGAGCCAGAGTTAGAGCATATTGGTAAGTTACCAAGCCCAAGCAGCAGGCAAAGGCAGAGGCCGTGGCCGAGTCAGAGCCGGAGCCAGAAACAGAGCCCGACCAGACATTACACACGGGCTCGTAAATAGTAGATAAACAAATAAATAAATAAGTGGGCAGGGGACACGGGCACACAGCTTAGATATATGACCGGGGCTATATATCTTTTGCATGCTCGCTGACTTATTTACACACACACACACACACACACACACACACATACACACACACATTGAACCTCTGAAAGGCATTCGACAATATGTCGATATCGCTGTTGACTTCGATGTATCGGCTATTTTTGGGGTTGCGAACTCGCTCCAGATACATTTATTTATTCGCCCACGCGACGTCGCAAATATCAACCACCGCCCATGTCGTCGTCCTTTTTCCGTCTCCGTTTCCTCCCTTTTCCACTGCGCATGGGAGCATGTGGTGGTTGTGTCGAAGTTGTCTGTCGAAAATCAATTGGCAATTGGCTTCCAATGTGCGCAAACTCCATCTCCATATCCTTATACATATTTACTCGTTCATCCAAGTAGAGATTTTCTTGTGTCTCCCGAAATAAAACTTCTATCCATCCATAATGAAAATGAAAGTAGGCGCTATCAATGAAACGCTATTATGAAACGATTTATAGTAATCTCACAAATAATTTCTGAATCCCAATTCGAATAATCATATAATGTAGAATGTGCCGTTACTATCTTTCGTAACGGAAATTTAAAGATCACAAGGTCAATGTTCTCATGTAAAAAGTACAAAGCAAAAGATATATTATATTTAAAAACTATTTAGTAAACAATAGCTTCATTGGTATATTCAGAGTAAATATAATCAAATAAAAAATGGTCCCTAGGAGCCCCCCAGTTTTTAATTTCATTTTGGGAAGGCCATATAAAATGTAAAATTTAAATACCATTTTGACGTATTGTCGGATTGGCATTATCGATGTAAGAATTGACGAGGTTTTGAATTTGAATATACATTTTTACTAAAATGCACCATGGGTCAGAGAAAAGTAAATGATAAATGTGGCTTTATTATCACTGCGGACGGTCGTCCGCGGTAGTGTCGAAAGCAGCACAAAGGGTGCGAAAGGCAACTAGCGATAAGTACACGAAGAATGGAAATTTTTTTACGAGATCAAGTCATATACCGATCGAAAGGTATTGTCTTAATTAACGAAATTGCATACTAAGACTGTTGATAACTCACCTGGTTCATGAGATAAGGGAGGTGTAATTGGGAGGAGCAAAACCGCTGGAGCCTTTGCTTTGTTGCAATGCGGGATTTAATTTATTTAAATGAATTAGACTATTTTAATATAATGTGTTATTCACATTATATTAAGAAATGAAAGCAGCAGCAACAACGCATCATAACAGGCAGCTCTTGAGAATTTACATATGTAAGAACACACAATTAATAGATTTTGCTATGCAGATATTATCAGTGCTACCAGACAGTTCGTTTTTGTTTTCCGACAATGCGGACTTGAATTGGTTTAATTGATAATTTTCTATAAAAGTAGCAATGAAATTTCAAAAATTTCTGATATCTTACAAAGACAAAACTTTTTTACGAAGAAAAAGTCTTGCATTGACATTCGCCACTGCGTTCAGAACATTGCTTGCATCGTATTTGTCGTATTTGTGTATGTACAAATTAGGGTATCCTGTAGTCATGCACTCTCGATAAGAGCATGTGTAGAGCGTTAGTTTACATGCGCTGATACGGGTACTGGGCATCTCACGATCGATCATTCTCGACTGTAACTTCTTTACTAGCTTGGTTATGGTACGTCAAGAAATCTGTCCAAAAACGAGCAAGAACTAGTTCCGTCAATTGATTTGCATATCTTAATTGGATTTACAGAATTGTACAATTGACTGGCCGATAAAACGTTTTTATTACTTGGGCTCTTAGCCTGCTTATTTTTAGGTATACTTTTGCATAACTTAAACTTATTTTTTTTTAATGTTATCAGTTACGAACTAAAATTTAGTCAAATATAATTTAACATTTTAATTTTATAATTGTATTTAAGATTTAATCAAATTTTTAGTCGACGTTAAATAAAAAAAATAAAATAGTGATAATCAAGAGCTATAAGTTTCGGATTTTTTCTAAATAAAATAAAGTCTTGGCATATGTTTTTTTCACTTTGAATACAAATAAGTTAACTTTACTCTCGCTTTTAAAAATAACTGAGGCTCCGATTATAGTTGCAGTAGGTAAGGTAATCTAATCTGCGGAAATACATTCTTCCGTGTATTATAATCCGATTTAATGAAGTTCTCACTTGAAGCATAATTAAAGTAACCTCACACCCGAATTTTAATAAATGTGGTTAAAGCCTAACTGCAAATTTAGACCAAAAGCAGAATAGGTGTTTATGTGGATCTGACGATATTTGGATTTATGTACAGTCCGTTTTAATTATATTAAAAAGTTGCTGTATCTGTTCTACGGAAATACATTCTTCCTTGTTTTATAAACCTATTAAATATTTTCTCATTTGAATAATATTTAAAGAAATTTCACACCCGAATTTAAATAAATGTAGTTAAAACCTAATTGCAAATTTAGGCCAACAGCAAAAAAGGTGTTAACAGGGATCTTGGGGGTACTTGGATTTATGGTTTGTATCTTCTCAGTTCGCTTCAATGAGCGTGACCTGTCATGTGCCAACAAAGGACGGGTTCCCGTCTAGTTGATGTTTACATCCAACACCAACCAAATGCAGCTGCAGCCTCAGTTCTACATGCTTTCTGCCAGAGCAACACCTTTCCAGGCGGGATGGCGCCAAAGCCAAAGCGACGACTGAAGCGCTATTTACCTGCGATGTATGTGGCCAGCTCTGTGTTTTGCCAGTCAAGTTGTTGCCGCATCGGATACTTCCTTGAATGGTGTTAAAACCGCTAATTGATGGAGCAAACAACGCGTGCTGGCCCTCAGTCGAACCACTAATCTAAATTTTCGAGGATTAGAGAATATTTTGTCAGAGCAAAGCAGTAATCGAATGATAGCAGACGGCTTTTATCACAGATAGATTATATGATGATTCTAAATAAAGTAAATAATTTTACTCGTTTGTAAGAACTTAAAATTCAGAATGCAGCAGTGTACTCGAGTCTTAAGCAGTAAAGTTGTACTTTATATAGGGCACAGGCTGGCCTTTTAAAACCCATTAAGTATAAACAGTCAAGCTTCTCTATAGTGAACTTGTATATAATGAAGCTTCCCTATCATGCATTAATTACAGGTACAAAGCCTAAGCTTAATGAGAGTGTATAATTACATATATGATATTGGCACCAAATTAGAATTCATTTACCGAAAGTCTCAGTCAAACTTATCGACTGTATGTAGAATGTCAATGGAATTCACTGCAACTTGATAACATTAAATTAAAGTCGACCCATCTTAAATATAATTTCCTTTACTTTTAGCTACTGCAATATAATAATTAATCAACTTCCTTATTAAGCTACATAGTCGAATAATTTCAATTTAAGTTTGGACAAAAACAATTTCTACTGTTCGCAATTTGTGGTTTAAACATTCAAATTTTTGTCTAAAGAGTTCGAATGAAAGCCAAAAGTTCTTTAATATACTAGAAAAAACTTTTAAGCTATAACTCTTTAAGTTGTCTTATTTTAGCAAGCGGAATAGTCGAGCGCACTCGACTGAAGGATACCCAATGTCCAGGCACTCAGATGTCATTCGACAGTGTTGCTTCTTATTAACTATGTAATTTTGTAATGCATTGGTCACTGCATTGACATTGAAAAAAGTAATGCTAATGAAAATCAAATTTCACTAGCATTGAAAATAGTAGTGCTAATGAAATACACTTTAACTAATAGGATAGGTCACTAGCATTGAAAAAATTAAATGTAATTAGAAATTTAGTTTCGGCATTATAGAACTATATAAAAATATTAATTACACTTAATTTCTTCAATTCTTCTGAAATTGCGTTTAATTTTTCCAATGCTAGTGAAATTTAAATTCCCTCTAATTTATTTTTTCAATGCTTGTGAAATTTGAATTTCATTAGCACTACTATTTTCCATGCTTAAGATATTACAGATCATTAGCACTACTATTTTAAATACTAGTGATGATAATTAAACTGTAATGATAATGCCTCAAAGCTCAACACTGCCGCTCAGCACGCCGAAGATTTAATGCCCTTGTCAATAACAGCTAAATGACATAGTAAGTCGATATGAAATAAGCTTTTCAGAATCTAATGGACCAACTCAGATGCATATTCCGTCAAATTGGTTGAGACATCTCAAAAAAAATAAAAAATATTGTTATAAGTACAAAAACTTGATTTTAAATTGAGTATTCCTGTGAGAACTATATGATATAGTGGTCAGATTCCTGCGTATGTTATCCAGGAACCAACATACAACATTTGAAGTCTCTTGTCCTTAAAGTTTCTGAGATTGACGATCTTTTAACTAGATTGATGGTGAACGACATATTTTAGTTTTCATTTAAATAATAATAAATTTTACTTTGTATTGTTGGTTTACATTTTTTATGTATTGTCATGGTTAAGCTTACTAAGTAAACTGCTGCCATAGGTGATATTAATTAAATAAATACATTTCAATTCATATTTCGCAAGACGAAAGTAAAAGACATTTGGGAATTCGTTCGAGTATTTATTAAAGTACTTTTCTTTTTAAGTCAACCTCTTTGGAGTGCCAAGCAAACGTTTTTAGCCAAATATCAGTCACGCACCGTCTGTCAGTTACCACAAATCAATCAGTCGATGTCAGTCAAATATTTTGACTCTACGGAGTTAAACAAATGTGGAAACGCACCGGAACAGATACTCGTAGTTCTTGGCAACTTTGTTGGCTTGCCGAACTATCGAACTGTTGAGGTGCCCTAGAATCGGGAGCGTCGACTTTGTCTTTTCTTGCCGCCGACAAACGGCAATGTTTAAAGCCGAAATCACACTTTACGCCTGATTTGCATTTGCTTGCGAGCCAACGAACATGTGAGACATTGCCATGACCCGACCATGAGAACTGTGATTTATGGCAATGCCATATCGATCCCACATCCTAGAGGAGGTACCTCAACTTACTCATAAATAGTATTCAGTTGCCAAAACAACAGCACAAAAAACGGATGGCATAAGGCGGCATCGGGAGAAGATCGAGCTACTGTTTACCAGGCGATTCCAAGATTTTCACGAGTTTCCGTTGAGGGCAGATCCAAAATGGCATTCAAAATGGCCGCGGCAAGTACTCGACCATTGCGAAATGGCTAATGCTTCACTGTACTACAAGGGGGGTGGTTGGAAAGGTTGGGAGGGGATGGGAGTGAGGATTTTAGCGGCAACGGCCGTTTTGATACTTATGTCAAGAAAATGGAAAATTCGATGTCGCCATAAACATTTATTGCTACTTTGGAAAAACTCGATTACAACCGCCTCACCGAACTCAGACCCCAATGCCAAATGCGCAGCCGCCATTTTACGAGCCGCGCCTGGGCATTTATGGCATCATGACGGGACTTGGCCAGCCGCCACATGGCAGAGTCCTCGCCTGAGTCCAGAGCAGTCTCGTTGAGCAGGAAACGGATTTTGCGCTTAGTCAGGATGCGATGGTGGCGATAGAGGAGGGTGAGAAGTGCTGAAGCCTTATGATACCCATCCGAGTCCTCGTATTGGCAGCAGTTTTATTGATGCCTGGCACTCGGGAAAATGTATACAATTTCCATTTTTATAACCTGTGCGCTCCAGTGCGCCTCGTGCGTCTGCAGCATCCGCTGGCGGTAATAAAATGTGCAAATGTTCGCGCAATCATAAAACTTTACGAGCCCAAGCACCCCAAAATTGGGTTTTGCTCCTAACAAAGTTTTGGCATCAGAATGAAGCATTTGATTCAGTTTTCCCAGAACACTGAGAATAGAATTTGAAGCTAGAGAAAGTTGTCAAACTGGAACCGACTCCATACACAATTCATTAACTCAAAAAAAAAAATGAACAAGGACATAGTTTTTATAGTCGTCACCTTCTTCTGGATCCTATTTGGCGTAGTCGGCTGCCTGGCGGCGATGCGCTTCAAGGAGCGAGCAGTCATCAGATCTTGCGTCATCCTCACGGCTGTCTGTTGTTGGCTCCTCTGGGTAGTCACGTTTCTGATGCAGCTCAACCCGCTCATTGGGCCACGGGTCACCCAACGAGTTATCTACGGAATGATGTCCTACTGGGAGAACTCCTTCATACAAGATGAATAGAATACATAGTCGCCACATCTTATCTATGCCTTGGTTAAGATCAATGTAATTGGAATACTATAATGCTTTAACTTATCATTCATGTTGATTAATTATTTTTTTTAAATCTCTAGTAAAATGTTAAATATTTGTACAAATCTTCCCGCAGTTGTCTAAAGTTAATTGCACATTCATTTTCCACAATCATCTTGAAATTCAAAAAGTATCCCAATTTCTATCGCCCCTGTCCATACCATACTGATGTTTTTGTTCTTTTGCAGAGAGTATTTTAATTTTGTGACGAACTGTATAACGCTCGCCAACGCCCGGCATACTACGGCATTTTTCCCGCTCTTTTAAATTTTCCCTGCAATTGGACTTTGAAAAAAAAGTCAGATTTAACGGAAAAAATGTTCAGATTTAGAGAAGATTTATCGTAAAAAATTATAGTTTTGACGGTAAAGCCATATTTGGCGAGAAAAAGCAACAAAGTTTTTATATTGAGGTAAACTTTGCAGCTATCTGATATAGTAATTCGGTTTTGACCAATGAGCAAACAGTTTAATGTATATTAATTATTAAAAAGAGATGTGACAGACCCATAAAATAGTAATATTTTATATCAGCTGCTTCGATATAAGTATATCCGTCTGTTTCTCTGTAGACTAGTCATCTATGTGGATAGAGCTTGCCCAAGTTCGTCTTTTTGCTGAAGGCGTTGTATTTTAATATATCTATATATATAAAATTCTTTGTCCTGACTGACTGACTGACACATCAACGTGTAGGCCAAACGGCTAAAGGTAAAGAGCTGAAATTTTCACACAACATAGTTGAGACAAGACGGCGTTTTTTAAAATTCCACCTGGAAGTGTGTTTACCTGAGGTCAAAAGGTCATGGAATTGCTTTGTATGAAAAACTTTTTTGTTACTTAAGATATATCAACCAAACTTTCAGATTATATGTTTGGGACAGTCTCTTACATTCTGATAAAATTTGGTAAAAGTCGGATTACTATATCATATAGCTGACATAAGAATAATCGGATGAAATTAACCTTTAGTATGAACAACTTTTTTGTTTCTTAAGATATCCAATCCAGACTCAAAGATTGTATGTTTGCGACTGTCTCTTACATTCTGACAAAATTTGGTAAAAGTCGGATTACTATATCATATAGCTGCCATTTGGACAATCGGATGCAAATTAACATTAAGTATGAAAAACTTTTTAGTTTCTTAAGATATCTAAGCCAAACTTACAGATTGTATGTTTAAGAATGTCTTTTAAATTCCGACAAAATTTGGCGAAAGTCGGAAACCTATATCATAGGCAGTCCCAAATATAGAATCTGCGATTTTTTTGGGATATCTTAAGAAGCAAAAGAGATTTTTATACTAAAGGTTAATTTGCATCCGATTGTCCCTATAGTAGCTATATAAAATAGTTATCCGACTTTGACCAAATTTGATCAGAAAGTAGTAGACAGTCCCAAACATCTAGTCAGTAAGTTTGGTTAAGATATCTTAAGAAACAAAAAAATTTTTCATACTAAATGTTAACTTCCATCCGATTGTCCCTATGGAAGCTATATGATATAGTAATCCGACTTTGACCAAATTTTGTCAGGATGTAAGAGACAGTCCCAAACATATAATCTGTAAGTTTGGTTATATATCTTAAGAAACAAAAAAGTTTTTCATACTAAAGGTTAATGTGCATCATATTATATAAATTAAGATATAATTTATAAACTTACAGATTATATGTTTGGGACTGTCTGTATCATTCTGACCAAATTTGGTCAAAGTCGGATTACTATATCATATAGCTGCCATAGGAACAATATAATGCAAATTATTGATTAGTATGAAAATGGTTTTTCTTTCTTAAGAAATCTCAACCAAACTCAAACTAAAGGTTACTTTGACTAAACTTAATTAACATTATTAACTAAATTTCATTTATGCGAGCGAAGCAAGCAGGGGCGGAGCCCCCTAGTTTCAAATAAATTTCCAAGTTTTGGTGACATCATGACTTAATATAACAACTTTGTTTCAACCAAACTAATTTGTTTCTATTTGATATTGTCTTATTTATACATCATTCTACATCAAATATATAGCTATCATAGAAACAATCAGTCGTAATTACGGGCTCTTTAATAGTATCAAATCTCCGAAGAGTCTAAGAAAATAATAGTGTGGTCTATTTTCTTTTTACTTTACAGCATATAATGCTTTTGAACATATGATAATGAATTAAAGAATCTTGCCTAAGATCTATATTTGCTGGGCGAAAGAAAAGAATATGTATTTATTAAATGACGAGGCAGACCCCAAAAACACACACCCACCGAAAAGTATCCCACCGATCACAATGGGTGATTTTTCCTTTGAAAGTTGCATCATAAACATATAATATTGCATACAAATTCTGATCGGTCGAATATTATGTTTATATTTTTGTTTCTTGAGATATCTCAACCAATCTGCCTGAATTTGCATTTATGTTGGTCCTATAAATCCTGACCAAAATTGATTCAATTCGGTTCACTATATAATTTAGCTGCTATACGAAGGATTGGTCGATAAACAAGGATTAGTGTTGAAATTTATGTTTCTAGAGATATTTCGAGCTCGCCTATTATGAATATTCTTTTGTCCTTTACGTCCTAACCGAATTTACTTTTATTCGGATCACTATATCATATAGCTTTCATTGGAACAATCAGTCGAAAATATGATACAGTGCTCTGCAAGGGCATCAAGTCTTCGGCGTGCCTGGGCACAGGGTATCGCACTGTCGAAAGCGCTCAAATGTAGCGAAGCGAGCTGGGAGCGGAGCCCCATTATTGCAGTTATAATATAACAAAAATATCAAAATTAAGAAATTAAATAATAATAGTGTGTACTTAAATAGTATTTGGTTCCCTTCATTGGAAATTTTTTGGCAAGAGCGCAAAGTGAGCTAACAGAAACTACGCATAACTACAACTAAGCAAAAGAGAGCAAGTGATCAAAAGTGAGCAAGTGAGCACTAAAGAACAACTAGGTAGGAACATGCTCACTTGTTCACTTTAGTGCTCTATTTTGTGAGCAACCAAACAACTTTGGTGACGTAAGTTGTGATGTAGCTCGTCAAAAAAAATTAAATTTCTAGTTTTTTCTAAATGTAAAGTTAATTTTTTGCATGTATTTTTCAACAAAATTAAGTCGTATTTTCCATTTATTTCTACATTAAAATTAACTTATTTTTATTTTTGAAATATCACCTTAACTAATTTAATGTTGAAATAAAATGTAGTAATTAATTATTACATCGTATTGCTTAAATTAAAAAAAAGTTAATACCATTAATTTTTAAGCAGAAAAGCGCCATCTGTTGGTCATTCTACAAACGGTAATATTCATACACAGTCTTGACACAAGCCATAAAACTCATGTGTAGTTATTTGTAATTGCAAATTAAAAACCAAATTTATTAATTAATTCTAATAAAAATTATTAAAAACTATAACAAAATTGAATGCAAAATGTCAAATGGTCTACCTTAAAATTTAGAGATTATGCTAAAAAAAGTCTTTCTTTTTTTCTTTCGACAATGTGGCGCTCCCTTTTGTCAGTTTGGTGAAACATAAGTGCGCCGCCTATGGTTTTGTTTTAAAAATAGTTTTTATGTCACAACCAGTGCTGCCAACTCTTCGAGACCGGAAAAAGCAATATCAACATTTAAAAATAGCTAGAAAAAGCTGGGAAATCTAGAAGAAAGCCAGATAAAAAGTTTTTATACTTCTTAGGTGGACTTTGTAGTATATATAATATATTACAACTATAAAAAACAGTAATCTAGTAGAAATAATTTGAAATATTCTAGTATTTCTTTGAACTTAGAAAAAAGCTAGAGCTCCAGATGTGGCGGAAAAAGCTGAGTTAGCAACACTGCTAGTGCTCGTTCTTAAATCGAAATGGCGCGCGATTCAAATTTTTGTTAATTTTTGCTCGAATTTTGAAACAAAATTGAAATTTGATGAACATTTTTAATTCGAAATTAGTTAAAATTAGGGAAATCATTTTGAAAAAGGTTTGGTGATCGTCAGTTCTCAGGGGAAGAAGTTAGAAATTTAATTCTAAAAAAAATAAAACTCAATAAATTTAAATTAACCACATTTATTTATTTAAAACAAGACTACTTTAAATATAAATAAAATTATACATATAAATAAATCGATTATTCGGCAAAACAAATTGGGGTTTGCATTTTTAAACATATTTATTTTTATTTCATACCAGATTGATAATAACAATTGATGATCTGCTCTATGCTGTTTAATATCTGGAAGGAAAATCATATTTTTAAAATTATGTATATATAAAGAAATAGAAAATTTGTCGTTACAATAAAAAAATATCTTATTTAGGTATTTTTATATAATAATTCAGGACAAGTTAAATCGAACATAATCTTAATTATAAAGATTTTTACTAGCAAGCAAGGTATATAATAATTTGAGAGGTTAGTTTTACCTGTAATAGTTTGCCTTAAAAGGTCCAGCCTTGCTTAAGCCCAGAAATTTTGCCTGGGCATCTGTTAATTCGGTAAGATGTGCATCAAAAGTTGACAGATGAAGACTGGCAACATATTCATCTGTATAGAATATAAGTTAAGAGGAGACCCAATACATTAACTAAGTGTAGTTAACATACCCATCTTCTTTGGCAGCAAATAGACGTCCGACTTGTAGCGTCCCGGCGCAGAGTAAAGCTCGATGAGGGCCAGTGCCTGGGTGGACGATGCCACGGAGACAACAAAAGATGAGATGGTAGAGCAGGAGAGATTCACTAAACGTCCCTCGGCAAGGAGAATGATCATCTTGCCATCAGGCCAAATAATATGATCAACCTGCGAGCGCACTCTCTCCCAAGTCAGTTCCGGTGTGTGCAAGCTGCTCACATCAATCTCCGAACAGGAATGCCCCATGTTGCAAACGATGCAGCCATTCTTCATGCGGTTCATGTGATCACGTGTGACGATATTCTTGTTGCCAGTGGCAGTAACCACCACATCCACATTTCGCACAACCTCTGCCAATCGCACCACCCGATATCCATCCATTGCCGCTTGAAGTGCACAGATGGGATCCACCTCAGTTATGTACACAATGCAGCCTTGTCCCCGCAGAGCTTGGGCACAGCCCTTGCCAACATCACCGTAGCCACAGACAACGACCTGTTTGCCTCCAAACATGATGTCCGTTGTTCGCTTTAGACTGATAGGATTGATAGGAGAAAGAAAATGAGAGGGAGTCGGGATATTTTATTTTAATGAAGAACATATATAAAGAACCTTAGACAAAGGAAAAAAAAATAAAGAAACTAACCTAAGGATGAAGGAAAGACAAAAACTAAGAAATTCAAATCAGATTTCAAAAATTGTGTAAAATCAAGTTCATTAATAAGATGGTTGAATTTACTTATTACAATTGTAATATACATTTGTATTTTTGTTTTCCGAAAATGGAGAACGAATTTGGTAATAAGCACATTCAATTAAAAGCGAAATGAGACCCATTTGAATATAGCATGAGAAATTTTATTTTTTTTTGACACTTTTTTTTTTAGAATTTCTAGAACTTAACCAAAATATTAAGAAGTAGTATGAATTGTTTAATTGAAATATTATTATTTCGCTTCGTATTTCTTTTTTCCTGATTTCAAGTATGTTAGATTCTTTGGCCCGTTAATTCAGTGCCTAGTTAAATTTTAACTCAAAGCTATTTTTAAATTTGGCATTCAAAATATCTTTAAGTTAGTTAACTAAGATCTTAACGAGACACTGAAATTACACGCCTTGGTATTATTTGTCAAAATTCTTATAAGGAACTCAACTACCCATGTACCTGTCTAATATGGAGTCGCGACATGTGTAGTAAGTATCAAACTTGTTTTTCGTCACTGAATCATTGACATTCATTGCAGGCACTGTGAGCTTGCCCGCCTTAGACATCTGGAAATAAAGTGGACACAGGGATTGGCATTTATCGATATTTTGTATGGTCGGTACACACCTGGTATAATCTGTGAACTCCTGTCAAACTCTCCTCGACAATTCCCTTAATCGACTTGAAGTAGTCCGGATACTTTTTAAGTATTAGATGCGTGGCATCTCCGCCATCATCCAGTATCATGTTCGGCTGCCAGCCCTCCGAGTGTATGCACTTGTCCAAACACCACCAGAAATCCTCTTCAGTCTCGCCGCGCCAGGCAAAGATCGGTACCCCAGCCTCAGCCAGGGCCGCCGCCACAGCGTTCTGGGTCGAGTAGATGTTGCATGCTGCCCAGCGGATAGATGCTCCCAGCTTAATCAGAGTTTCAATGAGCACCGCCGTCTGGGCATTGATGTGGGTGCAACCCACAATGTTGGCATTCTTGAGCGGCTTATCCTCCGAAGCACGCTTGCGCAGAGTCATAATTCCCGGCATCTCCTGTTCGGCAATTTCGATTTCTCGACGTCCAAAGGCGGCTTTGCCAATATTCTTGACGCAGAAGTCGGAGCTGCCATTAGAGTTTCGCTGCGCGACATCTTTTGGTGATACCTCATCCTCATCGGAACTTTCTGTGAAACATGCTGCAATTAAAGAGAGGATATTATACTTTTAACTTATTACATTTTATTTGAATCAGGATTAACCTGAGCTAAAAGAACAGGTGGAAACATCGGAGAAGCGTCGACCTTCTATGTTGGATTTCTTCACGGATGTCTAAAATAAAAAAGACAAACAGCACTTATTAATCTATATTGATATTTAGAAAACTATTTATGATTTCAATTATTCATAGATTGCACCAGTTTCAGTCAGAACGTGACTTAGAACTGGTAATTGACATCGTTTAGAGAACCGGCGATAATTCGCCAAACCAATTAACGCTAGGCAAAGGCGAAAAAACAGATCCAACAATTCCGATCTGATAGAATCACATGCCCATACTCGTACCTAAGTAAATGGACAAATTAATGAATTCCACAAATGTGTATTTTATCCATTTGTATCGCATGGGCACATCTGCTAACTACTGTGTACATTTAAATAAATATATATGAATATATTTACATACATATATGTACGTATAGTATAGTATTGTCGGTCATATGTAAATTGACCGAGCCGCTGCCGCTACTGCTTTATATCGACTCGCAGGTTGTTTTGCTTTGTTTTGTTTTGTTTTTTTTTCCAAAGCTAAGATGTCACGTGCTGAATATTTTTATAGACAATTCGCTTAGATGAATTTGGCTTATACTCTGGCTAAATTAAAAACAGGTATTTTTATTTAATGTCAACGTATGTAAATGTCCGAGAAATCATCTTGATTCATTTCGTTTTCTTTGCTCAATATTGTTAAATATGGCTATTAAATATATATAAAATATTTTCTATTATCATATGACACCTAAAATAGACTACAAAACCACAAAAAAACTAAAATAAAACTCCCGATTGTGAAAATAACGTAAGCGATTTATGACTTAGTGCTCGAACTATTCTAGGTTAGTTTCGAGAGCACAATGGATCTATCTATTTATTTCTGCATTTCTGCCTGTCTGTCTATATGAATATGATGATTTCAAAAACTAGGAGAGCTGTGAAATTAAAGATAAATAAATAACATGAACCATTTTTATGATTAACCTTGAGTTTTACACTTCTTCGTGCTGTTTATCAAAACTGACAATTTCATGACGATCGCAAATTAAACACAAAACTTACTTAGAAGCTTATCATTGTACAGAACACAGAAATTGTTGTTAGTGTCTTGTATGCACCTTTGCAATTAAGTTGATTGAATATTTGTGATAGCAGGTTACAGGGTATCTCATAGTCGAGCACTATCGATTTCGAAATTCTGTCATGTTTTTTGTTGAAAAATATTGCAAATATTTGACACTGAGAGAAATATTTTTAATTATATGCATGATTTATACAAAACAGTACGGCTGTTTTTTTATACCCGTTACTTAAAAATTAAGTAAAAGGGTATATTGTATTCGTGCAAATGTGCGTAACAGGCAGAAGCAGGCGTGACAGACCCTATAAAGTATATATTCTTGATCAGCATCAACAGCCGAGTCGATATAGCCATGTCCGTCTGTCCGTCCGTCCGTCCGTGTGAGCGCCTAGATCTCAGAGACTATAAGGGACAGAGCAACCAAATTTGGTACACAGACTTCTGTAAACCCCACGCAGTTCAAGTTTGTTCTAAATTTTCGATCGGACCACTATATCATATAGCTGCCATATGAAAGATCAGACGAAAATAAAGTTTTAGTATGAAAAACTTTTTTGTTTTCTGAGATATCTCTACCAATCTGATAGAATATGCATTATTGTTGGTCTTGTACATCTTAACTAAAATTGGTTCAAATCGGTCCACTATATCATATAGCTGCCATAGAACCGATTTGTCGAATATCAAGTCTTAGTATGAAAAACTTTTTTGTTTTCTGAGATATCTCAACCAATCTGACAGAATATAGATTCAAGTTGGTCTTTTACATCCAGACCAAAATTGGTTCAAATCGGTAACCTATATCATAAAGCTGCCATAGGAACGATCGGTCGATAATTAAGTTTTAGTGAAAAACTTTCATGTTTTTTACCATATCTCAACCAATCTGACAGAATATGCATATAAGTTGGTTTTATAAATCCTGATCAAAATTGGTTAAGATCGGTCTACTATATCATATATCTGCCATAGAAAGAATTGGTCGATAATTAAAGATTAGGGTGAAAATTATTGTGGTTTCTGGAGAGTTTTTTATTTGTAATGGTCTCCACGTTGTGTTCCCTGGGAAACGATTTTCTGAAATCGGAATATGTATATATAATATGATTTATCTGTTAACTCTAATTGTTTGCAGTAATCATTATAATCTTAGAGTTTTTATATCTTTAGAGTTTTTATTATATATTTAGAGTTTATATATCTTTAGAGTTTATTATATAATATCTTTAGAGTTTAAAATTCGCAAATACTTTATATATATTCAAAGAAGTAACGGGTATCCTACAGTCGGGAGCGCGACTGTAGCCTTTCCGACTAGTTTGATTATTAATTATTGTTATTATAAGAATTATTATGAACTTATTTTTTCTACATTCAAATTATGATTGATTTATTCAAGAATTATCTATTGATCACTTAGAGTATAGAGTAATTTGTTACCTTATCAGCCAAGCTCAGGTCGGCAAACGTTGTCTCTGGCATTTTAGTCATGATGCAGGCACTTCTAATAAAGATAAGTGTCGGATAATATTTCGTATTACGTATTTACATTGTTGCATAGAACGACCTTCTGTGTACGGGGACTCACATTTAGACAATATCCAAAACTGGTTCTATGCTTAATATGTTTCAAGTATGTCAACAATCGCCTTTGTTTGTGTATTTATTTTATTTTGTGTTTTATTTGCGTTTTTACTTTTGTTTTTTGTTTTCTTTTTTATTCTATGCACCAATGAGACCGGCTCAACGGATCGGAGATAGATCGTACCGCGTCAGTTTCAGCAGAGATCAGACTGTTGACTAGATCTGGCTTAAGGAAACCAAGACTAAATATTCAATTGAGATCGCGGCTCATTCGCACTCAATGCACTTCACTCCGTCTACGTTTACGTCTCAGTCAATGTCTCTGTCTGCGTCTCCGTCTGCGTCACCTTTTATTGTGCTCTTGCTCTGCTTTTGAATCGAGTGTGGAATGTGAAATGTGAACTGTGGAGTGGAGACGATGCCTTCGTGCGCTCTCGGCTGGCGCAAGCAACAAACTGATTCGCATCAACTTGTACTGGTTATGTTTATGGGGAGCACAGCGATCGTATAGACATAAGGAAAGAAACAAGTGTGATGTTGACTTGACTGCTCGACTAGAAGATTCCTTGTACACTGAGATAGCTTAACCATTGACATTTCCCTTTCATTTATTATTTAGACAATTTTGATCCGCATGTGGTCGACTGAAATATACTTGTTAAATTTTGGTTCCCAGGTAAAAAAAGAAACATTAAATTATCCCAATTTCAACAATTGTACATTTTTTATTTCTAATTTTTTTAAAATGTATAATTCTCCTGCTTTAAATATTTGCTCATTGTGAGTATACCCTATTCCCTATAACTACAGGGTATCCGAAAACTGCACATACTCGTACGAGTTGTATAGAAGCAATTCAACAAAAGGCATCTTATCTCACTTGGAGCTGTTATCGCTCTCACACGTTGTTCACATATTTCTTCTCTCGGATTGTGCGGAGAACGAAAAACGAAGCGATCTTCACCCGCGTTACCAACTTGTCCAATTGTTATGAACCTCGTGCTTATCAAAGCTCTCTTGGCTTGTGGAGCGACATTTCAGATTATCAAAATCAATTGGGGGTTTGACGTAAACTCAAATCAAGATAAACTGATAAATACTACCTATTAATACAATAAACCAAACGCCAAATATACTTGTAGAATGACACAAACCTGTTAGTCATGTTATTATTGATTTATTGCAATGTAAATATAGTTAAATTTCTTATCGCATACTAAATTTATCCTTTTTTCTAGTGTAATCGAGTAAGAACGCTCTAGTCGAAGTGGAACAACTACGAAGAGTGAATACCCTCACAGAATATAGATCTTATTAAGTTTTTGAGATATTTAATTTGCTGTTAGTATTTGCAACAGTACACTCAGAAAGAAGCACCGTTCGTTCTACATACATGAGTTCTTTAATTAATCCCGATTCAGTCTAGAATTTTTTAAGAACGATTCGGTCTTGAATGTTCTTAATTCAAGAGCGAATCGTTCTTAACGGTTTCGTTGTCAAATATAAACATGTTTAATCCTGATCAAAAAATACTTCGGTAAGAACAATATGACTTGAATCAGGATCTTTAATTCTTAAATATCATTTTGCGTTTGCTTGCTTAGAATTCACAAATAGTTCTGGCTTCTCTGCAATGCGGAGAAGGTCGAAGAGGTTGAAGACTTTGATCATTTCTGTAGTCAGTCTTCCCTTACTTTTGATGATGATTTTAATCATTTTTATCATTTTTTTTTTGTAATATGCTCGTAATACTTATTTCATGTTTCTATATTAAGACGTTTTTGTTCTCAATTATTGAGTTTAAAGGAGTACGTTTCGAAGTTTGAAGCCGGAAAAGTGCTTAGACTAAGTACAAAATAATTTCAAATTTATCCCAATTTCACAAAGAATCAGTTTAAAACTAAGTTATTTGGTATTATATCGAAACCATAAAATTCTTAAATCAATCCTGAATTGTGCTTGACTTATCCGAACGGTCTTGATATCAAGAATTTCAAGAAATTCTAAAATATAGTATTTCGTTCTTGAATCAAGAATTTTCGAGCTTTGCTAGATTTTGACACCGGAAATTCTTGATTCAAGTACGAAAGCACTTGATTTTTCTCTCAGTGTAATAATCAATAATCATCTTCTTCTGTCTATTTTTTCTGTCTGTCATAAATCAACTCAATTGACTTTTTTAAAGGTATACATATTTTTATATTTTGTATGATTAGTTTTCTAGTTTCCTTCATCTTTAAAAGGCTCCGTGGCTTAAAGTCGCAAGGTGATGGCGTCACTTAATCCTGGTGATGTTTTATTTTTTGGTGCCTTCGTAAGACTTGTGATATTGGGGGGTTGGATGCTAACATCAATTACTACGTGCTGTTCCGCCATTTTAGCCGACGATGTCCAATGAATTTACTGCACAAAAATTTAATTAGATGCCCGTGTACCTTTTAGCATGTCCATAAAATGGAGGAAATATAATAAAGAGACCGAAATGAATCATCCACCAACAAGCAAAGTCAGGGATGCTGTGCTCTAGTTAAAAGATTTGCACACTACGGGGGTTGAGGGCGTAGCAAAATGTCCGGCGTGCCTAGAAGGGATGGGCATAAATCTAAGGGGTGCGTCTTAGCATAGCTGAGATGCCACGGCTAGAGTCTCTAATCATTTAATAACTTTGCATTGTGTAGTTCCAAGTAGTAATCCCAACTCTACCATAATAATCCTCATAAATATTTATTATACCGGCTTCTGTTCGGTTTCATGTGTATATTTGTATAACTTTTACATATTTGGCATGTCGAATATTTCAGATCAATTCTAGGAATTCTTGGAAAGGTCAAAAGTCAACCCATATAATACATATATGTGTATATGTGTATATATTATATCTGGTCTTTTATGCTTTAAAGATTTAGAGGAAATATTACGATACTATTTGAAAAGAATACACTGCACAAAAACGAGCAGTTTGTTAAATCTAGAATAATCATCTTTTTTTTTTTTAACTGTAGCTTTATTTGCTAAATCTTCTCCTCGGAGGGACTTACAGCAAGTGTATCAAATCTTATAATTATAACTTATTTACATTCTAAACGACTGATTAAAGTCTGGGGGCCCCGATATATTACTGCTGGGCTGGGAGGTCGTTGCGGTGGAGGCGGGTTCGATTGCAAACCCGAGTTAAGCGCCTTGCAAGAAGATTTGGATGTGAAGATAGCTTGATGTTGTAGTTCGCCTTCTGTTTTAAGATCTCTACGGATGTTCTCGTTCCGAACCTACCATGGTGCCCCAGTGATAGTTCTCAGAATCTTGGATTGTGCTCGCTCAATTATATCAATGTTGCTGTTGCTCGCATTTCCGCATAGCTGCGAACCGTAGGTCCAGATTGGTTTTAGAATGGAACTGTACAATAGTAACTTGTAGTCCAAGCAAAGGGGAGATCCATCATTTAAAAGCCAATGAAGGTTAATGGACTTCAGAGTTAACTGCGTTTTCTTAGCTTTAATGTGATCATACCAAGTGAGCCTCCTGTCAAGATGGACTCCAAGGTACGTTACTACATCAGCTTGGGGGAGTTGAGTGTTATACAAAGTTAGCGGAGCACAGGTTTGCCTGTTAAATATAAACGTTCGTTTATTTTAATACGCCAGTCTGATAGCCATTTCTCCACTACCACTAGATGATCAGCAAGTTTTGATTTTGCTTGTATAGGGCATCTGGAGCGGCTTAGGATCGCAGTATCGTCGGCATACGTGGATGTTGCTAGCCGCTCGTTTGTATGGATGTCCGCTGTGAAAATTACGTATATGTTAAGGTTAGCCCCAGTACGCTGCCTTGAGGAACTTCAGCTTCAATTATGTGGTCGTCAGACGTAGTAACGTTGCATCTCACTGCGAATAATCTATTGAAGAGGTACTACTCGAGTAGCTTGTGGGTGTAAACAGGGAGTGTCGTTTTGATTTTGTGCATGAGGCCGTCAAGCCACACTCTATCGAAGGCCTGAGAGACGTCAAGAAATATCGCACTGCAGTATTCCCGATGCTCGAATGCAGTCCGTACTTTTGATGTTATCCGGTTGACTTGCTCGACAGTTCCATGCTTTTCTCGGAAGCCAAATTGATGTGCTGGGATTACATTGTGTGCTGTCAGATAAGGAATTATGCGCAACAGGAGACATTTTTCAAATAGTTTAGACATCTTTAAGCCGTTGCTTGGTAGATGGCGAGCGATGTGACTGCCAGTCGCGTCTCAATCTTCTCTTTTCCAGAACAAGTTGTTCAATTTGAAGATTGGTTTTTTGTTGGTTGGGCTGTGTAGTCACGCCTAGCGGTGTATGAGTATATTTTACAGTAAATCAGCAGAGCAGTCGATGTCAGCTTCAGGCGAGAGCCCCAATACGTGTGCTTCGCATTGTAGTCTCCTGCTGCTATAAAACGATTCCCCAGTGTTGTGAAGAATTGCATGAATAGAGCTTCAGTGATTGTAAAGCTTGGAGGACAGTATACTGCGGCAATAGTAAGATTGCTGTTGCCCAATTGTAAGATTATAGATGTAGCTTACAGATAGTTTGTTGCATATCTCTTAAGAAAATTATGTTTTTGGCGGTTTCTAATTAAGATACCCGTTCCACCATGTGCTTTTCCATCCGGATGATCTGTGCCATAATACAAATAGCCGCTTATTTGAAAGTTATATTTATTGGTGAGATGTGTCTCTGAGAACAGCATTACATGAATGTGTTTGTCGTACAGAAATTGAGTTAGCTCAAGTTAATGCCGTGAAACACCGTTAGCGTTCCATTTTGACGTTGATTCTTTTGACTGTTAAGATGCAAGCATCTGTATCAATATGTTTTGATTTTGCATCAGGTTTTGGATAGTTGTTCTCATAAAGGACATAAAGTCCATCATACTTTGTTGCAGGCTGAAAATCATCGTTTCAATCGAGCTTTGAGGCAGCTGATGAACGCTTGCCAAGTTTGGATCTGCTTGGATTACATTTGGAAGCGATGTTGAGGGGGTTAGTTTTTGTGGATGCCAGATTTTACCGCACTGGCAAAAAAGATGCCAGTGATAGTATTGACGGGGCCAAGTGAAGACCTGGCTGTTTGGTCAAAGAAGACGTCGAGTGTAGATTGGGGTGATGTAACTGCGTCTGACATGTGCTGGGAGCGCGCTGGTGGTACTCGCCGCATACGGGGTTTCAGTTCTATGTACACAGGACAGTAGTTAGCTTTGTGATTTCCACCGCAGTTTCCACACCTTTTTGTGCTGGGGTCTTCTTTGTTGGCTGGGCAATGATCAGAGCCATGGGAGTCTCCGCAGGCTACGCATACCGACCGTAGCGTGCAGTAAGTCCTGGTATACCTATATTTAAATGCAGTTTGAGCATTGTACTGGACCATTGCCTTTGTGTGGCTCCTCAACCGTGTTCCGGCGATGCAACAGGAGTTTATAGCTAGGGTGCACTTCGATTTTCTTCAAAGTTTTACTATCTGGTTCTAGCTCAACTTTGAAGAAAGGTTGAGGTTTTTTGTTTTTAATTAATAATATTTGAAACTCTCATAGCATGGAAACATTTGGCTCATTCGACGCAATTTTCATCATCACAGGCCGAATGTTCAGTTCATTCCCATACAAAATCCGAACGATCATCCAAATAAAATGTAGTAATTTATTGCCATTCGCCCGGATGGATTTCAGTAGTTTTTTTATCGAAAACCCAATGTTTATCGATGATCTCGTGAAAAACTATACAATCATCTCTAATATCAGCTGTTGTGTCAGAAAAAAATGTAAACAAAATTTGCGCCAAATATATTTTCAAAAGGAATATAAAAATGCTATATTTTCTGATGTACAAGCAAAGGAGGGCAGTCATTCGGTGGAGCATGACCATGAGGCCATCCCTATGGAGCTTATTCATTAATATTAATTAGAATTAAGCTTTTATTTTATACTTTATTATTGTTGCACAAACACTGAAAAGCTAATTTATTTCGGGCGAATGGCAAATCTAGTTACCCGTTTCACATTTGGTCGTAGAAATCCAAAAATCAGGCACATTCAAATGTGAGTGAATGAGGCAAATGTTAGTGCTCGTGGAAATAGCCTTTTAGAGCACTTATGAATAGGAATAGAATCGGATGTCTTTCCTCATCCGGTTCTATTCCTTTGAGTATCACCTGCATATTTATCTTAAATATTTTATTTTTAAAATAAAACAATTTCATGAGAAAAATACAAAAAAAAATGTAATCCAGCAGTCAAAACGTCTTCTCTATTTTCAAATGTTCGTTAAAAAAATATAAATTTATATATATATATATATGTATGCATATAGACAACACAAATTTCTTTATCAATGTATTCCTTTATCAAATTCCTTTATAGTACCACCAAAATTGTCAGAAATTTACTCAGCAAATTGACAATATATGACAATAAACTTTGATTGTATATATGTACAAATATACATATTTGTATTATTGACGTGTTATGGTGACGTGGTGTCCTATGTAAATTTAATCAAAACGAAAAATATGGCGAATTGTTGAGAAACCTTAAATTTATAAATAAACTTTTACATTAGTGCTAAGGTCACCAATAGGGCGATTCATTATCTTAATTTATTTAGCAATTAATCCCAGAGAGCGATGCCATGCTTGCTGAAGCTTAGTTTACGAATTAATCTCGTATTTCTTCCAATCACCAATCATAATTTGGCAATATTGTCGTTTCTTATAAAAAAAGTACAATAAATGCTGAAAATCCAAAAATTCAAATACAATTAAAAAAAATTGAATATAATGGACAAGTTGTCTGTTTATTCATTTAAATATATTTGTGATCATCGATTAAATCATTTGCTTGCAAACAGTCTGGGTTCATCTGAATTAAAGGTCTTAGACTTACATCATCTATCACAAAATATATGTACTATATGCACTACTTGTATTTACATTAAGATTTACACATTGTATTAGTACTTAAATCTAGAGCATGTCTGCCTATATACATAATCCTACTTAATACCTTCAAGTGATACAGACTAAGCGCAGTCTACATGGCTTTTACAGCGAGCCTGCCTTTTCCATTAGATACCAGGGCAGGAATACGGATGCCGCAACAACGGCTACACATGTGGCACAAAGGGCAACTGTTGTTGATAGATTTGTGATCGAGAAATGTTCGTCCGTATGATCCAGCTCTTCGTTCGGATGTTTTTCAAACTCCAAGACTTCAACGTCAAATCGAAATCGCACCTTCGATGATGGCGAATCTTTACGCCAAACCAAATGACCGGACGATTCTCGTCGCTCCAAACTCCATTTCGGATCGTGTACTGCAAGTAACAAACATGTCATTTGGTTATTTAAATAAAACAACATGTATTTGGTTTGTAAAGTGTTGTATTCTTAAAACTGATAAACAAACTAAAGTAAAAGCTTTAAAATGCGAATCTGTCGCCAATTTGAGTATACAAATTAATGTTGCATACTTGTAGGTTGTTGTTAAAAATAAGTTACGACTCTGTGCAAATTAGTAGAGTAGCTTAAAAATTCATAAATAGATCGATATGCTTATTAATGTATTATATTTGAAGATGTCAAAATGAATTTATTTTATGTTAGGAAAGTATAAAGTTTTGTAGTAAATGAAGACGTAAACTGATTAAATTATAAAATTTCGTATGTATAAAAATTTTCTATACATTTACCTGATCCAGTCATTGCGCTACTGTTGAGTTGAAAACAATCTGAAATGAAAACAAAGGCAATCTATTAAATAATCAGTTGGCATGTAAACAAACAACATGTAGTTGTAATTCAGTGAGTGTTCGGTGCGTTGACCTTCTATGCACTTTTGTCCATGGAAATTAAAGCTGGCACCTCAATATCTCACATATTCTATGTGAAGTACGACTATCTAATTAACATTCTCGTCTCATACAGAATTTAATTAGAAGCAAAAAAACAAAACACGATGAACGTGTCGCCGACAAATGTTCGAATCAAATTCGATTTGTATTGAATTCAAAGGCAATAACTTGTCCCATTTTGCAAGTTACGTTATTGTAAATCATTAATTAATTGCTTATATACAAAGAAAGTATGCGTGTATTTAACCTGACAATGGGGTCAGACCATGCCAATGGCTTTCAATTAAATGTCGACAATGACAGCACCACCTAACTCTTTGTTGAACCTATCAATCGTCGACTTCGTCCGCTTTTCCGCTGCAACCACAATGAATTGGAATTCACGTGACCAATCAACCCATTCCTATCCCGATAATTCAGCATTGATTTTTGGTTGAACGTGAGAGGTGGATGGTTCTGTCAAGGTCTTAGCACCCGTGGAATATCGACAGGTGCGCTGGCATACCAAAAATGTGTAACGAATTTCTTTACAATATACAGTAAAGCCTTTTTTAATGTTTTCAATTGAATGTATATTTTTAATGAAAAAGTAAATGCGCATTTATGTAAATTTATTTAAGGGAAAACTTTGATTCTAATCAGTATGTGTCTAATGAACCCAAAATAAACTATTTGTGTTTATAAAAACCTATATATAGAAGTTTCAATTGCATGAAACGGATTACGTAGTAACTTTAAATAGTATATTCGAGTGTGGCCTACATGTCAGTCTTGTTAACTCCACTCCCATTAGTTTATGTGTCCTAAATGTAGACATAAAGTAATAAGTATAGTAATAATAGTAATAGTAGTAATCTTGACATTCACTGTTGAATAAAGTTTTGTTGAGCAAACATTTCACTGAAATCTTCCCAACGAATATTATCATAAAGGCTCATCGTCTTTTTATTTACACAAGACTTTTTATTGAAATTTCTGTTGTATAGTTTTAATGTATTGTTTTCATCAGCAAGTCTCTTCAACTGCACATGTTTCCACATTTATGTATAGAATATCGATGTACATACATATGCATCTAGTATCTATACATATACGATTATAATACATTTATTTGTTTGTATATATGTACATGAAACAGATGCGGATGCTGCATTAGCCAAAAACTCAATTATGTGAATGACGTAAGGCAAAAACAATTGTGGAAGCGAAACCTCTTTGCATATTTCACTGCATGCTATAATGTGTACAATCACACGACGGGGTCGAAGTGTCACAAAATATATTTGCATAGGGTATACCTAATTATAATACAAATTCGTTAGTTTACGATATATGTATGTATTGTATGTTTGTTTGTAGATAAACAAAACTTGCGTTAATTCGGGCTAATAAGATTGCAAAGATATTTAATCGTTTGGCGAAAATGGTATTGTTCATTATCGTTTGTTTGGTAGAAAGCAGTGTACGTAAATTAAACAAGTGTACACACAGTTCGTCAAGAAACCTTAAATCTAAAGAATTCTCTTATCTTAGCCATTAAATATGACTATATTTTAGCCAATGGTGAAATTGAGATAACATATGACTAGTTTGTGCCTTCATCAGACAAACAGTCACTGGCAAATGTAACTTATTACTTAATTGCCGAATTAGTCACAAATGCAGTCAATTACCAATAAAGTTTATAGGTACATTCTATTTCGCAAGTGCATGAATGCAGGTTAATATTCACAAAAATAAATTTTTTTAATATTTCCATATATACATATATCCATATATATATATATATATATATTTCCATTGTATTGTATATATTCAGATTAATGTACAGATGTGGGTTTTGCTATTAGCTGTATATTGCAATCTTTACCTGTTTCCAAACAGTTTGACACTGAATTGGTTTTTTGTGTGTTTTGGCGTTGTTAGCACCGCGCAATGCCGGTTTTTTTGCCAATGTTGTTCTTGTTGTTGTTTGGAACACAACTCGGCAACAAATCGCCCGAGAAACTTTGGCCGATGAGTAGCAACAACTCGTACGATATGAGTGAGTGTCTCAGTTAACAAATTGTCCACGAGCCCAATAAAATGCCTCTGGACTTTGAGCCAATTGTCGTGCTCTTTAAACAATTGCATTTAAATTTACATACATACTTACGTAAATAAGTATGTGAACAAATATATATTCACAAGCGAGTAAATCAATCAGATCATATTGAAACTGAGCTATCGCTGCTATTCTTTCTGTTTATTCCATTTAAATTATAAAATATACTATACAATTTCATATTCACACAAACATACATATGTACATATGTATGTACATATGCGTAAGTATGTCATATTTTAAATTGGTTCTTTCCTATTGTTGTTGCCACTGTCGCTGCCGTTTGTCTGATAAGATTCGCAAAGAAAGAAACGACAACGTCAGCTGGACTTTTATTTTAATCAATGAACTCGCTCATTCCACCCTCTTTGCTTTTATCAGCTGATTTCGCGTCATTAGCAAAGCTCCCACAACAAAACGCACAGTGGAGCCACTACAGTGAAGAGTTCTTAGAGTAGACTAACATTTACATCATATTTGTGTGCACTCTTGGAATTTATAATAATTCTTATACCATTGAAAATACCTTATGTGTACCATTAAGTATGAGAAAATCTTTTTTACTACCTTAAATTTAAAAATATATACATGGTAACTCAAAATATAATTTGTGTGTTATGTTCTTTATTATAAAGAAACTATATAATTTCATAGGCTTTTATTAGACGAACATAAACTTTTAAAACACATATTCACATGAACTATATATATGTAAATTGAATCCATTATAGCACTGATTTACTGTACTTGAAATGCCAAGGTGGAATAGTTTGAAAAAGTGCAAAAACAAAAAGTTAACAAATCAGCTATAAAACTCACTGTCGCTAAACACGCGCGAACCCCAGCAAATGATAAGCGTGTAAATCACTCTTAAAGCTAATTGATGTACATATGTATGTGCATACATACATACATATGTAAGAATATACATATGTATGTATGTAAAGTGACACACATGTGTACGTGGCTGTTATTTCATAGAACTGATACATGTTCACACATACATAATACAGTATGTAAAGTAATTGTTTTGACAAAGAAAAAATATATATTCATATATTTGTTTTTAAAAAAAAATAGTTTAACTTAATGGATCCCTTCATTTCAGTTTTAACTTGTTTTAAGAACCAAAAGCAACTACAAACAAATAAGAAAGATAAATATATACTAACTTAAGTTTTTTTCAAATATTTTTTATTTTTTTATAATAATTATTTGAGGAACTGCAAGTATGTGAAAGTGTGACGCGACCATCAAATTATGTTACTCTCTGTCTATTCACAATAATTGTGGTTGTTGTTTTTGTTATTGTTACAATAACAATATCTACATATTTTTCTGTAAGTAAGGTGTTTCTGTTGTTATTACCGTTTGGATTTGCAAAGACCCGTAAGACGACGAAGGCCAAGCAGAGCTCATTAATTTGTGAACAGCTGATGCACACGCATACACACTCGCGCTGACACACACGCACGCACACACACAGTCACAATGAAATAGTGCAACGGCTTGGAGAGGTTATTGAAGAGGGGAGATATTCGCAGTCAGCAGCTGTCGTTAAAGTCGATCTTGGGCTTTGTATGTGTGTGCGTGAGTACGTTTACGTTAAGTCGAACTACCCGACGCGTCCAACTATCGAGGTCTAAGCATAGACACAGACTGTCGTTGCCTCGCTCAATAGTATCTATAGGAACCCGGGGCTAGAGCAGCCGCAGCCGCAGCTGTAGCCGCTGCCCCAACGTAAACCGTTTGCGAGCGAGCGAAATGAGCGAGAGACCCAAACTGGCTGATTGGAGGCTCGGCTCCACAGTAGTAGTAGTAGTATTAGCAGAAGTATGAGTATAGTATTTTTTTACGATATCTATGCATGAGTGCATGTACATATGTACATATGTATGTATGTATGTACGTAGACTATATATACTTGTGATTGTTTGTAAATATAAGAACAGTGGTTGCTTTGGTAGCGTCGCCAATGGCAACAAAATTTTAAATTCATGTAGATTTCGTTGCTCTTGCAGTACAAACACATTATTTGCCCATGCTCGCTGCTACATAGAAAACGGATCTTCAAGAAGCAAAGAAAACAGACTGGTCATTCTTTTGTGAACAAACTCAAAGTAATGCATAATTTAGCTTCCAAAATCCACCTAGAGTTTTATTTAAAGCACATCAAATAGCAAAAGCCAGTTTCAATCAGTTTCGCCAACTCAACAATTTTCCTGACACTTCTGGAGTTTTACGAATGCCAAACGACGGAAAAGTTTTGAGATAAAGAGTACCGGTAATAATAACTATTTTGAAAGATCAAATAACTACCGGAAATTATTATTACTAGATTTATATTGTATATATGTACATACATTGTTGCAAACAATATTTACTTTTATTTGAAAATGGTTTTATAAAAAACAAAATGATCCGCCCCCTGTTTGCTTCGATCTCGGTGAGGTTTCGTCTACAGTCGAGTGCACGTACTTAAGAAAAATGTTTAATAGTACGCCTAAAATCCCTTAAAAATATGTTGAACATGTTTTCAAAGACTCTTGGGTATTATTACGCTGTTAATACAGGTATAAAATCAATCAAATGCGGTGTCAGAAATATATATTCTTAAACCAAGTACAAAATACTTGATTCAAGCCCGATTTTTCCAGCAATATTTTGATTTACGGTGTTCTGTACAGTTTTTTTAGTTAGACCAAATATTTTAAGCTACTTTATTAATGTTAATTCGTTGTCATTTTACCCTCATATTGTAATAATAATCTGATTACATATTTAGTATGCATGCTAAAATCCACAATTTTAAACTTAAATTTCAGAATGAATTTTTTTGTACCAAGTTTGGTATGTATTCGCGAGAAATCTCTCTTCCTAGTTACGGTTACTACCAGGATGACAATTAAATAAAACTTAGATAGAAGGAAAATGTAATATAGAATACATGGAAAATATTAAGCAATAAAAAGATTTGATTTTGATTTTGAACGTGTACACGTCGGACAGTTTCAATAATAAATGTAATCTTAATAAGAAGCATTAAAGTCCCAGCACCATAGAAATAGACAGCGCTTGACCATCCAATTCATACCACTCGTAGTAGGCATAGACAACTTTCCAATTAAAATCGATATCAATATCGTCGAACAGATCATCTGTCAGAATTGTAATTAAGAGAAGCACAGACGCCATACTCCAGACAAATAGACAGTATTTTAAAAACCGCGATTGATTATTATATTGAATGGCTACAAACATATCAACAACAAAAATTATATGACATTACGATTAGCCAGAAATAGGCTAAATCATATGAGATATTTTACTTTAACTTATGCAAATAGTATGCAAAGACTTACCCACAATATAGCAGGTGACGCCAAAAAGAAATTTGTCGCTGTTAAGGATTTTATTTATCACTGCGGACGGCAGTCCGCGCTAGTGACGAAAGCAGCACGAAGGGTGCGAAAGGCGACTAGCAATATATACACGAAGAATGGAAATTGCTATGACTGTCCGATCGGATTGAGTTATATACCGATCAAAAGGTATGACTTTAACTAACAAAAGTGCATACTAAGACTTTTGGTAACTCACCTGCTTCACGAGATAAGTGGGAGGGTCAAAATTTTAATGATTGCAGCTAGTTGGGCCGTTGGAGCCTTTTGGTCAAATTATATAATATTATAATTTTTAAAAATTCTTATTGAAAATTTGCGTCGAATGATACCTTGATCATTCCAATCCGACATTTAGTTCAAAAGATATATTAATTTGAAATTTTTAAGGGCCTTCTCAAAATGAGGTGAAAAGTTTGTTTGCTTGGATCAAAGCGCTGAAAAAGCTTCGATATTTGATGAGGAATTGTATCTTATCAGAAATCTAGAAATGTTTGCTCTACGACTTTAGCGAGAAATAGCTAGTTTAGCGGGAAATATCTAAAACACGATAAATTTGAAACACCCATAGTTTCCAATCCGAAGAAGCTACAGATGTGTTTTATATGTCGTTTGAAAGTTATTTTTGAGGGCTTTTAGATGCGACTTGAATATTTGCAAAGTACTCAGGTAAAATTCTACAGGTGAAAAAAGCTTTTTTAGCTGACATTTTGACGATTTATTACAAAACGGCTCCAACGATTTTAATTAAATTTCAATATTTTGTAAAACTTCGCGTCTTTTGATATTTGACACATATCTTTAAGTGAAAAGGTTTGGAAGATATTACAAGCTTTAGTACGATAAACTTTTTCGTTTCTCAGGATATCTTGGTTCAGATCTGTCCACAATATCATATAGCTGCCATAGAACCGATTTGTCGAATATCAAGTTTTAGTATGAAAAACTTTTATGTTTTCTGAGATATCTCAACCAAACTTACAGCATATGCATTATAGTTGGTCCTATACTTTCGAACCAAATTTGGTTCAAATCGGTCAACTATATCATATAGCTGTCATAGAAACGATCGGTCGCATTTTGTGACGAACAATATTTAATTTAATATATAAATTATTAAAAAAAAAAGTTTGACATTCGGCACTGCGCATTAAAATTATTTTTAGGTATACAGAATCGAGATCCCTTTGCGCAATGTGCCGAATGCCAAACTTTTTTTGGTAATTGTCTAGTACGTGCACGACCTCGATAAACTATTTTCCGCACCACCATGTGTGGTAAAGTTCAAGGCGCTTTTTTTTTCATTGTGGTATCCCCAGGAGGCTTACTCCACATATGTAGTCTAAATTGGTGTCGAAGAGCGGGTCTTGGTTTGTTCAGTGTCTTCAGCATCAGAGTCCTGCGCATGATAAAAGCGGTGAAAAGCACGCGATTTAAAAAAAAAAAATTTTGCTTGCGGCTCTCTTCTTCCCTCACTTACCTCTGCGAAATGCACTTCATTGTTTACCTTCAAAGAAGATGTTGGCTCATACAGTTTCCTGAAAACTGCATGGAACCTTCCTCTTTCTCTCCTTTTTTTCACTTTTTTTTTACCTGCGCACGACATATCAAATAAATTTTTATTTGAAATTAAACAAATTAGAACCTTCAGAACAATTGATCAAAATCAAATGCAATTTTTTCCCATAAAACTCCTGTCCATTTTAACTAATTTTGAATAGCCTGCTTTGTTTTTTTTTTCATTGAAACTGTAATAAAAATCCTATTCATTTTAACTAATTTTGAAAGGCCTGCTTCGATATTTTATGTATTTTTCGCTGAACTTTAAAATGCATTTAAAAAGAAACCGCGGGTCGGGACAAAATTTTTATACGATAATTCATGATAATTCGCCGTCTATCTGGGGTGTTTTTTTCGTGAATTTTGGCGAGGTCGTGCACGTACTAGACAATTACCATTTTTTTTAAATAATTTATATATTAAATTTAATATTGTTTGTCAAAAAATGCGATATCAGAAATTTTGGTGCAGGAAAAGACTTTCGGCACTAGAATTTTACTTTGTAAAGAAGTTTTTTTGGAATCAGTAGACTTACCGTTAAGCAAATCAAATAACACTTGTCATGTAAGTGATGTAGTTTTAGCACAAATATGTAAATACATATGGTCAAAAGTAGAATTAAACTGTTCCCGTAGCTTACTGAGGAACAAATCATTAAAATATAGTACATACATCAGTAGAAAACCGTGCAAGATTTTACCAATAACGTATGAATCAAAATCAAATAAACATTCATTCCCTGATTGGACAGCTCCTTTGGCTGAATGCAATAATCTGGCTTCGACAGATACACAGCGACATTCGATCGATACAGGGTGACATTCTAAATAGACAAATTCGAGTACAAATGAGTATTTATATAAGTACTCGTATTTATAAATATCAATCACGAAGTTTTGTCTCACCTCAAACAATTTCCAATTATCATTTCGACTTAAAGGACCTACATTATTATTAGAACTACAGTCTGGGGCTATTCCTGGCTGTACCACAAAACGATCCTTTATATAGAATTCCATGTGTGTCCCATCCCCTAGCGTTATATTTACTTGATCATCGTTCAGTTCTCTTGTGCATTTGCCTTCATCACCCGCATTAAGTCGATGTCAATGACAACAGTACCGAATGCAGGGTTTACTTTTCCACAAACATCCCCTTAAGTGCTCCTCGACAGTTGTGCGTGTTCCCTCAAAGAGTATCTTATAGTTTTAAGTTCCGGTTTGTTCGGGAGGTATCAGAGCCATTTGTTAGTATCTCGCTGTCTGTCAAGTCAACTGTATCAAAGTAATTCATTTAAAATATTTTATTAACACTGGAATTTTATGTTAACCGAAAAACAACCACGTTGGGATAGATCTTAAATTGGACTAATATCGAGCCTAATCAAACATAATCATAACTTGAAAATTAAATCATTAAGAGTTCTGCATGAAAGCGGTCTTATATAAAAATAATAAAAATCAAGATCTTAAAATTGGTGAAAATGTTTAGATTATGGATTTTGTTGTTCTTTATAAGTTTAATTATTATTAAGCTCTTATTGAAATTTTAACAACTAAGAACGCAAGAGTCTATGCGATATGCGATTCCTCATCAGTAATGCCATTTTTGTGTTTTTTTTTTTTTTGCTTCCCAGAGTATTCTTCCTTGATCAAGTTTTTTTTAATTGAGTTTTTTTGCAGTATATCCCAATTGTTATTTAATTAATCTTTTTAAGCTTGAAAAAAATTACGTCTTTAAAATACTTAATATCTTTGTTGAACTTGTAGAATTTGGTTGCTCTACTTCTTGTATTTAGGTGATCAGACGGATGGATACGGCTAAATCGAGTTCCTGTTACATACTTATATTGCAACAAATACAATATGTTCTTTTACTCTACAATTAACGGGTACTCGAGCAAATAATTGAGCATTGAGTTTTCTTATCAGTTTTTTCTTAACTGCAAATAATGCGGGTTTTCAAAATTTTAAATATTTGTCTACTTAAAAAAATGTTATGATAATTTTATTTTAAAAGTTGAAAAACAAATTTTATTTTAAAAATAATAATCATTACGGTCCCTGATAAATAATATAAAAGTATATATATATAATTTGTCATTCATTGCCTTTCAGTCAATGGAAGTTGAGATCAGAACAGAAAAATGGGTGTAGGCAGCTTTGCTTGTGTGTTTTGAAAACAAATGTCACTAAAATCGACTGCTATGAATTAATTTCCAATGTTTTTTATAAACAATAAATTCATTCAGAATTTATTTAATGCAGTTTTTTTAACATTTCAAAAATAATTTAATCAATAAATTTTAGCATTTAATTACTAAATCTCACCCCAATTTTTTTGACATTTCAATGCAATGGGTTCTTGGTTTCAGGCATATTCGAATTAGCAATTTAATTGTAGTCATATTAGTGTTCGAGGATATTTTCGCAAACTTATTTAGGTAAATATTTTTTCGGAGACAAGTCCGTTGAGCCATCATCTAATATATTGCAAAATTGCTTGTTAATCAGTCTTATTGAAAAATTAATTAAAAATTGTATAATAACATCAAATGTTAATGTATATGTCAATATAACATCAATAGGACATGACAATATAACATTAATAAATAAAAAAAAAAACCATTTGCCCGAGGCAGGATTCGAGCCTTCGACCTGCGTGATAGCATAAAATTAGATGAATTCAGCGACTTAGCACAGTACGCCACGAAGCGCCCTGACATTCTTCTGCCTAATTTCAGCTTTGTTAACAGCATTTGTCTGCTATTAATTTATGATTACTGCCAACCCTCACACAATTAAACAGCTTAACTTATTATTTTAATATCTTCGCTATTTACCGTCCGAACGCACAGATCGTGGACTATTAACGCTTCATCTGTGGAAAATCTGCAGTTTCTCGCTTTCAAATTGCTCTTGTAATTTAGAAATGAAATTTAAAATTTGGATTTTAGGGCGTTAAAGGGGGCGTGGAAAAATTCTAAAACAAACTTGATCTGCTTGCAATATAGATGAACCTAGATACCAAGTTTGGTGTCTCTAGCTCTTATAGTCTCTGAGATCTCGATTTTCATACAGACGGACGGACGGACAGACGGACATGGCTATATCGACTCGGCTGTTGATGCTGATCAAGAATATATATACTTTATGGGGTCTGCCACGCCTCCTTCTGCCTGTTACGCACATTTTTTTTGAAACAAACTTAATAGACTTTTTTTAAGTACGGGGTCTAAAAATGTTTGTATAAGCAAAAAAGTCTTTTAAAAATTTAATTTAATACAAGGCTGCAACCGGATCTGAAGTGAACCTCGCAGAAAAGGTTTGACTCAGGATTTTAGCAGGCCGAACCTGATAGTGAACTGAACGTTTAAAATTATTAAAATTTGTATTACTATTTCGCAAACCCGAACACGAACCGAACCACTATCATATTCTAAAAATTCGGCTCAAAAAAATAGTTCCATAAATTGAATTTTTTTTTTAATATTGCACAACAATTTGGGACTGCAAACCTGTTCGAACCTCCAAATTAAACCTTTACCAAACTTTTGGAGGCTTGCAGCCATTATTCTAAAATTCAGAACGTCCTACAGCCTACAAATCGATAAAAAAAAAACTATTAAGTAATTTATTTAAAAATTTAAATCATGTGCTTCAAAAATATATTCGAAAGCTACAAAATGCAGGTTAAGCCCTTTAAGCCCCGAAGTGTTTTACCAAAGCTCATGTAAGTTTGCTTACCTTATAAAAATTATAATATGGTTGAGAATTGTATAGAATTGTCAGAAATTAGACTTGTACTATCCAAGCATTAAAGCAGTCTAACATGATATCCTAATGCAGTATGCACTTAACGAGACATACTCATACTTGGACATCCTTTACTTTAATCTTAATCTTAGAAATTATATGCTAACACATTCAATGAGTCTGGGCATCCACTTTAATTAAATAACATTGTGACTGATAGTAGTATAAGTAGAGTATAAACAAAGACAAAACACTGGTTTCTAGGCAGTATGGTCTTCCTATTTTTTTTTATTGTTGTTCTTGTGTAAATACATCCATACATATGTATGTACATACATATATGTATGAGAAAAGTATGTAGATATGTGCTTGTGTGCATGATTTACGATTAAAGTGATTGTGTCCCCGCAACCAGACATGCATACATATATTCACATGTATTGTAGTTATACACTTATTCATGTCATTGTTTTGACAAAATATGAAATTGCACAAAAAATAAATGTACTTTGTATTTTCTATGATTATTTTTTCATACTTTATTACAAGTCAAGAAATAAAGACTATAATTAACTGATTTAAAAAAATTAAAAACAAATGTGTGCAATAATTTCATTGACAAAACATTTACTTTACTAACTGTATGTACTTTTGTCGAGTGTGAAAGACTCAAAATCTTCGCTGTTGTCACTTGCTCTGCACTTGTCGTTGGCTGCGAGTCGATTGTGATTGCCTTTTCAGTGTGTCGGAAGCTTTGGGCCTGAACTCAGGGCAAAGCAAGACTGCGATAGAACAGAGCCACAGAAATCAAAGTAAAGAATTCAATTTGGAGTAATGATTCACAGCAGTTATGTCTGAAGCATCAACATCAGGACGTTCGCACTCGGAAGACCTTTCTAGGTATTTAATCTCAGTAATTCGTTGGCTGTCGTTGACTCTCGATTAAAATGTCATTTCTCTGGACTTATCAACAGCAACAACGGTCGCCTGCAAGAGGTGCTCAAGACGTGTGCCAACATTCAGTCGCTGGAGTCACTGTATCCGTGTCCACAGCTTGATAACGATTTTAAGATGATCTCGCCCAATCCGTACTCCCTCAGTGGTTTTATATCGAACAGCAGCTGCACCAGTGAAGATGCTTTTACTGACATCGTGCTCGAGGAGGACAATCGCATCTCACTGGCCTATGAAAACCTATGCACGATTCCACGACGATTGGCTGACAAGTTTGCCGCGCAGACCAAGTTCCTTGATCTAAGCCATAACAATTTTAAGAACCTTAAGTTTCTTTCATTTTTTGAGGACCTCCATACGCTTATATTGGACCGCAATAGCAATTTAGATGTGAATACACTTCCCTACCTACCAAACCTAAAAATATTGTGGTGAGTGAACATTAATACTTCTGTTATCCGAACTGCATCTCAACTGACTGATCTTTTCATGCAGGATAAACAACTGCGATATCTGCAATATAACCGATTGGATACACCGTATAGAGCGAAGATGTCCCTCGCTAGAGCAGCTTTCCTGCATGGGCAATCCAGGCATTCAGACCGTATTTAAAAACCATGGTCCCGCCACACCCGATGCCTACGCCCGCGAATACATACTCCAAGTGCTTCCCAATTTGAAGTACCTGGACGGTGCATCGCGCTATGCATTTGGTGACCAAGATCACAATACGGAGAATGGCCGACGAAATCGCACAAATGGAGCTTTATCCTCAAGCACATCTATGGCAGGACAAGGCCAAGAGTCAACAAGTACCTCCGACAAGCCGTACAGGGGCAACAAAGTCGTATCACCCACAAATAGCTTCAGGGAATTCTATCGGGCTAGTCCTGCCAAGAAATCACGCAGTCGTAATGGCAATGGATCTTCAACAAACTAAATGAACACCTATCAACCTAAGAACTTTCCACTGACGGACGGACGGGTCGCATGGGTTGCAGTGCTAGAGCCTCAGCCAGATTGTCTTATTGGACTGGTGTTATTTATAGTCCGACTGCGAGCGAGAGCTTATCACTACAGCCGCTTGCAGGCCTTTGGCGATGCCCTAGCTGGCAGTCCATTGCACTCGATTACACCTACATTGTAATAAATATAATCTCTGTGAATAAGTGTGAGTGTGTGTGCAAACAAAACAATGACGATTACAATTGATTCAATCTGGACTGCGAGAAAAACACATTTCAAGATTCAACTTGTTTTTAAGTCCCACTTTTCATAAATATAATAAACAGTATACCTATATAGTTTATAAACATATAAGTAATAAGCAAACAACACCTAGAATTTACTTGACTGAGACATCAGGTCCCAAATATATAAATTTACAATTTACGTTATAATCCTTAAAATTACCCCTAATTCACATCTAATTCATAAACTATATATTCATATACAAAATTCGTAACCGAATAACAAAGATATTAATTTGATAAGTTAATATATGTTTCTGACAAATACATAAAACTAATGTTATAACTCACTTTCTAGTAAATCAAATAAATGGCTATAAATATCAACATTTGTCAACAGAAGTACAATATCTACTCTTGTTTAGTCTTTAATTAGCTCCGCATATTCAGGTAGATTAGTTATTAGAAAATTGTACAAGGAAAGCTACGTCAATATATATCAAATAAAAGAATATAGAACCACTGACGTTTAACTATTTATAAATTTAAATTTAGCAGGAATAGCGTATGTAGTAAGTGAGCAAGAGAATTTTATAATCGGTACGCTGAATTCACCTCTTTATTAATGCTGTGTATACAAATTGGCCCATTTTTGATACATCATTCACAAGGTCAGGCTGACAGCAGAGTACAGTTAAAGTTTTATACTAATAATTTTTCCTAGTTTGATTAATGCATTTTTTGCTCATTTGGGTTGACCGGACAGGGGACAAACACCATAACAAAACTGTAAATTTAGAATAATACGCGAAATCGGCTGGTTAAAGTAATTGGATTTAGCTTGATATACATTTGTTATAATGAAACACATGATTATGCAGTATTATATATATAGATGTTAGAGTTATACTTAAAAAAGAAACAGAAAGTATTATCAAATTTTTAAGCATATTTGGAATTGTTTACGTTTTGTCGGGTACTGCACCTTAGCTAACATTGTCAGCGGCAGATACGGGTCAATTAGACTTGATTTCCAAAGCGCCAAAGGCTGAATCCAACGAAGCGATCCACTTTTCATTGTTATTGATCGATGTATGACTGGCGGTATGGACTGATGCCTGTTCCAGGGCCCACTGCGCCAACTTTTGAGACTCCTTGCGCTTGGCACTCACAGCCTTGGAATTGGCCAAAAAGCTGCAGCATAAAAATAGTCCATAAAGTGCACGCAAATTGTGCGGGTTCAGCTTGATTGTCTGCGAGTAGTAAGTGCGAGCTATTTCAATATTTTCAACGCCACCCTGAAAGTAAATTGTTCAAATTGAATTTAGTTAAGGGGTTGACGAGAATCCAAATGTAAATGTAATTTTACCATAGTGTAACGGATGTCAGCGAGTCGCTGGTGTATTAGATGACTGTGGGGATTGTGCAGTAGAACTTCCTCCATGCAGAATGCTGCCTTGCCATATTCGCCCTCGCTCATGTACAAGTTACATAGCTCTTGCCATGCTTCCTGGTCCGACATGAATCTAGCAATATATCAAATTGTAATAATTAGCGCACATCCATGCTAAATATTAACCATAAAACTATACTTTTTCAGATAGGCATTAAGTTCCTTAATAGCATCCAGGCGCATGCCGCGAGCTTTCATTATGGCAATTTTCCTTTTTCTTGGCGCTGCATTTGTTTCGTCCTTTTCAATAATGGCATCCAGCACTTCGATAGCCGCATCATATTGCTCAAGTGCTTCCAATCGCATCGCCTTAAACTTCATCACACGCAAACTGCCGGGAAACTCTTCGCTCAGTTGCTTTGTGCACTTTGTAGCAATGTCGAAGCGTGCGGTATCCAAAGCGGCCACAATGACTTGCTCGAGTATCAAATGCCTTTCGTTGCCAGTTTTTTGGACTTTGTCCTCAAGCACCGCCACCCACAGTTGTACGACCTCCTCACTGTGTCGCCCAGACTCCTCGCGCCACTTCCTGAATTGGTCCCGCACATCTGCAAATTTAATTCCACAATTTTAATACCCTCTTGGTTTATTTAGTGCACATGTGTGTATGTGTGTAAGTACACATCAGTGCGGTCCCAGCAAACCGGGACACTCGTAATTAATCAATTAAAAAACTCGCTCTTTGAATGCAGCTTCGTCGATCTCTTATTATTTACCTGACCAACTCATTTCCTCATAGTTCAAAGACATTTTAATAAAAACTTTTTCAATTTATTTTATTTTTGGTTTTGTGAAGAATTTGACGAGTTCACATAAGTGTCATTTACTAATCATGTGAATAGATAGTTTTCCCTACAATATATCGATAGCGATGTTGTATCGATATAATATTACGATATTTTGGCAATGGCATTCCATGAATTTTATTAGTTGTTTGGATTAAAACTTTAGTTATAAAAGTAAATTATGATAGTAAAATGATTATTTAAACTATATTGTGTAAAGAAAATCTCTTGATCGTGTTGTAATCTAACGAAATTTTCTGACACAGCCACTGATAATTATCTGAACCAAATTGTTTGCTATTAATCTATTATTTGTCGAGTAGTAAGATGAGCTAGCTTATAAACTCAGTATTATATTTTAATCAAACAATGGAATACCCATAACTTTAAGTCTTTTGCACTAGCATTTTTTTGCAAGGTAGCAGCCCGCCAATAAACTTGGCGACAAAAAAGGCGAACCAGGCGCGCAGAAATCCGAAGCAGCTCGTTTGCTTACAAAAAGTGAATAAGAGAGAGCGAGAAAGAGCTGTTGCTGCTCAGTTACGATGCTTGTGAAAGTGACGAGTGCAAGCGAAACAGCAACATATCAATGCACATTTTCAAAAACCTAGAACATTTTTAAAAACATCCAGATAAAAAGCCATTGTAGTTTTTAGTTGAATTTATTATTCAAGTAGTGAAAGACAATTTGTCGAGCTCAACAAAACTTTCATCTCCCTCAGCTCTGTAGGATTGGTTTGTTCCAGTTAATTTCATGCACATTTATTTGCACTGTGAAATCCATATTTGTATATATAAAATTATTTACAACTGTGCAAGTCAAAAAAAAATCATTACCAAACTCAACGGTTTCGGTAAAATTCTGTTTTATACCGAACATCTCCAAATCGAATTAAAAAAAAACCTCACGTAGTGGCCGATTTATCAATTAGTTGGGGGCCTCAACTAGTTTACTTTTAATTGAATTTTAAAGTTTCCATACAAAATCATACAAAATTGTGACAAGTTGCACAAAACAACAATAAAAAAGATGATTTTGTATGGAAACTTTAAAATTAAATTAAAAATAAACTAGTTGAGACCCCCAACTAATTTTTGGCTCTAAATTCATGATAAATCGGCGACTACGTGAGGTTTTTTTTATTCGATTTAGAGATGTTCGGTATAAAACAGAACTTTACCACGACTGCTGCCAGAAAATCTGTAAAAGCCAAAATAAGCTTTTGCAACTTTCAATTAAGCTAGAATTCCCGTCACCCGCTAAATCACAATTTTTCCCGCAGTTGCTATTCGAAAAACGCCAGATCTGACGGGGAAAAGCTGAATTGTCAACACTGCATTTATCATAAGCTTAATGAAATTCCTACGCTTTCAACGCAAATAGAGATTACATTGCGCGGTTGTGGCTCCGTAAGCATCGTTGGTAGTTTATTGGGAAATCCGACGTGCGATTTAGAAGGAACATTCTACTCTTGGAAGACACGGACACAGCTGACTACAAAACGGATCAAAACAAATATATCACAACCTGAACACACAATGCCACAACAGGAGCCAAACTCACAACACACATTTTTGGGCTTTGATTTGAGCACACAAAAGGTAAATAATTAATGTATGTATGTATATATGTACCTACTTGGATTAGTTTTACATTGTTTGCTTTTGGCGACTCCACTTGCCTACGCGGCAATTTTGTATATACGTACATATACATATGTATATGCAGATGAGGACTTTTAAATTGTGTTAGTAAAGGTGAAGTGCACAATTCTAATCTATTGTGAAAAGTATAGAAATGTCGGAATTTGCTTATCGCGGACGAGCCAAAGCCGCGAACTTAAAATGTATTTATGTATATACTTGCATGTGTATTTACATATACAGCACTATTACAATTTGGGAAGTCTGAGCCATGTTGGCTGTCGCTTTATAGCCAATTTGTTTGATCGGTCTTGTTCAGACATCCACTTGTAGCTAAAGCAAACTTAATAATCATAAACGTTTATGTATATATGTAGGTGTTTCTAGAGTCTACACTCTAGAGTAAGCCAAAAAGAGGCAAGCCATGACGTAAATATTGACTCTCAATTGCCCTTTGGGTTGTCCGCGGCTGCTGATGTTTGATCGTTACTTTTGAGGCGTGTCTATAAGGAATGAAGCACTGACAACGTCCCATTACTCTGCCAAGGACATTTTACTTAGTTGTTAATTATGAAACTACACGGCTACACCTTTATTACAGGAATTAAAATGTCTTCAATATCAGGCCATTTTCCAAACAATTTAAATCGAGTTAACTCTGTTTTTGACTTAACATTAAATTTGGTTGGCATTCAATTATCCTTAACTTAATGATGCCAAGAGTGTTTGGTTGTAGGTATAATTGCTAGAAATTATAATGATATTTAAACTGAGCCAGAGTCTACTCAAGCAATATATAAACACAATGTCTGCAAAGGAATTGGAGGTTTATCAGAGATATATGGGCTTTGACTTAAGCACCCAAAAGGTAAAGGCATAAGTTATGCATGGTTTGCTTTTACTCTAAGCAATCTCAAGATGATATAAGGCGATAGGAGAAAAGACTTTGCCCAAATACTGCCCCTATTTTCCATTAACGTAATTTATTTTATTTTAGCTCAAAGCTATTCTGCTAAGCTCTGATCTGAATGTTGTTGCGTCGGCCGAGGTAAAGTTCGACAGCGATTTACCAGAGTTTCGAACAACGGGAGGCGCCCATGCCGGTACCAATAAATTCGAGTGAGATTACAAGTTTTTATACGTTTAAAAATATGTGTTCTAACTTGTGAAAGCTTTTCAGGTTCTTTGTTCAGCCTGTTATGTGGGTAAAGGCAATGGATATCGTATTGGATCGACTGGTGATGCAGGAAGTGGATCTGGGAACTGTCGTTGCCATAAGCGGCTCTGCGCAACAACATGGTTCCGTGTACTGGTCGAAACACGGCATTGCGGCTTTACAATTGCTCGATTCCAATAAGTTCCTGCATGCGCAAGTAGACGATTCGGCATTTGTGGTGAATCGCACGCCTATTTGGATGGACGCATCCACATCGAAGCAGTGCTTGGAAATGGAAACTGCCATTGGTGGCATGACAAAAATGGTTCAATTGACTGGGTCCAAGTGCTATGAACGCTTCACGGGGCCACAAATACGAAAAATCTATCAGCAACGCACTCACGCCTACGAGGACGCACAAAGAATCTCATTGGTTAGCAGTTTTCTAGCTTCGCTGTTTCTTGGCAAAGTGGCGCCCATCGACTATGCCGATGGATCAGGCATGAATCTGCTGGATATACGTAATAAAACATGGTCAAAGGCTTGTCTCAATGCTTGTGCTCCCGATTTGGAAGATCGCTTGGGCGAACCAGTCAGTAGCTTCACAGTTGTCGGCAATGTATCCGAATACTTTGTGCAACGCTTTTGCTTTTCACCCACGTGCCAAGTCATTGCCTGCACCGGCGATAATCCATCAGCTCTTGCAGGCATGATCGTAGACAAAGACTGGCTCAGTGTCTCGTTGGGCACCAGCGACACTTTAATGATGAGTCTACAAGAGCCCCCCAATCTGGAACAGGGTCATGTTCTGTGCCATCCAACCGAAATTGAACAATATATGGGTTTACTGTGGTATCTATTTAATAATATTACATCATTATTAAAAAGGCCGTTTCTTAAGTTGCCCCTCAGTTTCAGAAATGGCTCCTTAGTCCGGGAAGCAATGAACAAATCCGACGCCAGCGGCAGCTGGGAGAAGTTCAATGAGTTGCTGGAGTCGACGCCACGTGGAAACTTTGGAAATATGGCTCTACATTTTGATGAAATGGAAATTATACCTAAGGCAAAGGGGACGCTCCGTTGGAACAAAGACATGGAGGTCAATTCGCCGGATGCTCAAAAGGGTGTAATGAAGTGAGTATATGAAAGGGAACCAGAAGTATCTCTTATTAATTTCTATGTATTTTATCTGCAGATTTAGCTCGCCTCAAATTGAGATTCGTGCCTTGATTGAGGGACAAATGCTGCATCATCGCGCCATTGCAGAGGACATGGGCTTCCTATTTGGTAGCGAGTCTAAAATCCTTGCCACAGGCGGTGCTTCGGTCAATAAATCCATTCTACAAGTGATTGCTGACGTGTTCAATGCACCCGTCTACCAACAGGTATGTGTTGAAGATATATCCCCATTAATAGAATTTTGATTATCCAATGTTTACTTCTAGACTGAAAGTGAGGCTGCTCTCGTGGGCGCGGCTTATCGAGCTGCGTATGCATGCTATATTAATGAAAATAGGACGAAAGATATTAAGAGCTATCGCGACTACATTCTAAGCCTGACACCAAACCTTCTAAATCTCGTTTGCGAGCCGAATAAAGATAGTGACTCTATATATGTCCCTATGCTGCAACGATATCGGGACATGGCATCGATCTTAGAAAGCCAATAAACACAATCTGCGAATGTCTGAAGCCCTCCGTAATGTTACTTTCGCATTCCAAAAATGTACAATTAATTAACATCTGAATCCTGTTATCGCATTCCACACTCACATTTTTATACATAGATTATTATTATGTAACTCTAAAGTGCAATTAACAAAATTACGCTGTGATTGACAATTTTTTTTATTACGAACGATTGCGAAAGCATTCATAAAAATAAACTTTTACAAATAAAATGCTGAAGTTTCTTACAGAGTGAGGGCTTTACTTCTTGCGCCCTCCGCGCTCCTTGACTTGTAGGTGAACCGTAGTGCCGCTGAGCAGGTTGTAAAAGGCCATGGTGTTGCTGTCTTTGAAGAACATGCCCTGAAAATATGTTGCTAGTAATTAGATTTTGTTTGAGGAAACGCAAGAATTGCTTACCTCGTAGAATATTTTTTGCTTTGCAGGTGGCATGCCCGTCTCGTCCTGCAACTTTGCCTTTAGGTTGGCAATAGGATCGGTCAGTGCCAGGGTGACGGCAATCATCTGACCATTCAGCTTCCATTCCGATTTGTCTGTGTTCGGAATTTGCACCTGAATGGTTACAGGACTCTGTAAATGTATACAAATTACATTTAATACAACGAGTTATTTGGAATAAAATAAACTAATTCACCTTGTGCAATGATATGAATTCAGCTTCGGGCACAAGATTGTCTTCGGAGCGCATCTTCTTAGTAGGCGGCTCGTCTTCAATAGGTATCAATTCGACTGGCGGCGCCGGAGAAATTTGCGGTGGCCCGCTGCCAGACGGCATGTTCATGTAGCCACCAGGACCACCACCAAATGGTGTTGCTAAGTGGTGAACAAATTCGATTTGAAAAAATGAAGAGCAATATTATATTGTGTTACGTACGCATCATGGGAGGTCTCTGCATCATCATCACAGGATTGGCAGACTGTGGCATATTGTGCTGTGACTGCTGCTGTTGCTGCTGGTGCTGATGATGTTGATGAAGCGACGATTGCGACTGCTGCGATTGATGATGATGGTGTTGAGGTGCATGATGATGACCACCACCTCCACCCTGGTGGTGCTGTGACTGGTTATGAGGATGGCTGTGTTGATTCTTCGATGAGGATGGCTGCGGAGGTGCTGACAGCGTCGCCTTGTTACCCACCGGCTTGGGTCCAATTTTTTCCTTCTCCTCATCGTGCAGCAGACCCTTAACTTTGTGTATTTGATGGATTTGATCTTCAAGAGTAATATTGGCACGGGCTGCCCGTGTAGCCGCTTCTACGCTGGATGTGTGGCCATCCCATGTGACACGATCATCCTTCTTGGTCTCCTCCTCACCAAGTTTCTTGCCAATGACAGTTTCCTCGTCGCCCACACCAAAAATATCTGTACGTCGCTCCGCCAACTGTTTCAAGCTTGCCTCGATGGCCGTTCCAGCAGCAAATACATTGTCTTGGTTGATTTTTTCGACGGTATGCTTGTCCCGTTGTTCCACCCAGCGTGGATCCAGAAGGCCAATGCGCATATGCTCGGAGACCTTGGAGGCTGGAATTTTCTCGCCCGTAATCGGCGATATAAGGTATTCGTCTGTAGCCACTGGCGCGGGCTTAGGTTGGGTAGCTTTTGGATCATATTTTTTAACCACAACCTTGTCATGCGTGGGGGGCAGCATGGGCGCAACACTTGGCTGCATCTTTACAGCTGGCGTCTCCTCATCACTGGACGCCTCGTCCATATCCTGTACCTGTGTGTTGTCGCGTTTCGCGTTCACCGGTTGACTATAAGCCGTGGCGTTCTTCATTTGAATGCCTACACGGTTCTCCATTTGCGAGAGCTTCACTCCACTGTCCAGGTGACTTGTCAGTTGAACGTCGTCCTCATCGTCCGACTCAATTTGCATTTCAATGTCACCTTCCTCCTCCAATAGCCGCTCTTCCATTAGCACACGAGCGCCGACCTCATCGGGATTGGTTGGTGGTGGAAAGTTGCCGCTCTCAAACGGTTGATAGTCTACCGTCTCCACCACAACAAAATCATGCCAATCAATTTGGGCGTACGCCACACGCTCACGTTCAATCTTTTCCTCTTCGCGGCGACGTTGAGCCTCCTGGTGCCGTTGCCAATTAGCGCGATATTTAACCTGTTCCAACACTTGAACCATGCTAGACCGTCCGGGAGCGCTTTCAGAACGTAGCTTGCCAATCAAATCCTTTGGAGGAATCAGTACTTTGGTATACTGCTCCAATAGTTTGGTAAAGTATTGAAAAAGCGAGTGCTGGGGCCGAAGAAAATCAAATTGGAAATTCCTTTGCTCTCGGCTCATTAGATTGGTAAGAAACTGTCGTCCATTTCTGGCCACAAACTGAGCGGTTAACTTGACAATATCTCTGAAAACCAAAAATCAAAGTAACACTCGTTATCACAACTCTGAGTTAACTTACAAGTCCATTGCAGCTATAGAGGGCGGATCAGCTATGAATTCAAATTCCACTGGTGGCTCTTTTGGTACAAACTGCTGTTCCACAACCTGCTTCAACAACTCCTGTTGCCGTTGCTGCGCCGCACTGGTCACTGCCAACTGCTTAAGGCCGGTTAATGCGGTGATACCGGCATCTGTTTAAATTGAACAAGTACTAGTTGCAGATTTCGTCAATAAATTAGAGAATAATACTTGCCATTCCCTTCGCGAAACTCGTTAACCTTGTGTCTGTAATATGCATGATAGGGATCGCCTCCGTTTAAAAAGTTAAACTTTGGGTTGCCCAGCTCGTTTTGCCGGATGCGTGCCTCAAACTCTGGCCCATTGCGTGCCACAAAACTGGCGGTCTTGTCCACAATATCTGTTTGATAGTAGTAAGTTTATTGAGTATATAAAAACCTTAAGCTTTTTGAATTTATAAATATTTTTTGTTTTTTTTTATTACAATTACATACTTCGGACTTCCGGCGGCGGGTAAATGATGCCAATGATTGGACCAGACATTGGCTTCGATTGTTCATTGTTGAACTGGTCAATGGACACGTCTGCATCTAGTGAAGGCATTGCTTTTAAGTAGAAACTCTTTAAAATATTATTTTTTGCAGACCCAATTCGATTTTATATTTTTAACAAAATTGTATACACCAAACACGTACTTACAGTCAGTGTTGCCAATTCAGATTTTCCCCGTCAGATCTGGCGTTTTTCGAATAGCAAATGGATTCGATAGCAAATGGAAAAATTGTGATTTAGCGGGTGACGGGAATTCTAGCTTAATTGAAAGTTGAAAACCTTTTTTGGCTTTAATAAATTTTCTGTCACTTTTAGTTCGAGCTCGAGAGTGTCTTTTTCTGTACGATAGGCATACTAAAATCGGCTTTCAACGGCAACAGTCCCATGCGATGGGCCAACACCCTCGTTCTGAATAATAGAGGTGGAGAAAATCGATGTTTGCGACCATCGATGTTTTCGATGTTTTTAGACGGAAACATCGATGTTTACCAAAAAATTTTAAAAACTCGATGTATCGATGTTCCTATCGATTGTTTATCTACCTCAACTGTATAATCGAGCTGTGTTCCCATCCAGTGTTGCCAACTCTTCAGGACCGTAAAAAGCTATTTCACCAATTAAAAATAGCTAGAAAAAGCTGGGAAATCTAGAAGAAAGCCAGATAATAACGTTTTTATACCTCTTAGGTTGATTTTATATTATATATAATATATTATAACTATATACAAGTTAAGTCTCTGTTAACACAAGCAGTGCTGCCGCCTCTGGTTTTTTCCGCCACACCTGGAGTTCTAGCTTTTTCTAATTTAAAAAAAAATACTTGAATATATCAAATTATACTACTAGATTACTGTTGTAAATATTTGTAATATAATAGTATAAAAACTTTTTATTTAGATTTCTCAGCTTTTTCTAGCTAACTTTTGATTTCATATTCACTGATGCTGCTATTTGTGTCTCACTCTCTCTTACACGCAACACTGGAAAGGAAAAAGACAAAATATCGTAAATGTGGTCAAGCGTTTCCAACCGTTTTTTTGCTGGTTGGCAACTCGGTTGGTTGAAAAAGACACCGCGTCGGATGATTTTCCCGATACTTTTTAGTTGCCTGAAAAAATTTAACTGCTTGCTTGCTTCAATTGCTTCTTTCTATAAAAAATCATTAGATCATGGCGGCAAATAAAGAAAACATCAGGATTCCTTATATATTGAATGGAAGGATCTTTAAAATAAAAAGGCAATACGGAAGTGGTGGAAATTTGGTGGAATGTTTCTGCTGCCCGGCGACTCAATTATTTCACGAAAACCTGAGCAGCACAGGCTGTTTCCATAGGCACATCAATGTAAGTAGGACCCCCCCATCAGAAATGAAAATTGTATAATTAAAAGTTTTTAACTTGGCAGACTGTTCATCCACATTTGAAACCGATTGTCATGCAAATGAAGAAAGAACGCTCGGAATACCTCGGTGAAATAAGGAAGGCCAAGCGACGCAAGGGCGGCGTCAACATGGAAGAAACAATTGCAGCGTCGTCGTCCCCAGAACCAGATGGTGATAGGGAAACTATTATTAACAACGCCATTGATAATATGGAGTATCTGCGTGATGAATCATCCATCTGTGGCTCTCGAACCAGAACTCCAAGGAGCTTTTAAGACAATTAACGCGTTTGTAGCGAACGACTACAAAAAAATAAATAATTAATGGTAAGCAAGCATCAAGCAAATATGCTAAACTGGCAACTAATTCAATACCTTTTTTATTCCCAAGGTTTAAAAGTTAATATTGTTGAAAATGGATTTTCGCAAAAAGAAAGAAAATTTTTATTTTAAATTTTAATTTACTGATTTGCTAATTTGAACTGAATTTTGCTGCATCCTGATCCGTTTCGATCACTACCGATGCGCGTCATCGCGGCCCTCCCAGGCAAATCTGAAAAAGCGTGAATCCCAAAAGCCAACCAAAAAACGCATCTATGACGCCGACCGGTTAATCTGGAACGTCAACGAAGTATTTCGGAATTCCACGGACAACAACGCAAAAGGGTAAAAATATATGTGAAATTTTACTTTCAAGTTAATTAAAAAACATATTGATTTTATTTTTTATTTAGGTGCGCTTTAATCTAAAACCGGAAATTCATGTAGAATGCATCGGGGCTGCTCGAACCCAAGCTAATGCCACAAAAGGTTATAAGTAAAGGAAAACCGAAACCATAATAGGTTGGAACCCAACGGAGGAGGCCACACACAGGCAGGCACAGGCCCATGCCTGTTGGATGATGATGTTAAACAAACACGCTCAGGCCGCCGGATCAGGAATGTGACGATTTAGCTTGCTTTGCCAGGCAGGAGCGGTTGCAAGCAAGAGTTGGATTGACAGAATTTCGATTTGTATTCAATTATCAAATTGAATATTGAATAATAATAATAAACTTAAGAAATAAGACTATTTATTCCGCTTCAATTTCATTCATAAAGATCAATTCTAACAGCTCTGCAGCAAATGAGCTTCCTTGCCAGGAAGATTTGGGGGATGATTTGGGGGAGTAACCGAGTAGGCGGTTGTCACTGGGAGTAGAAGCTGTGTTCGTGACCCGGCCGGCCGGAAACTAGTTCAGGATGACCCACATTGTGGTTCTTGTTGTATGTCATTTCGACTGATCTTTGCGGCATCCTTTAGAACGAGACGGATGATCCGAGGACGTCGTCGAATAGCGTGTTGCCAACTCAGCTTTTTCCGCCACATCTGGAGTTCTAGCTTTTTTCTAAGTTCAAAGAAATACTACAATATTTCACATTATACTGCTAGATTACTGTTTTTTATAGTTGTAATATTTTATATATACTACAAAGTCCACCTAAAAAGTATAAAAACGTTTTTATCTGGCTTTCTTCTAGATTTCCCAGCTATTTTTAAATGTTGATATAGCTTTTCCGGTCCCGGAGAGATGCCAACACTTATGGCGCAGTGTTGCCAATTCAGCTTTTTTCCGTCAGATCTGGCGTTTTTCGAATAGCAAATGCGGGAAAAATTGTGATCTAGCGGGTGACGGGAATTCTAGCTTAATTGAAAGTTGAAAACCTTTTTTGGCTTTAATAAATTTTCTGTCACTTTTAGTTCGAGCTCGAGAGTGTCTTTTTCTGTACGATAGGCAAACATACTAGGATCGGCTTTCAACGGCAACAGTCCCATGCGATGGGCCAACACCCTCGTTCTGAATAATAGAGGTGGAGAAAATCGATGTTTGCGACCATCGATGTTTACCAAAAAATTTTAAAAACTCGATGTATCGATGTTCTTATCGATTGTTTATCTACCTCAACTGTATAATCGAGCTGTGTTCCCATCCAGTGTTGCCAACTCTTCAGGACCGTAAAAAGCTATTTCACCAATTAAAAATAGCTAGAAAAAGCTGGGAAATCTAGAAGAAAGCCAGATAATAACGTTTTTATACCTCTTAGGTTGATTTTATATTATATATAATATATTATAACTATATACAAGTTAAGTCTTTGTTAACACAAGCAGTGCTGCCGCCTCTGGTTTTTTCCGCCACACCTGGAGTTCTAGCTTTTTCTAATTTAAAAAAAAATACTTGAATATATCAAATTATACTACTAGATTACTGTTGTAAATATTTGTAATATAATAGTATAAAAACTTTAAATGTCTATATAGATTTTTCCGGTCCTGAAGAGTTGGCAACACTGATTATAGTGTGACTGACTTTCAAAACACAAAAAATACCCAATTATAGCAAAAGACAATTTTCTGCTAGCGGACTGTTGACTAACAGTCCGTTCTTCTGTTAACGCAAGGGATTAAAATTTTGGCTAATTTCAGCTCTAATTTGAGCTCTGATCATTATTATAAAGGTTTCAATCTCGGGGGAGGAAGTTTTTACAAATTTAATTCTAAAAAAAATATTATAAAATTGACAAAAATACAACAAAAATTTTGCAAAAATATAAAAAAATCGAGCTTCAAAAATAAGAAAAACTTTTGAAAAGAACGTTAAATATGAATTTCGTACTTTTTGTCTGGTGTTTGCTTGGTGGCAACTCGGTTAAAAAATACGCCGCGTCGGATTTTCCCGTTACTTTTTTAGTTGACTACAAAAACAAGTTGCTTCACCGTGTCCTGAAAAATTCATAAAGTTAATCATGGCGGAAACAAATTGTACAAGAAGAAGATACCATATATTTTGAATGGTAAAATGTTTAAGATCAAAAGTCGTCATTTAAAACACAAAGTTCTGGAAATGAAGAAAGAATACCAGGCAAAAGTCGCGGCATAAGGGTTGCCAGGCGACGCAATATCCAGATTAACGATGGCATCGATAATGACGGTAATATTGCAGATGCTGCAGCGTTCTCGTCAGACGAGAAGGAAAATTCTGATACTGAATATGATAATGCCCTAAAAAATGAATTACGAAATAAATGGCTTGCAATGGTTGCCTTCTTGCAGTGAAAAAATAAAATGCGACGAGCAATTAATTAATATTAACATATGTATTTACGGAGCTTATATAACTCATTCCATCTATACTCAAAGAATTTCTAAATCGCTAACAAATTTATATTTTTATAATTATTATATTTGAAAATTCAAGTCATTTTCAGATCACATATTTACATTTATATTTTTTATTATTATTATATTATATTTGTAAATTCAAGTCATTATCAGTTCACATTTACTTTAAATATATTATGGAATTGGGAGAAAACATTGACTACACTTTTGCGTTATAGGAAATTGGAACTGATGCCAGTCCAGGAATATTATATAAAAGTAGAGCGCGGAAATTTGAAAAGTTAGCATTGCATGGTCAGGAGAGGCAACAAATTATATATGTATGTTTAACATGGTATATAAAATAAATACTTGCTGTCCATAAGTAAAAACAAATAAATTTTGTATTTTACGTACTAAAATACTTGCTAACTTATTTATAAAATAATTGTAGAATAGGTACACAAACAAGAAAATATCTTTTTCATATTTGGAATAATGAGTATCTTAAATATTACATAAGTGTTTTGTTTGTAAAATTAGTTGATATAATTATAAATATATTACATACATACTATTAACTCACTTATTTTTGGCATCAGGGAGAATACAGAGTATTCCTGCTCTGCACACAAAGAGCAAATCCGGATGATAATTTGGTTATATTTCTGTGTCTGAATGTACAATATGTATGTATATGTATGAAAGTGTAATACTTTTGCCAAAGCACGTAAACCACATATGTTCGTATGTATCCACATGTGACAATTTATTTACATATATACATACATTATGGACAGAAATACTTTTGTACTCCCACAACAAAGGAGTAACATCATGTGCGATTTAAACGCAGATTGGATTTTCCGCTTAGACAATGAAATACCCTTTTGATTCACTAGAATAATATTGCAAAAATATAATAAGAGTGTTATATACATTTTCTCTAAAATTTTCTATATTTTTATTACTGGTATTTACAAAATGTTCACAATTCAATTTATTGAGAACTTTATGAAAAACATGCAAAGTATATACTATATAATTTTATTGATAATACAAAAATTAAACCTTATTAAACCTTCGTTCAAACTAAATATATGTATATGATTAAACAGATTATTATTCGGATTTACCCAATTTTGTTGTTTTATTTCCAAGTCAAATCAACAGATTTAATAATCTTGATATTATGGATTAAGAAGTTTATGTAAGCTAAATATTTACGAATATGAATTGTTTATGACATTTTTGAATGACAATCAGAAAATAAATAATAATACTTAAATATAATAAGAGTACAGTAGAGTATTCCAAAGTCTCGATTGAATCGATCTTAAATGCTTTTCTCTCTCGCTCTGTCTGGAGAACAAGCGCCTCTGCCCAGCTTTAACTGAGCTCATTTCGCTGATAATGACAGAGTCGAAGCTCAGCCGAGCATTTGATGAGATTTACAAAGAATTCAGTTGTATTTGAACCGTCTGATCGTAGAGATCGAGTGGCAGTCGGTTACGAAAGGTCTTTTTAAAGCGTAATTCAACTTCTTATCAATCGTTAAGGGTCAGAAAATTGACATCAATTATCCGTATATTTATGTTTGTGCTTATAGACAGATAGATTATTGATTTCGTATACTCGAATATTTTGTGAATCACATTTTATCATGCGGCAATGTGTTTACCTTTGGATGTTCACTCTCGTAGTAGTGGCGTCAGCACCCGATCCCAGTAATGCTCTAAAGTTCGATTTTTCGCAATGTAAGTTTCGTTTTCTCGTAATATGATTTGCTAGGATGCAATGAACAACGTTAATTATGTATTATGGCTTAGACAAATTGTAAACTCTATATAATTATTGACAAAACTATCAATTACGTATGGGAGCTCACATATTTTTGTTTTTTTTCGAAGTTATTACAAGTATATTAAAAGTGTTTCAGAAATGTGTATGAATAGTCAAGTCTTTCATCTTTTCATGCTCATCAGTGCATTAACGCTAATCATTTTCTAACTAGGGGTGAGCATAGTTTATTAAATTAATTCAAGTGCTCCCATCAATTAATTTGTGGAATATTGTCAAGATTTGCAGTTACATACGAGTAAATATAAGTATATATGTATGTATACATATATATGTCAGTCTCGTATGTCTGTCCGGGTCTTCTTACTTTTACAATCTATACATTTTTGTCATATTTTCTTAAAGATATGTAGTTGAGCGAAAAACACAAACCTCTTCCTCTATTAAAAATTTAAATTTTTTTTGAAAATTGTATATGCATGAATTGTAAATTTCTAATTTATGGAATTTTTTTTTTGTTAATTTTTAAATTTGTTAATGTACATTCGTCGAATGTTAAAAAATGTTTATGGCTAGAAGTTGAGTGATCATCATTTAATACATTTGCTTCTAATGCTTTCAGCACTGTTGCCAGAACAGTTTTTTTTTAAATCTATTTTTATTAGTCTTAAAAGTTTTTTAAATTAAAGTAAAACACATAAATCACCTAAATAAATTTATCTTCGTGTTTTGGGTGCATTGATGCTTAGATTATTTAATTCTAAACTTAAACTTAGCTTTCAGCTAATTTAATAAATCGGTTATTTGGAATAAAAATTAAGAGAAAAAGTCAAGTCAAACGGAAAGGGGTTATTCCATTCCGCATATAGCATATACAGCTTTTAAATGATTTCAATACTTATTATTACTATTATCAGCACATATTACTTTAAGTAATGATGTGAAGACATACTTTAACGGAATATCGCCGGTTCAATGGAAGGACTTTGTAACATCGGGAATCGATTCAATTAACAGACAAAAAAGGTATATTCTGTAATTTGTAAATTACAAACTGAACGCTTTCATTTTAAAATCCGTTTAGGCTGGAGGATAATCTCTTAAGCTCAGATATCACGGTCCAAAATGGCAGTCTCTCCCATGCTCAATTGCTGGACACGCTCCCGAATGAAAAGTCCAAGTTGGACAGTGACATTGCGCTGAAAATTCTGAAGGCGAGTCTCTTCATCTACAACAGCAAGTGCGACCCGCAGGGAATCAGTGGGGATGAGTGTCGCACCTACTTGGACACGAAGCCGCTGCCTGAGGGGAGCACACTGCAATCAGAATGCCACCGGTTGTTGCATAGTCAACGGGATGGACATCATGCATTTAGGCGTCTGATGTCACAAAACTACAAGAATGGATTCCACGAGGTCTGTTTAAGCTGTCGCTCAATGACTGAATAAGTAATGAATCCATTTATCATATATCAGATGTTCAATGAAGATGATCTGCCAGCTGCTTGGTCCATCAGCATGGCTCTCTATGATCGTGACAATGAAGCCTCCGAGAAGACCAGAGCCAGGAGCGACAGTGATGACAGTCGCAACTTGAACTTGGTCTTGGTGCAGTTTGCTCAGTTCGTAGAACATGATCTCAGCAAGACTGTTTCCCAGTCAATGAGTAAGTAAAGAATTCCCACAACCCAAGAGACACTACTAAACATGTTTTTATTGTTCAGGCAATGGATCTCCAATCGAGTGTTGCAACCGCAATCAGAATAACTTGCAACCCCGCTTCCATCATCCGTCATGTGCCCCAATTTTGTCCAAGGATAAATACGGCTTTCCCAATTGCCTGAACTATGTTCGTAGCGCACTTGCTGTGGGTAAAAGTTGCAACTTTGGTGCAGCCGAGCAGGTCAGTGTATCTTGCGGGGATCGGTCAGGATCAAGGAGTATTTAATTGTTATTTTGAATCACAGCTGAATCAAGCCACTGGCATCTTGGATCTGTCCCAGCTTTATGGCTTTACAGATGCCGCTCAGCGTAAAATGCGTACGCTGACAAAAGGCGCCTTGAAGTCCACATCGACTGGCAATCTGTTGCCTTTAACCTCGGACAATGATGGACACACGTTTTGTGCATGGAACAGCAGTGACAATGCCACCAATTGTTTTGTTGCTGGCGACTCGCGGGTTAATAGCAATCCTCTCTCCATTCTGGTGTACACCATCTTTATGAGGAATCACAATCGAATTGCCGCTGAGCTGCTGGCACGGAATAAGAATTGGAACGATGAGCAACTATTCCAAGCGGCAAAGACAGTCAACATAGACATCTATCGACGGGTGATCATGAATGAATGGCTTCCGGAGGTGATAGGTACAGACATTGCCGCTCAGGTGTTGGCCACGCCACCAACTACCGGTGGTGAGCAACACCCCGAGGTATCAAATGAATTCGGAGTCGCCGCCATTCGATTCTATTTCTCAATGCTTCCCAATGTACTACACAACTTGGCCAGTGGTAACGAAGTTGGCTCAAGCAAGTAAGACAATCATCATATTCTCTTTCCTACATCTCTAATCGCTTATGACTTATGCAGCAACGTTCTGCCATTGACGAATCTCTTTGAGCTCAAGAATGAAATGTACACACCCCAAATACAGTACACATCCAATAAACTAAACGAGATCCTGCAGAGCCTGCTTCATGAGCGCGCCAGAAAAATGGATGCATCCTATGTGGGTGCAGTAAGTAGCAAATTCTTAATCCTACAAGAAGAATTGGAATAGCATCTCTTTGCCTTTTTTCTTTTGCAGATTGTGTGGTATGAAAACACGAAACCTGCTCACGCTGATGTCTTGGCATTTGACATACAAAGAGGTCGCGATCATGGACTTCAGCCGTACTACAAATATCTGGAGGCGTGCAGCACCAGAAGAGTAACTGGTTGGTCTGATTTCGAGTCATATATTCCAAAGGAAGTGAGTCTATATATCGACTAGAGTATTCCTGAAATAGAATCATTAGATTTCGATTATATTTAATCAAATCTTAATCAGTTGACGGAACTACCTTTTTTTTCCAATAATAGTACAATTAGAATCTTACTATTTATTTATAATGCTTAAGCTGCAATTCAAACATATCAGCTCCTATTTTATCTCCGTCTTCCTTAGCATATTTTTGTGCTTCAGCTTCAATTCCCTATGCCCTTTATTAGCAGCGATATCCTTTGGTACATTAATAGTAATTTTTGTGCATTTAATATTTAGTCATTTGTTAATTATTAAACTCAAGAAACTTTTTATTAAAATAACAATAAAATGTAAGCAATCACCAACTGTCCCATTTATATTCAAATCGAATTCTATTCGAAATCTGCCTCAGAGTTGATTATTTGAAAACTTTTAGCGTGAACTGCTGATCGACGAACGTAAATTTAATGAAAATCTAATATGAATCTAATTCAGGAATGCCCTAATTATTTTATTTATTTAACATCAACTAAGAGCTAACTTATATACATTTTAATCTAAAACTAAATGGATTAAAGTAAAAATTAAATATTTAACGTATATTTAACCTGTATATTAAAACGCATATAATAATGTATTTCACCTTATTAGCTCTTGGATAAGCTAAAGAATGTTTACAAAAATAGATGGACAGATGTGGATCTTATAATCGGCGGCATTTCAGAGCGCATTATTAACGGAACTGTCGGACCCACCTTTGGCTGTATATTGTGTAAGATCAAATATAATAGCAAGATTGCTTTCCTTAAAGACTTCCCTTATACTTTTAGCTGAACAATTCTCCAGAATTCATGAACGTCATCAGCAGCGGCTGCCGTCATCCCAAGGCTCTCTTTTGGACGCCTATAGATCCATGAACGGAAGCAAGCTTTTGTGTCTGAACTCAAATATGGTCGCTGTGCCCGAAAATATCTTCCGATTGCAGTCCAACAGGTGAGTGACAATGGAACGTGTACGCTGCAGAGTTTCAAATACAATCGGAAACCCCTCAAACAAAATCACATGTTCTGAGCAGTTCTATCTATGAGTCACGATGCGGTATAAAAGTTGATATATTTTTAATATTAACTTAAGGATCCATGTGATCAGCGGGCCAAGAACTAATTAGATATTTACTTATACATATACATAATGATTGATTTGGCACTTTCATTCGCAGCAATCGGTTGGTGAATTGTAATAATGTGGCATAATTCGCCAATGACAGACGGGGCAGAGAGATGTGGAGCGTAATGAAAACCCCAATTAATACCAAGACGAATTTATACGATGTTCCTAATCTCCATTGAAGAACCCATTTACTCAGCCACCTGTGGAGTACAGGTTGATAATTCAACAAAATAAAATGTGAACAAACTTAAGTAATAATTACTATATAAATAAGCGCATACTATTTGTAGCTTCTTGAATACCCATGTAAACAGTTACAAATATCAATGTGAATATGTATATATATACATATGTACATATATATATATAGTATGTCATGTGTCGTTCATTTTTTATTTGAAGTGAGCGTCTTACTTGATAAGCCGTATTTATTTTCGTGACACGCCAGTTGTAACTTTTTATTGTAGAATATGGTATAAAATGTATATCTCAGACTGCCACTGTGATTCTGACAAATGAATGATTCTGAATGGAATCCCAATGAAGGAAGTTAAGAATTAGGTATTTGAAAATCAAGAAGTTTGTTCAGGTTAATGAATTGCTTAGCAGTTATAGATCTGTCACGTTGATCAGGAAATAGGCATGTTTTATAAGACGGGTTTTGCGTTCTAGGTGCAGAGTACAAGTTGTATACTCGTAAATGTTTCAAAACAAGTTGCAACTACAAGAAAGGTTGTTTTTAAGCGTGTTTTACTGTATAATGTCAATTTGGATTTAACAAAAATTATATCATGAACCGATTTATGTTTCCTTTAGTTAAAATTTGTATTTCCTTTATATATGTAGAATGTAATATGACAAAAAAAATATAAACTCAGGATAGATGGGTTGAAATCATGATTGATTTCGTTTATAATTTATAATATAATTTTCGTTTATAAATTATAAATGTCAGTAACTAACGATAATTTAAAATAATTGTGACATTACTTTCTTTGGCTTGGAGATTGCTGATTTAATTAATCAGTTCTAATTTAATTATTGTTCAGCGTCATTTTTTAAAAAATTTTGTTTACTTTTAAATCCTAGTTGAGCTCCGTCTGCTCAACTATCACCGTCGGAAATGCTTCGCGAATGGTATTTAGTTACTCGCATTTGGAATGTGGTAATAAGATGTGGCCTAAGCTATTTCTATTACATAGATGTATGTGTATTTTTGATAGCATTGCTCGAACCGAATAAAAAGGGAAGCAATCCAAACAGAAACAGAAATAATACTGGAAATGAAAACAAACGCAAACGTAGATAAAAAAAACCTTATGCGTATGAAAGCCGATAAGATTCAACCGAAACAATTTCGAGCAATCAATTAATAGACGGTGTTGTCGGAGAGCCAACTGATAACTGATAACTGATATCTGATACCGCTCCATACCGCTCCCATTGCCATTGGCAGTTAGTTGAAATCTGATTCGCGGCGTGTCGAGAGTGGAAGTTTTCGCCAGAGCAGCGCAGTGGGTGAATATCTCGTATAAGGTAAATGATTGCTCATCATTCCGTGTACGTGTAGTATTAGCTGTTGTACGACTAAGCCCATTGTTTGATATAAGAAATAAATCAAGATCAGCAAGATAACGCCGCGACTATACTCAGAGCATGCAGCTATAAATACATATATATCGTATTATCACATACATATGTATGTATTTCAGTGATAATAATAATGATTATGATTATGATGTCATGTCATCAAAAGAATCTATGAACAAGAAGCAATGAAACAACCAACCTGCAATCACGGACTAAAAATATGCTGATTGACCTTTAATTGGTGGTTTATGTAACTCGCCTTTAAAAGTGATTGCTTCATTTGCCAAGAATTTCCTACCAAACGCGATAGCTGGAAAACGGCTTCGGCTTCGGCATTGACAGTGTGGTAAGGTGCAAAAACAAAGGCAGGCGCTAAATTTCGTTTATCTTATCAGCACCATGCACACATATGTACACACAATTCCAATCACACAGGTGTATTAGGCAAACTTTACTCTTTAATTATGTACATTCTTGTGTATATACATATATGCCTACGATCATATGGACTTATACATCATATCTACGTATGCATATTTACTTCTATGTTGCAGATACATTTTCGCAAATTGGAAATACTTTCATTTATAATTCGATCGCGTAAAGTTCAACGCTCTAAATTAATTCAGTTATACTACAACTTTAATGACATTATCATGGTCAAGCCAAGTTACAGGACTTTAAAATACTTTCGACCCGTTTTGGTTACGCGTAGGTGAATATTTTCCGAATTTAAAGAAACTTATTTAAAGATTTGCAAGATTATCGGCATAATTTATAAATAAATATCGGGACAATACCTTTTTTGATTATAGAAATTAAGAAATGCATAGGATATAGAAAGTGTATGGATCACAGAACTATTCAATTCATTTAATATGTGAAAGCAGTAGAGACATATTTTCGAGTATTCTAATCTATAATTTTACAAGTAATAAATTTAAAATGCATCTTTAATTGGGAGGAGGTATAAATACAATTTATGTCTGAATAAAGCAATCAAAATTAAAACAAAACATAAAATAAGACGAGAGTCACTGTTCATATGGTATTGTAATCTTGTTATAAATTCAGAAAATGTTTTAAGAATCAATTACAAGAAAAAAAGCTATGGTCGAGTCCCCGGCTATAAGATTCCCGTTACTCAATTTATTAATATTAATTTATTAATTCTATGTTTGAATTTTAAATTTCAATGACATAACAATTACAGCATTCGTTTAGAAGATCACATTGCTTATATACTTAAAACAATCATAACGACATTATATTCATCCAATCTTACTTAATAATATAAATAGAAAGTATATGTACTATATATCAAAGATTTATTAAAGATTTTATTGTACGGAAGAAGTAGAATCATTTTTAAAGTTATATTTAATATTCTGCAATAGCATTGCGATCTTGTACTAAAATAAGAACGACCATATATGGATAAAGATTATCACACAGTCTTAGTTCTATAGATAAACTCGTAACACTTATATGTATCGATATTCCCCACGTAGAAGCCGAAAGTTTTGAGTGGCGCTATCAAGTAGATTATGGATTATTTGAGAATGATTTTATTTTTTAATTTGATTTGCACAGAAATACATTCTGCATTTTTATCTACATTATTTGTTCCTGTCTTATAGTAGTATGCTACGAAACGGGTATGAGAATGGAGATCATTCCAGTGATAATGATGATAATAAGCCAACATATGCATTGGATCACTTGGCCACGTTTAAATTGAAAAATGAGTCGGAATCAAAACAGCCAAAGGAGAAAATGAAATTGCTCATTGAGCTAGATAAGACGGGTGGCATTTGGCCACATAAGATGTATATGTGCTTCAATGGACAATGGCTTGTCATGCTTGATAAGGACATGAAGGAAATTGAAAACTTTCCCGGCAGTCTGATAACGGAGCCAACGGCCTTTATCAGTGATGATCCATTGGAGACGTATAACAATATCTTGATATTCACTGTGCCAGGCATCTCCTTGGGCAATACCGAAATGCATATCTTTCAGGTAATATTCATCATGTTATCATTATTGTTGGATAATTAATATTCCTCTTAGGTAACGGATGTGAATTCGGTACATTTGGTTGAGGATCTGCGACAGCTGAGCAGCGGCTCCCCAGTGACAGTGGACCGCAATAAGACTCCAATTCGTCTGCCCAAACCGGAGCGTCCCGGTAATCATCAGGCCAAGGATCAATTTGGGATCGCAGCGGCTGTTGCAGAGATTGCCGCCGAGAAGAATGCACAAGATCGCGAGCAATCCGATCGAGATGTCCAGGTGATCAATCATTGCTTGTATGTATACTTGTTTTTATCTTGGGTATCATTCGTTGAGGAATCATTAATATACAACATTTTATGGTTAATTTAAAATAAAGCGAGGATATAGAACGCTTTATTGCAAGATTACACTATGCATCTGAGGCCCTTCACGAGCTGCAGTCCCGTAAGAATCAACACAACCCTCACGGAGAAGGCTTGCTGGTGCTTCGATCACGTCCGCCCATCGAGAGCGAGTTCTATGACATTCTGGCCAAGATAAAACTGGCCCTTAATTATGCGGTGAAACTGCAAAACCATTTTAATAAGGGTCTTAATCCCGTTCACAATGTGTTCGTATCCCTGCACTCGATTGTAAATGTCTGCAATGATTTATACGAGGGCGCCCATTTGCCTGAGAGCGTTGTGAATCCCCTGCTGCGTAGGGAAACAGTTGGTTTTCTGAATGGAACACTGGACTCCAATGAGAGAGACCTTTGGAATAGTCTTGGCCCCAATTGGAACGTGCCAAAAGATCAATTTAAAGATCACGTAGGATCATATCATCCCATCTTTTACGACGATTGGTCACCCGACTGGGTGGTCGACGAGGATGTGCCGTATTTAGCACCTGCTCTCAAGAAGACCCCAACGCTGTTGTCTACACCGATACCCTTGAGTCCAGCTAGCAATAGCACTTGGCTAAATCGCCTTCAGAGCCGCAATGTGAATATCGCCGAAGTGGTCTATAACAAACAGGCCACCAATGATAAAGAATTGAATGTGACAAAGGGCGAATACCTAGAGGTAAGCTTACATCATCAATATTGCGATTTATAACCCTTGAAATATTTACAACGATAATCCAGATAATTGACGACTCCCGGAACTGGTGGAAGGCTCGAAATTCATATGGAAACATTGGATACGTACCGCATACCGTGCTGATTCCCTACAATTTTGATCCAGTCGCGAATCGCAAGGCACGTGACACGGATTCCTTGGCTTCGGTATCCATTGAGAACGGAGAAGCAAGCGAGCCCAACAATCCGCTTTATCGCAATACGATGGCAATGTATGTACCGCCCGCAGATCGAGAGTCCCAACAGCCGGTGGGCGCGGCCAAGAATATGCCCCGATCCTACTCAATGCCCAATGTGCCCATTCCACCTCCGATGCCACCAAGTGAGAACCAAACACCAACCGAAACACCAAGTGGCACCCTAAAGCGCAACATGGCCGCTGCTGGAGCACTGGCAGGTGAGTGTCTATATCAGTTGAGTGTAGAGTCAGGTATCAAATGAAATATTTTGTGGGATTAGCTATGCGTGCTCGCAATGACTGCGATGCCGATGATGAGACCTATCTAATGCAGGACGGTGTGAACGACGAGCTCCGACTCATGCTGCAGCAGAGGCAGCGACGCAGGGACCTCGAAATTCTAAAGACTCCTGAGATATACATAAACCAAAACTCCAAGCCCAGAGAGGTGGAAGAATGGCTGCGCGGCAAGGGTTTCGCTGATAACATTATCAAGCGCCTGCACACGCTCAGCGGAGAGGAAATCTTTGCCCTCTCGGCACACACCATCGAGAGCTACTTTGGCCAGCGGGAAAGTCGCCGACTCATTTCACAGATTGTGCTACAAAAGAACTTCTGTGAGGTAAGAGTATATGAGTATACTGCATATGTCACATATTTCCTAATCCAATTATATTTCAGTACAAAACAATTCGATCGTCTGAGCTGTCAGCGAAACTGGCCAAGGCCAGGCAAAAGGCTGACCAATCAAATGGTGATCCGAATGAGGTTTTCTAAGGCATGTTCGAAATATTCCAATTCACCTGAGTCGTAATGGTTTTAAACATTGATTTGAATATTTCCGCATTTATTACATATCTTTGTAATCCATGTACTGCAACACAATCCTATAAGTTTTGCCATTTATCTATTTATACTATTCCCTTCATTTATTTCTTAAATCTTTCTGTATATGTGTAAATAAACATTAAAAAAAATATAAAAACATGCAAATATCCACCAAAGCTGCAAATATCCAAAATCTTGAAGAAGATTTGGATTGAAAGTTCGAAACATTACTAACAATTCTACTTCTACTCCTTAAACTTTTACTACTTTACCACCTTGCTAATGTATAACTTAAATAACTTTCAGCCAAGTCTATGTATCCATGAATTTTTGTATTCCTGATCTCTGTATGTCTTCCTCTTTGTAAGTTTCTATTTGCATTATTGCTCGCGATTTTCGTCACCGTATGTTATGCGGTGCGTCCCTCGGTCGGTTGGGCGGGAGGTGAGATTTGCAAGATGCCTTGGTCCGCGCGCTAACAAGCCCTCGCTTGGTATCGTTGGGCCACTTGAATGTACTGCTCGGTTAGTACATTAACGTCCAATAATATAATAATATAAGAAAGTCTTTTTGATGAATGTTAATTTAAGATTGTCATTAGGGCTACGCGCACACTATAGCTGAAAAAAGAAGAACTAAAAGCGGACATAATTAAACCAAACTTTTTTGGTTAGCTGTTCCCAGCACCATACTATGGAGTTCTACGATCATACTTGGAAGAACGGAAGTTTATGGTCAGGGTCAAGAACACCTACTCGACTCCTTGCCATATTAGAGCTGGAGTCCCACAGGCCAGCTCCCTTGGCCCGATGCTCTACTCAATATATACTGCAGATTTGGCTCGCCCAAGCGTGTATCATATGGAAGTTCCCTGAAAGACTCTACTTGCTATTTACGAAGATGACATTGCACTGCTTTATGGCTCTAAATGTCGCACTGAAGCAGCAGATGGACTCCAAGAGTACCTTACCAGATAGGATGCCTGGTGAAAAAGATGGAATTTAAAGGTCAATCCACAAAAGACCACCAATAGCTGCTTCACCTTGAATACCCTCATTGACCATACCCCACCCATACAATTGGAAGGAGTAACTTTGGACCAAACTTCGCAAGCTAAGTATCTCGGGATGAAAGCTACGGCTAATTAACAGAAGAGAAACCATGTCCCTCAGAGCCAAAAGAGCAATCTATGTGCATTGTGTAGCCCCGATTTGACTATTTGGGGTTTAGCTGCAAAGTCTAATTATAAATGCATAAAGGTACTACGAAATCGTGCCATGCGGGCCATTACGGACTGTCCATGCTATGTACGCGGTACCAACCTTTATCGTGACCTGAATCTGCATACAGTGGAGGAGCATATTGGAAGGCACATAAGCAGATGTGCCCTGCCAGGCCTTTTAGGCGATTAAAAAGAAAGGGTTCTGCCAAAACAATTGGGCAACTTTAAAGTCCTCCTTGCAATAGGAGAACCTCATGCGCCTAACTTGAGGTTTGGTACTATTATTAATTACTATACTTGTGTTGTTATGTTGCTAATAATAAAAAAAACCTTTTTTGTTGATCAAACAAAGCATGAGTGCAAGGTGTTTGTTTTTTTTTTTAAGTCGAAAGTCTGATAAAAACTCCTTTCTCAGCTATAGTGCACGCAGCCAAAAAGTATGCATTGTATTTTAACAAATTTTGCTATTAACGCGATTATATTGCATAACTTACAGCTTGTCCACGTGACTTTTGACTTACTTTTTGATTCGATTTATCTATGTATATATATAAAACTCTTTGTCCTGACTGACTGACTGACTCACTGACACATCAACGTCATAGGATAAATCGGATACAAATTAACCTTTAGTGTGAGAAACTTTTTTGTTTCTTAAGATATCCCAACCAAACTTATACTAGAGGTTAACATAACCAATTTTCATTTCCGCGAGCGAAGCGAACCCGGGGCTGGCGAGCGAAGCGAGCAGAGGGCGGAGCCCCCTAGTGATGTATATTTTTACTATTCCAGTAGGAAATTGTTGAGTAAATACAGTGTTACAAATCGTAACACTAAACAACCTACCTTTTTATAGAGTTGGTTAAGTGGCAATATTCAATATTATTTGAAAATCATTTTTTGTTTCTATAATTTTACACTTACAACAACACTTTTAAAGCATCTTCTTAATAGAACATGAACCTAATTTTAAATTAAATAAAATCAACAATCATCAAAGATATTATAGAATTTTAGAGTCTTAGGTTCGAAAGCTCGAACTAAAGATTAGCAACTGCAAATAAATTCTTAAAAACTGACAGGTCTGACAGTTCAGTTCTGGTTCATAGACTTAGAAATCGATATGGGCTGTTTCATAGTGCCTAATAAATTTCTCTTCAATGTTTACAATGGAAACAACATTTTCCTCCTACGCGTTTCGACAATTATATTGTCCTCATCAGGGAGTCTGCAATAGAGGTTTACGCCGATTGAGTTAGCTCCGGCGGCGGCGTAGAGACCAAAAAGAACCGGCGGCGGCGGCTTACCCGACAGAGAGAACCGGCGGCGGCGGCTGAGCCGTCGAATTTATCGGCGGCGGCGCCGTACACAGTTATAAAATAAAATTTTAAATATTTTCTAAGTATTTAATAAAATCAGAATTGTTTCAAACATATTCACAACCATTCAACGATTTTGTTCAATTCAAAATTCCTTTGTTTAACAAATTATATTGTATTAATTTCATCAACTTAAATTAAATTTCATTAGGAGATGGGAGATGAGACAATCTCGGCGATTAATCGATTATTAAAAACGACTATTAGACTACTTTACACAATATTTTTTAACATTTTTTTAAAAATATTTTTTTAATTTTATAAAAAGCTATGACGCCGAAAGCCGCCGCCGCCGCGCCGCTATTTACGTGATTCGGCGGCGGCGCGTCAGAAAAGTCAAAAATCGGCGGCGGCGTGGCTCGGCGGCGTATATCTCTAGTCTGCAAGAGACTTTTTTTATGCTATTCATATGTTTTAATTTCTATTAAATATAATATAATTTAAGAATTCAAATTTTTTGAGAATCCAAAATTGTAATTGCCAATTTGAAAACTTATCCAGTTTGTATAAGTGGATATTTCGATAGTTTAATTTAAATTTAAAATTTGGAAATATTACCTAGAAGATAAAATTTTCGCTAGTGTTACGGAATTGAATATTAATTAAATTCCATTGCATACTTTACGAGCAAACCAATTAAATTCATCTGGATTTTTCATTGCATACTTTTAGCCATTAGTTTAGCGTTTCGCTGGTGTTGCAATACTTGCTTCATTACCCTTGAGTGTGAATTAAATGATCCATTCAATACATTTAATTTAATAATCAAATCTCAAATGAGATTATATTAATTGCGATAGAAGAATTTATACTGAAAATATCAAAAACATAAAGTAGTTACTGGAATACTGGGTTGTTAAACCGCTAGTTTAGTGACACGTGCCCTGGGAGCCTAACATAGTTGGAATAGTAATCTTCTTAACTTTAACTATGTTACTATATTCTAATGTAAGCCTGGACAGAAAATGGCTTTTATTCGCCTTAATGTTGGCTACATTAATTTGCCTTGACAAATCGTCCATTGTCCAGGCTGCCTCTGATAATGCCGATAAGGGACTCATCTCGTTTCAGTCGAAATGCAACTGCTCCTTGTCCATGTCCTGCTCCTGCTGCCAGAGTGCTGTGGTAAACGCAATGAACTTAACCAAAACGGGTAAATTACAGCCACAATATTGAATTTGGCCAGTTAATAATCGTGGTTCTTTTATTTAAGTCTGCGTGACATTCAAAATAAATCTGCTCAAGGCCTCGGTGGATGTCAGCGTTACTTTGGACGGCAACTTGGTGAGCAAGTTCACTCTCGACACTAAAACTCCGCCCAGCTTCTGCCTGCCGGTGATATCGGATATTACGCCTCTGGCGATGTGCCTCAAGATGACCACCAAAATGTCGGGCTTGACGAACCTAAACATCTGCCCAAGTTTTTATAGCAAATTCGAAGCTAACCAGATCCTGGCCTATGACTTTAAATGCATTAAGCTTGGCATGGATGGTTTTAGCATTGCCTAAGATTGGGATAAGGTTGGCAAACTGAAAATTAAATTGAAATTGAATAAAATCAAATGAAGTTGCTTCGTTTGCATTGTTTATTTTCGCTTCTCGTTAGACATATTGTTGTATGTGGTTGCAGCAAAGCCAAAAGAGAGTTATAGCGCAGGTTGTTTAGTGACAGCTCTATATACAAGTAGTGCAGTTCTTAACTTAAGCCTACAGCAACTTTATAGTCATTATTAATTATTGTTAGCGTTACATATAGATTTAAAGTTATACATATGTTTATGTCAGTATGTTATAAACTGAGAGAGAGAGTTCTGATTGAATTTTGTTGATATATTTTTATCATAGAACAGAATATATTGAAAACGAGAATGATTTACATCTGTTGGTATTGTATGCATTATTAAATGTAGCTGAACCCATCATGCCTTAAAAAAAACCACAAAGTAGCCCCCAACTGTAGCAGAAGGGCCAACAGAAAAACAATTTACAATAAACTTACAACTGAAGATCACACAAAGGACTGCTAAACTTAAAGGCTATACGGCTTACGACTAAGTAAGTAGCATATTTATGCATAATTAAATAGATAGATTATCCCTAATCGATATCAATTATCATGTATCGTTTATCGTTTATCGTTAATGTAAACTGTCTAGGGATGGTGCATGCCACACTTCGAGTTACCAAAACAACATTCGTGATCCGATTAACTTCCAACGCTCTTGCCAGTTTCAGCTCCAGTTTGAGGTCATTTCATATTCATCTCTAGTTCCAGCTCTTAATGCTCAAATGCTGCCCAACGATGACATCGTCTCTGGTGGCGGCGGCACATCGCTCACAATCGCCTTGCACATGACCATCCTGACTCCGGCGAGGAAGTCGGTTAGATAACATCATGTGGGTCGTGGTGGTGCCGCCGACTTTCGTGCTACGCACATCAATGCAGCGGGCGGTGGTGGTGGCGGTGCACTGCGCATCCTTGCCACCGGTTTCATATCCAACTTCAGTTGTTGCTTTGGCTGCGTCGTGATTACCTTTGGTATGGTGCCCAGACGCTTTGCCTTGGCCTGCATTACAAGATCCGCTTCAGCGCCGCCTTCGGAGCTGACAGAATCATAAGACGAGGGTGTCGGCGAATGTCTGCGATTGCCCTGCTCATCCAATTCACCATCCTCATCGTCCTCCTCGTCATCCTGCTCCTCGATCATCGTCCGAAACTCCTGTATGGAGTCATTTAGTGCCCACAATTGTGACAGCAATGAGAGATCCAATTGACGCAATCCGTACTAAAAAAAATAAAATATAGAAAAGACCAAAACAGTATATTAGATACGTTAAATTAGTCCAGATATAATGAATATGCAACATGTACATATCTATTCTTGACGTGGCCACCAACGCGCTCCATTGCCCCATGCAACTTTCAAAACTCAAGGCAAGCCAAAAGCCAACTGCCAACCGACTGACTAACTAACTGACTCTAGACACTTTTGTTGTTGTAGTGCTTTACAATGGATTGATTGACAGCGCCACACAGCAACTAAAGCACACAGAGACAGAGATTGAGACTGCCTACAGGGGCACACCCACAAATCCATTGCAAGGTTTGCCGTTCGACTGGTAAAGACATAGAATCCTGAGCTGGTACATAAAACAACGACTTTCTCATCAAGTTTGTCGTTGATAGATCAGATATACATATGTATGTACATATCAAAAAAGTTGAAAAACTAAATTTTGATGCAATTGATGTTCTAAGGATAGTCCCTACACATAAGAATACAAAAACAATAAAAACATCTTTCTAATTAAAGAGAATTATCTCTATTATCATAACACCTCTATTAAATATTTCCTATTTTATATTACAAATTTCTTTATTTTCACATAATTCATTTTGCAAAACAAATCTTCTATTCGTTTTTCATGTTTATTCATATTTTAATATATTTGATTATAGTTCTTTTTAAAGTAAAGTAAAGTAAAGTATAAAAAAAGTTGTCTCTATAACTATATAGCTATAACTATTTTTTAAAAATAAAATTAAATATTTGTCAAAAGAGTTAATTGACAAACTGTATATTGATGAATGATATGCTGATACTTAATCGAGTATATCTTTCTGATCTTATCAAAGTATAGGTAGGTGATATAAATTGTCATGACTTTATTCTTAATATTATAGTTATTTCAGATTGCCTTTTATCACAAATGGAAAGAGTATTTCCGCATGCTATAATAAGTATAATATTTGGTATTGAATTTTCTATTCTTTTTGCATTTCGCCGTTGCATATTTATGCCATGACAGCGTTCATCAATCTGCCGGCTGCTATCATGGCCTGACATTTAACAGTTCAGCGGCCCGTTCAGAGACAGAGTTTTAACCTAGCTTGTCTCCTGGCCACATACATGAAGCGTACGTCGTGCATTTGCAAACCGCATAAATGGCATTAAGTAACTTGACAAGAGTTCGCGGCGCTTTTGATAGAGCCAGACAGTTGGCGTTAACCCAAACAGCAGCTCAGTCTTGCAGTCTCCAGCTGCAGTTCGGAGCTTGAACGATCCATCTAAGCATATAGCCACAGATACGGGGTAGATATGTATGCATATTGCCTTGGCCTGCATTTCGTGGGCTTGAGCTTGAGTTTGAGTCGAGCTGACAACAAGATGCTTGTGGTCAAAATGAAAGTTCCCCGGTCGCTGTCGAGTCGGAAGGAAAAATCTCATTTGTCAATTAATATCGCCGCATAATATCTTGTGTGTAAAAAGAAAAGCAGCACAACTTTCTGCATCGCTGCCACATAGCGGCATTAAGCAAATCCGCTCAAAACCTGCAAACGCTCGCCCCCAACCCACCGATTGCCCCCCCATCGACCCGACCCAATCCGCCCCGCCTACTCAGACTCTCTTAGCTTGGGCTGGCTAACACAAATAGACGCCATCTTACTGGCAATCTGATATCCATGAACTGTAACTGCCGCAGCTGCCAACTGGCCAACTGTTTTGCTTGTCCCCCAGCATTTAATCCTGACATATTCAAGACTGCTTCCAACCACCCTACTTATTTGTCTCGAAGTTGTCTATCTTTAAATAATATTCCAGATGGATCGTTATTATAATCTATATAAGCGCACATCTATGCTAGGTCTATTCTATTTGTTGTATATCTATAAATAATTTTCCAAACTAATTATAATTATTATTTAAAAATCATTTACTGAGCATATCAATGTTATAACTGCTTTAATCTTTTTTTATTGTTTCGATTAATTAATTTCTAAATGTTCATAATTATTACTATCACTGAGGATGGCAGGCCGCGCTAGTGACGAAAGCAATACGAAGGGTGCAAAAGGCGGCTAGCCTTTTTTTATGCTGTGCCCCTTTTTAATGGTTATGCATGCATGCCAAAAGGGGAATAATGGATTCGTTGGAATGTATGTAACAGGAAGAAGGAGCCATGGCAGACCCCATAAAGTATATACATATATTCATGATCAGGATCAATAGCCGAGCCAATTTTGCAATGTCCGTCTGTCTATCCGTCTGTCTGTTCGTCTGTTTGAACTCGTCGATCTCCGAGACTATAAGCGCTAGAGACTTCAAACTTGGTATGTAGATTCCTGGTCAAAAATTAAGTTTGAGTATGACAAATTTTTATGTTTTCTGAAATATATCAGCCAATCTTGCAAAGTATGTATTTGGGTTGGTCCTCTACATCCTGATAAAATTTGGTCAATATTATCATATATATAGGAACCATTTGTCGAAAATTAAGTTGTAGTACGAAAACTGTTTTGTATGTTTGAGATATCTCAAACATTCTTACAGAATATGTATCAAATAGGTTTAATATATCGTATAGCTATAATTTGAACAATTATAATAAAATGTATTACTGCGCTCTGCAAATGCATCAAATAAGTGCCTGGGCTTAGGGTATCATACTGTCGAGCGCTCTCAACTGATCCACTTACTATGATTTAAATTTGTTTTTTTTTTTTAAATTGGAGTATGTTATTGATAATTTTTTATCAAAAATATCTGATATCTTACAAAAAACAAAAACTTCTTTACAAAATAAAAGTCTATTGACGAAAGCGGTTTTGATATCCAATTTAATACTGTTTTTTTTTTTACTATTTTAATATTATATTAGTTTGAATTTTAAACAGTGCAAATATTATAATTAAATTATTATCTAAAGCTAAGATCTTTAAAAAATAACGAATCTTCTTATTTGAATTTTTTTTTAAAGATAAAAAAGCAAGAAAAATTTAAAAACAATTGAAATAAAAAATAATTTGCTTGTATAAAATTAAGCCAAGGCTTAGAACCATCGAACAGAACCTTCTCCAAAATGTTGGAGGCTTGCAGTCTGGTTTATATTATAGTTTCAATTATCTATTCACTTGTTGTATTTCGATTAATAATTTTCCAATCTTAAAATGATTTTATTTACATGAATTTTATTTTCTTTACATTTAAGGCGTATATCAATGTAAAATGTTTGTTCACTTCGGTTTGTCTAATTTGCATATTTCAGCGGGTCAGCCAGTTGTATTAGCACAATTACAATTGGCACACAAACCAGACATACACACTTACTCACAGCTCATGTATGTTAATTAACGCTTAATTGGCATTAGGAACAGAGCCGACAAGTGGAGCAGGTTTAGCGATTGCCACCCACGATTAAAAAATCCTCCAATGGAAGTGGCAATGGCACAGTTTACACGCCCACAAGATACGAGAAAACGTTACGAGGCTGATAGACATTTCCGCATTACTTGGCCAACTACGTGCCCCCACACAGGCATCACCAATCAAAGATATGTAAATCCGCAGCACATGTGGCGGAAAACGTATAAAACAAAGTTGAAAAGAAATATTGGAAAAGTCGCAGACAACGCCTAGAAAGAACACAAATCGAGACTGTTAAATCTGTTTGCGGAAGACAAACAATCGCCGGCTTAACTTGTACTCTCAGAAACGAAGTTCTGTGGCTTCTCAGCTTTATTATGAATTATTGCAAAATCACAACCGCAATAAAAACATTAAAAGCACACTCAAGGTACTGTTATGGCACAGTACAAAATCTGATATAGTTATGCCTAGCTTCACAGCATGAACTTTGTGACCACCTGGCGTATGCGTAATACTTAATGTTGCATCATTTTGCCAGTCGAGATGAGGCCAAAGAGTTGTTAGCTGCTACTCGTTCAATGTCAGTCATGTACGTGTATCGCAATGCATTACTTTTTTACACTATTTTGTAATTAACAAGACACTCAACTGGTTTTCTTATAAGTTTACTAATTAGGCGTCATCTTTGTCCGACATTGAAAAACGGTGACGGGGGCAAAGCAGCACAAAAAGTTTAGTTGAATAACTAAATTTTGGAAATGCATTCATTCAACTACACTTAATTTTATAATACATTATTGCAGATCTAATATTGATATTTGTTAACAATAAACTCTTACACTTCCCTCTTTGTATTCTAAAGAACTGGAATTTTTAAATACCTTTTTTAATTTTAATAGTTATTAATTCATCATTGCAGATCTTGTATTAATATTTGTTAAAATAAACGCTTCGTATTCTAGAGAACTTAAATTTTGTAATTATATTTTCCATTTAACGAGTTCCGCTATGTCTTAAGAATAATTTACAGTTCAAGAAACTTGTTGAAACCTATTGAGGATGTGTCACAGTCATTTTTATACAAGTTTAGTGCTTAAAAGTAAGCACCATGAACTTCACAGATGAAAAGACATACGTATTAGATCGTAAATTGCAAGTCATTTGGCTAAGAGTCTGAGACAACTGAGCATCTCAACATTGACTGTGTCACAAAGATAGCATTAATGAGTTTTTAAAGCGAGTGTTCTTGAGGTTTTTTATGCAGTCGAAAGGCAGGTGGCACGCGGCACCAAGATGTAGGGTCTGTGTTGATTACTCGATGCAATCAGTGGCAACTGCCATGAGTGTAATTAAGCCCACCGTACGAGTATAGCGACATTAGCCTCTAAAGAACAACTTTCGCTCGAGTGTCGTAAAATGCAATCGATAATGCTGAAAATTTAATTAGCCCCAAGCGCTAAGAAATGCTGAAAACAATACAATACTATTATACTTATATTGTTATAAACATTAGTTGTGTAGTATGTAATAAACGCGACAATGCGACGAGGGAAACCCTTAAAGTACGTGTATCTCATGGATGCAAAGACAACGGCAATAAACCAGTGACAACACGGCACATGAGGCCCAAGTCGTTGCATGAATGCATTATGCATGTGTATAGCTAGCATCTATCTTTAGCCAGCGAAACAGATAGAGAGAGAGAGAGAGAGAGAGTATCAGAGATTACTGGGGGGGATGAAATGCCTCGAGGAGTCGCACAGTAGTCCTATTGGTAATTTGGCTCGGATAAATAGCATTGTCCACAAATGTAAGTTTTTATTCTGCATTTTTTATAATTTTTATATATATATTTTTTTAAATATTTAACATTAAATATATTTTTTTTTTCCCTTTAAATTCATTTGCGCTTTATTCCAATATTCACACTGCGGCTAGTGCACTAATTTATAAGGGAGACCTTGTAGCGCTAGGATGATATTTAATAATAAATAATAATTTATTTAAATCAATGAGAAAAAAACTCTAATCTGAATCGAATTTTCACTTGCTTTCCACATTTTAATTTAAAATATTTACACAATTTATATCTTCGCATAGGTAGAAGAAATTCTCAATAAGGAATACATATGTACATGTATTAATATGTATGGCACAATAAAACTAAAAATGTATGAATGATCAAAAAACATGACTACTACTGAATATTTTTTCGCCTGCACCAGGTCATTATGTCATTCCCTCAAAAATAAAATATACTATATAAAATATACTATAAAACATCAGGAAAATAATTAAAATCACGCATCAAAACATTTAAATTGAAAGATAGGAAAAGTTGAAGACCTTTCAGCTTGTAAGCCAAAAGACGTTACAAAAGCATCAAATAATTCAGAGATCTATAAGTTATCGATAAAACAAAAGATTAAATTTGGTATTAATCCGAGCTAAATTGACCACTGTGCGACGTCGGCTGCACTTCAAACATTTGTGCGTTGTTGCAGCGTGAACTTTTGTGACCGCTGAAAATGCGCTGCAAATGCGGAAGCGCCTCCCCAGAGATAAGCTGGCCAAATGTTGCAGGCATTGTCACAGTTCTAGTCACAACAACATTCACTTTATCAGCTGTTGTTGTTGTTGTTGTACTTGTACTTGCTTTAACTTAATTTGGCCAACTTTGTTGCTGTTGCTTTTGTCGATTTTGAAGCAGGAAAGAACAACGACAACAACTTTTTGGCATTTGCATTACAAGCTGACGACAAGACAAAACAGTCACGCCTTTCAACTTTAGCGCCAACTGCAAAGATACAAAGATATACAGATACTCAGCTACATATACAGATACATATACATATACAGATACCATGTAGCATACATAGATGTTGGCGACATTTTGACGTGCCCAGAACATTGTCAACTCTGGAATTTTTTACACTTGGCGCCCTCCATATTATAGGAGTGAATATATATTTAGACACGTTGCATATTTATTGCTACTCACTCGTTTGCTTTTGACGCCATTCATTGGCCATTCATTCCAAGCCAAGTTAAGCCAAACCAAAGCAATCCACTTGACTCCAGTCTACACCAACAACTCGGCACGTACGTTCCGATAAAATGTCAACGATACGGGTACTCGTACTTCTATTCACATCCCTATAGACCGTTCATCTAACGGACTCATAAAGTGGTAAAGGTTTCACCTCATAGCTGCCAATAGCCGATGCTTTGGTATGTCCAAAGTCAGCCAAATCCGATCGAATCCAAGCGAATCAAATCGAATTGAATTCGTTTGAGCCATAGACAATTCACTTTATATGCAAAGCGTTCCTTTCTGAGGCGTCGCTTAGACGCTATTGATCGTAATAACTATGTATATGTTATATATCGATACTATTTTTATATCGCATAACATTTCTTTCTTCTCCGGAGTGCAGCTTTTAAAATTGTTGCCTAGTGGCATTAAGACACACATATGCCCCAATGCAAGCATCTCCAACGAGTTTCAAATCCACATGTATCTGCCACAAAAACAACAACAACAAAAACTGCAGCTATAACATATGTACGTATAAAAGTTGCCTGGCCAAAACGGTAGCCAAAACTGCTACGGAGCCATAAATAAAACGGTCCATACAACTTTTTCGTTGTTGTTTACTTTTTGTCTGCATTGCAAAATTACGCAACATTTCTGTGTCTGATTCCGCACTGATTGATAAGCCAAACAAACAAACAGAGAGACAAACAAACGTACATATCACTGCGGACGGCAGTCCGCGCTAGTGACGAACGCAGCACGAAGTGTGCAAAAGGCGACTAGCAATATATACACAGCAGAATGGAAAATTTGCTAGTGACTGTCCGATCGGATCGAGTTATATACCGATCGAAAGGTATGACGGTTAATAACAAAAGTGCATACTAAGTCTTTTTGGTAACTCACCTGGTTCATAAGATATGGGGGTGTAAGTGGGAGGGGGCAAATTTTTATGATTGCAGCTAGTGGGGCCGTTGGAGCCTTTTGGTTAAATTTTATATTTTTTAAAAATTCTTATTAAAAATACGCGTCGAATGATACCTCGATCATTATAATACGACATTTGGTTCAAAAGATATATTAATTTGAAATTTTTAAGGGCCTTCTCAAAATGAGATGAAAAGTTTGTTTGTCTGTTTGTCTGTTTGTTTGTTTGTACGAAAGCGCTGAAAAAGCTTAAATTTGTTGATGAGGAATTGTTTCTCTCATCAAAAAATCTAGAAATGTTTGTTCTACGACTTTAGCGGGAAATAGCTAGTTTAGCGGGAAATAGCTAAAACGTGATAAATTTGAAACACCCGGTAGTTTCCAATCCAAAGAAGCTACAGATGTGTTCTATATGTCGTTAGAAAGGTATTTTTTGAGGGCTTCTAGACGTGCCTTGAATACTTTTTAGCAAAGTGCTCAGGTAAAATGCTACAGGTGAAAAAGAATTTTTAGCTTAAACTTTGGCGATTTATTAGAAAACGGTTCCGACGATTTTTATTAAATTTCAATATGTTGTAACACGTAAAATTTCGCGTCTTTTGATATATTACACATGTCTCTCAGCCACAAGGTGTGGAAGATATGACCGGTTAACTGAATATATACATTTTACTATTTACTATATGATACCAATTAGAAAATCAAGCTTTGGTACGAAAAACTTTTTAGTTTTTCAAGGTTTCTCAACCAATTTGACAGAGTATGTATTTAAGTTGGTCTTACACATTATGTCCAAATTTAGTTCACAAATCGGTCCACTATATCATATAGCGGTCATAGGAACGATCGGTTAAAAAATCAAGTTTTAGTATTAAAAACTTTTTTGTTTATTAGGATTTCTCAACCAATTTGACAGAATATGCATTATAGTTGGTCCTATACATCCTGACCAAATTAAGTTCAAATCGGTCCACTATATCATATAGCTGCCATATGAACGATCGATCCAAAATAAAGTTTCAGTACGAAAATCTTTTATATTTCTCAAGATATCTGAACCAATTTGACAGAGTATGCATTTAAGTTGGTCTTATACATTATGTCCCAATTTAGTTCAAATCGGTATACTATATCATATAGCTGCCATATGAAAAATCGGTTTAAAATCAAGTTTAAGTATAAAAAACTTTGTTGTTTTTTAGATATCTTGATCACACTGTCAACATACGCATCTGGGTTGGTTTTATACATCCTGACCAAAATTGGTTAAAATCGGTTTACTATATTATATAGCTGCCCTATTTATTTTTTATTTGAAGTAAGCATTTTGATAATATTTTATAGCAAAATTACACTGTCAGAATCATATAAAATTCCAAAAATTTCTGATATCTTCCAAAAAACAATTTTTTAACAAAGCCTAAAAGTCTAGTGGCCGAAAGTCTTTCCCTGCCCCAAAATTTCTGATATCCCATTTTGTGACGAACGATGTTAAACTTAATATATAAATATTTATAAAATAAAAAGTTTGGCATTCGGCACTGCGCATTAAAATTATTTTTAGGTATACAGAATCAAGATCTTTATGCGCAATGTTCCGAATGCCAAACTTTTTATTTTATAATTATTTATATATTAAGTTTAATAATACGTTCGTCATAAAATGGGATATCAGAAATTTTGGGGCAGGGAAAGACTTTCGTCACTAGACTTTTACTTTGTTAAAAAGTTTTTTGGAAGATAAGTGTAGGTTTTCTCCCGAAAAACGAACCGAAACAGTTTCTATAGTCAATACTGCACTTTTAGGTGCTGTTTTTAGGGGCTGCATCAGCGGCCTCAACTCAACGCACAGCTCATTAAAATATCTGTCTGCCTCAAGGTGTTGATAGTTTTTCCAGCAGTAAACAGATTTTAAATGGGTGCGAACATCTCCAGACTACGGAATATGGTCATATAAAGACTATTAAATGTTGCTGAGTTTAAACAATACCAAGTTCTCTTCGCATACATACATATGTCACAAAAAATGTTGAATGTGAAAAATAGTTTTGGTATAATGATCTTCTGTGTCAAAAAACCAAATCTAAAGTATTAAAAACGTATAGTTGAAATAGTCATGCCATTAAAAAAATGTGATATTTGTATAATAAAAATCAAACAGGAATATGGACAGTTAAATTAAATTTAAATATGCAGTTTTCACAGTCGTAAGATACAAATGTATGTATTAGGTACAGAAGATAACAGAAATGTATCTGTAAATACAAGAGTATCAGAAAGATACTAAGGTATTTGGAAGCAGTCATTTCAGTCAAACAATGTGCCCTTGGATTACCAATTTATATGGCTAAAAAGCTAAAGTGCTGACGAAAGGAAGAATCAAATGTAAAAGGGGTAATATTATAATAATGTTATCCTAGGAACTAAAGGAAGAATAGTCATCTTCTATACTCAATATTTGTATTTGATTCATACACTTTCCGGCAATTGGAAGATCTAGAAAGAAAGACTAACCAATTGGTGTGTTGTCTAATATCTGAACAGATTTGTCACTACAACTATGTGATTTATGTAATGAATTGCATAGTGTTGCAGTTTCCGTTGTCGATGCCGAAAGGAAGAATCAAATGTAAAAGGGGAAATATAATAATGTTATCCTAGGAACTAAAGGAAGAATAGTCATCTTCTATACTCAATATTTGTATTTCTGATTCATACACTTTCCGGCAATTTGATGATCTATTTGGTAACAGAAAAAAGAGAAAGACCAACCAATTGGTGTGTTGTCTAATACCCGAACAGATTTGTCACTACAACTATGTGATTTATCTAATGAATTTGCTTAGTGTTGCAGTTGCCGTTGTCGTTGCCGTTGCGTTTGGGCATCAGTAAATTAACATTGCAAAATGTTGGCAAACTGATTTAGCTTTGGGTTTTGCTCCCCACTCTCTGCACTGCCCGGAGCCCAGGGCAAATGAAGTGCTGTGCTGTGGGTATGTTAATCTATAAACTCGTGTATGTAAGCCTCCATCGTGTAAGCTGCAATTGTATGTATGTATGTATGTATGTTGTTGTTGTTGTTGTTGTTGTACGGTTGTTGCATGCCCCATTTGGCATTTGCCATTTTCTAATTGCACAAATGCGCCCCAGAAGCACAAGCGCGACCCAAACTAACAACTTCGGCCAAATCTCAAGACAAACGCATCTTAGTCGAAGAGCTGGAGCTAAAGTTGCAGTTGGAGGAGGTTTTGCCGAGGCAGATTGTAAAGATTAAGGAGACATCTACTGCGTCGCATGTGAGCGCTAATTTTTGTAATTTGTGTGCAACTGTCAACGCAAGCCAGGCCACGGGCTGAAGCTGGAGTTAGAGTCGGAGTTGGAGCTGGACTTGGAGTTGGAGTGGAACTTTCACTTGGCACTTGGACTTGGCAGGTAATGGCAGACTGGATGCAGGCTCCTGCTACAATGAGAGTCTGTTGTGACTCTGTTTTTATTGCAAGCTCAGCGAATGTTTATTTGTTTGTTTATTGGCCTGGGCAACATTTAATTTCAGTCGATTGAAAATGTAATCCCCCAACCACTCCACCCCCTATCCGAATCCCTGGTGCATTGTGTCCACTTTGCATGTCATGGAGCTGTTTGGCTTGTGCATAGCATTTGTCAGCTTCCCATGTGCTATAAATTTTTATTAATTTTTTATGTCAGTTTTACGTGCCGAGACACGCTTTCATCTCGATCCGCTATATAAATTCAATTCAACATCCATTTATACATAAATATATATGCATACATATATTTATATATATTTTATATATTTTATATTTATTAATTTATTTTTTATTTATATTTAATGTGCTTGGACTGTGACACACCCCGTGAACGTGGCATGTTGCACCCGCAACACAATTTGCATATTATAACCATAATATATTATATATTATAAGCTCATTGCGCCATGACGTTTATTTCGATATGTTTTTGCCCCAACGGAACTTAGCTTCAGTAACTCGCACATAATTAGCCACGGCGCGGTGTCCATGTCAAGTGGAGTCGTCCCAAAAGGGGGCCCCTATTGTTGGTATCCCTCACTCGACTCTTTATGCTTTCAATTAGCCAACTGAACCTTCGCTCAACGCTATTCTGTTGCCAAAATAAATGTGTATCGCAAGGTTTAAGCCTTAAACACAATTTAAAGCAAAAGGCCAATATTAAGACTCTATAGAATCGATGGCTGGCATTGCTGGCATTTAACCAAATCAAATAATGGGCAGAAAGCATTGATAAATCTGGCAGTACAATAAAGTAACATTTCAAGAAATAACTACTCGAATATAACCGTTGCAAATTGCAGCAGGTTGCCGGCATATTGTCTACACTGAGCTACATAATACGTGAATTAAATGAATACACTAAAGAGCAAGGCTATCAACCAGGGGCGTAGTCGTAAGCTAAAAACTATAAAAAGAATGGAGTAAGAGGAAGAATAAAACATTATTAATAATATTACACAATGTGCAACAAAAAACATAAATTATATTTATACACATAATATTTACAAATAAAAATTGAGTTGAATGAAATAAATAAATTGAAAATTATACATATAATATATTTGAATTGATTTTATTATTAAAACTACAATTCTCAGTTTTTTTTAGTCGCAATGAAATTATTTAAAGATTCGCCTTTTCAATTATATGTACAATAATTAGATATTATTGGGTCAATACGAGTATACGACTCTTAACTGTTCTCTTCTGGACAACTATCTCTGCTGCTCTCGAAAGTTATTGTAGCGTTTCGAACGACGGCAAATAAAATGAAAATGATGTTTAAATTGTTTATTTGTATTTTTTTATGTTAAGCTGAAAATAAAAGACGAAGAAGACAGTAATAAATATACAAGTGAATTTCACACTCAGCTGCACAAGAAGTTGGCTAAGTTGCGATACATTAGGCAGACATTACGATTACGAGTCTAAAGAAAACAAGAAAGAAAAATTAGTTGCAGCACGTCGAAGATTTGATACACTTGCAGATCACAGTAATAAATATAGACATATTGTCATGCTGATCCAGAATACGTATACTTAATGGGGTCTGTCATCTTAAATGACAAAATGGTAGTACCCTCTGCAATGGAATAAGCACGACACTAAACGGTTGATTCCTGACGTCGAATGTATTTCGCGATGGCAGCAATCAGTTTGCAACCTGTTTCCTGGCCAACATTTTTGGTTGTTGCCTCAATTAGCGACGCGTTGCCTCCAACACTCAACACTTAAAATTCGGAGACTTGTCGCACAATTATTAACAAACTTATTGAGCGTAAAATGATATAATAACAACAATGCAGTGACAATTTATAGTTGCACATTTCTCAAGCAATTTATACAAGACTTTTGCTTTCAGATGCTACTTTTTATTGTTGCCTTTATTTGCTGCTGTCAAGAGCTTCCTGTGTGAAAGGGCAGGAATGCCACATGAGAATTCTACACACACACACACACACACACACACACACACACACACGAGAACATACAACACAGGAGAAATATCGAGTGTATTTTCTTCTGTAGGCTAATTCTGTACACAGCTGAAAGAACTTCCCCATTTGGCTGGCTGGCAATTCCTCATTCTGCAAAGGGCATTTACATTAATACGCTTTATTTATAGACGAAAACTTCTATAGTTTATTTTTGCAGGTGCCTGGCAGACAGACAATGGGCGCCCGCATTGATCATTAGCGGGTTCCATGACAGCAGCAACACCAACCAAATGCCACATCGACAACGACAACGACAGAGGCAGTTGTTAACGCAGAGTCAATCCCATTGCATCCACCCGCTGTAGCCAGTTTTAATTCAGACTCTGTGCCAATGTCAGTGTCCAAATCATAACGTTATGCATGCCACAAAAAGTTGCACCAAAATGGACCTGGACACTTGCCTGTGTGCTGGCTTTGTGTGTGATATAATCGCAGCCGGACTTGAACCGAGACTGACATTGGTTCCATTCGCTGATTTTTGCATGATGCATGCCACACACTCACACACAACTATACAGCTGAGGGGGAACTCAGTTAAAGGTGGCGTTGACCCCAGCACAGAATAATCGTGTGTGAGTAACTCTGCGGGAAGTTAAATTTTGAAAGAAAGGTTTACAACAAGCACAGGTAAATGACGACATCGTTGAAAAAATACGCGAACCGTATAAAGAGAAATAAAAAATAGACAAAGAACGAATCAGCGGAAGCCGGAGAAACAACAACGGAAGCGGCAAAAGAACAAAATATTAAATAAAAATGTAAACTTATATAAACACTTTAACAACTTGTCGAGAAAATTTTTGAATGACCAACAAATACCAAATCATTTATTGATATGAAAGCAAAAGACAACAAGAAAGTAAGAAGTAATTAAGAATTAATTATAAGAAAAATATCATTACAATTATGACCAAAAATATGTAAGAGATTCTCAGAAAATCTTGATATTTTTATACACATTATACACACGAGACTTGTTAATAATGAATTGACTTCTTTAAATTCAATGTAAAATAAATATACTTACTCGTATTTAGGATTTATCATCCCACTTCAAGCAATTGATCAGAAAAAATCTAACAAAGCGTCTATAAAAATCGGAGTCTGCGGTGAATTCTAAGAATATTTCACGAAGAAATCTAAAAATCAATTCTTAGGCCCCATTGAGAAGCATAAAAATTTCAGTTTGAGATATTTAAAAAAAAAACTGCATTGATTTGAAAACAACTTGATATCTGAACCAAACTGATAGAATGTGAATCTCGAGTGGTTTTTTACATCCAGACTAAATTTGTTAACTATCAATTCTGTTAACTATTTCATGTATCTGCCATAAGAACCCTCGGTCAAAAATCAAGCTTAAGTACGAAAAACTGTTTTGTTTTTTGAGATATCTCAACCAATCTGACATAATATGCATTTGAGAATATGTACATGCTGACCAAATTTGGTTTAAGTCTGTATCATATACCTTCCATCGGTCGATATACTGACCTATTAATGCTTCTCAGCGATGGCTAGGAATTGATTTTAGATCCATAGTTTCTGGGTGAAATATTCTTAGAAATCTTCGTTGGATTTTCCCTCTGATTATTTAATTCCCTCAATTTATTCTACTTATAAATTATAAAAAGTCTACTAAAGCTCAAAATTTAAAATTTTAAATCAAATAATTGAATTGTAAATTAAAATCGAATTCTTAAATCTATTCTTTTGTCGGCTTTTGTAAAAATAAAGTCATTTGTACACTAATGCATGCATTTAAGATTTATTAATAATCAAATTAATTGATTAATTTAAAGCATATATTCTTCTATAAAATAGTTCAATGTGTTTTTTTAAGTACGATTAAGAGATGCCTTATAAGGAAGTCATTGTCATATTATTTTATTCCACTCAACAATTTTAATTTTCTAATACAATCAAATTAACGATGCACTCAAATAAAAATGTATATTTTATAGGCTGATAGAATGATAGCCATACTCGCAACTAGCAACTGCGATTCACTTGTAAAGAAACTTAAGAGATACAGAAGGAATACGACTATATGGCCCAGGGAAAACCAAACAAAACAGCAAGAAATTAAATAAAAGAACGTCCAATGGCCAGCAACAGCTAATGCGTTCAAGGCCGTTTTATGAAAGCCATAAAAAGTCATTTCATGCCTTGATGCATTTCTTCTTCTCACAAAATGGCCCTGGGTTTGGTCTGTTCGTTAGCTGCTTGGCTAATGTGGCAGCTGCTGCTGCTGTTGTTGTTGTTGCTGTAGTTTGTTGCTTTTTTGTTCATAAATTTAATTTGCAGCCATAAGCCTGAGTAGGTAGCGAAAAAAGGCCCCAAAAACGCGCCACAAAGCCAACTTATAAATTAGTTGGCTCAGTTCTCCGACTCTGGCTTAATGGCTGCGCATGCGCTGATTAGTTTTACTCCTGATTTTCTACTATTGTTGTCAGCTGGATGACTGTTGATATATTACACCAATGTTTATTACTTAATCTACATCGGTACACACATTAAGCGACAACAAAGGCACAACACTAGCGACAATAACAACATGAACAATTGGGTGCAATCTGGCTTAGTAATTGTGTAGGGAAGAAAGTATACTCTTGACAGATGGCTCATTAATACGGAATGTGCGAGGTTCTTCAAAGTTGGCCCAACTTTCAGCCTAGCCCAACTACACCCATCAAAACTGGGCAGAAACGTATAAAGGCCAAGGTGAAAACTTGACAGCATTGTAGCTAGATCTAGAAACAAATCAGAGCTACAAAAGAAAATCTGAAAAAAGATGATGAAAATCATCACATTATAGCTCTTTGATCCATCGAGCATCTAGACGAATGCCTCTATCAATTTGCATGCCAAGCTGATCTTACTTTCTCCACTCGAAATACTAAAATTCTCACCTTTTGGTAAGATAGCCTCACTTGAGAACTTCCGTCTAATCTCTTAATCAAAATAGTACTGTCATTTATCATTTTGGACAATTGGCATAACCTGAAGCTTGCATAATTATTTGTCTATGGCATTTTTGAAAGCTGATCTATTATTATTAACGGCCTTAGTAACCTTCAACAAATGTTTACTTTCAGTTTTCATAATTGAACTAGGTGAATGAAAACGACATAAGTAATAAAACAACAAACGACAGATTGCAAATAATAATAATGTGAAAAAACTATAAATAAATACGAGTACGATTATTCCTATGAAGGGTATCAATTTCTTTGCACTTTGCTGTTGCCGCCTGCTGAACAGCTGAATAATTGAAAGCCAAAGCGGCCAACTAACATAATTGCAGCACATAATACACACACACACACAGACACATACATACACACCGAGAAACATGTGTGTGATACACACCCACCAACAGTACACAGCTTGAATCGTTAATCATTCAACCGCAACATTTGCAAAAACAAAGGAAAACTAACCCAAGCCCAAAGCCCGCAGCCCCCAATCGAGGCCCGGCGACAGGCGGCGCGTAATTGTAAATTTAAATGTTTTCCAGTTAAACAAATGCTATACGACATTTTGTATACTCTTTTACGATTAATAATTCACTATAATAACGTATCATATATAATTTTTATTATGAAAGAAGAAAGCAAATTCAAATCAGTGAGAATGCTACAGTCGAGCACCTCGACTGTTATATACCCAATACCAGTATCTTTTCAGCCATTCGATTAATGCTAAATTAAATAAATAAAACATACAAAAAAGTAAAGAAAAAAAACATTGAAAGCACACGAATATTTTACTGATAAAATTCATTTTTGATTGCAAGTAACACAAGCCGACATACAGGCACCAATAATTGTTGTTATTGCGAAAGAGAAAATGTTGGTTTTTAATAAAGTTGCAATAATTGCAAGCAAATAAACAGCTTATAATATAATTATCAAAATATAGTGCATAAATAAAATAATAAATAATAGTAAAAGCAAAGCCTTACACAATTTTTAATTTTACGAGTATCATAAATATCTCCTTTATTTTTTATTAACAGAAAATGTCCAGAGAGAAGCTCTTGGTATTCGTTTTTTAGATGTTCGGTGTCGGAAAAGTGTGTGGGGGGAAATTCTTACGAATTCCAAAAGAGTATTGCTGCCAAATAGCTCTAGCTCTTATAGTCTCAGATCTATGTGTCTTTGGGTCATTACAAATGAAGACCACCTCAGTGTTTTATAGGGTATCACCAATGGTTGAGCAAAAACAATGACCAATTACTGTGTCATTGGGCGAGCGTTGGCGTTGGCGCTGTCCGGCGTTTGTCTTTAACTTCGAATTGACTTTGAGCGCGTGAAATTAGTAGAAACAGCAGCAAAAACAACAACAACTGGAGCGTAATTGGTAACAAGACACATAGCAGCGATTGTAATTTAATTGTATCGGCCAACAGGTAACAGGTAACAGGCAACAGGTATAAATGTTTTTAAATGGATGCGAGGGGGGATCGTGCTTGAGATCTCCAAAATGGCAGCCCAGCCCACAGATGAGGCATGACCCAAAAAATTGGTGGATATAAACCAAAAGGCAACAATGTTAGCCGCAAATGTGCAAAAATATTGCACAATCGGCATGCAAATTGCCAAATGGCTTAAATGCTTAATGTACTTGCTAACAAAATTGGCGCCCAAAACAGAGCACAAAAAAGGCCAAAATCTTTTGCAGCAACAACAAAATGCTCTTTGTCAGAAGTCTAGATGTATTTGGAGCTACAAATAGAGCCGAATCGTGGCCGCTCCTAGCCAACACACCACGACACCACGACACCACAGCACCACAGCACAACACCAATACACCAATACACCACTGAACCACAGCACCACAATTGCAGTTTTGTTTTAGTTTTACACCTACGCCTAAGCGAACATTAAACAGGTTCTTTGTAAAAGGTCGTCAAAGCAAGGCACAAAATGTGAAAGGTTTGGCCAACTTAGACTTTAGACCGCGCTAAGACTTAAACTTAGATTGGCAAGCCTCAGTTAGTTGGTTATTGGCGATTGGCTAACTGGCTAACAAATATGTAACCCCAAATGTTTAATTGACGTGCAATTAAAAACAAGTCACAGTTGCATTACAAATGTGAAATTATTACGCAATTGTAGACAAATTTTAATTTATTTAATTGCAGCAGAGCAACAACAACAACAACGAGAAAACAACAGGAAAAACAACAAAAAATTACAAATTGCAAATCAACTGTCAACGACAACGACAACAACTGAGGCTTGGTCAAGAGCAAGACATCAACAAAACGTTTGGCAAGCACTTGGCCCAGTCGAATAGACCAAGCTAACAAACCACCAGGTGGCAGCCTCAAAACGTGTCACAATTCACAAGCCAACGCCATGTGCGAATCGTGATCGTGATCGGCTGTAAACTGGAAACCCATTGGCCAAATACTTAAATCTTAGAAATGCGCATGCGAAACGGATATGTTCAAGTAGCTACAGATACAAATTGCCTTGACTGTTTCTAATATCATCCGCTAAGAATCTAAATCAGTTGTGTTATCGCAAAAATGTTATCTAAGCTAATTTCAGAATGTTTTCATAAATTTCAAAAGGGGTTTAGTTCTTAAATATTCATGCGATTATCTTAATTATCTGACAGACTCTAAATTTATTAAGGCAATCCAAAACGAGTATCTTTTTCATTCCACAGAAAGTATCTCAAAATGTTGAGAGTATCTGAGAAGCGACTTGTTGGCTTTTCTCTTGTATTCAGTTAAATTTCTATTTTATTGTTGATGCACTGCAATTATAAAATTGACTTAAAACGTCATTTGCTCATTAGAGTGATCCTGCCGCCCCTTAATGCCCCGTGCCTGTCCCCCTCCCCCTCTCCACCCCCATCCCCATCCCTATCCGCATCCCACCACAGATGATGGCAAGTCAAATGAATACATTTCTTGAGGAGTCTATCGCCAAAATGAGCGTCGCGCCTGCGCATTCAACTTTGACAAAGTGTTTGGCACCGTGGCTAAATGTCAGCTCTTCCCTACCCCTTCCCCTCTACATCCCCAACAAAAAGAGGCAGAAAAAAAAGACTTTAAAGCCAAAGGCCGCCACATCGCTTTGGGGCAATCTGAGAGGCACATTCGGACTGTTGTTGGCTTTTGAAATGCTAACATAATTGCTTTGCCAATTTGACTTAATGAATTAAAGCTGCATTTACATTTCGCTTTGTTGACCCAACGCGCTGACCATTTGAATGCTTTATGGCCATTTATATCAGCTTAGATGGGCGACAATGTCAAAGTTTAGAGTCGGGTGAGCTTATTTAATGCCCTGAAATATTCATGAACCGAAAGTTGTTTTCACATCGAGGGATTTACTTTCTTTTCCCTGTTATAGAGAAGTGCATGTCGCTCGCATTACAATCACAAATGTGATAGACACTTTACTGCAGCTGGTCAGAAAGACGATCACGTGCAAAAAAGAATCGTATCTGGGTTAGTCAACAACTGCTTTTTGGCCCCGTCTCGATGTTCCATCGTCATCAGTCAAGTTGAAGCCAACAAATTTGTAGAAAGCTGCGCCCAAAATGCAATATTGTTGTTAAGCATAAGCATAATGTGAAAAATGAACTAACAAAAGATTCCAAGTACAGTGTATGCACACACACACACACGCACACACACACACAAACACACAAATACGTATGGCTTTGAAAAATGTGCAACCGAATTGTGAAGAATTTTCAACAGTCAATTAGATTTTATTTTGTGAAATTGCTTTTGGAATTCAAGTGCTGACAGCCAGCACATATAAATATACATCTAAATTTATTATATATGTATGTATGTATGTATGTATGTATGTATGTACAGATGTATGTATGTATATGGAATTTATCATCGAATGCGAACCTCAAATCATTTCCGTTGTTGTAGCATTTTCACTTTGATTGTACGCTTGCTGGCAGCAACGAGTAACCGAATTTCTTGGCTTCATTTCATATGCAAATGACTCGCACCGAAAGTGTGGAGTTAATTCGATGTATGATCGAAGGAACAATAGGGAAATAATTACGACAAGTCGTCATTCAAATACCCTACAATGCCTCAGTAAATATGGCACACTGATTTGAAAAGGTACAATGAACATGTCCTGTACTATCCAAAATATGTATATACAGTGTGTCAGGTATGTACATGTTTTGACAAAATACAAAATTTTCATAAATGTGCAAAAAAAAAATGGAACTTCTGGTTTTAAATTTTTGTTTTCGTTTTATTATAGTATTTAGTTACTTCTGGTTCGTGGCACAATTAAAACCAAAGTAAAGAATAATTAGATCCATTAGGTTTTAAATATTTTTAAAAATAAAAACTATGCATATTTTCTATTTTGCCAAAACAATTAACTAAATGTATTTTATTATTTTCAGATTTTTGTGTTACTTTTTTTTGGCTTTATTTTTTTTTTAAATTTATATTTTGATAACTAACTAAAGACAAATTCTTTTGAAGAAGGGAGTTTAAAATTAAATTATTTAACATATAGAAATCGTTTCTGTATATACATACTTGTAGGCACAGACATAAGGAGGGAGACTTGAGGGTTGGGCTTGAACCTTGGTTCAATTAAAAAAACAAAAATACATTTATTGTTGTAATTTTTTTTATCCCTTTTAAATTTCTATATTAAAAGAAATATAATTTTGTAAATAATCTAAATTAATTTGAAGATATCTATCTGACTTATTATTTTATGATTTTTATTCGAAGTCTCAAATAGTTGCGCAATATTAGAAAAGCATACAATTTATGTAACCATTATTTTTTCGAACTTAGTGAATTTACATTAAATATTTGTTATTTAATACTTTTTTTTCAAACGATCCAAGCGATCGCGCTGACTATAATATTTCGTACTATCTCAGAAACTTTAGTTAAAATAGTTTTGATAATTTCTCAGACGATGAGGGATGAGGGTCTTGAAACAAAATTATAAAAATTGAAATAGGAAGTCATACGATAATACGATCTCTTACTTATTTAATCACAATTCAATTCTTTGCCAACTGTCTGACTAATTCGTGATGATCCTATTCCTTAAAGAGTATATGTATTTTCAATTTCAGGTGTGCAATACATTTCCACTTACCATTTCCTTTCGCAGCGTCGCTATCTGCGCGTCCAAAGTGCTTCCCGTTACATTGATTTTAGCAGGTGAGCTTGTCACAGATGTTGTTGTTGTTATTGTTGTTATCGCTGTCGCTGTAGCTGTTGCAGCTGTTGTTGCTGTTGTTGCTGCTGTTGTAGTTGTTGCTGTTGTTGCTTTTGTATTGTTTTCCTTTTCATTTGCATTAGAAGTCCCCCTTGCTGCTGTCGATTTTGTTGTTACTGTCGCTTTTGTTGCTGTTGTTGTTGTTGTTGTTGTTGCGGACTCTAATTTATCGTTGGCATTCTCTTTAGATATCTGCTTATCGCTGTTGTTGTTTTTATTATCACTAACTTTTTGGCTTGCTAATTTGTTGCCGCAAATGTTCTCCTTGTTGTTATTGCTCTCCAGTTCGTGCTGTGCATCCACATCACTCAAAAGTCCCGAATCGGAGCCGAGCAGCTTATTGAAACCGCTAAGAGATTTTGGCAACGGCGGCAGACCGCTTATCGACATTCCGCTGTTGGAGAATGGAGAAAATAGAGAATGCCAATGCAAATGGAAATTAGTCAAATAAAAGATTTAAAGATGAGATCACTTAAGATTAGAGCAGATCCTTGCATACCTGCGCTTGCCACCCAAATAGCCATAGCCGTGCCAATAACTAATAACGTGCCCATCATCATCCTCATCATCATCATGATCATGACCATCTTTAAAATCGTCATAGCTATTACTATCCTTATCGCTATGTTGCCCCACATCACGCAAGACAAGTGGCAATGTGTCATTGTCATTGTCATTGTCGTTATCATTATCATTATCATTATCATTATAGTTTTCATTGTCGTTGTCATCGTCATTATAATCACTGCATGTGGTGGGCGTTTGGCCACTCCCCACGCCCGTACACCATTCCTCATCTTGTTCGTCAATGGTAAAGAGGCCATCTTGAAATCTCTGATACCATTTGGCCACATACTGCGCACTTGGCGCAAATGGCCCAAACGCGCTGCGGCATTCATCGAGTATCTGGCTGGGATAGAGGCGCCTCCGAAAGCCAAACAAGATGCACTGTTGCAGCTCGACGGGCGTTGGACCCGGTATCGGCGATAGAAACAGTTCGTCCAGTTCTTCGGACATTCGATTTGTTGTTGTTAACTTGCGTTTGAAACGACTTAAGACATTAGCTGTAAATTGGCAGGGTACGATGTAAAAGACTTTTATATACATATATTTTATACATTTCAGGAATAGATTTATGACGAGAGAGTTCTTTACTTTGAGATAATAATCAAAGCATAATAACGAGAATAACAGCAACAAAAAACAATTAAGAACATTATAGTCGAATTTCCGACTATAAAATACCCGTTATTCAATTTAAATATATTTTAATTGTATCAATGAATAAGGTACAAGATATACTGCATACATTTAGGCGCCCACATTACTTAGAAACGTAAAACAGCCATAGCTAACGTTTTATTTAAGGGCTATTAATAAAATTAAGTGCGATGACTAATAATAAAAAAGTATTCTATCTTGAAAACTGTGGATTCGGTGAAGTGTTTCCCGATTTGCTTGGTCCAAATTTTTAAAACAGTGTAATGTCCGTAAAGTTCATAAAAGAATGACAAAGCATGACAAATTTTGTCGCTCTGGCTCTTATAGTCTCAGGTTTTCATACGAATGGTCGGACAGAATAACAGTTAGATGAACGAATATTTTATCGATTCGATTATTTCAGTTAAATTAAATATATATACAACGAATACAATATACCCTTGAATTCAACGAGTAACAGGTATAAAAAGAATAGAAAAACAGAGCAATGAACAATTTAGAGCATTAAGCAAAGTGTAAAAATTGTGGCCAAGAAGCGAATATTGCGGCTGAGCATTAATTCAAACGATAAGCTGACAACAATGACATTTCAATCTCTGCTATTAGGCACAAATACATAGATACTCACTCACACACAGAAATACCATACAAACTATATAAGCTATGGAAACGAGACACTTAACTCGGCTTGGAAACCAGTAACCAAGGCCAGCAGCTATTGCTGAAGTAGATCTGCCACTGGCAAAGCTGTTAACATATCGAAGACAGTGCTGGCAATAAGCCACTTGCTTTTGGCCAGTTTTGGGCTGGTTTTCGTAGAGGATGCTGGGGGAATGTGACATTTAAGAGTGATTTGAAACGAAACGAAATCAAATCTTATCTTATACCCCTTTTCCACTACACCAAATATGTCCAACAAATGTTAAATTAAATATAAGAAAATAAGTAACATATGAATTCTAAACTCGAGCTCGGCTGCTCTATCCAGCTAATAAAAAGTATGTATGTGGAAAAACAAAGAAAAATCGAAATACGTATATTAAGACTATGTGTTACACATAACTCTTATCTTCACAATAATATCAAGTAGAATGCCAACAAACGAGTACACAACAAGTTGCTTCAAAGGCCATAAAGTCAGTAGCAAGGTACATAAGTATGTACATACAAACATATGGATATATCACTGCGGACGGCAGTCCGCGCTAGTGACGAAAGCAGAACGAAATGTGCAAAAGCAATATATACACGCAGAATGGAAAATTTGCTATGACTGTCCGATCGGATTGATTAATATACTGATCGAAAGGTATGACTTTACCTAACAAAAGTGCATACTAAGACTTTTGGTAACTCACCTTGTTCGTAAGATATGGGGGTGTAAGTGGGAGGGGCAAAATTTTAATGATTGCAGCTAGTGGGGCCGTTGGAGCTTTTTAGTTAAATTTTATAATTTTTAAAAATTCTTATTAAAAAAAAACATTATAAATTATATTAATTTTAAATTTTTAAGGGCCTTCTCAAAATTAGATGAAAAGTCTAGAAATGTTTGTTTTACGCCTTTAGCGGAAAATAGCTAAAACCCGATAATTTTGAAACACCCATAGTTTCCAATCCAAAGAAGCTATAGATGTGTTCTATATGTCGTTAGAAAGGTATTTTTGAGAGCCAAAAAAAAGTTTGGCATTCGGCACTGCGCATTAAAATTATTTTTAGGTATACATAAAATAATTTATGTATTAAATTTAATATCGTTCGTCGCAAAATGGGATATCAGAAATTTTGGGGCAGGAAAACCCTTTCGTCACTAGACTTTTACTTTGTAAAGAAGTTTTTTTTGTATACGTTTTGTTGCAGATACTTTGATCTGAATTGGGTCAGCCCAATTGCTGGGCTAGTGAAAATTAGTTATAAGAGCAGCGATTAAACTCTTAAACATACATTAGAGCAACAATCTCGTTTAACGGTAATCGCAGCCTTAACTTCCATAGATCAGTTGCAAATTGGCGCTACCAAAAGCCGCACTTGAGAGTTCAAACAATGTTCCATTGGAATCTACAGAGCAACCACAATCCAAAGTAATCATTTTTCGCCATCGTTTCCAGATTTATCGGTCACGGTGCGGCTTAAGATATTTGCTGCGGTTACTCGGCTGACTAACTGAACGCTTGGCTGCATCTTGAGGCTCATTTGTGGCCAAGTTAAGACGTACACAGTGACAGCCGGACCAAACGGATAGGCGGATAGGCAGAAAGATGGCCAGCCGGGCATTGGTAGCAATGGAGTCTATAAAGTGCGAGGCGTGAGCCGAGGCCCAGACAAAATGCATTATGTATTTAAGTTGGCTAATTGCTTGCTGTGCTGTGTAATCAGTAAGCAGGTACGCTTTACCAATTGCTAATTTGTGTGAACAGCAGAGTATCTCTATTTGCGATAGATACTTTGTATCTTTGTATACTCGTATATATAAACAATATGGGCAGCAGTTTCTTAGCTGGTTGAATGCCCGATTTCACCTGAAATACGCCAGCCAAACAAACAAACAGCAACAACAACAGTCTAAGCTCTCACATATTTATGATATTTAAGTTAAAAATTGTGCAATGCAGGAAGCAATAATCACAAAAGAGTTAAGAGCTGCAAGCCTTAGCAATTGCCATGCCGTTTATCTATTTCTTTTTGTTCTTTTTTACAGATACTATTACAAGACTCTCGGCCATATACGAGCACAAACATACATATAAATATATATATCTATGTATATTTATATATTTATATGTATTTATGAACAGCTGCCAGCGGACATTCCTATCCGATAACAACAATCTCAAGCGAACCGCTCCGCAACTTGAAGATTTAAAGACTTTTTTTGCAACTCGTCGTCGCCATTAACTCGAATAATAATCACCAAAAAAATATAAAGAAAAAATTAAGTGCAAAACACATATTTAGCACGTTCGAAGCGTTGAAAATACAAAACAATAAACAAAATCAAACAGACCAAAGACAACGTTTTTGAGCAACAAAAAAACCAAAAGTAATGGAAAAGGGCAAAAGCAATAAAACAACTTGAAAATGGTACTTAAATGAATAGTGTTTAATTTTTTTTGTTAGAGCTGCACTAAGTAGTGATTGATCACAATGATTGACAATCTAATATGTGACAATCTAATTATGTAAAAGCTTTGTAAAGATTGTCGAACTACATTTGACAGTTTTGTGTGTTATTTATATATTGAATCACAGATAAGTGTTATCGAATATCATATAAAATGCAAAATAATGATAAGCCTAGAATTATTTAATGAGTTCTAAAGATATCACAATGATAAAGCTACTAACAATTTATGAAGTGATCTAATCGTGTAATTCCTATTCAAATGCCTGTTTATTTAATATTCATAAATAATATTAATGACTATAGTTTTAAGTGCAAAATAAAATAATAAGATATGGTGATAAAAGTGTAAATAAAAAATAATAATATATTTACTTGCAAATTTATAATATGACATGTAACGTCAACTTGTCGACAACTCGTATACATGTATGTACTTAATTATATTTTATTTTCACTATATATGTACTTGGTATGCCCGCCCTACTCAGCTTGATTAGCAAGACCTGCTGAGTGTGCTCTGCATGAGATGCAAACAATCTGCAGTTAATTTGGCAGCTGCTGGCGCCGGTCGCTCGCTGAGTAACTGAAATTTCACCAGCTTCGACCATCCATCCAACCAAAGGCAAAGTGCAGAAAATTATGATAAAAGCATTTTTCAGATACAGATACATTTGCATTTGCTTTGCTCTTGTTCGGCCAAAATACATGCTAGGCTCCGTTGCACTGTTATTAATTAAGCCAAAACTGAAACCTACCTTAAATACTTCACTATGTATGTATTATAAGTATAATTTTGTATGCGGTTGTTGTTGTTGTTGTCTTTGTTGTTATTATTTATGGTTTGTCCGACTGGCTGATTGCTTCATATTCATATGGCAAGTTCATTAGCCCGACAACCGCATTGTAACCGAGCAAACACTACGCAAGGTACGAGTATACAAAATACTATAAGTATTATGAATGCATATAGATTGTAGACATATAGGAGTATTTATCTTGATTTATCTTGTGTATGTATATCTGATCTGTTTACATTCTCTCTATATGGCATTTCTTGGTTTCTAAATAAAGATTTTAGCTTTGATATCACCTGTTGGCAACGCTTTTATGGCAACGACGACGCCTTTTCGCAGTTTCCAACCTACGCCTTATATTTTTAAATATTTTAATTAATTAGTTAAAGTATACAGAAATGGCTTCACCAAAAGTGGACTGGTCTGGACGGAATTGGACTTGACTTGAACTGACTGCCTGATGAGTGCTTGTTGGAGTTAACTTAGCGTGGATGTGACAAAAGGGCAAACAAATACGAAACAGTAAATATGCATACAGAAGAAAGTAAATATATAAAGAAACAATAAATTATTTAAAAGAATCGAGTTATATAATTAATAACGAAAATATACCGAATACTTTACAAAACTAAATATTCTTTTTGATTTTCTGTTCAAAAGAAAGTTAGAAAAATACGTCAGAAAATAAAAGTTTTATTTTACTTAGATTACTTTCTGATTTTCAGAGTTCTTAAAAAAAACAAAGAAAGCTCATTTTAGTATAAGAAGTATGTTAAAAAACTAGAGCTCCCATTTAAACAGATTGTACAAAGTTCCATTCACAGCACATTTTTCTTTTCTATTGTCACATCTTTTTTCACTTTTAGAGAATTATAGACCGGGCTTAAGCAAAGCAAAGCCGTAAGATTTAAACACAAATGCTTTCTACAAACATAAATACGAGTAAGTATGTAAGATTTCCACGTGCATGCGTAAGGTCAACACAAATAACTTTGGCATACATATAGATCGCAGATATATGTACACATGTATGTTCTTATATAGAAACAGTTCTTTTGGTAGTATAGGCACATTCGAAATTTAACATATATGTGTGCGTGTGTGTTTGTGAATAGGCACAGCTTTCAATTGCTTTTGTTGAGAATGCTTTTGTTATTAATTAAGAAAAACACACATTGAAACTAAACGGCGGCTATAATTTTACAGATCTCTATTCAAAATTTGTGCAGAACATTTTGCTATGTTCTTTGCCGCACATTGAGGCATAGCAACATTTTTATTGTTTTTTCTTTTTGTTTATTTTTTTATATACAACATAATTATTTTTAATTGTTCTGCAGCCTCGTTTTGTTTTTAGACCATAGAAACACACACACACATGCACTGACACACCGCGAAAAAGAAGAAAAAACATAACGAAAGCTGCGTAAATTTTTGTTTTGAATGTCGGTCTGAGGTTCTGACGCGTACTCACTAATTATTATTTTTACAAACAATATGGGAATTATAAACATATAATTTAGTTTTGTAATTCCGCTCGCCACACTGTATATTTTGTTTTGGCCTGTGAATTGTTGGTTCGCTTTGATTGCGCTGAGAAATTCGCGTGCTACTAAAAGTTAAACGTTGGCGACTTTTTGCCACGTTCAATATCTCATCCCCAGAGTCGGCCTCTCCAAGAGCGGAAGAGATTCAAAAGCTACAAAGGCACACATCTCTATTTATCTATATATCTATCTATCTATCTATCTATCTATCTATCTATAACATGCAATACAAATGCAGAGCACAGTGCAAAGTCGGACCCAGTGTGAAAGAGATGAGAAAATTCGAAATGAAGACAAAGATAAAAATATATAAGAAATGCGTGTATTGATTTAATAAAAATAAAATAACAAACAGGGTGTATCGCCTGATGGCCCAACAGCAAATGTAGAGAACTATCTACAAAATGAAAATATAGATTTAAAAGTTAAATACCGATAGTGATAGTGGAAAAGATGTGTTCGAGAATAAGATGCATCTGGTCATGCCATTGTTTCTAAATCACCCTGTATTGCTCTGGTTGCTATTTATAGAGATAATAACAAAATAACACGTTGTTTCTCTATGTAGTACATCATATTTGCCTCCGCCTCTGCTCTTCAATGAGCTGAAAGAAAGGGTGAAACATCAAATCGACACTGGGCGAGAATTTCGGGCACAACGCGTTGCTCATTCAGAAAAATGCAAACATGATGACGGGGACACGAGGATGCCATCAAATTTGTTTCTTGGACCCCAAACATCGTCGGATAAGTAAAAAATATATACGACCAATTTACCCTTGCCCCGTGCGAGAACCAGAACTAACCAAATTGAGAGCGTCGATTGTCGGTTGTTGTCGTCGTGTCGCATTTTATAAATAAACTCGGAAAAGTGCTCCACGCACCGTCAGAGACAAGTATGTATGTAAATGTACATATATGTGTATATGTATATTTGTGTATATATATTCCTGCACCACAGCAGCGCACCACCGAAAATAGTGCAGGCAATCGCGCAGGTGGCAAATGGGAGCATGAACGGGATGCATTGCGACTCAAAAGAATGCAACGAACGACAACGACGCCATTTTGCTGGCATAGTCAACGTTGTCATAAATCTTGAAATGCCTTTTCAGCTAACACACTGAAAACGACTTGACTTGGGGCGATTTCTCGCAAAACACAAAAAAACAAACAAACTACGTGATCATAATATGAATAGTTGACCCACAAATTTTAGCAAAATGAGAAGTTAACTTAATAAAGGTTTCAGTTTTTATTTTAATTTTTGGCAAAAGAAATCAAATGGGGTCGGGTCGGTCGGGCTTATTGTGTGTGATCAACTTGAAAAACTGAGCGCATTGTTTTGATTTGAATAAGAACGAAAGATTCCGAAAGATTCAAGAAGAACGAGAGCCGATTTCTATTTGTACTAAAGAGGGCACCAACTAACTAAGTAGATAATCCTAAACATTCTAAAGCTTGCTAACAGACATTTAATGACAGTCACTTCTGTCTTTAATACTTAAGTATCTACGGGGTATAAAAGTTCAAGAAATTACTTTATAAACTCAAGTCTTTCAATGCCAGTTGCTTGAGCCACTCTAATGGGCCATAATTTTCCCATTGTATGCTCAAAGTTATCAGCTAGGGAGCGCTAATTAACTGAGAAGTCGCCTAATAATTGTTGGCCACAGCAAACATTTCTGGTAGGTACATAATATTCCGAAACCTTGCCCATAACAAAAGCCAAATGACGAATGCGTTAAATGGCGAAAAATAAAATTACAATAACAATAACATACCGATAAACGACTGACAGAAAGAGGGTCAAGCTCAGTCAGTGTCTGGAATTGAATGCGCTTTCATAGCCATAAACAAAATGATATCAGTAGCTTTATATGCAGGGCCTCTCACGTGCAACGCCCCCACCTTTCTTTCTACACATTTCGTATCATTTTCGCTTTCATTTCAATGGGCAATGGGACTTAAACGGCGAACTGCTTGGATCTACACAGGTTTCTGAGGCCGTCAATCTTTAAGTTTTTTTTGTGAAATTTCTAAATAAATAAAATAAGTAATCATATGCAAATAAGGCAAATAGAAAAGAAGAGGAAGGCACTGACGAAGCAGCAGAAGAAGACGACGATGAAGATAGCCAAGAGCCAAGGCGATCCATGATCATTTCACGTAGTCGGTTACGATCGTAGTACGTTGGTTCGGTTTGGTTACCCAAATAAATTTCGTTTAGTCTTGTGACCTGCGTTCCATGCGATTAGTCTCGGGTTTCTCTTTCGAGTCCAACGAAAAGCGAAATTTGATTTCGGTTTTCTGATTAGTAGAACCCACAACCGAGAGACTAACTCTAAAAAGTTGTCTCTTTCTCCCGTTCAGTTCCGTCGATGCCTTTGCAAATAGCATTTCTGGTGTTTCTTAATTTATGCAGCTTGTCATCGCTGGTGTTTTAACGATGGGTCGATGCTTTTGGCTTAGAAACTACCTGGCATTGGTTACGACAGTTACTTTTGTTGTTATTTTTTTTTTTTTTTTTTTTTTGCCGGTGTTTGACTTTACAAAAGCGAAAGTCGTCTGGTAATATATCAAATATGTAAGGTGAATTATTTACGTTTATTATGCATAGCGTTTTTAAAATAAAACACAAAAAATATAGAAAAAAACATATGTTTAAGGGGAAACAAGTAAGACAACAGATTTGAATTACAGCAAGATTAACTCTGTTGAAATATGATTATGCATATTACAAAGAACTTCTAAAATTTTAAATTTCATTGCTAAGTGCAATAATTTAAATATTTGGCAAGCTTTTAAAAAAAGAATTACTAAAATTGTGTGTAATAATTTAAATTTTTTTGGCAGAGATTTAAATAAGAATTTTTAAAATTTTAAAATTCTTTGCTTGTACCATAAAATTATCAATTACACGTACAGTTCTTAAAAATAAACACTGAAATTATAAACTTATTTACTTATTTCCTTATAGACAATGCTTATACAATACAAACTTCGATTTCGGCGGAGTTCTAAAGTGACTCAACCTTGATAACTCTTTATCCAAATTTGGTAAATAATAACAACAGACTTTTGTGACCAAACGTCGAGCAAGTGAAATTCCACTGAGTAAACCACAATAAGATAAAAGTCAAACCACTCGGACAGTGGCGAATGGTTGGAGACGGAGCAGGAAACTTGAGCAATATGCGCACTTGACTGCATAGTTTCATTTTGTATTCAAAAGATACAAATCAGCAGCAACTGCTATTTTTGGGCAATACACAACAAACTCAAACTCATAAAGTTCAATTGAGCCAAAACACTTGAGATACACACATACACAAAAATCAAAATAAGAGACCCAAAAAGGAAAAAAAGGTGATCTATAAACTTATGGACCAAATGCCAGCTACTGGTTGTAAATTTGATTAGATTTCGTAGATGCAAAGATACAAGGATCAGTGACTGGTCAGTGTGCGAGATTTTAGCCTTGCTACCAAACCGGCTAGCTGTCAACCAGTGCGAGTGAACAGCTGGACTCAAGCCGGAATCTAACTTGGCCAAAACAAAATTCGAATATTTGAAATTTAAATTTGTATTTTTGGTGCAAAAGTCTGCTCAAGTGCATTAACTGGCGAATTGCTTCCGGTAGCTGGTCGCGTCTCTTGGATTTGTTCAGCTTCAGCTTCGAGTCCGGACTCGATTCAATTTGAGTCGAACAGTGCTGCCATTTGAACTATTTTATAGCTAGACTTACATATTTTAAATCAGTTAAGGCTAGAAAATTAAAAGATATTATATAAGCTAAAAGTCCTGCTATTATTCAGATTGATTCAATATACTTAATCAAAGTATTGGAATATTATAAGGAATGAAATATAGTTAAAGGAAATAAGATTGTATAATGGCAAATGCGAAAAACGAATGCATTTAATAAAGTTAAAAGCTAATTCACTCATAAGGTTAAAATAATTTCGAAATCTTTCATTTACTAACCAATCAGTTTTTTCGTATTACAAGTTTGATGTAAAACTCTTACAAAAAAAAATGATATTCTTGTTAGCAGTTTTGATAATATTTTGGAAATTTCTGGCTACTTCTTTTGATCAAACTAGCTAGTTTAGCTCTTGAAATTCTGGCAACACTGATGGCGACTCGTGATTGTTGCAGTTCCAATGGCCCACACTTGAAATGGCCAAGTGGTGTTGTGGCTCGTCACAAGTCTGCGCATGTCGTAAGCGACTTCAGTTTTCTTACAATTTTCTTTTCGCTTTATTTTTGGGCTAATGTTATAAATTAACGCAATACAACAGGCAAAAATTGTACCAAACACACAAAACCAACAACAAAACACAAATTGTATCGTCATGTGGGTTTATGTAAGCCACCCGGCCAGCCAGGCTTTCAGACTGTCAGACAGTGAAATAGACTGTCAGACAGTGAAACAGACTGTCAGCCTACGCGCATGTGCGTCCAGATTCACATCCACTTCCAGGTCGCCCCAGTCAACAGCAACTGGACCCGCTCACAGTCCAATGTTGGCCAATTTTTCCGCATCTGCGGCTGTTGCTTTTGCATTGTGTTTAGCTTTCGGTTTTTCGAAGCACATTTACAGCTTTTTTATTTTATTATTTCTTTAGTTTTTCTCACGTCGATGACTTTACATAAAATTAGCACCCTTTGGCTGAAAAGTCGCTTAATTAGCTACGAGATTAATAAAGAAATAGGGAAGTTATGGCCACAAATAAATTAATTATACGCCTGTCTCCTTCAATTTAAACTGCTTTTGTTTTCACCTTGTGGGAATGACAATCGAATCAACGACCGTTACTCAGTCTACACATTTCGATTCTCAAAATCACAATTCATTAATAGAGAAACCACAAAAAAAAGAAACTACAATAACTCTTGAGAACTAAACAATAACATTCAACGGACTGAAGAACAATTCAAGTTAAGTAGCTTCAAATGAGACAATTTTATGATAAGTTTACTAACTTCAAGTTCTCGAGGTTATTTTTGTACCTCGAATCGAACATTTTCCTACAATTTTAATAATTACAAGAATTTTCGTTTGATTTTCTGTAAAAGTTATGGATTTTTCAAGTGTAAAGTTCTTTTTTCAAAACCAGCTCGTATAGAAAGTTATATGAAGTCACACTTGACCCAAGGCTAATACAAAGCCAAATATTTGTACAGCTGGAAAAGTTCAAGAGAAGAGGGCTGAAACAAAGAGCAAAGTACCGTTGCACACTGAAATCTTGAAAAATCAGAAAACTCTTGTGCTTGTTGTTGTCTCTTGGCTCAAACAATTCTCAGGCCAACCACGACACAAGCAAACCTGGTTGCCAGTAGGCCCAACCTTCCCAAACCGACAACAACAACTTGGGCCATAAAACAGATCCACGAATCCGGCAGTTGCTGTCACTGTAACTGTCGCTGCTGGAGACCATCTCAGAGTTACAATCAGTTACAGTAAAGTGTCAAGATGCTTTGCAATTATGATGATTATTAGGGACTCAACGCTTACAATACATTATTTTCTCAGGCCTCAGTTTTCGGCCAAGAAGTGCTGACTTCTGTTGTAGACACTTTGCTTGCGCAGTCTTTACTCGTACATATATTGACTGAATGACAGACCAACTAACTAAATAACTGAGTGACTGAATGACTTTAAACGACATAACCCATAACCGTAACCAGACTCTGACTTGAGCACACTGCGCACTTTGTGCTACTTAAAGTGAGTTTGGCATTCGGGTTTTAGTTTGTTTTGTTTTCTATACCCTTGGAAAGAGTATTATGGGTTTATAACGAACTGTGTAACGCATTAATGGAAGCCTTATAAGCTATAAATAATATTATATATAGCCATATCCGTCAGTACGTCTGTTTCTATTCAAACTAGAGTAGCAGCTTAGAAGATATCTTTATGAAACTTGCCACAGGTTCGTCAACTTCATACAGGCAGTATATGTATGTGTTGGAACCAGCCGGTTCAGATCACTATATTATATAGTGATGTACAAATAAATTGAAACATCGATGAATGGATTTCGCGATTTCGATTAATTTTTGACGATGAAAGTTGCTTTTTTGCAATTCAATAAAGTTTCTCTTTTTTGTTTCCTAGAAAAGATTTAATGAGTCCCAAAAAATTGTATATAATTAATATACATAAAGAATCACAAGAATTAAGAAACAAATTTTATTAATTTTTTAAATGAGCAAAACGTGATTGATTCTTGAGATACATATCTCAACCAATCAATCATACTCCTATATTAAATAGCTGTCATAGGAACGATCAGTCGAAAATGAAATACAAGGCTCAGCAAGAGTATTAAATCTTTAGCTTACCGAAGACAACTTTTCCTTCTTAATTCAACCAGAAATTGTGTCGCATCATCTAAAACTATTTGGTAGCTGGCCCAACACTTGTCAGCCAGGCATTCAGTCAGTCAGTCAGTCAGTTGTTCAGTTAAAGTCGCTTTGCCATACTTTAACGGTTCTCACACTCTCAGCAACCGAATCTGGCGTGTGTATCTTTGGCAGCGAGTGGCACTCATCATAATTACAACGCTGCGGCCTGACAGACAGACAGACAGACAGACAGAATGACTGACTGACAGGCACATGAGGCAAGCACACGGCACAGAGCACAACGACAAAGTCTTGAAGTTGGACTTGGATTTTGTTGGATTTCTTCCAACAGCTCGCAGTTCCATACCATTCCGCAGTTTGTGAGTGACTCTAGTGTTTATAATTTATGATTGCTTTGCGTGATTTTTACATTTCTGTGTTATTAGTCTAAACTTGGCTTCAGCATCTATGATCGTGTCTATGCACATACGATCTGGGGCTCTGAACCCGACGAGGCCAGCCCACACATTTGTAGGGGGAGGAGGGGAGGATGTCTGAGAATTGCACGTTGCTGCCAAATTGTGTTTGGTGTTTTGAATGCTTTTGTACCTTTACTGATCATTAAATCAAATCAATTCTGATTCATTAGGTTCAATTGATGACTTGGCTTTGTGTAATAAGCGCCAGTCAAATGATCCTGACTTCAGGTGCAGACAGTGGGATTCCAAGAAATCAACAAATTGATAAGTTTCTCTTGTACATGCATACATATATTTTGCATTGCTTAAGATGATATCTGATAAACCAAACACAACAGAAATTACTAATCATTAGTTTTGTAGTTAAATGTTACAAATTAAGGCAATAAATCTTAAGGCCGATCTTGCATTTGTCAAAAAGTGGCCTTGAAACCATCGACTTAATAAGTTTAGTGATTTCGACACAAACAAATATACAAATGTACATATAGTATGTATGTAGTTGGTGCGTAAATAAATCATGGCAATTATTTCCAGCTCGTCATTAATCATGCTACCAACTAAATAAACAATCAAATAGAAGAACCAAATGCTGACCAGCTGTCAACATTTTTGACCTATCGCTTTGCCGATTGTCACAGTTTGTTTAGGAAACGATTGAATTTTGTTATTTTAGCTGCTAACCTAAACTGATAAAAAAATGTTCTAAAATCAAGATTTTGGTCTCAGAACTAAGAATTCCGGTCTAAAAAATGCGTCGAGAACATAATATTCTTAAATTTAGAAAACACATCTTGATTTTAAGAACATTTCAAATAAGTTTAATAAGTATATTTTCTTATCAATTTAAGATTTTTAATTCTTATAGTAAGAACTGCGAATTGTTAATTAATAATCTTAGTTTTATTAAGTTGGTCTTAAAATGGTCTTATTTCAAGAACAAAATATTTAAGATGAATGTTCTTGATTTTAGCAGTTGGTCTTTTTTACAGTGTACGGACACACTCCTAGGGAGGAGCCGACTATAATTGTATTCACTTCCGGTTAAGCATGAATACTTTGGCAACCTGTGGACGCATATTGAAATGGTTATTGCTTCAGTTATGATCCAAGAATTTCCATGAAAATCAACAGATACTCGTATGCTAATGATATCAGCATAAACATAGAGAAGCAAACAAACCAACTGCGACTGCATTTGGCCAAAGGCATTTTCGATTGTTGTTGTTTCTTTGGTTGTTGCAATTCCCAGAAAATTATGCTCAGAAATTGAGAGTCTTTGCCTTTCGCATCGTCGACGCTATTCCGACACAGTTTTCGTTTCGTTTCGTTTTTAATAATCATTTGCAAATGTCTATTAGCCCCCCTCCCCACAGTTAAACACCCCCTCGCTTACCCTTCCATCCATCTATCGCAGTCAAGTCTACTGTATCTTTATCTGTTGCGCATGCGCAGCGAATTTCAAAGGAAACAAATCGCAAAGATAAACGAAACGAAACTGAAAATGCAGAGAAAAACAAAGTTATGGAATACCAAGGCACTGGCCATGGAAATGTTTGGAGCATGTAAATTAAGACTTTTATTCCAAATTATGGCAGACAACTCGGGCATGGCTAGGGGCCGTATTTTTTGGCAGTAGATGCAAACTTGGATCTCTTGCAATTTTAAAATATTTTTCGTGCCGTCAATGGAGATCAGCCTCCTGTCTACTATATTACAGTCATCCATTGAAAGTAAAACTTGACCAAAGATATCAAAGAGAAGTGTTTAGATTGGGGACAAATCAGTTTAAGCTCTTGAAATTTAAATTCTCTTACCAAAGTTATTCAAAGTATTTTTGATTTAAATATACAAAAAATTAATTTTTTAACTATTTTGTTTAAAAATTTATTTCAAATATAAAAGCTTTTTTTTTTTAATTATCAAAGGAAAATAATGGATTTAGTTCTACATCTATTCTAAATTAATTATTTTACAAAAATTAAATTAAAATTGAACTTGTAAATATGACTCAAAATAATTTTATATAATTTTAATTTAAGACTACAAATTAGAAGAAAAAAATGTATAATGAGCATCTAAAATTATTCTTGATTTACAAATGTATACATACATAAATATAGAAAAACATTAATTTTTTGAATGGAAGATAACATAAGATAAAAAGAATTGCAACCACTTGTTTGGTTTTACAGTGCGGTGACAACGGACAACTGTTACTCAGTTATGTAATTAAATTAAAATAAAGTTGCAACAACTGCGATAAACAACAACAACAATAACAGCAGGCAGTCGAGTGACCGCATTGCAGTTGCAGTTGTTGTTGGTGTTGTTGTTGTTGCCTGTTGCGAGTGTTGCAATTGCTTTCGCTTTGATTGAATTTATTTTATAATCCACGATGCCAACTGCTTAGCCAAGTATGTATATGTATATGTATGTGTGAATATCAGTGTAGTATATATAACTACGTTTATGCATATAAGAAAAACTGCATCTGTAAGATGCAATTTCCAATTTGCATTTTACCCACTGAGCGAACATAGGAAACGACGCGTCCGACAGCGGCCGGCAGGGTATGAGATATGATAAATTATATTATTGGCATAATAATATATTTACGAGGTATAACGAGCGGCGTACAGTGGAGCCGCAGCTTCATTTAAACTCATTCAATTTTATATTTCAAAATGCGCATTAGCCGTTTCCTTCCATTTGAGCGATTTGTCGATAACAATAAATACAAATACAAACTAGTCGGAAAGGCTACAGTCGAGCTCCCGACTGTAGGATACCCGTTACTTCTTTGAATATATATAAAGTATTTTCCGAATTTTAGATTCTAAAGATATAAGAACTCTAAGTTTATAATGATAACTGAAAACAAAGTTAACCCCTTAAAAGTACTTTAATGTAATAACTACCCGAAAAAATATTCGACGAAACCTTTATTTTATATTGAATATTCCTAAAATATAGAAAAGGGCATTCGCCCTGATTGTTACAATGACCACTATATGATATAGTGAACCTATTAAGACCAAATTCATTGAGGACGTATAAGACAAAATAAAATTCATAATCAGTGAGTGATTGACAGAAACTCCAGAAACTCTCCAGATTGACAAATCTCCAGAAACAACAATAATTTTCACCCTAATCCTTAATTATCGACCAATTCTTTCTATGGCAGATATATGATATAGTAAACCGATCTTAACCAATTTTGGTCAGGATGTATAAAACCAACTTATATGCATATTCTGTAAAATCGGTTAAGATATCGTACTAAACAAAAAAGTTGTTCATACTAAAACTTGATATTCGACAAATCGGTTCTATTGCAGCTATATGATATAGAAGACCGATCTTAACCAATTTTGTTTAGGGTGTAAAGGACGAACTATAATGCATATTCTGCCAGTTTGGTCGCGATATTTCGGAAAACAAAAAAGTTTTTCATACTAAAACTTGAAATTCGACAAATCGGTTCTAAGGCAGCTATATGATGTAGTGGACCGATTTGAATCAATTTTGGTCAGGATGTATAAAACCAACTTAAAAACATATCCTGTCAAATTGGTTGAGATATGTCGGAAAACAAAAAAGTTTTTCATGCTAAAACTTGATCATCGACGGATCGTTCGTATGGTAGCTATATGATATAGTGGACCGATTTAAAGCAATTTTGGTTAAGGTGTATAGGACGAACTATAATGCATATTCTGTCAGTTTGGTCGCGATATCTCGGAAAACAAAAAAGTTTTTCATACTAAAACTTGAAATTCGACAAATCGGTTCTATGGCAGCTATATGATAAAGTGGACCGATTTGAACCAATTTCGGTCGGGATATATAAAATTAACTATAATGCATATTCTGTCAGTTTGGTTGAGATATCTCGGAAAACAAAAAAGTTTTTCATACTACAACTTGATTTTCGACCGATCGTTCATATGGCAGCTATATGATATAGTGGTGCGATCGAAAATTTAAAACAAACTTGATCTGCGTGGGGTTTATAGAAGTCTGTGTACCAAATTTGGTTGCTCTATCCCTTATAGTCTCTGAGATCTAGGCGCTCACACAGACGGACGGACGGACATACATACGGACAGACGGCTCGGACGGACTCGGCTGTTGATGCTGATCAAGAATATATATACTTTATAGGGTCTGCCACGCTTCCTTCTGCCTGTTACGCACATTTGCACGAATACAATATACCCTTTTACTTAATTTTTAAGTAACGGGTATAAAAATGAAAAAGCTAAACAGAAAACAGACAAAAGAAAGAAAAAAGCAAACTGGCAACTGGCAAATTGCAATAAATAAATAGAAAACTGTGACTGCTGCTGGGTACACATATGTGCCTATATCTCGGCTTTGGATTTGCTTTGCAAATTGGATTATGTCTTATTGTGTTAGTCCCTGTACTTCAAATGTTTTAAGGGTCTATTAAGTTTTCTAAAAAGAAAATGACACATCTGCCATCTGTCATAAAAATATACACATATGTTAATGATGATGCTCATCAGCGGGCTAATTTAGTTAAACAAAAAGTTAGATAAATTGACATAATACATTTTATTTTCAGTATTTTTAAAAATGTTGTATTTCCTAAATCTTAATAGAATTAAAAAAATTTTTTTAGATGTTAAAGAACTACCGATCGATTTATATCAGCTGATGGAGAGTTGTCACAAAGACACCGTGAAATTATATATTGTTGACAATATGAAGATTAATTTAAATAAAGATGAAATTAATTCAATTTTGGTCAAGACTGCAAACTGGTTCTAACCCAAACTTCGCACAACCGGCTTCTTCAAAACCCGAACCGGATCATAAACTGAACCTTTGAAATTATTTACCACTCGAACCCGAATTTAACCCGCAACACATTCTTAAAAAAAATTGTTTAAAACGAAAAAAAATTTTAAAAATTCGATGATTTTCTAATATGGCGTTACTATTTAAGACTTAGATAACAAATAGGTCATATATAAATCTTCAAATCAAGTTTTTATTATTTTAATAAAAAATTTAATTGTTTTAAGGAGTCGAAAATAATTAAATCAATTCGATTCGAAGTTCTAAAAACCGAACTGAACTTTTACCAACATTTATCTGTTATGTAGCCTTGAATATTGAATTGATTCAAAGTAAATTAAAATTGCATGCATCAATTTTTTTATTTAGAAATGATATAATAAAAACTGAAGACTACCTATCGTAAATGCAAAATTTGTAGTGTCTAACCATTATCTTTTTTCTTTATGCCCAAAAATCGGACTTTTGTGCTCATGATCTTGGTTTTGAATCCCTTTTCAGAACTTTGCATATTTGAAAAATATTTTTTGTATGGTTTTTATTTCATTAAAAATTAACTTTTTTTACAGAATAAGCACAGGGCCTTACAGTTGAGTTGACTTGGCTTGAGCCATTCCCACTTGATATTGTTGCTGTTGCACTTGTCGCTGTGCCACATCCTCCAGCAACAGCAGCAATAAAAATGTCGGCGCATGCGTCGCGTCGCCGCCAGTCATTGATAATTACAGGCATTGCCAGTTTCACGGTGCACAGTGGTTGCCACTGAGTTTATCTGCGAAACTCAACAAATGGCAGCACACAGCCCCTTTAATTATTTGCACGAATTTGGTTTGTTAATCGCCCCATTGACGTACCGCACATCGATCGGCCATAGACATCTCTACTATAGGTACACATAGATACATAAGTATCTAACTATCTACCGCTGTGGCAATAACGCAATGACAAAACAAAAGGCACTTCAATTAAGGCGGACGGTTCAGAGCGATGGTCGACATCGACTGAGGATTGCATTAAGTTAGATAAGCAAACTGCTCGCTAAATTACAGCATTGTTGTATACATAAATTTATGATTGAATTCAGCATTTTCACGTTTGTTTTTCTTTAATGGGCAAGTGAAAAGCCAAACAACAACAACAACACAAATACACACAGACACACTCGCTCCATCAATTGCCAAATGAAATGAATTCAAGAAGAAAATGCAATGTGTGTGCGAGTTTAAATGCCAATGACCGACATGAATTGAAGTGAAGAGCCCCATTTCCCCCGGAAAAGAAAAAACTAATGATAGAATTACTCTAATGGGGAATCACTAGAAGGAAACTGAATATATCAATTGATGCCAAATAATAATAATAATAATAATAATTAACTATCTGATTCAATGTTCTAGGTTTAGTTAAGTCAACTAATTCTTTGTTGTAAAAAACTCTCCAGCTGTCAGTTACAATTATTTGAAACTGGTTTACTCATCTTACTCGTACTTTTAGGCATAAGTACCGGCTTTAAATTGCTTTATGTAGGCTTCTACATTAAATCTTGTTCCAAAAATTAAAAAAAACTTGAGGCAGCATATCATTTAATCAAAAGCTCGTTAGTCTGCACACACAGTTTGCGCTTGAATTTTTAATGGCTTAATCAGTTTCTTTTTTACTTTTATTTTTTTATGTATTTTTTGGGGGTTGAGGAAGAAGCCACAAGGAAATTGCATCGGAAAGCAATACAAAAGAAGCACATAAAGAGTTTTTCCTATATATGCTTAAATACATATATGTTAACTCGTATGTACATATTTTGTGGCAACACACAAATTGATTTGGTATGTGAAGACGGATAATTGGTTTTCAAGCGGGCTGCAGGCTGGAATAGGAAAGTTTTCACGGCTTTTGCTGAGCGCATCTATGTATTTATATGTAAGTTTCATTAACAAGTCAATTAGAGCGCCCTGTCGATAACCAACTGGCATTTTTAATGAACATGCTGCAGTACTGTAACCAAAATGTAGGGAAAATATCTTAAGAACTCATGTCAGAGTCAATCAACTGATACTCCAATAAAATAATTTATTTATTTTTGTATTTATTTTTTTATTTATTAAGGCAAATCAGAGCTGCCCTGAAGTAATTAACATATTATATCTTACGTTAGGAACTACAAAATTTTTTATTTCAAGAAAAAGAAAGCCTATAAGAAATTACAATTTACTATAATTTAATAACGACACCGACATGATGGGGGAGTTTTATTTGCCAGTCCG